>JANHMN010000004.1:114359653-114399513 GCA_030674055.1 Rhabdomys pumilio | reverse complement strand
CCTCCGCCTCCGCCTCCGCCTCCGCCTCCGCCTCCGCCTCCGCCTCCTCAGGGCTGGAATTAAAGGATTATACCTCCATTGCCCAACTAGGGGAAGGTTTTATATTCAGGTGAGACATTACTTTTAGAGTTAAGTTACTAAAGAAAGACACAACTGTTCTGAATTTCTGAAAGCTTTTTATTTTATAAGTTTTTCTGTTACTACTTACTCCATTTTCTGAGGTCAAGGAAATATTTACTATGTGAGAGTAGAATGAGAATATCACAAACGATGACATGAGGAATGTGTGGTCATTTTAGACTGGAGGATGGAGAAAAGCATGTACTGTGAGTATATGTCATGTGTGTGCATGGGGGTCTTTTGACATTGTAATTAAATTAAGTTTGGGGAGTTTTTGAACTATGTGAGCCCTGTATTTGTTTTTGTTGCAATTCAAAACAAACAAACAAAACAAAAAAACACTTATGGCAAATTGCTATAGACTACTCAGAAAATAAATATGCCACAAATTAGGAAATCAATAGTAGCAGTTGGTTGATTGTGAGTTGAAGAAAAAAAAAAAGGTACTCCTAATGGCAATTCTCCCTCTCTAGCTGTTTTGGCTGCAGAGGAGCAATTTTGTTTGATTTTAAAGTTGCTACTTAGGAACCCTTCACTCTGAATCACATTTACTGTACACAAGTGTCGCAGTTTGTGGTAATTTGTTGTATTAGGCTACAGGATGGGTAAATAGTATATATTGTGAGATTGTGAGCATCTGACATATCCAGGAGAGTCTAGCATTTACTGATGAATTTTCTCTTTGGAAATGTGTTGTTTTATGACTCATTTTCAATCCATTATGATTTCTTCCCAATTCATATCATAGAAAGAAAACGATGAAATTATCATAAGGAAGATCCCAAATCTGGATCTGCTTGCTTCTCAGGATAGGGGCGTGTTCTTGGGTTCACAAGAACACGTCCCAGGGACGGCCTTCAGTAAATGACAGTTACTGATCACACAGCATTGCACTGTCATCAGTGCTCCTTTAAGTACTATGGTGTCTTCTAATATAATTTTTGCAAATCATAGGAGAAATTTTTAAATGCAATTTTATATAATACATATCACAATGCTGTACTTGAAAGCATCAGCATATATTTCCATACCAGACACTTTTACCTTCTAAGTCTGCCGTTAATCGTATTTTTTATACCAAGGCTCCCATATTTGCAGCACTGACAATGCCTTTATCACCAAACCAAGCTGTCTCTTCAGTATCCAATTCTGAGCTATCTGTTCACGTTCCTGGGCACCGTCTCCTACACAGAGTGACACCTGGAGCTCTGTGTCTCCACTTTTCTTCTCTATTACTTCTTCTGTCTTTTTCTCCAGCCATCTTTACCGTGCCATCCTAATCCTCCACAGCAGCAACCCAGTTAGTTAGTGCTTGCCCTTCCTTTTAATTCATTCATTCAACTCCCCGTCCCTCTTCAGTAGGAAAATCTATAGTGTTTCACAAGTCTATGCTTGCATGATCATCTTCCTCTTTGCCTTTTTGTCCTTTCCCCCTCAACGCTCTGCCAGGGACTACTTCTTCCCTTCCCAAGTAAGGCAAATACAAAGAATGATAAATTATTTCTCAGTTTTGTTACTACAGTGATGTTGAACACAGTTCACTTCACCCATTGATTGTATTTTTTAATTTTGCCAGAAGAGAGATTGTGGTCCTCCTTCTGTTACAAGAATGTGAGGCACCCCTGTCCTTTGTTAGCTGTACTTTCTGAGACATGAATGATGGGTACTTTTTGTGAGAGCTTATGTTAGCTCCACTTTCTCTCAGCTTCAGACTGGCAGAGTACACATTTGAACTGTGTTCTACATGGGAAAGCCTGAAGAATGTCATCTTGTTTGGCTGTTGTTCAGGATTAGTCATAATTGATTGTAGTAACATGACTGAAAATAAAAGGTTTCAAAAGCTGGGCCCAAAGACATGCTGAACTCTTGGGAGCTTGGGTACCAAAAGCCATGACAGAACCACACTGGCATTAAATGCACCTTCCTTTACCATTTCTCTTTGTTACATTTGTTCCATATCCACTCAGGCCACAAGGACCTGGCACTCAATTAGTGATGATACTTTTTATTTTTATTTGGTTCACTACCTTATTCCCTTCTCATGCAGAGAAACGTGAAGTAATAACTTGATACGATAGGATTCACTAGCCAACTTGCTTAGGAAATATTAAGTTACACAAACAGATTTTAGTTAAAGGAGTACTGACTCCAATATGAGTAGAGATAATTAATATTATCAAAAGTTGGTAGAAACAGTAGGAATGAAAATTTTATACCATAATTAAAGCTAGGGTTACTGAGAAGAAAATGTTCTTCTGGCTGTTCACAGAAATTTATCTCTAGTCAGGCTCTAATCCCATAACATAAAGAGGAAACCCCTGAATGAGCCATTAGGCTGATCTCTATGTCATGTTGGTGACTCTAAGGGGCAGCTCAAAGCACTAGTGCAGGGCTAACAACCATCATTAATTCCTGCTCATCTATTAAGTCTCCTGTATTCTTTTCAAGAAAGCATAACCCTGTCAAGTAGGCAAGATGACCCTGGGTTACAACCCTGGGTAAAACAAACAAACGATTGGTTGTGGTTAAGAATTAATTCTTACAATATTGTTTCTGTATACATATTCCATATGCCTATGTAGCTAGACTTGCAGTCTCCTTTCTGTTTAATTTACTCTAAGTGTAATCTAAACAAGGATCCATATAAACTAACAAAATCTCCTATGCAAGGTGGCTCTTCTTTGGGCATCAGCCAGAAATAGACTCTCACTAACATTAATGAAACTTTTTAGTTTTCTTGATTTTGGAGAATGAATTCTCACTGGGGGTAGGGAACGTTTTTTTATATCACTTATATTTGGTGTTTGTGATCTGAGAAAAGTTCCTTATCTCCCCATCATTTGTTTATTTTTTCATTTATCTGACAACTGCTCACTGACCATATGGGATGCTATGCACTGGGTCCCCACCCAGAAGATGGAAGTGACATAGTAAAATGCAGGGATAATTAATACCACCAAAAGCATAGGCCAGATAGACCACCAAAGCTGAAAATGGCACATGTGTCCAATGAGTTTGCACTAACCCTGAGACACTTAAGCAAGATTTAGCAGACTTCAGAGGAAAGTCAGAACTACAGATACAGTTTAGACTTTATGTTTATAAAAATCATCCCCAAGCATGAAGTTCTCAGCTTCAAGAGTCTAGAGATTATTTTTATTGGATATTTTATTTATTTACATTTTAGATGGCATTCCCTTTTCCTATTTCCTCTTCCTAGAAACTCCCTATCCCATTCTTCCTCCTCCTTTTTGCTTTTATACCATTTTAATTACATGCAAATATTAAGGTCAGTTCTAGGTTGAAAAACTAGCAATACAATAGATGCAAATAGTCAAGGAACAAGCAAGACAGTAAGCTTTTGATAATGCATATTCCATGAAGGTAAGGAAGGCATCCTTGTCAGAATGGCCTAAGACAAGCTAAGTCTTGCTTATGAAATAAAAAAGGGAAAGATATGAAGAGCTTTGGGGCCTGCTTGACAAGAATCTGACATTGGCCAAGGACAAGGAAGTGGGCTTCAGGCAGGAATCTGACAGGCTAAAACAAAGAAGTAATTTCAGGCATGAATCTAAATCTTAGGCTAGAACAAGGAAGTAGGCTTCAGACATGAAAATGACTTTGGGCTAGGACAGGGAAGTAGGTTCAGAAATTTTGGTCATCCTGATAAGCCCTTAGAAACAGTGATCTCGGGAGTGTTTACGGAACTTTGATTATTGCCTTGCTTGTTCTTTGAGTCTAGAGATTATCAAGCTGGTTTCTCCAAAATACCAAAATATGTCATTAGTAACAGAACTATAGAAGGGATCATCACACATACTTATACAAGAATGCAACTTCTGATACAGTTGTTCATAAAAGATTATGCCAGATAATGCTATATTAAGTTGACACAAGCTAAAGTCATCTGAATGAAGGAAACTACAATTAAGAAAATTCTGCCCAGGCTGGCCTCGAACTCTTGGATCTTCCTGCCTCTGCCTCTTCAGCAAATCCTACCAGCATGCACCACCACAATTGGGTATCCATCCCATGTGCAGTCACCAAAGTTAGATGCTGATGTGGATGTCAGGAAGTGTATGACAAGAGCCTAACATAGCTGTCTTCTTAGAGGCTCTGCCAGAGTCTGACATATTCAGAGGCAGATGCTCACAGCTAACCATTGAACCATGGATTTCCAATGGAGAAGTTAGAGAGAAGACTGAAGGAACTGAAAGGGTTTGTGGACCCACGAGGAGAATAACAATACCAACCCATCAGAGCTCCCCTGTTCCGGGTTCACCTGAGAGGAAGCCTGAGAGGAAGCCTGGGAATGAACAGGAATGGAGGGCAAGAGAAACATGGGGCCAAGACAAAGTATTCTGATCAAGTACAAGTACAAGACAAAATATTCTGATCAAGGCCCAAAGTTTAATATTTTGCTTTGACATATAAAGGGGGAGCCCCACCCCTTAGTCTCTTCTCGGTTCAGCCCAGGGGCTGCTCGAGGAGATAGCAGTCCAGAAGGTGTCAAGACCAGCTCAGCAGGCAGTCCATTCTTCTTAGCTGGATAGCAGACCACAGAGCACCAAGGCTGGCAAGGCAATGCCTCCTCTTAGGTCCTACTTAGGTTCTACTGTTGTTTGGTCTATTGTGGTAAATGAGACACAGGCCTGCTCAGGCCTTGGGGAAGGGCACACTCTCCAGGGTCTAA
The DNA here is from genome assembly GCA_030674055.1 of Rhabdomys pumilio. Lineage (NCBI taxonomy): Eukaryota > Metazoa > Chordata > Mammalia > Rodentia > Muridae > Rhabdomys > Rhabdomys pumilio. Next base: position 114,394,700 of record JANHMN010000004.1, on the reverse strand, counting down.
ACCACCAGCTTGGGAGCACATAGGGAGGGACCCATGACTCCAGCTATATATGTAGGGGAGGATGGCATTGTTGGGCATAGGTAGGAGAGGAGATCCTTGGCCCCATGAAGGCTGGACACAGAGTGTGTGCGGGGGGGATTCGAGAGTGGGGAAGTGGGGAACACATCCTCATAGAAGAATGAGGAGGGGGGATGGGATGGGGGTTCCTGGATTGGTGGGAGAATGGGGTAAGGGGATAAAATCTGAAATGTAAATATAATATCCAATAAAAAAAAGAAAGAAAGAAAATGCTACCATAAGATCCAGACTGTAGGCAAGCTTATAGTGAATTTTCTTAATTAGTGATAGATGGTGGTGACATCCTTGAGCTGTACTGGGTTCTATATAAAAGCAGACTAAACAAGCCATGTGGAGCAACACAGTAAGCTGCACCATTTCATGGCTTCTGCACCAACTTCTGCCTCCAGGTTTAAGTTCCTGTATTGACTCTTCAGTGATCACCTGTGATGTAGAGTAAGCCAAATCAACACTTTCCTCCTCATGTTTCTTTGGTCATGATATTTCATCACAGTAATAGAAACTTGAACATAAATGTTACTAGAAAAAACAGCAGAAATTTGATGTGTTATGGATCTTCAACTCTGTGTGGTTGCAACTAATTTTTACTTACACAGAGACTTTATCATACAACCCAAGTCTACCTGTCCAGAGGTGGCACTGCCCTCAGTGGTCTGGACTCTCTCACATTAATAATTAATCAAGAAAATGCCCCTCCCACAAAGGTGACTGAAGTCCTATCTATGAGAGGTATTTCTAAATTAAGACTCTGTCTTCTCGAATGAATCCACCTTGTAACAAGTTGACAGAAAACTAACCAGCAAGGTGATGCATCACAGTACTTGGAAGCAAGTTATGGTAGCAGCACAGACTGTCTATAATTAAACCAATTTTTCTGTTGTAATCTCTTTACACTTTATTGTATTCCTTGTTTGTCTTTTGGGAATATTTGTCATAATGATCTTCCAAGTGCCTAATAACTAACTCCAAGTTGTACTGTACTCTTCTGTCTGCTTTTTATATGTTTATATGTTTCTGCTTCTAAGCCACGGCTCTAAGTCACACTCTTAAATCACGCCCTTAGGTCTTATCTCTAAATCACACCTTCAGTCACGCCCTTAAGTCTTGGCTCTAAATCACACCTTTATGTCTCACACACCCAAGGGGAGATCCTGGGTATCTAACTCAAGATGTTATCAGAGTGTTCTCAGCTGTTGTAGGCTATTGTAATCTGTGGGGAGCCGTGATGACGCAGGCACCTGACACTCGTGGGTAAACAAGTAAAATTGCGCATGTGCAGTGGCAAAGGACCACCTAATCACCGCCCAACCCGGGACGTCACATGGGAATTTGAGCAAGCAGCCAATCAGATATGTCCACCCCACCCTAGGGTGTATATAAAGCAGTGCCATGTTAGATCCGCTCTCTCCTCCTCCACGCATGGTAATAAACACGTGCTGCAGAAGGATCCTGTGTGCCCGCGTGCATTCTTGCCTGCGAGACGATTGCGCGGGTCACAGTAATCAAGTCTCTGGTCAGGGTATATGGCTCTAGATGGCTGCAAGGATGATAGCCGCCTTCTGTCAGCTCCCCACATATTTACATATCTGGATGGCCTCCAATTGCATTGGAGTACTGAGCACTACAAAGGTGCTTAATGGTCTCAAGAGAAGATGTGTCACCCTTCAGTGAGTGTGCTCATTTGCATGCTCATATTGAGCCCCCACAGCACATGTGGGTTCAGGGCTAAACCACAGCCTTAAATAGACACTTTCAGCACAACTCACTTTCTCAACAAATTTTATAGCCTCATTCCCAATTCCAGCTGTCAGTTTACAGCTTTCCAGGTTGAAATCTTAAATCTAAAACATGCCACACATTTACACTTGATAACTGCCCTAATCTTTTTTGTAAATTTCTGCCTGTGGTTTTAAAAACATAGTAAATTGCTGGCAAGTGACAATGCTTCTCTATGTCAGCCCAACTTCATTTCTGCAGCTAACAAATCAGTCTTCAATTATTCATGCACATCGCCAAGGTCTAGGCTTTGATTGACAGCCATTGATTTTAGAGACCTGTAATTCTTTTGTACTGCAGCAAAACTTGTCACCTGATTCTTTCCACTCTTTTCAAATGTAAAATTAAAACTTGAAGCATTAAAAAAAAAGAAAAAGTTCCACCTTCTTTTAGAATCTCTGTGAGAAGTGAGCACAAATTAAAATGCATTCAGCCCTTGCTGCCACAGCCTGTTCTGCAGGGCAGCTGCTTCCTCAAATTAACAGCTTCAAACTTTTCTTAAATACAGAGTGTGTTCTTTCCTGCATCAGTTTTATACTTGCAGAATTTTTTTTTAATCTAGAAACATGGCACCTCTGGCAAGTGATCACATTCAAAGACCGTCTAGATCTGTGTGATCTAGCTGGACTCCTAGGAGACAGAGGCAAGCAGATCTCTGAGTTCAAGGCCAGCCTAGTATAGAGCAAGTTTCAGGTAAAGAAAAGCTTAGATCCAGGTGTGGTGGTACACTCCTTTAATCCTAACATTCAGAAGTCAAAGACAGGCAGATCTGGGTTCATTCAGTTAGTCAGCTCAGTGCAATTAAAAGTTAAAGAGTTCAGAATTAGAACAATTGAATGAAGGCACTGGAATTGAGTTCAGGTCAGTTTTGATCAGTCAGTTGAGTTCTGATTATGCAGTTCAGCTAAGTAGGAAGTTGAGGTATTGGCAGTTCAGTGGGTGGCAGTACAGATTGTGGAGCTCAGAGGCAGTTTGGATTGGGACAGTTTGACAGAGACAGGTTCCAAGGAAATAAAGGACCAAGAAAATTAGCACAAATTGCCAGTTAGTTTAAAGCCAAACAGAGTAATTCAGTCAGGAGTCAAGAGAAACTGAGGACCCTTTTTATCATATTTTGTCTCCACTTAGAAAGTAGTCCATAAACCATTTCCTACTCATCTTAAGTGTAAGATACTTTGCTTCCATAACTGATCTGCCTGTCTGGGTTGCTCTGAGACTAGAAGCTTGCAGTCTCCCATTTAACAGTTCCTAGTAAAACAGCACTAGGAGGCTAAGCAAAGTAACCTTTGTTCAACCTCAGCAGAAATTGTGTGGCTCTAAGCTAAAGTCTCCAGAAGAAAAAGTGAAGGAGGTCTGTTCTCAGCATTTGTCCTTTCAGACAACTTTCACAGGACTTTCAGAGTCATTTCACATGGTAAAAAGTTCATTATAGGTTTGTATAATAATTCAGGTCATAAATTAAATAAGAGGTTTATAATAGAAAATGTCTACATGCACATCCATTAGGAGTAATTATCTGGCTAAGCAGTCATTATTTGTTACTACCTTGTAGGTTCATGGAGAGTTAAAAAACATAACTAAGTAGTCTGTAAAGTTTTGTATAGATAAACCCAGTCAATATTTTATCTACTGTCCTCACTCCTGTTGTACATATCTTTAGCTCCTTATTTATTATACCAAGTCCTTCTAATAGATACTACTACAAACTATCAAACTATTTACAATGACTTAATAATGCAAGTTAATAGTCAGATAGTCAAACTCATTGTCATATTGGATTCTAATTTAGTTAATTACAGTGAAGTGTCTTCAAGGTTATTCAAATAGTAAATAGCTAAAAATAAACAATGTTTGACAATTCAGTTCTGTTATTTATAGCACAACTTCAAAAGCAACAGAAGTCCACAGAATACAGCATTTAAAATCATTTAATTATTATCAGTTCTTTTGATGGCATCTCATGTCTGCTCCTGACAGCATCCCCATCCCACTTGGAGTCAAGAGCTGAGCATTAATATCTCCATGTGGAGTTACTTCAATTGTAGCAAGCTAATGACTGGGCAAAAAATGCCCTAATTTCATCTGAAAACGTAATGTCTAAAAAGGACAAACAGAGGCAGAATAGTCAATTGCTAAGCTCTACCAATATAGGGTAAACTTGTCCTTTATAATTCCTGTTTCACTTAAAGTCTATAAGATGTTCTGGGCCAGAAGGCTGAATACAGATTCTTTGACATTATAAAGACTATTTAGGGACTCTCCAGGCAGTCAGATGTCTTTGTCAATTGTTTAAGTTTTGGAAGATGTGTCTTTGTGCTTCTTGCATATTCAGGTAATATTTAATTGCTTCTTAAGTCTCTAAAGGGGTTAAAGACTACTTATAGCTGTTTTTGATGTGAAAGTTGTTCATCAAGGTTCTGAAGAAGTAGGAGTAAAATTTGTGAGTAGATGTGATGATAGGAGATCCAAAAGCTGAGCATTTATTCTGTATCACAAGGGCTAAAGGACTGAAAGTTTGCATCCTTATAAAATAGCAGCTATTTATATCTGAAAGAATTCTATGAGAATTCAGTATATATCTAAATAAAGATGAAAACACCATTATTTAAGATATGAAAGTATAAGAAACAGGTAGGAATGAATCATTCAAATTATTAAGTCAATTTACCTTTTCTATTTTGCCTGTTTTCTTTCTCACCTGTTTAGTGATCTTAATTTTAAATTACCACTTTATAATAGAGCAGACACACCTAAAATATTGGTAGCATCATTCCATGGGCTGCAACCCCTGGCTGAATAAAACTTAGAGAATTGACTGAATACCATCTCTCCTTCCTCACTGTGGACACAATGTGATCAACTACCTCTATTTTTGCTCCTATCCTTCCCCATCATTATGATCCATACCCTCAAATTGTATACACAGCTATTCTCTTACTTCATTAACATTGTTTTTCCAGGTATTTGTTAGAGAAAGTAACCAATGAAGAAAATTTGTGTTACAGAATATTTGAACCTGTTTCTAGTTATACTGTGGCTCAGTCCCTAGCATACGACTTTAATCCCTTTGGTTGGAATACAGACATGTTCTTAGTATTCACTTTTAATCCAAAACTATGAAGGTAAAGTTAGTTTGTAGAAGAAAGTACCCATGTTTAAAAGTGATGTCTAATTGAGTGGCAGACAAAGCAATGAATCAGAGATAGATTTGACAGAATAGGGAATTCAGAAGACCATGATGCTGAGGGAAATGCAGACACTGGTGGCCCAGCTCATGTAGTTTCAGAAGAAAACAAAGACTATCAGGTTCTGTGCTTGAAGCCATTAATCATATTTGGGCAGAGAACTTGGCTTCTTTCTGTCGATGTTCTAAGAACTCGATAAAGCTGAGTGGAAAAGCAATGAAATAATTTGTTTGGCTGAGGAAATCTTAAGACACAATAGCATTCAGTCAGAAAAATCAGAAGTCTTCAGTGGCTCTTATCTAAGTATAAGGAGATAATAAATAACAACAAACAAAGACAGAAATGATGTTCAATGTAGTGAAGAATGAAACATGAAAAATTTAAAATTGTAGGCAAGAAGGCTGTCAAACTAGCTTTTGTTTAACAAAAGAAAAAAAAATAGCTGCCACGGGCCACAGGTGTCAGAAAACCAGGTAGATCCGATGCCCAAGTACCTTCCCCAACCTCTAGCTTCCAACAGACTCAATCTTCAGTTGTCTTTCCCCACATCACTATGTCCCAGCTCCTAAATTCTGCAGATTAACCCTGCCCAAACACTGGCTATACCTACTAGAAGACCAGGTATGTTGCCTACACACAGACTTCCTCCAGGCTCTCAGTTCCCACCCCCCAGACTATATCCTCAATCCCCCATCATTCCCCATTCCTCATTATCATTTCCCATTTCTAACATGGGCAGAGACTCATGTTGAACCAGAATTTGCACCAGCTACCAGTACTCTAGGTAAGCTACACACCCTCAAGCCTCCACTACTGTCTCACTGTAACCCCTACAGCATACATCCCCAATACCATCTCCTCTCCCAGCCCCCAACTCAGACAAAAATCTCCTTCTAGACCAATAGCCATACTAGCCACCATAACTCTGACTCCCAATTTCAATATGGACTTTCTGCTAGATCACAGGTCACACATGTAGCCAAAACTCTTAGGACACACAGAGCAAAAGATAAAAAAGAAAATAAATGAAGGAAAAAGAGAGACATCTAACAAAGACAAACTCAGAAATCATTACTTAGACCTATAATCAACCCAAACCCAGATGCCTAGATACCAGCATAAGAACACAATCAGTAACAGTCAGGGAAATATGTTAATGCCAGAGCCCAGATATTACACTACAGCAAGCCCTTAATATTTCAATACAGCTGAAAGCACAAGAAAAGACCATAAAATATGAGGTTAAGTGCAGCCATGAGTATAGAAGAAATAATCTCAGACAAGCAAAATCAAAAAAGAAACACGAGCATACCATAACAACTATCAGCACCACCAGCACAACAACATGACTACCACAACCAACAAACAAACAATGACAATGATTGGTCATTGATATATCTCAATATCAGTAATCTCAATTCTACTCCCCAAAAGAGACAGACAAATAGAATGGATAGGAAAATAGGATTTATCCAAATGCTGCATCCAAGAAATACATCTCAACAGCAAGTATAGACATTAACACATGGTAATAGATTGAAGCTATCTCATAAAATAGACTGTAGATACAAACCAATCAGAAGAGATGGGGAAGAATACTACATACTCATAAACCAAAAAAATCCACCAAGATGACATTTCAATTTTTAACATCGATGCCACAAACACAGAAATGTCCAATTTGCAAAAGAAACATTACTATAGAAAAATCACATGTAGATACTGACCCTCACATATTGATAGTGGGAGATTTCAATAACCAACTCTCACCAATAGATAACACAAAGAAATTCTGGAGCTAACAGATGGTATAAACCAAATGGACCTAACAGATATATATATAGAAAATTACTTCACCAAACACAATAGAAAATACTTTCTTCTCAGCTCTCAGTACCTCAAAATAACAGCAGACCTGAACTCACTGGAACAACAAGAAACAAGCATATCCAAGAGGCATAGACAGCAGGAAACAATCAAATTGAAATAAAGCCCATGCCCAACACTGCCCAGATAGCTGGGGTAGTTCCTCTCTCTCTCCCTCTCCCTCTCTCTCTGTCTCTCTCTCTCTCTCTCTCTCTCTCTCTCTCTCTCTCTCTCTCTCATTCACTTTTGCTCTCGTATACACACACATGCACACACACACTGTACACACACCACAAGTCAGTAAAATGATTCCTAATGATATTTTGCTATATTAATATACTATCAATAGCCCAAAAGTCATGAGAGGGGCTTCATCTGGAAGCTGAACAGAAATGATAAAGTATTGGATCTAGAGGAGAGAAAAAATAGAAGGAAAGGGATGAGAGCAGGGGCATTTCATACTCCTGTGTGCTCAGAATTGTAGGGTAATTTTCTGCCTTAGGCTTCATAATTTGCTATTATTAAAATTGCCAGTGTTTTACATTATGTCAAAAGTTTTATGAGATCAGAGATAGCTTGTATAGTGTTAGTTCAGCTGCTATGTGCATAAGCTCTAAATTAAAATCTGCTTATCAATTTGCAATGCACTCGGTGTGATATAAAAACAGCCAACATGCTTTAACAGATATTATATCATATAGGAGAATTCAGAGTTAAGTAAACTCAGGTTGTTTACAGTAACTCCACAGAGAGAGGGAATCTGAGACTGGTCCTTACCTGGTCATGATTAGCTTATGGTACAAGGTGGCTATTGTACCTCGACCAGTTTTTTTTTTTTCTATCTTGTACTATGCAGTTGTTCTTTCTTTTTCATTCTGTATTTTCATGTAAAGACAAAGGGTCTAGAACTCTTGTTCTCAACCAACAGGAGTGTTGAGGGCATTCTGTGATGCTCAGTCACATAATAAAATCAAATGTAAGCCTACTATAATGCCCTTCACATTCAAGAACATGTTGCTTCAGCATGTTTAATGGACAACTTCTCATAAAATCAACAATAAACTTTCTCTGTGCAAAGAGAAATTATTTGGGCTATTTAAGGTTCTTTGATTTTTAAAAAAACTGATATTACTAAGGAAAACTAATGTAGCATGTAGCAATGAGTCTTTGTATTATCAGAATTCTGTTTTATAAGTGTATTTTAAGGTTCTCTGATCCTCTTTGGTGAGCTAGCTAAAACTTCATTTATTATCTTTTAATTGGAAGTAAAGTTTTATTTTGTTACTCAAAAATAGCCAAAGTCATGAATTGCTATTTTGTTTGGAAAAAGAAAAAGTGACAGACATGATGTTAAATCTGATTTTATCTCATGAGCCTTTGCAAATACAACCTAAATTCTTTATCTTTCTAATTTTTTTCTAATTAAGTTTCCAAGCCATGAGATTATGTGCATTAAGTTTACTAATTAACTTCGCAGCAAGAGAATCCATACTCTTAATGATTTTTGCTGGTGTTCTATTTGTTCTACACACTGCTGTTCTAGAATGACCTTATGTTCAATTTCCTCAAGAAATCAAGAGTTCCACCTCTGTATTTGAATTTCCTTTTAAAATGCACAGCTGCACATCTCCCAGGAAGCCATTTGAGCTATTTCCTGGGAGGCAGCAAGCTGCTTTCATTAACATTAGCATCCATGCCCTACCCTCAGCAGCTCAAGGTTTTCAGTTGGTGGCTAAACTCTCTCTTTCTAAAATCATTACAGGTTTACTGAGAAAAATAATGCCACCTGTGTGGAAGAAGTTAAGAGAACAGGCAGCTTTAGAGGTCATCATCTCAGCAGGCTCCTAAGAAGTCAAGTTATGGGGACAGCACCTCGAGTGTCTCTCAACATTCAGTTGGTTGAACATGATAATATGCTCCTGGCATATTCTATCCCCCACCAACATAATGGCAAATACATGACAGTGTGAGAAGAGTAGAAGACTTTCAAAGTCACAAGCCACAAGTCAGAGGCCACAAGTGTGCTTTGCTGTGGCCAATGTGAACCACTCAGTTTAGACAGCAAATGTTGATACCGAATGATGATGAAGTAAATCAACTGGACAAGGGAGATTCCACACAGAAGTATCAGGAATCGCATTATTCATAACATAACATCATTTTTTATGTTTCTAAATTGTATATGTTATTCAAAGAATTGCTCTCATATTTATGGAGTGAGTGGACAACCTTGTCTTATTCCTGATTTCATTGCCTTACTTTGAGTTTCTGTCCATGTAAGTTGATCTTGGCTACAGGCTTTCTGTAAACTGTCTTTATTATGTGTTATCTAGAGAGAAAAGTATTTACTTCCTTTAGATTTTTCAATTTGGTGGAGTACAAGTTTTTAAAACATGTCTTAGAATTCTCTGGATTCTCAGTGTCTGTTTTTATGTCCCTCTTTTCATTTCTGATTTTGTTAAATGGATGTCCTTTCTCTGCCTATTAGTTAATTTGGATAAGAATTTGTTTATCTTGTTGATTTTCTCAAAGAACTGACTTTCGCAAGTCTTTGTATTGTTTGGGGTTTTTTTTTTTTGTTGTTGTTGTTGTTTCCATCTTATTGATTGGAGCCCTTGAGTTTGATTATTTCTTGCAATCAACTCCTGTTGGCTGTGATTTCTTTTTGTTCTAGGGATTTCAGGAGTGCTGTTATGTTGCTAATGTGAGAGCTCTCCAATATGTTTATGTAAGCACTCAGTATTATGAACTTGCCACTTAGAACCACAGTCATTGTGTTCCATAAATTTTAGTATGTTTTGTATCTATTATATTCAAATGTAGAAAGTCAATTTTTTACTTTCTGAATTGACCCATTTTTTTTATTCAAAAGAGATTTATTCAGTTTCCAGAAGTTTATAAGATTTCTGTTGTTTCTTCATAGATCTTGTAAGGAAAGAGGAATACAATAGTTATAGATAAATTGTGGTAGGCTGGAATAATATTTATTTTATATCTTTGTCTGTGATCAATTTTGGTGAAAGTTCCATGAGATGCTAAGAAGAAAGCATATTCTTGGCTCTGAGCAGCCTGCTATCCCAGAGAGAGCTCCATTCTCCTGACATCCCTCCTCCACCTTCATCATTAGGCTTCAGATCCTGAGTCATACATGTAAGCTTCCCTTCCCCCACACATCTTCTCTACTCTCTGAGCCCTCTGGACCAAGCCAAGCTGCCATGAGCAGCCTGCTAGCCCAGGGGGACTTTCATTCTCCTGCCACCTCTCCTCCCACTTTCATCAGAACTAATATTCTGAACCATACAGGTAAGATTCCCTTCCCCACCCATCTTCTCTGCTCTCTGAGTCCTCTGGGGCAAGCCAAGGTACCCTGAGCAGTCTACTATCTCAGAGGGACCTCCATTCTCCTGGCACTGTTCTACCCACCTTCACCAGAACAGAGGGTACTGAACCATACAGATACGCATCAGAGGACTGCTACACTAGGACCATCCAGGTTCAACCTCCTCCCAATACCTACTACATCAAGAACATCCAGAGACCAAAACCATCTTAATGACTAAAGGACTTTGATAAAACATGATCAACAAAAGCCAGGGCAACATGACACTTCCAAGGCACCTGGATAGTCTATGTAACACTAGTATAGAGGGAAATATTTAAAAAGGCACCATCCTGAGCTAGCACCTGTGGGACCATGAAAGAATACTTAATTAGCTATGCCCTCTGGCCTTTAGGTATCTCATTAATATGGAAATCTCTCGAGGCTGAGGTCTATAGTCATGCCCTCTACCTGTGGAGGGGCTGGTAGGAGCGTTGCCCTACGTGACTGAACAGTGCAGATCAAATGGAGGTCTTAGACCATGTGTCAGGAGTCTGGAATCTGGGGGTGTAGTGAGATATATGCCATCCCTCACAGGCCATCGACACCTGTTGTGTCTCTGGCTATCTCTAAGCCAGTGATCTACTGGAAACCAAATCATCTTTTCACAGTCCCACAAGCACCTGCTACTCTCTGGCCCCAGCGACCTTGCTGCCTCCCTGGTTAGCCCCATGTAGCAACCCCCCATCTCGTGGTTCTCTTGTTGAGGATTCTGCTCACGTTCTAGCCCCAGTAAAATCAAAACTATAGAGGCTTGTAATTTATCAGTCAGATTTATATCAGTAAATTCTCAACCCACAAAATGTCCACACAATGAACTCAAAACTCAATTAAAATAAACAAACTACAAAGCTAGATGGGGCAAACACACCCCACTTAATATTTAATTATCTATCTAAGAAATCCCCAACATTTATGACTTCCAGGACTGTGTGGTTCTGGCTCCTCTTCCTCTCCTATAGGTTTTATCTTATTTCTTCCTCACCTTTCCTCCTTCTCTCCTCTCCATCTCTTTGTCTCTCTCTCTAAAATTTTCAGCCTGCCTTCCTTTTCCACTGCCCAATCATAGGATTTCACCTTACCTTGTACCTGCCCTCACCTGCATATAGACAACAATCTACACACCAGCATATCAAATATGATACCAGCAAGCCCTGGATATCCTAACACAACTGAAACACAAGGAAATGACCTTAAATCTAATCTTATAATGATGATAGAGGACTTTAAAAAGGAAATGAATAAATCCCTTAAAGAAATACAGGAAAATACAATCAATCAGATAAAGGTCTTTAAAGAGGAAACAAATTCCTTAATACAGAAAAATACATTTAAACAGGAGAAGGAAATAATTAATACTGTGCAAGACCTGAAAGTGGTGATAGAAGCAATAAGGAAAACACAAACTGAGGTGATTCTAGAGAGGGATTAGTAAAAAATGCTAAGAAGTGGAAGTATAAAGAGTGAGTCATTTGAAAAAAGAGAAAAGATTGACTAATAAAAGCAAATATGAAGAAAATTAAAAGAAATGTAAAGTAAGTAATAGCATATAAAACTTTGGTTGGTTTGGGACAAGCTCTCACTCTACATAAGGCTAGCTTTGAACTGACAAAGATCTGCCTGCCTTTATCTCCCTATTGCTGAGATTAATAGTATGCACCACCAGGAGTGTTAAAAGCATAAATCTTGGATGTAAGACTCAATCAACAATAGGGAAATTATGGTTGGTATTGAAAACATATTCAACTACCAGGCCTAATGAAGATATGGGTCTTGGAAGAGAACCCTCAACCACCACTTCACTAAATCAGTATAATCCCCAAATAGTTGTCTTTATACTCACAGATTAATGTAGTAGTCCTCGTTTCTCATTAAGAAACTTTACTTTGAACAGACAAAGAGCATTATAAAAAACCCACAACCAATCAAAATTGATAGTTGTGGAGGCCTGTTCTAATGAATGTATTTTTTTCTTTTTCCCTGCCACAGTTTATTTTTAATTCACATTGCATCCCAGTCACATTCCCCTCTCTTCTCCCCCAGCTCTGCCTTACAAATCCCTCTTCTCATTACCTCCTCCCATTCTTCTCAGATAGGGGAAGCCTCCCTTAGGTAAGACCCTACCTTGGGACATCTACTCCCAGCAGGTCCTAAGCACCTCCTCTCCCATTGAAACCCAATAAGGCAATCCAGAGCAGGGAGGGGATCCAATGGCAGGCAACAGAATGAGAAACAGTGTCTGATCCAAGTTTTAGGGGACATATATGAAGACTAACTGTACATCTGTGACAAATGTGAGGAGAGGGCTTAGGTACAGCCCCTGCATACTCTTTTGTTGGTGTTCAATCTCTGTGAAGCCCCATGTACTCAGGTTAGTCCTCTCTGTAGGTCTTCTTGTGGAGTCCTTGACCCCTCTGGAACACTCAATTCTATCCCCTACTCTTCCACAAGATTTCCTAAGCTCTGCTTGATGTTTGCCTGTGGGTCTCTGCACCTGTTTCTGTCCACTTCTGGGTGAAGCTTCCTGGGAAACAGTTATGCTCTGTACCTATCTACAAGCATAGCTGTGTATCATTAATAGTGTTGGGGAGTTGGCTCTCTTCTCATTGAGTTGGTCTTATGTTGGGCCAGTCATTGACCAGTTGTTTCCTCAGTGTCTGTTCCATCCTTATAGCTGTGGCTCTTGTAGACAGGATAAATTTCCAGTTGAAAGTTTTCTGGGTGGATTGATGCCTCCTCTGTCTACTAGAAGTCCTGCCTGGCTATATAGGTGGCCATTTCTCTATCTCCAGCTGGTTGGAGTCTTAGCTGGGTCACCTCCATAGATTCCCTGTAGCCTACCCTATTCCCAGGTCTCCAGTTAGTCCCAAAAATGTCTCCACCAATTTCCATTCTCACTCCCAGCCCACTCCTACCTCCTTTTGCCCCCACAGCTGGTCACCATCCTCATACCCCTTCTCACCACAGCTACCACCCAGTTACTTCTTTCCATCCACCTCTGATGACTATTTTGTTTCCTCCTCTGAGAATCACACATCCTACCTTGGACCTCCTTATTACCCAGTTTCTTTGGATTTGTAAATTGTAGCATGGCTATCCTGCACTTTATGGTTAATGTCCAATTATATAGTAAATACATACCACATGTTTCTTTCATAGTCTGTGTTACCTCATTCAGGATGATATTCTCACATTCTATCCATTTGCCTGAAAAAATCACAATGCCTTTATTTTTAATAGATGGATAATATTCCATTGTACAGATGTACCACATTTCCTTCATCCATTCTCTAGATGAGGGACATTTAAGTTGTTTCTAATTTCTGGCTATTACAAATAAAGCTACCATGAACATAGTAGAACAAGTGTCCCTGTTCATATGCCCAGGAGTGGTATAGCTGGGTCTTGAGATAGAACTAATTCAAGTTTTCTGTAAAACCATCAAATTGATTTTCAAAGTGGTTGTGCAAGTTTGTACTCTGAACAACTATGGAGGGTGTTCCCTTTGTTCTACATCCTTTCCAACATGTGTTGTCAGTAGAGGTTTTGATCTTAGCTATTCTGATTGGTGTAAGATGGAATCTAAGGGTCATTTTGATTTACATCTCCTTGATGTCTGGGGATGTTAAACATTTCATTACGTGCTTCTTGGCCACTCAAAATTCCTCTGTTTAGAATTCTGTTTAGCTCTGTACCCCATTTTCCAAAACATTAATTATTTGATTTGGTAGTGTTTAGCTTCTTGAGTTAGTTCTTTATATATTTTAGATATTAGCCTTCTGTCAGATGTCTATGTCAGTCACAGATTGTCTAGAAAATCTGTTCCAAGTCTGTAGGCTGCTGTTTTGTCCTATTGATGATGTCTTTGCCTTACAGAAACTGTTCAGTTTTATAAGGTCCCATTTAGCAATTGGAGACCTTAGTGTATGAGCTGTTGGTGTTTAGTTCATGAAGCACTTTCAACATATGATGTTGGTCTGTTTAGGTGTCTGCATATAGAAGACGACAAGTGATTCTATTTAAGTCCAAGTAGATCAACATTATCAATACAAAACTTGATTTACTAAATTTAATAAAAGAGATATTAGGAGGATAGACTTGAATGCGTTGGTATAGGAGACAACTTCCAGAATGGTTGCATTTTCAATACCACTTCCACACCTAAAACTCAGGGAACAGTTTATAAAAGGGGAAGAAAATTTGTAAGAGTCAAAGGACAGGGGAATTTTCTGTGGGATTACAGATGCTTCCCAGTAAAGTCTCACCAAAATAATTACCTAACTGTGGCCTGAACAATGACAGAAAGAGTAGACATCCCAATGTGGATGGTAGGGCTGAGGGTGGGGAGAGTCCAAGACCCTACGTAAAGAACTATAAACAACTAAGAAATTCTGAGAGTTAGAGAAGGAATCATCCTCAGGGAAGAGCACACTGATTAGCTGTCCAATACCAAACAGTCAGCCTTGAAACAATGTTTTCCAGACTATTATAATTATATATTTAGGAATACATACAAATGTGTGTGTGATTGTGTATGTGTGATAGTGTCTGTGTGTTTGTGTATAGCAACAATTAGTGGGAAAAAAGGCATGAATCTCAAAGAATGTAAGGAGGTATATGTAGGAGGTTTAGAGAGAGGGAAGGAAAGGGGAATTGTATACTTATAATCTCAAAAAAATAAAATAAATAATTAAAAATATGGTAAGGTCAAAATATTAGTAATAATTATGTAAAAACAGGTGTGAAAAATTACAAAGAAGCACCTGAGCATTTCCTTTTGGGTTCTTTAAAGTCAGAATGTGCCAGATGGATGTGGCTGTGGTCACAGATGAACTTGAGGACTCCGGTTTTACATGAAGTATGTTTGTTCTAAGCCTATTGTGTTGCGTGTCTAAGTGAACTATCTTCACTTTACTAATCTCTTTCTCTGTGTACCTCAAACTTCCTCTTGCTATTGTTAACTTTTCAGGCAGATTCTCAGCCTTTATCAGACTATTACGTTTGTAGACCCTGAGTTAGTGAGGCACATCTAGCTAGGGCACATCTCCCAGATGTGTGGAGAATAGGAGAAGCAAGCAAAACACAGAACATGTGTACATATTGGTCTGTCTTTGTACCTTTATGACACATCAAACATTAAACACTGATGGAGGGATGTGGCTGTGGATGTTTAGTAGCTTACTGGAGTTGGAGAGTTCTTAGATTCTACAGCAGTGAAACTTCCTTGTGAATGGATTGCTAAGTTCATCCATCCATCTGTTATATTCAGGCTCAGTGATATCAGTCTCCAAAGTTATGATTACATAGTAAAGACTACATTTTCATCCTCCTGTAAATTTCTCTGTATGAGCAGAGCCATTTGCCATCTGTTCATTTTGGTTTGATAGTATTTGGCCTCTACTCATCACGGTTGCCTCCTAGAGTCTTTTTAATCTTAGTGTGAGGCTATTTAAATTCAGGTATCCTGACTTGTGGTAGGCATCTTGGATAGTGCAGTGGCTTTTGTCTTAAGACTATGCCTAGCTCCATGCATCTAAACCATGAGATATAATAAAACAAAATTCCTCTCCACCGGTAACTCATCTCAACAGAGGAATTACTAATTCATTAAACCCTGACACTAGATTTAAGGCTTTTAATAATTGTAGAATTACACTGTGAGTAGGATAATTAGGCATGTTCCATAAGAAGAGCCTAGCTTACCTCTAAGATGTCTGTTCTTTATATCTGGGAGCTGTACAGATGAAGCTGTGTAAAGCTTCCTCCTTTTCACTGAGTCACTCTTCTGTTTCACAATTTTCAACTGCCCTATCACATTTATGTGGAATTCTGACAGCCTTCTTCCTTTTTCTAGCTTTAGAATAAAATCTATTCTTACTTATCCTGACTTTTCCTATGCATATGAAAGCAGCACCTAATCTGAAATCTTTTGTGCTTTTGAATGAAAATGCTCCCGCAAAGGCTTATATGTACTTGGACCTGAGTTTAGAGAATTTGGGGGGGAAGATTAGGAGGTGTGACCTTGAGGGAAGACATTGTCACTTGGACCAGACTTTAAAATCATGACATTTGCTCTCTCTGTCTCTCTCTGTCTCTCTCTGTCTTTCTCTGTCTCTCTGTCTCTGTCTCTTTCTCTCTATCTCTCTCTGTGTCTCTCTGTCTCTCTGTCTCTCTGTCTCTCTCTCTCTCTCTCTCTCTCTCTCTCTCTCTGTGTGTGTGTGTGTGTGTGTGTCTATCTGTCTTGCTTTCAGATCAAGGTATGCAAGGTATGAATTCTCAGGGGTTCCTGCCACTATTCCTCTAGTTCTCTAAAATCATAAGCCCAATTAAACACTATCTTTATGAGCTGACAAGTCAGGTGTTTTATCATAGCAATAAAAAATTAACTAAAGCACCAACCTCCTCAAATGTATTCCACAGTTTTAATTTTTATGGAAATTTAAGAGTATTTTTCAAAATTCCTAATTGTGTTATTTATTAAGTGAATTAATTATGCTATTAACAGACAAGCTGGATTTTTTTTCCAGTGGTTAAGGAATTCAGCTACATATGCTGTCAATTCATTGCCACTCCCAAATGTCTATTTCATATTTACATATAAAGTTTAAAGTCAATATCTAGCTCCCAATGCTGCCAGAATTTTTATAATTTCAAAAATGCTGCTTCTATAAATGGCTCTAAATTGATTCCTTGAGACGTTATGCTTGAAGTACTAGGAACCAGATCACCACAAATATCTCATTCCAAAATTTCACTTGATGTTTGCCCGTGTAATCATCCATTAAAAAAGGCAAAAGACAGTTTTACACTAATTGTCAAGATTATGTGCTTAACTTAAACTGAGACATAAAAGGCAAAATTATTCAAGTTCTAGCATTCAGAAATAAAAACAAATCTATGTTTACAAAGGGTAGATCAAAACCATCTAGCAGAAACTGACATTTTAGTTTCCTCTACTCACAATTTTAAAGATTTGAAATTGAAATGCTATATACAACCCCAAAACCAAGCAAACTGAAAACTGGTAGAAAAATAAACAACTGAGTCTAAATCAACTGTTTCTCAAGCCATGTTCATAGAAGGAATTTAAAGTAAATACTAGGAATAATACACACACACACACACACACACAAAACCTTAGTTTATTGACTTTATTGAATCCTCAAGTAAGGTATACATATGAAGAATTTCACAAGAAAAAAAAATAAATTTTCACAGGCAATTGTGACCTGACAAAATGGAATAGTAGAAACTGAGGATGTAGGTCCTTAACAAGCATTCACAGGGTCTTTATGGGAATTCATTCCCAGAACCATAAATTCATATATGTGGATTTGTGCATGCACATGAGATATAAGGTGCTATTGAAGGTATCTTAAAATTACTTTTGTCTTAATGAATCCAAGTACTAATAAATCAGATTACCTTAGAAAAAGTCTGTAAACATCATACCTCTCAGAAAGAAAGCCAGTACACACTGAAAAGTCAGATTTGATAATGTATGAGATTTGTGGGCTGAATCTCAGTGGGTGGCCTCCTTTCACACAGTCTGTCTCCCTTATTTGCATAGAATAAAGAAAATACTGCTTGCCTTAGATGGCCACTGCAGTCATGGAACAAAACATATAAAATAATGTATGTATCCAAAGTAGGCAATCAGGTAATATCAGCCATGGTTCCTATCATTTTGTTTGGAAGAAATTGAATTGAAATCAATGAATTATGTAGGACCAATCACTGTGAACTTCTTTATATTATCTGCCTTCTTTTTATGTATAAAATTGCTTGTGTATAGATATACATATGAAAGTGCTTAGAGAATTTAAAACATTGAAAACACCCAGGGATCACACAAAGAAAAATGTCTTATACCTCTTAAAATGTTAAATAGTAAAGAAAATTGGCTTGTAAGTTTGCTTAGCATCAAATGCCAGACTAATGTTAGGTTAGCTCTTTTGGAAAATAAAAGTATGAGTTGAATTTTCAGTATGGTTCTTGGTATCTTGCATACGCCATATGAAAAATGCTTATCTTTATGGCTGCATGTGTTACTTGGAAGTAAAATAATCCCACATCATGTAATTTCCAAGGAAGCAACAATAACTTAATTGTACCCCTGTTGATCTTAAATTAATGCATGAAAAATAGCCTTGGAGACTTCAAAAGATGCTCAAGTACTCCTAGTGAGAGCAGTAGGAAGCAAGAGAATCTGGCAGCAGCAGTCTATCAAAAAGCTATTTACATGTTGAAGGACAGGATTTAATTAATAGTGCTACAGCTGTGAAGTCAATATGCAGATTTTAGTTCCAAGCACAAGGGGCCATTATATCTATTTAATGTGTCACTTAGTCCAATGATTTTCCCTTTTATGCTAATGCATGGTAATAAGCATACGTCCCTGAGTATTGGCTGAGTCTTGTTGACTGCTGTTACTTCTACTACTAATGAACAATGATAATAGCTACCATTTATTGTATATCTAAAATATCCTATGTCCTTTAATAATCACATTTTATACATTGTTATATTTATTTTCTCAGCACCCCGATTAGATTAGATTGAGGCTATCATTATCTTTATTTTTACATAAAAAAAAAGAAAACCAAGGCTTTAACGAAGTGGGTAATTTGCCATGGATTGTGCTTTTTGTGAAGTAGTCCCTTGTCACTCTTTACCTTCCCCTTCAGAAGCTTTTCCATAGGAAGAGTGTCTCTATTACTTTTAAGTATACTGAAAAGATTTAAGCAGACAAACAAGATTGAGCCTTGAGCAGTCTTATCATTTTTCAATTCTATCCTACTACAGCATAGAAATATGAAGTTGGACACATGTCTTTGAAAGGATGGTAAGAGATAGTTCTATTACATGTCTTGTGACACAATGTTCCTTTTGAAGACAGAACAGTAACATTTTGTCACCCGTCATTGAATATCATGTTTGTCATCAGCACCTACTTACCACACGGAGAAATACATGAGCTAGCCTCCTCTAACCCCATGTTTCCAAATCCTCTTACTTTGTTGTTATTTTCCCTATAATATTTGAAACTTCTAAGTATATCCTAAAATTTTCATTTTAACATATTTACTATTTATGTATTATCACATCAGGCTGATTTTATACATTACTTACTCTATACATATTTATATCTGTTAAAATATTGAATTATATTAACTGACACCCATGTTTATGGCTGCAGTTCAGGATATGTCTATAGGTTTCAGTGGTGCATCCTAAGCACCTGTGAAAAGTTCTACTTATTATGAAAGAGAAAAAAAAAGAAAAAAAAAAGGAGAATGGACCACTGAGCCATAAAGTTAACCAACTACCTTACCTTGGAAGTTCTTCTTAATAATAAAAGTCCATTGAAGTGATCATGGGAGTGTTCACAGACTTTTGTTTATTGCCTTGCTTGTTCTTTGACTATTTGTGTTTATTGTCTTGCTTGTTTCTTGACTATTTACATCTATTGTATTGCTAGTCCCTCAACCTAGAACTGACCTGAATACTTGCATGTAATTCAAATGGTATAAAAGCAAAAAGGAGGAGGGGAGATGAGATAGGTGATTCGAGAGAGGGGAAATGGGGAAAGGGGATGACATCTGAAGTCTAAATAAATACATAAAAGTCGGTTGAAATGACAGTTACTTAGGGCTATGACCTGGTTCACTTAGAGCCTAAAATATCATAAGTAATATACTTCTCCAAATGCTCAGTTAGAAAACATCTTTTATAAGACTTCAAAGAATATCTGCTTTCTCTAGAGACTACATGTTTTAGCTGACATGCTATGTTGCATTATAAACCAGTTATGAAAGATTCTATGAGATATGTTAGAAGCTGAAGAAGATGGCAAACTGTAAACTACTGCATTTTAAATGTTGAGATGGACACTAGAAACATAGGAGTACATAGAATTTATCTTTCAGCCTAACAGTGTGCTTGTTGGAAACATGAATTAATCCACTTCTGTCAGCTGTAGAGAGTGACAGCCAATCAATCCCTTCTGAATACATGTGATCAAATATAGAATTTATCATACTCATATATCAATTTGTAATTAAGGAATTAAACAGCATAATGGATTACACATATAATTCTAACATTTGGGAGGCTGACAGAGGATGATTACTGGCCTTTGTCAGCACTCTACACATTAGTTCTGTGTTTATGTAATCATAGAGAAGCAAGGAAATATGTCTGTAACAAAAGGAAGAATTTCTCAGGATACTAATCACAGCAAAACAAAAACAAGACTAAGACATCCACTCCATAGGACATACTTCATCTATTTGGACTGATGACCTATGTCAAACATGTTAAATGGGAGGTTGAAAAATATTTGAGACCCAAAGACTTAGAAAAAAATATATAAATTATAATATATATGTATGTATATATATATATATATACACATACATACATATATAATCACATCTTATACATCTTAAAACACAAAAATAAAGGGAGTCTTTAATACGTCACTCTTACATCTAGATAGAGTTTACAAATTAAATTAGCAAATAAACTTCAGAGTTAAATTACATCATGAATCAATAGAATTAACAGATATCTACAGAACATTCCACCCAACTGATAGGAAAAAGAACATTCTTATCGGTGGCTCAAAGAACTTTATCCAAAACAGACTACAAGAAAACAAGACTTAAGTTGAAGTAATTTTCAGCATCCTATCAGACTAGAGTAGTTTAAGCTGGAAGCCAGTAACTAATCCCAGAAAATACACAACTATTTGGATCCCAACCAATTTCCTTTGACGTGAAGAGTGAGTCAGTGAAGGAATCAAGGAGGAAATTAAAACTTTCCTAGACTCAAATGTTAATGAAAGTGCAGTAGATCAGAGCATGGAGAACACAGACCAGTCAACAATAAATGTGAAGTTCATAGCTGTAAACACTCACACTGAAAACTCAGAGAGACTCGGGAAACAGCTTAGTTGATAAAGTATTCTCTGGACAAGTGTGGGGACTTGAACTGGATCCTTGGAAACTATAAAAAGGCTCAATGGGTGTCCCACTCACTTGTAATTCCTGCTTTCTTGAAAGTCAAAAGCAAAGAATCCCTGGAGCAAGCTGGCTAGCTAGGCTAGCTACATCAGTGAGGAATTGGTTCAACTGAGACTGTGCCACAGTGAATAAAGTGGAGAGTGATTGAGGAAGGGACTCAGCATCCAACCTTGTGTCTCTACACATACATGCACATGCCTCACAAATATAAAAGCAAAGAAAAGAAATGAAAGAAGTCTCAAATAAACAACCTATGTCCCAGGAAAGTAAGAAGTCAAATGCAAATACAGAAGATGGCAAGAATTATGAAGATCATGGAAAAAATGAATGAACTAGAGATTGAAAACAATATATATATATATATATATATATATATATATATATATATACATTAATATTATATTATAGCTATATATTATTATATAACTATAAATATTAAAAAATTATATATTATATATAATATAACTACATATATTTAATCAAATAATTGGTTATTTGAAAAGATGAAGATTGTCCAACCTCTAGCCACATGAGCTAATGGAAAGGGAGAGAAGGCCCAAATTAATATAATTAGAGCTAGAAAGTTGTTAAAAACAGATTATAATTAAATCCAGAAAATTGTTGGCCATATTTTGAAAACATTATTCTAATATGCTTGAAAACTTAGATGAAGTAAATAAATCCTAAGTGCATAAGACCTAGCCAAGAGAAAAAACTACCTTCATACACTTTTTACAAGTAATTAGGTAGAAGCAGTAACTTGAAGTCTACCTACAAAGAAAAACTCAGGACCAAATGGATTCTAACAAACTTTCAAGGGGGACCTAATAACTAACACTTGTTACACTGTTCCACCAAATTAAAAAAACGCAAACACTACTAAACTCAGTCTACAAAGCTTTTATAAAATTACTACTCAAAATGGTTAAACACACACACACACACACACACACACACACACACACACACAAGGAAAGAAATAAATTATAAATTAATTTTAAAAAGAGGTCAAATTACAAATAATCTTGTTGAATAAAGGGAAAAAAAACCCTCAATAGGACTATTTTCAAACTCAATTCAAGAGCATATTAGGACAAATAGCACCAAGTTGGTTTCATTCCAGAGATGCAATGTTGGTTCAACATATGCACACCCATAAATATAATACACTAATAAGAACAAGGGAAGAAATCACACAAGCATCTCAGATGCAGCATAGGTATTTGATAGAGTTTAACACACCTTCACAATAAAGGTCCTGAAGAAACTAAGAACAGATGGAGTATGTCTCAACATAGTAAATGCTATATATGGAAAATTTAAGGCCAACATTAGTCTAAGAAGAGAAAGACTGAGAACATTGCTTCTAAAATCTAGAGTGAAATGTAGCTGCACATTCTCTGTTCTTAATCTAGATAATACTCTACATTTTAACAGAAGCAGTAGGTGAAAGGTATAGAACGGTATAAAAGGTATAAAAAAATAAAACCAGGTAGTACAGAATCATGTTTTCTGCAAAAAGAAACAACATGATTCTGTGCTTAAAAGATCACAAAGACTCCACTAGAAAATTTATGGCTGTGATAAAGGCTTTCCATAAATTTCAGGATACAAAATCAGTGTATAAAAATCAGAAGCTTTTATGCACATCATTAATGAACCTGCAGAATTATGAAATAGATCTTATAAAATCTAAAATCGTCTAGTAATAAAGCTAGCCAAGCAGATTAAAGACCCCTTTTTAAGAAAACATTAAGACACTGAAAAGGTAAATTGAAGAAGACATTCGATGATGAGATCTTCCATGCTCCTGGATTGGCAGAATAAGAATTGGAAAGATGGCTATACTTCCAAAAGTAATGTACAGATTCAATAAAAATCTCATGAAAATTTTAATGACATCTTTCTTAAAACTAGAAAAAAAAAAATCCTAAAACTCTTTTGAGAATACAAAAGACCCCAGGTAGCCAGAATAATTCTAAGGAGAAGGAACAAAACTACTAGGTATCATATTTCTTGACCCCACACTATCCTATGGAGTCATAAAGACAGAATCAGCATGGAACTGGCACTGAAATAAACATGCAGACCAATGGGGTATAATAGCAGACCGAGATGTAAACCTGTACAGCTTTAGTCACCTAAATTTTGACTGAGGCATCAGAAACACTCACTGGGGCGAGGGTATAGGAACCATCCTTTTAAATAATTGGTTCTGGCGAGAGTGGATTCCCACCTACAGAAGAATGATATCAGATGTGTATTTCTCAGCCTGAACAAAAATCAGTTCAACTTGGATCAAAGACCTTAATTCAAAATTATGACTCTGAACCTGATAAAACACTTCAGAAGGTAAAAATAGGCAAAAAAAAAAAAAAAAAAAATCCAAGCACAACCCCAGTATCACAAGAATTCACCAATGAGATGACAAGAAATTAAAAACCTTACTTAGAGCAAAAGAAACTATTAACAGAAGTGAACTATAGAATGAGGGAAAGACCTTTTCTAGCTATACTCCAGACAAAGAGTTAATGTAGGAAGAACTGCAGAAACTCTCAAACTGCTAAGCAGTAAGTGAACTACTGTGCCGAAGGCATTTCTCAAAGGAAGATATAGAAATTCCCAATAAATTTGGAAAAGTGTTGAATATCTCAAAGAAATGCAAATTAAAATGACTTTGAAAATTGTTACATCCTAGTGAAAATGACTAACTCCAAGAAAACAAATCACAAACGCTTATGAGAATGTGGGGAAAGAGCACTACCTGTGAGGAAGCTCTCCTTTAACCCCCAGCTCTCTTGCAAGCGAACACAGGTAGATCTTTGTGAATTCTGGTCCATTGTGATCTATGTAGGGAGGTCTGGGCCACCCAGAGCTACACCGTGCAACACTTAATCAGTAAACAAACAAATAAAGATTATGGCAGAAAAAGAACTGTTGTCGCAGTACAAATCACTGTAGCAGTTTTAGAGACTCTTTAAAAACCAGGTATGTCACTTATGATACCAAACTGCCTACTCCAGAGGTTCTTGCACATTCCTCTTTACCACTGTTCATTTCACAATATGGAGAAATTAAGCAGCCTAGATATTTATCAATAGGTAAATGGATAAGGAAAGTATAGGGTATGCCCAACAGAATATAGGGTGTGCCCAACGGAATTTTAGGTATCAGTCATAAAAAATGAAGCTGAAAATCTCAGGAATCTCATGGGACTGGGAAACATTCCAGTAAGTGAGCTGACCTAGACTCAGAAAACAGATGTGGCATGTTCCCCCCACCCACATCCCTTAGCATCCACTTATTAAATGTGTGTATCTAGGTGGGAATAAATGATGGCAGAAGCAAAGAATCTAGAGAGGGGCCCAAG
Organism: Rhabdomys pumilio; assembly: GCA_030674055.1. NCBI lineage: Eukaryota > Metazoa > Chordata > Mammalia > Rodentia > Muridae > Rhabdomys > Rhabdomys pumilio. Next base: position 114,370,019 of record JANHMN010000004.1, on the reverse strand, counting down.
AGAAGGGGAAATGGGCTTGGAGGTAGGGTAGTGGAGAAAACAACAGAACACAGAATGTATTAAAGTGGAGGTGGAGATACTTGTAAAATAATAGATCTGGGAAAGTTGTAGCACAGGAAGATGAGGGAAACAGAAATGGAGACTCAGTCCAAATGGGGTGTGTTTGGAAAATGTCACAGTAAGATTTTCTTGGTTAGCTAATAATTGATTTAAAAAAAAAAAAAGACAAATTTGTACCAGTCAGGAAGCTCCCCTGTGTGGTAACTCCATCACAAATCCAAATGGAAACTCTTATGACTCTCAGAGAATTTGAGAGCTTCTTAAAACAAGCAGTTCACTCATAGACTAGAGTCACAAATGTGAAATAGAAAACAAATTTGTGACGTGTTATTTATTTAATCATTTGCTTAAGTGCTTTACAATAACAACATATGCCACATACAAGAAAAGAACTTAAATCATTGGAACCTGCATGGCTGTCCTCTGAGAGGGTCTCCCAGCAGCTGACTGAGACAGATGCAGATACTTTCAATCAGCCATTGTACTGAGCTTAGGCACCCCTATGGAAGAGTTAGGGGAAGGACTGAAGGAGCTGAAGGGGATTGTAACACAATAGGAAGAGCAGCACTATGAACTAACCCAGACCCCTCAGAACTCCCAGGGTCTAAGCCACCAATCAAAGAGCACACATAGACTGGTCCATGGCGCCTCCCCACCCCCTACATATTAACAAAGAACTGCCATGTCTGGCCTCAGTGGAATGTGCTTGGTCTTGTGGAGGCTTGATTCCCCAGAGAAGGGGGATACTAAAGGTGGGAGTAGGTGGGTAGGTAAGGGAGCACCCTCTTAGAGGTGAAGGAGAGGAGGGATGGGGTGAGGGGCTCATGGAGAGGGAACAAGGAAGGGGGACAACATTTGAATTGTAAATAAGTAAAAATAATTGATATAAAAAAATAAGAACCCCCCCCCAAAAAATCTAACACAACATTCTCTTCTGTTTAGACAGCAATCCAAACAGACTTCGGTAGGACTGATGTGTTCTTGCAACACGTGCAAAGATCCTGACATGAGTGCTGCCTGGGCACAGCCAGGCACCAGCAGGAATGGGACTTGCTGCACTAGGAGATACACTTGGTTATAAACATTCCATTTCAGTCTGTGTACCCATCCTTTATGACATAACGAACTGCTGTTCAGTGTGATTCTAACATGCTATACGTAGACCTGGATTCAGCTTTCTTGTCAGTCCCCTCTCCTGTTTTAATGACAAGTCTGTTACTTTTCATTTGACTCTTTGCAACTGTACTTGTTGACATTACTCATTTGAAAACATAGATGAAGACATGTTGGAAGCCAAGTTCCAGTTCAACATAAGAATTAGTAGATTAGACAATAGCATTGAAATTTTTTTATGCAGATGTACTCTATGTGTGTGAAAGTGTGTGGGGGTTATTTATATGTGTGTGTATATGTATTCTCATGGTAAGGATCTTATCTCAGGCCTCATGCTTGCATGGCAAGCACTTTCACCTCCTGAACCATATCTCTAGCCACTGATATGTTATTACATATAAAATACTTCTACCATTTATTTGCTATTTTAGTCATTTTGTTGATTACATTATCTTGATTGTTGATTTTTATGTAAATAACAATGTATGATCACAATAATTGGTATGCATACTTTTTATGTAAACTGAAAATGTGATAAACACAGACACAGAATGATGAAATTACTAAAGAGATATTGTCTCTCTGCAGATCAAAAATGAGCATTGCAGATGATTGAAAGGAAAGAGAACAATATACAAGAAGGAGGAAGAGTAGAGATGTAAGTCAGATATAGGAAATAGAACCATTTATATAAATAAGAGTAAGTCTTTGGTCTTGTGCCCTGCATAGCCTCTAGGGACTTGAACCTGACTGAGTACAAAGAAATGAAGAAAAGACAGACAGAAAGACACATAGAAAAGCTAAGACTGAGTGATCTGGGCTCTCAGCTAGAGGAATCTCAACACCCCAGATGGTAAGTCTAGTTAGTTGTTGTTGCTGTTGTTGTTGTTGTTGTTGTTATTTTGTTTTGTTTTGGTTTTTTTGTTTATTTGTTTATTTGTCTCTATATAAAGAATTGAAAAAAGTGGCAGAGGATATTTCACCCAGAAAAACAATGAGCAGGATTTATGATATATATAGCTGGATTGAAGACATAGATTTAGCTGATTGCAGTGGGAACAGTCTCTGCAGGGAAGCAGTCTTCGGGCTTTAAATATCCAAAAGAGCAAAGATATGATGAAAACTTTCTGCACATATTATCAATACTCATTCTCAGTCCCCAAAGGAAGGCTTTGCCGTGGCACTGACCCTTACCTCATGTTGGGAGGGAGCTGTGCCTACATGGGTCTGAGGCTCTGAGGTCTTTGACACAGCTGAGCTCTTGTCAACAGCATACATTCACTCAGAACATCACTTACTCAATGCTTCCTCAATTTCCTACACTTCAGGGTGGCAAGAATCAAGGGTCACTAAGAGAAATGCTGCTTCCAAGATTTACTCAGAGCTTTCAATCTTTCAAATCTGTTGTATTCTAACAATTTCAGCACCTGCCAATAACATTTTATTTGTATTTAGAGCATTTTGCCAACCTGAACAATATGTTTTCCTAAATTCTGGCTGAACTTGTTATTCTTTTCAGATACTTCTCATTTTATAACAAATAATATTATAAGCCAACCCCCCCAGAATCATCCATCATATTAAAATAACTATTATAGTAAATTCTCAGAGTTAAAGTACTGAAAGTATTTCCTTGTTCTGATAGAAGGTCACTTCTAGAAAGATATGTGTTTAAGGAAATAGAGATGATTTCTATTTGTTTATACAAATAAAATCCTGTACTTTTGTAAATCATGTAGCGAAAACACTAATTAAAACAGTCACTGACCTGGGCATAATGGCATAAGCTCTTATTCACAGTCCTTGAGAAGGTGAGGAGGAGGACAGTAAGTTCAAGGTTAACTGAGACTACATAATGAGATCCAGGGTAGGATTGGCACTTGAAATACCAACAGCAAAAAAAAGAATGCTGATAATGATTGTATTAAAAAATGCTATGCTTTCTAATTTGTTTACTTTTTCTATTTTAAATTATTTAATTTGCAAAGACTATACATACTCAAGGTATATAAAGTGATTACATATTTGAAAACTGTGCTTATTTTGTCAAATTTATTTCTCTAAATAATTTTATACTCTGCCCAATAATAAAGTTATGCATGGCAGGTGGTATCCTATAAATAGCTGCAACAATTTTAAGTCTCATTGGAATACAATAGCCAAAAAATTTGATTTATATCTACTCCTTATTTTTAATCCATGTAAATTTTTTTTACACTTTATTTATCAATATTTGTATAAACACATATACCCATACATGCATATATATACATACACATATAAATGATAATCAAACAATAAAATGCATTCAAAAAGTATGGGGGTGTTGGGAAGAGTGGGAGAAAGGAGAGAAAGGGGAAAGTTAGGTAAATACAGTGTTCATATATGAAATTCTCAAAAAGGAATCCAGTTTTTGAAAATGTTCAACAGACCAACCAGCACTTCACAATATGAAAGCAAATATGACCTACAACCATGTTGAAGGACACCTCAACTCACTACAAACTTTGAAGTTCAAAATAAGATCAATAAAAAATTATTTCACCCAGCATACTAACACAAACCACAATAACGTTTTATAATTCAGAGTACTTCTGAGAACAAGAAAATAGATTGTCAGGAACTAAGTCAGCAGAACCAGGGGTACATTGTGTGTTAATTTTTGTTTGTTTGTTTATCAAATCATAATTTTTACTTTTTAACACAGGGGTTATAAACACAAAAATGCAGAATGTGGGGAAGGGGATGACACAGGAACACAGATGTTCAGGGGGAGTACAGATATCTTTCAGAACAGGGTATCATCTGGGTGAAGGTTCAAGTATTGCAGCCAAAGAGGGGCAAGGACAGATTTCCTACTCTCATAACCCTGGACAGCTTTTCTGCCTGCTATAAGAGGCAAAGGGACAAGAGGGGGTAGGGCACCTCTCCCTTGAGGAGATCCAAAATTAAAGGGGCACCATGTCATCACATAAGTGACAGACATGTGGAGGAACCAGGTCTCCCAAGAGAAGGTGGGAACCTTCTCAGGCCCTGCTTGCCCATGCCATTGCCACCAAGGTCAGCTCCACTGTGCTGCCCAGATGAGGAGCTGGGCTGTCTCTCCAGAGTGTTCCAGATGGTGAGGATCACAATGATCTCTCCCGCTGCCATGATCCTAGGGTGAGGTCCCCCATCTGCCACATATCTCAAGGGGCCAGAGAGGTGGGATCTCTTTCTCTCATTCATGCCCTGCACAGTAGCAGAGCCAGCTATCCCATGCTCATATCCTTGGTGCTAGCTCACCTGCAACTCTGAAATATGCAGAATCACTCTCCTGAGCAGCTTGCTATGGCTGGGATCAGCTCTCCTACTCATGCCCCCCCAGGGCCAGATCTCACATGAATCCTGGGTGAGGGATGGGGCCAGTTTTGTGAAGCCTTTCAAACATCAACATGTCTCTGGGTGGCACCCCAGACCAGGGATGTCTGCCTGACTTTTGGTGGTAACAGACACCTGCTGCTACAGGGCTACAGATTCAGATATGGCCCCCAGTGGCTGCACAGGTTAGGACCCCACCATTGTCCCTGGTGGCTTCACCAGCTACTCACATGAGGCTACTTCTTGTTCCCCATGGGTCTCCAGTTCTGCCTCTCTTCATTGTGCCCACATCCCTCTGTTTCTAGTTCCTTTACATTTCTCTACTGCTCCTCTTAGTGGCACTCAGGGTCTCTGAGTGTCTGAGATCTTATTTGGAGTGCTCTCAGGAGATCCATTGCACTGAGTAGGGGTTATCTTGGGGTTATCTCTACAGTTCTCTCAGGAGATCCATTGTACTGGGTAGGAGTTATCTTGGGTATGGTCTGCTTCCAACCCTGAGGTCTGTACAGTGCTGGGCTGGTAGCCATTTCAGTCTAGTTCCCTGTCTGGGACCCATGGGCTACCTAGTGGTTGATTGTCTCAGGCTTGCTTTTGTCAGGGAATGTTGGGCTACTAATCATTCAGATGTTCACAGGTCAGAATACTGAGTGTATAGACATAGCCTGTCTCCTCTCTGCCACTTAACTGATACACATTTAACAAAGCAGCCATACCTGCACTGCATCTAGAAACAGTTGTGGAGTCTTCTTCTCATTTAAGAGTGAGACATTCATCCACACTGTATCTCACAAGAGAAACACATTCTATGTGGCTATAACATAATCCAAAGAATTTACAGGAGAAGAAAATGACTGACTAATATAATTTACAAATAAGATAGGAAACTGTAATATAATAGCAAGTTACTTCAGCCATATGTACAAAAAAATATATACTATGATCAAGCAGAATTTTTCTAGATATTCATAGTTAGTTCAATATTCACAAAGACAGCTAACCTACATTGTTACAACATAAATTAAACTGTGTGAGGAGAATTCTGACAGCTTGTGAGCCAACTCCAAGAAAACAAGACAACGGTCTTGTGTAAAAGTAACTTTTAGTATCTAGATATGTTCATTGTCTTGGAGGTCATCTAAATAAGCTCACTCTTTCTGCCTCTTTCTAAACTCTGGTTGACTGGTTCAGCTCAACTGTTCTGACTCAAACTACTCTCCAAGCTGACTGATTCAAACTGGTTTCTCTCTGCTTCTTACTGAATTACTCTGCTTGGCCTCAAACTAACTCAAGCAATTTGTTCTAATCTTCTGGTTCCTTCTTATCATCTGACTTCAACTGCCTCTGCTGACATGCACTGAATTGCACAAACTCACAAATTCAACTCTACTGTACTGCTGACACTACAGTGCACTCATTGCTCTGAACTCACTACACTGTCTCCCAACTGACTCAACTCCCTACTCACTGATGAGTTGACTGACCAACTAGCTCACTCTTTCTCCCTGCACTGCTTTTTTTTTTTTTTTTGAAGTTTTTGAGTTTATTTGTTCTCTCAAAAATCTGCACATCACAGCAGAACATCAAGTCACCACAGATCTAGTCCTTTGGCTTTTTGCCAGACCAACATCGGCCTTTGCAGTTCCTCTGACCTTCATCCTGTTCTTGCATTCCTTTTGCTATTTTCAAGAGGTTTTTTCTTCTTCATAAAGGTCATGCATGTCTGTGGTTAGGCTCATTCTTCTTTGCATAATTTAAAGAATCATAGGTCATGACAAAGCCAGTTGTCTTGCCACCACTGAAGTGTATTCTGAATCCAAATACGAAGATGTAGAACTCTCAACTACTCATGGTCCATGCCTGCTTGGATGCTGCCATGGTCCCACACTTATAATGGACTGAAACTCTGAACCTGTAAGCCAGCTCCAATTAAGTGTTGTTGTTAAAAGACTTGCTTTGGTCATGGTATCTGTTCACAGCAGTAGAATCCTGACTAAATCAGTTGACTATTGCACAAGACTTTAGTCTGTCTCATTTTTAGGTTTCAGTGTCCCATTTTCATATTACCTACTAGAGTAGTAATACATTTTTTAAATTTTATTTAATCTTTATTTTTTACACTCTAGATTTTATTCCCTTCCCAGTACACCCTCTGACTGTTTCAGATCCCATACTTTCTCTCCCTGCCTCTACAAGGATATCCCCACACCCCCACACACCCCACTTTACCACATCTCTCCAATCACTGGAGGATTCCGCTCCAGTCTCTTGAGAGTTGGGTGCATCTTCTCTGACTGAACCTAAACACGGAAGTCCTTTGCTAAATATGTATTGGGGTCTTCATATCAGCTGGTGTATGCTGCTTGGTTGGTGACCCAGTGTCTGAGAGATCTCAGGGGTCCAGGTTAGTTGTGGTTGCTGATCCTCCTACAGGGTCACCCTCCTCCTCAGCTTCTTGCAACTTTTCCCTAATTCAACCACAGGGGTCAGCAGCTTCTGTCTATTGGTTGGATGTAAATGTCTGTATCTGACTTTTTCAGGTGCTTGTTGGGTCTTTTGGACAGCAGTCATGATAGGCTTCTTTATGTGAGCACTCCATAGCCTCAGCCTTGGAACCTTCCCTTGAGCTGGATCTTACTTTGGGGTGTCACTGGAGCTCCTTTTCCTCAGGCTCTTAAGAACTTCAACATAGAACTAGATACATTCACTCTGATGGAAGAGAAAGTAGGAAAGAACCTTGAACTCATTGGCACAAGTAGAAATTTCCTAAACAGAACTCCAATGGCTCACTCTCTAAGATCAAAATTTGATAAATGGGACCTAGTGAAACTAGAAAGGTAAAGAACATAGTCACTTTTGTTAGGTAAAGTTACTTTTGTTAGGTAAAGAACATAGTCAATGGGACAAATAAAAAACCATATTAGGAAAAAATCTTCACTCACACCACATCTGATAGAAAGCTAATATCCAAAATATATAAAGAACTCAAGAAGCTATCCACCAAAATCACAAACAACCCTATCAAAAAATAGGGTATATAACTAAACAGAGAAGTCACAACAGAGGAATCTTGAATGACTGAGAAACACTTAGAGAAATGTTCAAAATCTTTAGTGAACAGGGAAATGCAAACCAAAATGACCCTGAGACTCTACCTTACACCAATCAGGATGGCTAAGATCAAAACCTCAAGTGACAGAACATGTTATTGAGAATGTGAAGAAAGAGGAACACTCCTCCATTGCTGGTGGGATTGTAAACTGGTACGACCACTCTGGAAATCAATCTGGAGATTCCTCAGAAAATTGAAAATATATCTACCCAAAGATCCAGCTATACTACTCTTCGGCATATACCCAAAAGATGTCCCACAATGCCACAAGGGCATGTGTTTCACTATGTTCATAGGGGCCTTGTTTATGATAGCCAGAAGCTGGAAACAACCTAGATGTTTGTTCTTCAACAGAAGAATGGATACAGAAAATGTGGCTCGTTTACACAATAGAATACTACTCAGCTATTAAAAATAGAGACATCTTGAATTTTGTAGGCAAATGGATGGAACTAGAAAATATCATCCTGAGTGAGGTAACTCAGACCCAAAAGGATATGCATGGTATATACTCACTAATAAGTGGATAAAAGCCAAAAAATACAGAATACCTAGGATACAGTCTACAGAACTCAAAATGGTTAACAAGCCAAAAGGCCCATGTAAGGATGCTTCAGTCCCACTTGAGAGGGAGAAAAAATTACAGGAGTGGAGAGGAAGGAAGGGACATGGTGGTAAAGGGGACAGGGAGGGGAATCTGGCATCTTTATCAGGTATTGGGTGAGGAAAAAGGACTGAAGCCCTGATGGCCAGCAGAAACCATGGAAACAGCCAACCTCTGAAGGTAGTAGGTGGGGTGACTCTCCAGAATGTACCAGAGACTTGGGAGGTGAGAAACTCTCAGGACTCAAAGAGAAGGACCTTAGATGAAATTTCCTACTTGTAGAGCCCACCTTCAGCATAAAGTGAGGGCATCAAGTGAGGGATGAGACTGCTATCCCACAGTCAAAGACTCTGACCCATAATTGTTTCTGTGTGAAAGAACTGCAGGGACAAAAATAGAGTGGTAATACTATGTAAGCAAATTAAACTTTAAAAAATTCACATGAGCTTATCAGATGAAGCAAAGATGAATTTAATATATCTGAGCAGAAATGTATATCACCATCTTTAAGACATATAGAAGAAAATTTCCTCAATGTGTTAAGGAACAAATGTGTTGCTAGTTTTTTTAATCTGAGCTTGGATATTTTTTCAAAGGTTACAGATGCATGTGTTAATAGATTTATTTTAGATCATTGTACATGATGTTAATGTAGGCCAATTAACCCTTATTTGAAATACTTGGCACCAGGGAGCTTTGATTTAGGATTTATTTTGAGTTTGGGTTTAGATTTCAATTTGGATTTAGATGCATATATACATCACAAGTTATGTTAAAAAAAAAATTCAAGTCTAAATAAAAAAACTCATTTTTGTTTTGCATATAACTTATATGAAACAAAAGAAAGGAATTTTACATAGTACTCTTAGCATCCCTGAATGTTGACTGAAGCTACTATATGAAGCTAAATATAGAAATTCCCAAGTAGTGTTCATCTTCAAAATTCTATAATTTGGAAAACTTTAGATTTTTTTGGATTTTTTGGATTTTCAGATTATGGATGCACAATCTACAGCAATTTGTGATGTGTCATTTGTGCTACCTAATGCTCAATTTGTGAAATATGATTCTGCTATTTTGAATTTCATGGAACATGCTTATTATGACTCTCAATGGTTTTATAATGCACAATGGATTTGTCCTCTAATTTAATAATACATTTCTAAAATTAAAAATTGTCTAGAGATCTCAAATAAAAACATCCAAAATTCATAACTTGAGCTTTTGTGTGTTATAATTAATTTATACTGCTTTATCTAATATCCACCATTCTCCATATACAAATGAAAAGATGCAACTTTTCAGTGTCAGAAACTGCTGTAAGTAATTGACCCAGAAAAGAAATACTTAATATAATTATGATGTAAAAAACTTGACTTTTCCTAAAATCATCACATGCTTCTTTTTGCATTTTCAACTTGGTTATCATTTGTAATTCATTTGTAATTTCATCTGAAATTTAGTAAAATATACTCTTTGCCTCCCATCACACACAGTTTAACTAACATGGAACATGCATGAATATCACAGGATTACAAAGAATCTTTAACAAACAATATTTAACTTCCCAACTTAAACAAGTCAATGTCATGAGAAAGGAAAGCCAGGCATAGCCAGCAGGACAAGGTAAGGTTGGAGGGAGGCAGAAGAGATGCTAATTTTGGGATGGACCAAAGTTTTCCCTCTCCAGCTAAAGATGTTCTTGCCGGTCTCTTACCTATGGCCTCTCATTGCAGATAGGTTCTTGTACCCCAGCTCAGTTGACTGCAATAAACTTTAGAGAGCTCAGACTCATTTCTATTTCCCTAACTTAGATAATTGGCAAAGAGTAGAGTTACTTCTCTGTATTTTGTGGTTTAGTTTTCTTTTCCCCATGAATTAGAATAGTGTATTAGAACCATGAATGGCAAACTAATAGCTTATTACTTTATACATGGTGTTAAGTGTAGCAATAATTTTAACTATACTGCTTTGTGCTCTCAGTGGGTTGTGTGCTTCCAGCCACCTACCCAAGAACTCTTCAGATTTTCAAATGTAAGATAGACACACACACACACACACACACACACACACAGAGAGAGAGAGAGAGAGAGAGAGAGAGAGAGAGAGAGAGAGAGAGA
>JANHMN010000004.1:114295881-114352749 GCA_030674055.1 Rhabdomys pumilio | reverse complement strand
AGAGGCTTGCAGATACTTGTGAATTCAAGTCTAGCCTGGCCTACATACGGAGTTTCATGACAGGTAGGACTACACAATAGAGAAGTCTTGTCCCATGAAAAAATCTGTTGTTGCATGTGTATGACATATGTAAATGCTCTGTGTGAGCATGCATGTGAATGTGTACATGTACATTCGTATGGCAGAAGTCACATACCACAGCTCAGGTACTGAGAGCAGAGGACAATGGCTACCAATTCTTGCCTTCTGCCTTGTTAGATATAGGTTCTCTAGCTGTCCTTCACTGCCTTCACTAGATAGCTGATCTGTAAGCTCTGGTGTGTGTCCTATAGAAGCACTAGAGTTACAGATATGTGGTGCTACCCCAACTTTTATGTGGGTTCTGGTGATTCAAACTGAGGTCTTTATGCTAGTGTGACAAGCAGTTTTCCCACTGAGTAATTTTTGTGGTTGCCACTGGGAGGCTTAATAATCCACTCTCATTACACTCTGTTTTAATCAACACTAACACTTATTTCCTGCTTATCCCTATTGCTCGGTGTCTTTGGCATTAATAGATATGTGCTTCTGTCTATTTTAAAGATAAATTACTTGCTTTTGTCAATATTTTTATGCTATGGTAAAAATAAAATACACTGCTCTGACAATTTTAATGTACCATGAAACACAATGATTCTTTTTTATTTTGTATAATTTATTATGGAGTATAACTTATAATTAAATATTTAATTTTACATTCCAATATCACTCCCCTCTTCTCCTATCCCCCCTCACAGCTCCTCCCCTACTCATCCTCCCCTTCTCCTTTGAGAAGGAGGAGCCCCAGTATCACCTCCATATACACTGGCACATCAGCCACTAAAGGACTAGGCACATCCTCTCTCACTGAGGCCAGACAAGGCAGTTCTGATAGGGGAATGGGAGGCACAGCCAGGCAACAAATTTATGGACAACACCTGCTCCAGTTGTTGGTGGAACAGCATGAAGATCAAACTGCACTTCTGCTATATATGTGCAGAGGGTTTAGGTCCAGTCCATGCTCACTCTGGTTGATCATTCAGCCTCAGAGCCCCCAAAGGCCCAGGATAGTTGACTGTGTTGCTCTTTTTGTGGAGTCCCTATCTTCCTCAGGTCCTTCAATCCTTCCCTCAACTCTACCACAAGACTTTCCAGCTCCATCAAATATTTGGCTGTGGATCTCTGTGTTTCAGTCAGCTACTGGGTGGAGCCTCTCAGAGGATAATTATTCTAGTATACTGTCTGTAAACATGACAGAGTATCATTAATAGTGTCAGAGATTGATTTTGGCCTATAGAAAGGGTCTCAATTTGGCCAATCATTGGTTAGGCATTTTTTTTTCCTTCTATGCTCTATCTTTGTTCTTGTACATCTTGTAAGCAGGACACACTTTAGGTCAAAGGTTTTTGTGGGTGGGTTGCTGTCCTTATCCCTCTCCACTGGGAGTTCTGTCTGGCTCCAGAAAGTGGCTACTTCAAGATCCATATCCCCAGCTACTAAGAGTTTCAGCTCGAGTCACCGCTGTAGCCACTCTAGGGCTTCGCTCATTCCATGTCTCTGGCACATCCTAGAGGTGCTCACTACCACACACACACCCACAAGAGAGAATTTAGTTCTCTCTCCCCTAGTCTCCCTACGTCTGATTTCCCCGCCCGCTTCTGCTCTCCATCCCCTCCCCCAGCCCATTCTCTTTCTCCATCCATCTCTAATACCTATTTTATTGAGTAATCCATGGTAGTTACTGCAACTATAAGGTTTTTTTTAAGCGTTCTCTAAGTGTTCTTAATAGTGTAACATTGTTAAATGAAAAATTTGTGATCATTATCTTCTATTCTGTGAATAGTATTTTCATTTTCTTGATAGAATTTTGATGCACAGGGTACATCAATTTCAGTCATATAGATACTTTTATTTTGTTATTGTTAATGTTTTGTGTGATGTAGTAAAACCATTCATTAGATCAAGGTCACAGAAGTTTATAACTATGCTTCTTTATGAGACTGCATTGCCTCTGATAATGTTTTTAATGGACACTTAACAGGTTTTCTATACACAAAATTATGTCATCTACAAATTGAAATATTTTCCTCTCCTTCAATGTAAAAACCTTTCATTTATTTATGCTGTTAAATTATCCTGCTAAAAATGTCTACCAAATTATAAATAGATGTAGCTACATGGCTATCTTTTGTTGCTCCTGATTTAGGTGAAAAATTCTTTCCATGTGGGTTTTTCCTAGGTATCATTTATCAGGTTAAATAAATTCTGGTGTAATCTTAAGTTATTGAGTTCCTTTTCAGATAAAATTAGGACAGGATGCTGGATTTTGTCAAATTCTTTTGTATATGTGGAGATAAGCATGTGTTCTTCCTGCCTGTTACTAATAACATTGTTGTTTTTATGGCTGAAAACAAACCTAACTAGAATTATCAGCCTAAATTTCATTTGATCATTTTCCTCCTCCTCCTCCTCCTCCTCCTCCTCCTCCTCCTCCTCCTCCTCCTCCTTCTTCTTCTTCTTCTTCTTCTTCTTCTTTTTCTTCATTTGTTTTAAAGCTGATGGGCTCAGTATGAAAGTACATACTCAGGATATTTGCATTCATACTCATGATGCATCTAATTTAGCCCATAATTACCCTATTGTTTCTTGTGTTATTTTTGTTGCTGGAGTCAGAGTAAGATTGATTTCACAAAAAAAAAAGACTTATATAAGAAACTTGCTTATATTATTTACTTTATTCTTGTTGTGATGACAAACTACCTGACAAAAGAATTCAAGGAATTAAGTTTTTGACTTGGTTTATAGCCTGAAGAGACAAAGTCCATCACCATGAGGCTGACATAGTGGTAGGAGTATGCGTATCTATAGTGAGGAAGAAGAGATGAATGTTTATAGTCAGCTCACATTCTTTTCTTTATTCAGTCTGGGCTCTCAGTTACTGCTCACATTCATTATGTGTCTTCACACCTCAGTCAAACTTTTATTAAAGCATCCATATAGGCACTTAGAGGTATGCTTCCATGGTGGCTCTAATTGCAGCCAACAAAACAATGAAGAAATTGATTGATATTAATTAATCTTTAAATATTTGGTAGAATTTCTCAAGAATATATCTTTTCTTGGGGTTTTCTTTATGGGAAAAAATATGGTTACTGGTTGTAAATCTATTCAATTTTTCTCTGGAAGGACCTTCCTTCAGTCTCTGCTCCATACTTTGTCTCTATATTTCCCTCCCTTGAGTATTTAGTTCCCCCTACTAAGAAGGACCAAAACATTCACACTTTGGGCTTCCTTCTTCTTGAGCTTCATGTGGTCTGCAAATTGTGTCTTAGGTATTCTGAGCTTTTGGGTCAATATCCACTTATCAGTGAGTGTGTACCATATGCATTTTTTTATGATTGGGTTACCTCACTAGGGATGACATTTTCTAGTCCTATCTATTTGTTTTATAGCTGAGTAGTAGTTGGAGATCTATCCCATACACAGTCACCAAACATAGACACTATTGTGGATGCCAAGAAGTGCATGCTGACAGAGCCTGATATAGTTGTCTCCTGAGAGGCTCTGCCAAAGTCTGACAACTTCAGAGGCAAATCCTCATTGTCGACCATTGGACTAAACACAGGGTTCCCAATGAAAAAGTTTAGAAATGACTGAAGGAATGGAAGGGGTTTGCAACCCTGTAGGAAGAAAAACAATATCAACCAACCAGAACCCCCAGAGCTCCCAGGGACTAACCACCAACCAAAGAGTACACATGGAGGAACTCATGGTTCCAGCCTCATATGTAGCAGAGAATGGCCTTGTCAGGCCTTTGGTCCTTTGAAGGCTTGATGCCCCAGTGTAGGGGAATGCCAGGGCGAGGATGCTGGAGTAGGTGAGTGGGTGGGTAGGGAAGAACACCCTCATAGAAGCAGGGAGAGGGTGATAGGATAGGGGAATTTTGGATGAGGGGACCAGGAAAGGGGATAATCTTTGAAGTATAAATTAATAAAATATCTAATGAAAGAAAAAAGAAAAAAGAAAGGGCTAGAAATTTGAAAAAAAAAAAGATGTTATGTATTGGGAGAAACATGCTTGTTGTCTTCTTTAAAAATCTAGTTTTTCAATAAAGATGTTTAAAGCTAACTGTATATAAAAGAAACACTTTTGTGGTAATAGCACGTAGAGTAACACAAAGGTATGCACATTGAATTGTGTTTGTGTAGCTTTATGTTAGACTACTTTTCTTTAAGCAATAAAGAAGAATTTTACTGTGTTCTGTGTAATACGTATATTAAAAAGAAAGAAAGAAAGAAAGAAACAGGAAAGTAATGAGAAACAGTATTCTTTTTCCAAATAAAGCAATTCCAAAGACAGAGCATACTGAATGCATTTTGAACATGATGTGTATTGGGAAAAAATGCTCTTGTTTTATTAAAACTACACTTTTTCTGCCTAAGGTATTTAAAGCTAACTGAACACGGGATAACTAAAAGAAACACTCTTCTTGATATAGCACAGAGAGTAGCACAGAGGCATGCACATGTATGATTTTTTTGTAATATCTATGTGAAAGTACCTTTCTTTCAGCTATTAGGAGGAATTTTACTGTGTTCTGTGTAATGTGTATATGAAAATGCAGAAATTTAACGAGGAACAGTATTCCTGTACCAAAATAAAGAACTTCCAAAGACAGAAAAAAATATCTATTAAAATTTTCAATCATTTCTTGAATTTATTTTTATAGCTTCTATGTGTCTAGGTATTCATGTATTTCCTCAATGGTGTGTAGTTTGTATCTGTACAGTGGAGTTATGATTTATGCTGTTATTGGTATAAATTATAAATGTATATATTAAATACTTATTAATATACATAGACTTTCCTTTCTGCAGTTGTTTTTTAAATTCATAAAGAGATGACAAAATAATGAGCATTAGTGTCAATTCATGCATTCATTCACTGGTACACTTTTGTCTACGGTATTCTTTCAGCTTCCTTTGGTTAGGGTTGCTGTACAGTGACCTTTCCCATTAGCTGGAAGGACTCCCTTTAGCACTTCTTTATAACAAGTTTGCTAGCAGTGAACCCTTGATGCCTTATTGTATTGGGAATGTCCCAATATCATCTTCAAGCCTGAAGGACAATTTTGTTGCACATAAAACACTTATTTCACAGCTTTTATTCTTTTCTTAGAGTTCTGAACATGTCATTCCACTGTCATCTGGCTTTCATGAGAGAAATCAGCTTCAAATTCTGCAGAGGGTTCTTTACAGGCAGTCTAAGTTTGTTCTTTGTCCTTAGTTTCTGATAATTATGATACACAATGTCTTTACATTTATCCTATGAGGGGTTCATTTAACTTTTTTAGATGTCTGTGTTATTATGGGTTTTTTTTTTCTTAAATTAAATGTAGAAAATTTTCAGCTATCATTTCTTAAATTGTCCTTCAAATCTTTCTCTATTTCTGTCTACTGGGACATTAATTATACATATGTTGATCTACTTAATGTTGCCCTACATTTTCTTTTTGCATTCTCATTCTGAAGTATATAAATTCACCTGTTTCCACATTCACTGATTCTTCAGTTTGATAGTTTAAACATTCTTTAAAGCTCTTCAAACTAGGTAAGTACTCTCCACCTCTGAAACTATACCCTTGGTTTTCCAGTGAGATTTTCACTGCTTTAATTTTCAACTGTAGAATTTTCATTTGTTTACATTTTGTAATTTTGATATCACTATTATATTCCATTTAGTAAAACATAGTTTTGCATTACTATCTTAGATATGTGCATCTTTAAAGTGGCTCATTTAAGACCTTGGTTGGATTACTCCATCATCTAAACATTTGGAAGTTTCTACTGATTATGACTTTTTCAATAATAGATTATAATTCCTTTTTGATTAAGCATACTTATAGTTTTTGCTGAGCATTAAAAGTTTTGTATATGATAATGTGGAGTATTAGTTCTCATGGAAGTGCCAGAATGGTTGGTAAGAAGCTACTACCTGAGAAGGATTTACTTTTGGTTCATGGGTTGAGGATGGCAAGGAAAGCTTAATGGCAGGAGGATGAAGTGTCTGGTGACATTGCATCCATAGTCAGTAGTCAGAGAAGGATGATGATGCTCATCTAGATTTCTTCTTTCTGTTCAGCACATTACCAAGGCCATTAAGACACCACCCACATTCCTGATGAGTCTTGTCTCTTCATCTGTCTGACAAAGCCATCACAAACACAGACACCTGATTCCTCAGTGACTCTCAATTCAATAAACTTGATGGTGAAGATTAAACATTACCTATCCTCCCGTCCTCCAAAGTTTGGTTTGCTCTTTTTAGCTATGGATTTTTCATTTATTCTTTAATCCTTTTACGAAGTCCAGTTCTCATCCCCTCCTGATCTGCTCCCTGATTGCTCCCTATCCCAGAGTTTTTGACTGTGGGACAGCAAACCATCCCTCCACTTGATGTCCTGTCCCTCCATTGGTGGTGGACTCTACAAGTTCTCTCTCCCCCACTGTAGGGCATTTTATCTAAGGTCCTTCCCTTTGAGTCCTGAGACTTTCTCACATCCCAGGTCTCCGGTACATTCTAGAGGATTCTCCTACCCCCTACCTCCTGAGGTTGCCTGTTTTGAATCTTTCTTCTGTCCCTCAGACGTTTGTCCACTCCCCTATACCTGATCATGTTCTCCCCTTCCTTTTCCTGTCCCCTGTCCCACCCAGGTCTCTCTCTCCCTCTTCCCCCTATGACTGCTTTCTTCTTCCTCCCAAGTCGGATAGAGGCCTCCTCACTTGGACCATTTAGCTTGTTAACTTTCATGAGTTCTGTGGTATTCTGTATTTTTGGAGGAATATCTACTTATTACTGAGTACATACTCTGCATGTCCTTTTGGGTCTGAGTTACCTCACTCAGGGTGATATTTTCTAGTTCCATTCATTTGCCTGAAAAACTCATGATGTCCTTGTTCTTAATAGATGAGTAGTATTCCATTGTGTAAATAAACCACATTTTCTGTATCCATTCTTCCATTGTGGTTCATCTGGGTTGTTTCCAGCTTCTGGCTATCATGAATAAGGGTGCTATGGACACATGAAGCATGTGTCCCTGTGGCCTGGTGGGGCATCTTTTTGCTATATGCCCAAGAGTGGTATAGCTGGGTCTTCAGGTAGATCTATTTCTAATTTTCTAAGAAACCTCTAGATTGATTTCCAGAATGGCTGTACTTGTTTGTAATCCCACCATCAATGGAGGAGTATTTGTTTTTGCTCTTTAAATGATCTATTTGAACTAAATTCTGTAAAAATATGCATATGTTGTGGTACAACACTTACGTACAGATGCTAAAATTGTATACGAGAATGTTAGCTTATAAAATATAATAAAATATTTTAAATCACAGTATACAAACCTTAACAAAAATTAACATCTTCAACTATGTTGATATTGGTAACACTATTGATTAGCATATATTAGGATATCACAAACCACTCATCATTCCAGTTCAAGGGAATCATATTTTGTCATCTGATCTCCATGAGCACAAGGTGTGCATGTGATGAACACACATACAGACAAAACATTCATACACATAAATATAAGTTTAAAATATTGTGCAACAGCCTCATAGAAGGGATATAAGGAGGGGAGATGGGATAAGGGGTTCCTGGGTGGTGGGGGAAATGGGATAAGAGGATAAAACTTGAAATGTAAATATTATAACCAACTACATAAAAGGGGGAAAAAAGTTGTTAGAACCAACATCTTTTTTAAAAAAAATGTCAGCCCTCTAGGAAAAAGAAAATTTTTTTTCTTGATACTAAAACTTGTCCAGAGAATTGTATATTGCAGAATACACAGCTTTGATGTATCTACTCATCAAGCAAAACGATCAGACCTATTCAAACCTCCGGTGTCCGGGAATTCCATCTGGATGCAGTGAAGACACAGCGTCAGAAGCTTATCAATTTACTCTTCCCCCCACTCCTCTTCTAATATCTCAACGCCCGTAATCAGCTTGAAGAAGTTAAAGAAGAGTCAACGCCCCTATTCCCTGGGCTTGGGGACTAAGGTGATTAATATTGGGCTGTCTCTCTGGGGAAAAGTAGTGGTTTTGTTGGAACAGGGAGGATTAGCTAGGATTTATGGCATAGACATAACCTATTGGTAGAAATCTGTATAATTTAGTATCAAGATGAAGTTATAATTTCTTAAATGGTACAAAACTCACTTGGATTTCAAATTTAAGGTTTTCATTGGTATGAGCTTCTTATTGATATGAAAGTGAAATAAATATTGATATTCTCATGGGCATTGTGCCTGTATAACACATTTAGAAATACAAGACTTAGACCCAGTCCTTCTTTAACTTTTTTAACTGATTTAGGATGATTAGCCTGTGAGTTAAGGGACTATAGCAAATTCATGACTTTGAGTTTATTGTTAGGGTGTTTTCTATATTTTATTTAGAAATAGCTGAGAGGAGTTAACAGACAACAGTCCAGGTTACCTTACATGGATAGTTGGATTTCAAAACGTCAGAAATCCATAGAATTGACGTCACAAATATTTCTACATTAATGTTCATTTTTATTAGAGACCTGTCTCCTCCTGACAGCCTCCTGTCTTGGATTCTAAGAAGAAATTGAGCATCATTGGAGTTACTCCAGTTGTGGTGAGACAGCCACTAGGCAACAATTGCCTCTCTCCATCTACAGACAAATTACTGTCCAGAAAAGGACACACTTGCAGAATAGTCGACTGATTATATCTGCCTAGGCAGAGTAACCAGCCCTTAATAATTCTGCAGCACTAAAGTCTGTTAGATGAGTTTGGGCCAGAAGGCTGAAGATTTGATGCTCCAACGTTCGGTAGGATAGGGGTTGTCCAGGTGTTCAGCAGTCTCTATAAATTGGCTAAGTTTTAGAAGCTATGCTTAGTGCTTCCCCTAACTTCAGTTAATTTAGTCATTCTGGATTTCTGACGGCGTTGAAGACCTATAGTCTCATAGCCAATCCTGGCTATTTACCTTGAGAGAAAAGATCTGAGTGGATGGTTTTCAGCTGACATTCATTCTAAAGTCAAGAAAAAGCCAGGTTCAAAACTAAGTGTTTTAGTCAAGAGAGACGACAGAGGTTCTGGTTAATCAACAAAAGGATGGACTGGGTATTAAAACTATCTTGTACCTCACTGGTACAAATAGGAATAATTATGCTCTAATTGTATTTTGAGAGAAAAGTTTTATTTTAACAGGAAGGGTAATATGTAGGAGAAGCTAAGGGGGAAGGAGCACCGAGAGGAAAAGATGGAGCAAGGAGAGGAGAAGATGAAGTAGATGAAAAGTTAGGTAATGAGAGAGAAAAAGAGAGAGAAAGAGAGACAGGGCATGGCGGCAGAAGTTCACGTGTCTCCACCAGTCAAAGATAGTTTATATATCTAGGTTGGGTATTGAGTTACACTTCTGATTGAGCATTAACATACTTATAAAGCCTTTGATTAACTTTTAAAAAATTGTATAAAAGCAAAATGGAAAAGGGGGCACAGGATAGGGGTTTTCTAGGGAGGGGAAATGGGGAAAGGGGATGGCATCTGAAATGTAAATAAAATATCCAATTAAAAAAAAAGTAGGGACTATGAATGAATAAAAAAATAAAATAAAATATTGTGCAAGGTTTCCTTTAAATAATGATTATGAAGGCATACATCATCATTATATACAGTATTTCTAATTGTGGTTCTGCTGCATGGGCTAGTTCAATATCTTTAACATTTATTAATTTATGTGATGTGCATGTGTCTGTACACCCACATGTGTGTGGAGGTCAGAGGATATCTAGTGGGAACCTGTCTTTTTCTTCTACTATGTAACACCTGGGGCTCACACCCTGGTCATTAGCATTGGCAGCAAGTGTTTTACCTGTTGAGTCATCATTCCAGTTCACAATGGCTCTTTAATACTGAACATTTTCAATCCTAAAATATTGCCATTAGTCTTTTTACATTTTCATAAAACTTCAAAACTTCTCATCCTGTTTCATAAATATTACTATAGTTCTAATTTAATCCTCAATTTGCAGGCTGTTGAGATATATAATCTCATTTCACCTATTAATTGAAACTATCTGAGATTAGGAAGATTAGTAGTGTGTGTGTGTGTGTCTGTGTGTCTGTGTGTCTGTGTGTATTTCTCTGTGTGTGTGTTTAATGCTAACATAAGACTTTAGTGAGGAAAAATTTAAACATCCACATGGACTAAACAAAAGAATTTTGATTCTATCACACACATGATTTCTTCCCCTGCTGGCCATGTACTAGTGTGTTCTCTAGAGAAAGCCATGAATGAAGACTATGAATTGCTCGACTTGAGACTGATCAAATAATTTTTTTCATAACTTCATTCAATTATATACCTTTGACATAAACTAAAAATCCATTTATTAATAACATACTCTACGTAGAATACAAGAATCAGGGCAGTGAGGCCCATGCCTTCACAAGCATGATGAACACACAGCCAGCTCTCTAAAATCCTGGGGGTCACATCCTATGGGTCACATTAACCAGGACCTAACTACCTACCCATAAAGAGTAACCCCTATTATAAATCCCAAGTCACATATGCATTGCTTCCTCATCCCTGTCATGTTAGTATAAGCCACATATTAATTATGTCCCCTACTTCACAGAGCAGGCCTTCCCTCCATCACTGCAATGATTTGTCAGAGGGCACTGAACCCTCTTACATCAGCCCCAGCCATGTGTTCTGCCTGAATGCCTGCCGGCCAGAATTAATGGAACTCCTACCTGAAAGAAGCTTTTCCACAGCACCTTGGGCTCCAGCTCCCATTCTCTTCTCCCTCCTTAATTGTCCAGAATAAGTATAAGTGTAAATGAAGGAAGCACTGTTAGCAACCCAGAGCTGTGAAGAGAACCAGGTGCTGAGGGACAAGGAAGTCAGTGTTCAGAACCACTGTGAGTGATGGCTAAAGAAGTCTAGACCATCAGAGACAGAACATTTTCTTCCCACTATATTTTAGGATGCATTTGTCAATTCTCTTACTTTTGAAAGTTTGTTTTTAACTGCAAAATTAAATCTCATAGGGACCTTTTGGTTATATATGGATATACATAGAGTGGCCAAAACTGTGAAGTCAAAGACATGGGCCACATAACCAAACCAAGTTCAAAGTTTTCTTAATCAAGTCTGGTGAGGTAGTTTTCTCATTTTTGTGATTTCCTTTTCCTTTGTAATTGTGCTTTATAACATGGTCCCTCAGGGTGGGGTTCTAGTGATGCTCGGTGTTTGAGGAGACTGTTATATGATGATGGGGAATTGTGTGTTCTAGTCACAAGCCCTAGTCCTGCTGGCTGGATGCACATAATTAATGAACTAACAGTGAGTATTAAATAAAATGTTATTATCCAGGGGTGTATGAAACATGGGTGCATATATTAACATCAAAAAGCTGTGATCCAACCCTTACAAAAGGGAACCCTCTGTTTCCATTGAGCATTAAGAAATGCTCAACATCCTCAGCCATCAGGAAAATGCAAATCAAAACAACCCTGAGATACCACCTCACACCAGTCAGAATGGCTAAGATAAAAAATTCAAGTGATGGTACATGCTGGCGAGGATGTGGAGAAAGAGGAACACTCCTCAATTGTTGTTGGAATTGCAAGCTGGTACAACCACTCTGGAAATCAGTCTGGCAGTTCCTCAGAAAATTGGACAGCTGAGGACCCAGCTATACCACTCCTGGGCATATACCCACCCAGAAGACGCTCCAACATATAACAAGGACACATGCTCCACTATGTTCATAGCAGCCTTATTTATAATAGCCAGAAGCTGAAAAGAACCAGACGTCCTTCAACAGAGGAGGATACAAAAAGTATGGTACATTTACTCAATGGAGTACTACTCAGCTATTAAAAACAATGAATTCATGAAATTCTTAGGCAACTGGATGGAACTAGAAAATATCATCCTGAGTGAGTTAACCCAATCACAAAAGAACACACTGGTATAAAATCATGGTATTTACTCACTGATAAGTGGATATTAGCTCAAAAGCTTGAAATAGCCAAGATTCAACTCACAGACCACGTGAAGCTCATGAAGAAAGAAGCCCAAGTGTGGGTGCCTTGGTCCTACTTAGAAGGAGTAACAAAATGCTCAAGGGAGCAAATATGGAGACAAAGTGAGGGACAGAAGCTGAAGGAGGGGCCATCTGGAGACCATTCCACCTGGGTATCCATCCTATGTGCAGTCACCAAAGGTAGACACTGATGTGGATGTCAGGAAGAGCATGCTGATAGGAGCCTGATATAGCTGTCTACTTAGAGGTCTGCCAGATTCTGACATATTCAGATGCAGATGCTTACAGCTAACAGTTGATCTGATCAAGGGGTTCTCAATGGAGGAGTTAGAGAGAAGACTGAAGGAGCTGAAAGGTTTTATGGCCCCATGGGGAGAGCAACAATACCAACCAACCAGAGCTCCCCAGGGTCTAAACCACCACCCTGGGAGCACATAGGGAAGAGCCTGTGACTCCATCTGTGTATGTAGGGGAGGATGACCTTGTCGGGCATAGGTGGGAGAGGAGATCCCTGGTCCCATGAAGGCTGAACACAGAGTGGGGGGTGGGAATTTGAGGGTGGGGAGGTGGTAGTGGGGAGGTAGGTGGGGGTACATCCTCATAGAAGCAGGAGAAGGGGGAATGGGGTAGGGGGTTCCTGGGTGGTGGGGGAAATGGGGTAAGGGGATAAAATCTGAAATGTAAATATAATATCCAATAAAAACAAAAAAAGAAATGGTTCAGGAGCCTGCAAAGAAGCATTTCAGTGACCACACAGAACAGAAATGATGATGGATGATGACAGCAGACTAATCCTGAGAATAAAGGAGAAAATTTACATTTGTGTCAGAACTTTTACATTATGTATCTTCTGCTGCAGACATTTTTTCTTTGACCCATCACTTCTACAAAAATTGTGTTGTTAGGTTTAAAAAATGATTGTTTGTTTACTTTTTATGTGTATAAATGTTTTATTTTTATTGTATATTTTCTTTATTTACATTTCAAATGTTATCCCCTTTCCCCATCACACCCTGAAACCTCCTATCCTAACTCCTTTCCCCTGTTTCTATGAGGGTGTTCACCCACCCACTCCCACCTTCCCAACTCTAACCAAGCAAGTGAAAGATCTGTATGACAAGGACTTCAAGTCTCTGAAGAAAGAGATTGAAGATCTCAGAAGATGGAAAGATCTCCCATGCTCATGGATTGGCAGAATTAATATAATAAAAATGTCTATCTTACCAAAAGCAATCTACAGATTCAGTGCAGTCGCCATCAAAATTTCAACTCAATTCTTCATAGAGTTTGAAAGAGCAGTTCTCAAATTCATTTGGTATAAATGTCTTTACTTGCATGTATCTTTTGTGCACCACATGTGTGTCCATGGAAACAGAGGAGTGCATTGGATTCCCTAAAACTGAAGTTAAGGACAATCATGAACCACATGGGTTTTCTGGGAACCAAACTCGGGTCCTTTGCAAAAGCAACAAGTGACTTAATGGATGAGCCATCTCTTCAGCCCTCTATCAAAGGGACTTTTCTTAAGTTCCGTAGAGTGTATATAAGTCTGGTATGTAAGTCTAATTGTATAAATTGTATAAATGTCAATACAAAATGTCAATCATACAGAGAATATTAATATTTCTTTCTGAAGAAATTTAACAAACAGATCAACTTTCCAGCAAATATTTTACCATACGTTTTATAATATATTTTGAAGTAAATTCAAGTTATTAATATTTCCTCATCTTGCCAAGCCTACAGAAACTTCTATCTTAAACTATGTATTGAGGACTAATTTAGAACCTGCCAGACACTTCAAACCTGAAACACTGGCACAGTCTCCATGAGTTTAGAATCCCTCTCAAATCTACCTAAATAAGAACAGACAATAACTTTGAAATGATGCATGCCATGTGTTGCTGTGAGACAAAAACAAATGGATACAATGCAGTTTTTTCCAGTTGTGTCTACAGTTTTTTTTTTCAAGTGAAAAAGAGGAGTTAAACATAAACTATAAGGAGATTCTACTTTTGAAACCCAATAGCAAATGGCAAAGCAAAACATAATGGGGAACGTATGATCAGTAGAAATGTACAAGGTACTGAAAACAAGAAATTAAAATCTGTGGTACATTCATTAATAAGTTTACTTTCAACAGTAAATATATGTTGTGTATCAATTCCACATCAATTTGTATTCCAAGTGTTAGAGGTACAGAAGTTAGAAAAACAAGACTTTGATCTCATAAATCATACGCTGAAAATTACAGAGAGTAAGTCAAACCTGTGTCCTGCACATGTTAATAATTTATTAAGTATCTGAATGAACTTAATTTGAACACATGTGTTTATAAGTTAAAAGTTTTTGAGTTGGGGAGAAAGAAGAGAGAGAGAGAGAAAAACGGATGGATGAATATGAATCTAAGAACAACAGTTGACTTTCTACCCCTGAAGTGCTTATGGAGAAACAATTTGTATTCTTCTGTCCAGGAAAAATTGCTTATATTTATATTTATCATACTTAAAAAAAAAAACTGTGGCTGTCAAATGGATAATTCTTCATTGAGGTTGCATTGAATTTTGTCTAATTCAAACTAGCCAATCCTGCTTACTGGGTAATAATTGTTAAAAAAAAACAAAAACAAAAACAAAAAACATACTTGAACAAACTGAAATTTAAATTTACTTATCTCTTCATGGTTTATCAATCAAGTCCTCATTGATTCTGCTTCTTGCACTTCATGAATCCATCCGCTTCTTTTTACATCAATTATCTTAGAAAAATAAGTTGGATTTCACATCTTGACTATTCTAAAGCTTCCAAACTAGTTTTCCCAGACTAATACTTTCTTTGCTTGTTTCCCAACAGAACAACAAAATAAACTTTTAATACTTTTTTTCTTTGTAATGTCTGTTCAAATCTCTTAAATTATTCATGTATTTTAATATAAAGTTGAACATATCTAACACTATTTAAATACTCGAACTTTTGGCGGCATGTTCTCCTTTCTGGGTACATGCACACACCTTGTTCACTTCCTCCAATGGTTTTCCCACAGCCACTCTGCTGTTACACAATCCTCCGGTGTGAGAAGCAAAATTAATATATTTCAGAATGTTTTGCAATCTTTCTCTTTTAAATTTTGGTATGTTATTCATTTTACATTTAGAATCTAGGAAGTCACAAGATAATATCTCTCCGATCTAACAAGCAAAAAGCAAGACAATCTGTGAACCTAGCTGAGATTCCTGCTGGAAGGAGAAAATAAAGACTAAAGTGGACTCCTCCTGAAGCCAGGCAGGAATTACAGAGAAGTCAGGGACGGGGGGGGGGGGGGGGGGGGGGATCAATCCACGCAGAGAATCTTTGCCCAAAATTTGTCTTACCTACAAGATGTGCAGGGATAAAAATAGAACAGATGAGAATGGGTGTCTTGATCTCTGTTCCCTGTCATTGGATCCCTTCTCCCTACCTGGACTGCCTGGTTGGACCTCAGTGGGAGACGATGTGCCTAGTCCTACTGGGACAAGATGTCCCATAGTTGGGTGGTACCCACGGGGTCCTCCCCTGAAGAGAAAAGGAGAGGGTAAAGTTGAGAGGGATTTGTAAGGATAGGACTGAGAGGAGAACATAAAGAAGGCTGCGATCAGGATGTAAAGTTAATAAAAAATAAATCATTGGAGAAAAAAAAAAGAAAATCTATAAAAGTATAGATTTTCTCAAACTCTTTTAAGAGCTAAGCCTGAAAAGTAGTCAAGGAAAATAAATCCAAACAGAGATAATTCATTCAAGGAGAAACTGCACACAAACTGTTTCATGGTCACATGAACATAGAAATAAATGGCTACAAGAAACGAATAAAAGGAAAGCAACCAAAATGTCAATTAATTCTTTTAAAACCAAGAATGAGTTAGGATGAGAACATAGAATGATTGGGTTATACACACAAAGAATTTTGCACTGACTTGCAAACTTTTCCTCATAGACCTCCACTGAGAGATTATAAAAACTACTGATGTGGGCTGGGAAAAAGCACGTTCTTGGAATTTTAGGAATATAAATAATAACCAGTTATCTTTGGTTAATTTCTTGCCCTCCCCCTTTACTCCCCTCTTCCCCCTATCCATGGCACCATGTCAAAGAATGGTCCTAGTAAGGATCTATGGCTGAAAGGAAGGAACATTTCTCCCTCTCTGGAGGAAGACGAAGGGTTTTCTTAGTCACCTTCCTACACAACTACAAAGTGCATCTGAACCCCCCCATAAGAGGGGCAAGAAGTGCACACCAAAACGTTCAGCAGTCTGTGGAAATAAAAGGGAATTGGGACCAGCTAAGCCCCAGAGGACCAGGGTCGAGGGCTTAACTAGCTCTGTGGCTTAACCACGTGATCGAAACTTCCAATCACAGCACCACCATAATTAAAGTACTGGTGCGGAGTGACAGGTGAGTAGTTCCACAGAAGATCTGAGAACATGTGAACACCCAGCCCAGCAGAAGTGCCAGGTCAGAGATGTATGCTGAACACTAAACAAAGAGAAATACATTTATGAAGATAGCAGTAGCCCATCATGGAAGCGCATCAGGTTTGTGTTTACCAAAGATAGCAGTAGCAGCACAAGTGAAACACAGGCTGTCACAGGGTAATTGTGACCCAGACCCTCACACACATGACTTAGAAGAAATGCTTCAATTCAGGTTCAAGTTTTGTTCATCTTGGTCTCCAGATTCTTTCTGCACTGTGTCTGATAATTGATATAAAATGCATATGACACTCAAAAAACCAAGGAAAGTTACTTACTAAAAAAAAGACATCAAAGAAAACCCAACTCAAAAATACATTAGAAATTATAATTAGTATATATCCATATGTATAAGCCTATTAGTTTATAAGCTAACTAGAATATATAATTTTTTAAGAAGTTGCAATTGAGGTATTAAATAACTTTTTAAAAGTTTTATTTGAGGTATTGAATAATGCTCCTCTTAAAAGTTTCAGAACAAAAATCAGAAGGCCAGGCTCAGAACAGCTTTCTGTGAGTTAGCAACTAGAGTACCCCCAATGGTTTCCAAACCAATTCAAACTATAACTGTTGACCCTGGCTGCTCACTAGAGATAGATGGTAGGTT
This sequence comes from Rhabdomys pumilio, assembly GCA_030674055.1. Classification (NCBI taxonomy): domain Eukaryota; kingdom Metazoa; phylum Chordata; class Mammalia; order Rodentia; family Muridae; genus Rhabdomys; species Rhabdomys pumilio. The sequence goes on along the minus strand of JANHMN010000004.1, from coordinate 114,335,529 downwards.
CCCATTTCTGAGAGCACCGTATGTTTTGAAAACAAGACATCAAAAAATCAAGCAGGAACTGAGCTAGAAGCTTCTTCCCTCTTGCTAGCATTCAGTCCCTGGTGCTGGAAGGTGCTCTGCAGGTGTTTGGAGGAGAAGAGTCACCATCATCTTCAGCCATCTGTGAACCTGGAAGACAGAGTGTGCCAACTGATACCATAGAGCATGGTAAACACTTTCTGAGTTGATTTTTGCAAAAGCCTTATAAATTTAGATGTCACGGGCTTTAAGGGAGAAGCTGTTGTTGGTCTTGTAGTGAAATTGCCTTATTTTATTGTTGTATTTTGGTTTTTTGAGACAGGGTTTCTCTGTGTAGTGCTGTCTGTCCTGAACCTCACTTTGTAGATCAGGCTGACTTGGAACTCACAGCGATCTGCCTACCTGATGGTGCATGTCTTCTAAAGTTTTATGCTTATACTCATAGTTCAGTGCTGCACCCAGCCTTGACCAAAGAACCTTTTGTCTACAGTGGGTGATGGCTAATGCAGATACTTTCAACTGACCAAAATGCTGAGGATAAGTGAGTGTACTCAACCCTAAAGTAGACATCTATATCACTCCCATCAAGGCTCAAGGGACACCACAGGAAGAAGGACAGAAAGATTGTTAGCACTGGGAGACATAGAGGAATGCTAAGGAAGGTTGTCTCCTGGACATACATGGTCTTTGTCATTATGAATAAACAATAGCTATGGCTACCTGAACAAAACCTACATACACAGAAATTGTACCAAAGTAGAAACTGTCTGAGGAGGTGTAGGATCTTAACTCTGGTTCACTGCAAAGAAGCAGCCAATCTTAACCCCTGAAACATCTCTCCAGGAACCATCCCCTACTTAATTTTTTAAACTAGTTTCAAAACAAACAAAATAAATAACTTCCTGCTTGGTAATAAGATGATGAAAACAAACAGACCCAGAAGCACATTAGAAATTATAATTATTTCTATAAAATTATTTAAAATAAATATGAGGATATGAAAAAAAAAAAGACCTACTTGTTCTGGCTCATGAAGAGCCAGAGGGTTTATAGGTGGAAATGTTGGAATCAAAGTGAAGAAGTTACTGTATGTTCTCCCAGTGATTTCTGTTTATCATGCCATAATTTTGCATGCTAAATTTTCTGGCTGTTGCTGGAGACAAAGCAAATATTTTTAAAGTGTATATTTCTGTTGTGTTTCTGTGTGCATTCTGTTTGTTTCTAACATGCAGTTTCGCCCACATGAAGTGCTTCACAAATATATTTAGAAGCACTGGCTGAAAAAAATTATATTTCTTCTTTTGTATTATACTTTATTGATTTGGTATAGGTTCAAATAGGTGTATTGTTATAAGAACTTAACCTCAAAACATAGGGAAAGGCAAACTGCTTTAAATGTTTTATTGATGTGGAATACAAATAAGGGAAAGTGTGTGCATTACAGAATTGTGAGAATATAGGCTCACATAGTATATATGTAGTGACTTTACTTAGACAATGGTGTTGTTTTCTTTAATTCAGGGGATTTCAGCATCCAGATTTGACAGTGAACCTTCTGAAACAATGACATGAATATGTAACTGTGTGAACGACCTATTCTAGGCACTTGAAACACACAAACAAGCAGAAAGATTTGACTGGTGGTTAACTAAATGCATAGGTGGCTTTATTAATCCTGATTTTCGACTAATAAATTTATCTATAAAGGCAAAGAAGTATTCTCAGTTTAAGCGATCCAGTGAGATGTCTGAGAAATTGATGAAGTGCAGGAATGCATTATTCCCCTGGACCACTGGGTCTGAATGACTGCTACTTGCTCTAATGGTAATTGTAACCTAGCAACATAAGAAGACCAGGGAGCTGGTGGGAATTGCAGAATTTTGAACTCTGCCTCAGACCTATTGAAGGACAATTTACATTTTAACATGATGCCAGGTGATTTATGGATCTATTAGTATTCATAAACTGTTATCCCAGCAGTCCCCCTCACTTGCATTTTGTGCTAACTATGTGCCAATTAATAATGCATCTCATGACTCACCCTCTGCATCTATAAAAGCCAAGCTGACCTGACTTCATCACAGGTTTTTGCTTGCTGGTAACTGGAGTTATAATTTTCTTCAATTTTATATCATCATTACACAGATTCTCAGGGACTCAGATAATATTCATAGATATTCTTCAAATACTTTAAATCAGAATGAAACCCACATTTTCCATGCACTAAGGTCAAGGACTATAGACCTGTGAGTCTCCTTATGATGGAGCACTTGCTTCTAACATCTTCTTATTATCTATATACAAATACAATCAAGCATTACAAATAAATTGACAGATTCACCAAGAAAGGTGAATTCTTACTTTACTGGGTCAATGCAGACAGAAAACTAATGTTGTTGAACAAATATTTCAAATACATAAGAATCATTACTTTGCTTTTAGAAAACACAAGAATGAGATAACTGTCACGGCCATTTCCTAAGGGAATGGTAAGAGTCAAGAAGCATGCACAGGTATTTGACAAAGCATCAGCAAAGCTGAGCTACATGATGCAATCCTCGACCTGAGTCCTGTTACTTTCAGTTTGAGTCTGAGAGTGTTACACTCTTGGGGGGGGGGGGGCTAGGAGCATAATGATTCACCCATGTCTTTTCTGAGAAAACTGCTTCTGTATTCCCCTGAGAAAGTCCTGAAAGTACTACCCCTGCTTTCAAGGAAGCAACTTCAGTTGACCCTACATGAAAGTCTTCTCATGTGCCTTGGAGATTATTATCTGTCCCTAAAGAAATTCATGAAACAAACTAATTGCAATAGTAGAAACTCAGAGGAAGCTAACAAAGTTCTAGGGGATAAGAGAAATGACAGAAGAAATGACAGTAGGAATTGTTTTACAGTATCTTTAGAATTTCTTAAAAATAGAACCTATAAGATAGAAGGCCATATATACTAACCACCAATAAGAAGTCAGCAGTAAAAGCTAGAATGACCGGGTTAATACAACATCATGTATAGGTGGTGTAAGAATGATATAAAAGAATGTAAGAAGAATAAGGTATTAGGACTTTTAATTTTTGAAAAAATTGCTTTATATAAGGTTACTGTAATGTTATTTAATTTAGAAACAAAAGAATTCTCTCATTAAACAAATTAGTATAATATTATAAATATAAATATTACAAATCTAAATGACAGTTACAATGATTCCTAAACCTGAGAAAGCTCTCAGGTTTAGGCTTATTCTCAAGTAATATGATTGACCATTAAAAGTTAATAACATACTGCTTAAATCATGGTGATTCACCTGGACTGACTCAGATATTATCTGTTTTCTATCTAAAGCATCTTGAAACCACAAAGCACTGAGAACAGGCTCATATATTATGCTTTCTTAAGCTTAAATGATTTGTAAAATATTAGGAATAGGAATATGGGGCTGACGATAATAAAATCTATTTTATCTGTACTTAACCTGCAACCTTGGTCATACTAGAAACATGCCCAGGACAAAATTATATAACCTGTATCTCCTGAGAAATTATGTATGTTTTTTGAATCTGTATAAATAAAAACATACTTTCTTACTGCTAGTGAATCAGAGTTGTAAAGTCTCCTCGTCTTGGTGTCTGACTCAGTCTTTCCCTCACCTGATTCTTACATCCTCTCTGGAGCCTGTCCACTGCTGGGGCTGGACCCCGGCAGATAGCAATACACTTATGCATATATTTGTAATATAGAAACATGTGCTTTATATCTATCTTTGTATTTAATACTGTGTATCAACTTAGCTTACTGTAGTAACTGTATTACCCTGCTAAAACAAAAGCAATTCCTCCTCAGAATACAGTTGCATGGAGCCTAACCCCAGTACTGCTTCAATTGAGTTTCCTGGTCTCAGACACGAGTACTAAGAGACAATTGACTCTGGCTTTGGAATCAGTACATGTGCCCTGTCATCTTGTTCCAGTGATGTCCACTCAAATGGGAAAAGTACACATTCTGTCATATGGATTGTTTTCTAAGCTTACATAAAATAATTGCTTGTGAAATCTATAATTTATACGTTAAAGAATTCAGAGATTTATGTGAGCTGATTTCAACCTTAGCTTTTACTGGGCATTTCTTATAACAGAGTTTATACTACCAGAAAAAGCTATTGCCTTTGCTACTTTGTGCTACCACAAAGGGCTAAATTATATGAGACTGATTTGTATGCAAATAAAATACTACAGAGAGCTTCAGTGTTTCAACACATTTTTTTTTAAATCTAGGTCAGTGCTTGAATCTCCAATATAATAAAAACACTTGGGCTTAATAAATACTCAAATCCACAAAACCAAACAAATAATATGATAGTGGTGATAACAATGAAAGAAGGGAAGATAACAATTTGTAAGAAGGGAGGAAAGTAGATAAGTAGAAATCTAGAATCAAAGAACTTAGTGGGAAAGGCAAGTGCAAGTGGCTTCCCAGTGCTGAACTTGAGAGATGTGGTACTTGGATATTTCTGAAGGGAGTGGGGTTGTGAGGAAGCAGAAGGTCCAGGCTAAAGAAATGACGGCAGAGGCTAGGGGTGGCTTGCATGGAGAAAAGACTGTAAAGACAAGAGTAGAAATACAACATGGAAACCTGAAGCCAAGTCCAGGAGACACTTGCCAGAAAAGACAACATGTGTAAGCTACACTGAGGTACACACATAGGTGCTGAGGATCTTACATCAGAATCCCGAGAACCATAATAAAAGTAAGCAAAGATGAGTTAAGGTTTCCCCATACCTTCAGAGGCTCATCATGATAGGTCCCATACATAGAAAACACCAAAGACAAGGCTGAAATTGACAGGGGGAGCGTGTCTCAGATTACGGCCTTCGACCAGAGAGTGAACCTCAGTCACAAAAATTCTTCTAATCATTTGTGAAGACTGATACAAAGAGAAGGAGAAACCATGCTATGCCTACTACTAAGAAATACTGACTGGGACCATAATATCTATCATTCTATGTCTATCCACAGAATAATTGACTCTAATTTTGAAAAATAAAATTATCTGTTGCCTCCGAGAAATACACATCACTAGCAAAGACACTAAAAGATTTAGTGTTAATGATAAGAATAAACAACCAAGCAAGCAAACACTGAAAATACCTGACATGTATATTAGCATATCTGATATAGTAGACTACAAACCTAATTAACCAGATGAGATAATTAGGACCACTGTATATTAACAAAGGGATCATTTCATCTGGAAGATAAAACATTATAAATAAATATTTGTGCCTTGAATGTTTCATTAAAACAAAAATCACTCAAATACATAATATTTGTTCTATTATAAGAGAAACACAAGTCTTGAGTACAAAAAAAATAACAAACAAAACATGAACTAGTTTCTTGTATTTTATCACAAACAAGTGGGATCAAACTAGAAATCAACAGCAAGAAAAAATACTGGGGGTTGATTCCTACAGTCAAATGAAAGCGATGGCATGTCCTACTGGAGACTCTAGGGTGTAGCTTAGGCAGCTCTGAAGAAATAAACTGACAGCACTAAGTGGTGGAAAGCTCTCCCATGTTCATGGATTGACAGAATAGATATTGTGAAGATGTTTTTTATTATGAATAGTTGTCTATAGATAAAAAAAAGATCACATCAAAATTTCAATCATGCTCCTAGCAGAATTAGGAAAAATCAATCTTAAAATTAATGCAGAAACTCAAAAGATCACAAATGGCCCAGCCAATCATAAACATGAAAAAAATGCCTGAATTCAAGTTATACTACAGTGCCATAGTGACAGAAGCTGTATAACACTGGCATGCACACACACACACACACACACACACACACACATATTTAAATGGATGAAATAAAATAGAAATTAGAGAGACACATACATAAGTTTTTGTGAAAGAAGTTGAAAATGCATACTGGAGAAAAGAGTCTCTTCCACAAATATTACTGGTAAAGTTAGATGTCATCATTCAAAATATGGAAAGTAGATTCATCTTTGTCATTCTGCATAAAGCTTAATTAAAAATGCACCCAAGACCTTAGTGTAAGAATTGAAATCTTTAAACTTCTATAGAAAAACATTTCAAAATATATACATAGGTAAGAACTCCCCCCAAAAAGATTTCTGAAGTCACACAAAATAATTTCAAAGACTAAAAATGGAAATCTAAAATATGTGTGTAACATAAAAACATATCAGCAAAATGAAAAACTGGCTACAGAATGGGAAAACAGGTTGAACTGTTTCCTAGATGTGCTTAAGACAGAGACATTCTATCCAAAATATATAAAGAATACAAAAATTTAAAAAAAAATTCAATCAATAAAGAGCCTAATGAACCAACAAAAGAGTTCTCATAAAAAGGAAGGAAGGAAAGAAGAAACAAAGGAAGGAACGACTCAAGGAAGGAAAGAAGGAAAGGACAATAGAAGAAAAACACAAGTATCAATATCACTAGCATTTAGGAAGTACAAGTTAAAAATACCTAGAAATTCAAAATTACTGTCAGAGTAGCTAGCATCAAGAAAACAAATTACATTAGTCCTCTGTCAGATGTAAGTTTGGTGAAGAACTTCTCCAATCTGTAGGCTGCTGTTTTGTCCTATTGATAGTGTCCTTAGCCTTACAAAAGCTTTTCAGTTTCAAGATGTCTCATTTGTTAATTGTTGATCTTAGTGCCTGTACTCTTGGTGTTCTTTTCAGGAATTTGTCTCCTGTGTAAATGTGTTCAAGGCAGTTCCCCACTTTGTCTTCTGTGTGAGGGGAGGAGAACATGAACGGGGATCAGGTGTTCAGAAGGTGTGCAGTAGAGGGCTAAGAGTGGGAATGGAAATTGGTCATGGGCATCTCTGGGACTAGCTGGAGACCTGGGATAGGAGGCTCTAAGAACTCTGTGGGGATAATTCTAGCTGAGATTCACCAATAGAGAAGTAGATATGGAGACTGAAGAGATCACTTCCAGTAACCAGGTAGGACTTTCAGTGGAGGAAGCAGTATGGCAATCCACCCACAAAACCTTTAACCAAAACTTGTCCTGCCTACAGGATACATAGGCATAAAGATGAAGCAGAGACTGAGGGAACAGCCAACTAATGACTGCCCCAACCTGAGACCCATTCCATGGGAGACAGCCAACTCCTGACATTATCAATGATACTCTGCTATGACTGCAGACAAGAGCCGAAAAAAACTATCTCCTGAGACACTTCATCCAGCAGCAGATGGAAACAGGTATAGAGACTCACAGTCAAACATCAGATGGAGATCAGGGATTTTGTGGAAGAGTGAAGGATAGAACTGAACAAGCTAGGGGGATAAAGGACACCACAAGAAAACCTACAGAGTCAGCTAACCTGGGACCATGGGGACTCATGAAGACTGAACCACTAACCAAAGTGTTTGCAGGGGATGTACCTAGGTCCCCACACATTTGTCACAGATGTATAGTTGGTCTTCCATGTGTGTCCCTTTAAACTTGGAGTAGATGCTGACTCTGACTCTGCTGCCTGCCATTAAATATTCTTCCCCCTTACTGCCTTACTGGGCTTCAATGAGAGAGGATGATTTAGTCCTGATGAGATTGGGTGCCCCAGGATGGGGAGGTACTCAAGCTTGCCTCTCCCTTCTCTGAGAAGGAGAAGAGCTACCAGATAGAGGGATTTCTAAGTGTCTGACTAGGAGGAGAAAAGGGATGGGGACTGTGATCAGAATGTAAAGTGAATAAATACATAAACAAATAAACAAATAATGAAAACAAATACTGGTGAGCACAGAAGGGAAGCAATCTTATTTACTTCTGAAGGGAATATAAAATGATGTGGCCACTATGAAGATCCATACCAAAACCACAGAGATATTGCACATCCATGTTCCTTGTGGCACTATCCACTATCCTTACCGTCCATAAATAGATGAACCAACAAAGAAAATATGGTAAACACACTAAAGAAAACTGTACTTATCTGTAAGAATGAAATCATATTATTTTCAGAAAATTATATCAAAATAGAAATTATTATAGTAACCACGTATCAGACTCAAAAAAAATAAACACTATATTGTATCTCATATGCAGATCCCAAATTTTTCTATTTATTAGTATATAACTGTAGTACAAATTTTAATTCCAATATAGGGTTTCTACCCCCTTTATGAATGAAATTTACAGTGTAATAGATTTCTATTTGGGATTTTATGCATATTTCATCTTGTGGACCTTTAATTTTTGTTAAATGTGTTAAATGTATATACCAAAATATATGGCCTACTCAAAAAATGTTGCAAACAAAACAGGACACCTGTCTACAAATAAATGAAATTAAGTCCACGTTACTCATTCTGAACAAAACAGTTCAAAGTAGATCAAATATAATAATTTGAAACCTCAGACAAGACCCTGCTAGAGGAAAACATTTTGTGATGTAAGCATAGAAAAAAACTTTTCTTTGTAAAATCTTCAGCCTATTTCTAGGATTTTTGAGCTTGTCTGTGCCTTACTTCATCTGCTACTGCTTGTTCCACCACATCCAGAGAGTGTATCCCTTAAGTGCTTGAATCAGAAACCTTCTGTGAGAAAGTTATTCTGGCATACCGTAGCAGCAAAAGACAACTTAGCCTGTATACTGTTGTTTCAGGGAATTTCCTGAAGGTCAAAATTCACAACCATATCTTTTTTGGGGGGGAGGGGTGTTTGTTTGTTTGTTGTTATTTGTTGTTGATGTTGTTGTTTTTAGAATAAATTCTGTATTGCCAGCTATTTTCTGGGACCTCAGAGATGGAACTGGATTGAGAGCCTATTAACCTGGTCATTTTTAAATGAAATCTTGCTTCAAATTTGACTTTAAAATGTAGTAGATGTATTATTCTCTGGTGAGATTAACATTTTGTGGAGGTCCCAGAAAGATTCAGATCACCTACCCAAATTCTAAATCAAGACAATCACTCTAGAACTCTGAGAAATTTGCAGGAAACATGTGCCTTAACACACTCCAGTGCTTTGAGGCTGCCTTCAGTTTGCAGACTATTGGGGTGAACTTCCATTCTGAGAAAAGCAGAAAACTTCTATGGAGGACTCCTGGCCTATAGAATTCTAGGCAGCCACTCCCAATAGCCAGTCAAAGGAGAGCTTTACCTTGGATCTACTTACAGACACCATGTAACACCAGAGTTTATAAAGCATCCCAGAGAGCCAGCCAGGGCACCAAGAACAACTAAGTTCTTTGGAATTCTATTCTTTCCCTATTCCTTAACTGATGAACCAGACTCCATTTGTTTATATATGGGAACTCAGGTTAAGAACTCTTGATTTTTATTGGAAAGATAGAATAATAGAGTGATACATGCACTGTGGAGAGGAGCAGAACTGAAAATGTGTCAGGGGTGAAGACTAGATTAATGTGAATGGCCTATGCTTCCACTCAAGGCCATGGTGATGTCTGGATCTATGCTGCTGCTGAGAGCCATGTCTGGCACTGAGATCCTACCGTAGCCAGAATCTGTGTTGATGCCTGTGATCTATATTGCAGACTGAAGCTATGTTAATATTTATGTGCCGTTTGACTGCTAATGGCCATATTGATACAAACGTCCTAAAATGACACCTGGGTTCATGGTCATGTTCAGGTCCATCCTGGCACCCAGTGCTATGTCTGGGTCTGAGGTCCTCTGCAGCCAGGGTTTATGTTAATGTTCATGGCTCATGTTACTACCAAAGGCCATGTGGCTGTCCATGGTCTGGACTGTAGACTAAAACCATGTTGCTATCCATGAACTTATACTGCCACTGAATGCATACTGATGTGAGTAGCCTGAGCTGACACCTGAGGCCATGATGATATTCAGCCTGTGCTGTCACCTAAGGCCAGGACTGAAAACATGGTCCTAACCAAGACGGGTCTATGTTGATATCTGTGGCCCATGACAGCAATGGGTTGCCTCCATGATCCTTGTTTGAGTACAAGGTACTATTGTAGCTGAGGACCATGTTTATGGTCTGTGCTGTTGACAAAAACAAATGTGAAGATGCTGGGAATAAAGACATATTTACTCATGGCCAGCACTAGTTTTAAAGCAGACATTGTCTTCAGTTGTCCTCTTAAAGTGTGGGGAGCCAACAGAAGGCGGCTATCATCCTTGCAGCCATCTTGAGCCATATACCCTGACAAGAGACTTGTTTATAGTAGCCTACAACAGCTGAGCACACTCTGATAATATCTTGTTTTAGATAACCAGGATTTTCCCTTGGGTGTGTGAGACTTAAAGGTGTGATTTCGAGATAAAACCTAAGGGCAGGACTTAAAGGCATGACTTAAAGGCGTGGCTTAGAAGTGAGACATATAAAAGGCGAGAGGCAGACAGAAGAAATTATTAGACACTTGGCGATTAGACACTATTATTAGACACTCGAGACTTGGAAAGAGAACTAAGAATTAGACACTTGTACTTGGAAGAGTACAGAAGACAGCCACTTGGATTAGACAATTGGTATTTGAGATTAGACAGATGAGACTCAAGACTAGAACTTGGAACTGGAAACTTGGAACTTGGAGGCACTAGGGACTAGGAACTAGGGACTAGAAACTCAAGACTTGGGACTTAGACTAGGAAGAGAGACTGAAGAATAAATGGGATTGAATCACACTCTGTCTGGTCTCCATTCCTCACGTCAGTCCTCACTCTCTCTCTTGCTGAACCTCTCGCTGACTGGAGCAGCCTGGGGCAGTGCAGGCTCTAACAATTTAGCCCCCAAGGCTTTTGGCAGTGTAGGTTCCAACACTGATAGAGCGGTCCCCAACATTTTTGGCCCCCAAATATGGGGCAGCTTGGGCCGCAACATTAAAGTGTATTTCAACCTAATTTAATAACATATGTTCACATTATTAAGAATAATAATTCTTTACTTAAAGTCAATCTAGGTTAGATGTTAACCACATCTACAAAATATGTGCACAGGAAAACTGCAGTTTGTATTTATTTGAATAACTGATTACTAAAACTAAGCCAAATTGATATATCAAACAAACTTGCTTCTCCAGAAATACTTTCTGATTACAAAGAAAATAGTAACTTTAAAATAGACCATAACACGCTCTTTATTTTTTAATTGGATATTTTATTTATTTACATTTCAAATGTTATTCCCTTTCCAGGTTCCTCTCACCCACACTCCTATCACATCACCCCTCCCCCTGCTTCTATGAGAATGTTCCCCCACCAACCCACTCTCACCTCCCAGTCCTGGCATTTCCCTACTCTGGGGCATTGAGCCTTCATAGAACCAAGGGTCTCTCCTCCTATTGATGCCAGACAAGTTCATCCTCTGCTACATATGTGACTGGAGCCATGGGTCATTCCACATGTACTTTTTGGTTGGTAGTTTATTCCCTGGGAGCTCTGGGGGGTCTGGATGGTTGATGTTGTTCTTTCTATAGTAGTTGCAAACTCCTTCAGCTCCTTCAGCTCCTTTAGCCCTTTCTCTAACTGGGGACAGTTGGCTGAGAGCATCTGCCTCTGCATTTGTCAGGTTGTGGCAGAGCCTCTCAGGAGACAGCCATATCAGGCTCCCTTCAGCAAGCACTTCTTGGAATCCACAATAGTGTCGGGGGGGGGGGGGGGGGCTGTCTGTATATTGGATGGATCCCCAGGTGAGGCAGTCTCTGAATGACCTTTCCTTCAGTCTCTGCTCCACACTTTGTCTCTGTACTTCCTCCTATAGATATTTTGTTTCCCCTTCTAAGAAGGACTGAAGCATCCATACTTTGGTCTTCCTTCTTCTTGGGCTTCACATGGTCTGTGAATTGTATCTTGGGTATTCTGAGCTTTTGGGCTAATATCCACTTATCAGTGAGTGCATACCATGTGTGTTCTTTTGTGATTGGGTTACCATAGTCAGGATGTTATTTTCTAGTTCCATCCATTTGCCTAAGAATGTCATGAAGTCACTGTTTTTAATAGCTGAGTAGTAATCCATTGTGTAAATGTACCACATTTTCTGTATTCATTTCTCTCTTGAAGGATATCTGGGTTCTTTTCAGCTTCTGATTACTATAATTAAGTCTGCTATAAACATAGTGGAGCATTTGTCCTTGTTATATGTTGGAGCATCTTTGGATATATGCCCAGGAGTGGTATAGCTGGGTCCTCAGATATTACTATATCCAATTTTCTGAGGAACCACCAGACTGATTTTCACAGTAATTGGCAATTCCACCAATAATGGAGGAGTGTTCCTCTTTTTCCACATCCTCACCAGCAACTGCTGTCACCCAAGTTTTTGATCTAAGCCATTCAATCCTACATCTGATAAAGGGCTAATATCCAATATATACAAATAACTCAAGAAGTTAGACTCCAGAGAATCAAATAACCCTATTAAAAATGATATACAGTGATAAACAAAGAATTCTCAACTGAAGAATATCAAATGGTCAAGAAGCATCTACAAAAATGTTCAGCATCCTTAGTCATCAGGGAATTGCAAATTTGAACAACCCTAAGATTCCACCTCACACCAGTCAGACATGCTCTTTATTAGTCAAATTACACATAAAAAACTCAGTATGCCCAGGTAGAATGCAGTGAAAAACATTTCTATTTTATCTCTACTAAAAATGAATAAACTCAAATTAGTCCAAAAAAAATAAAAATCAGCAAAACTCAATTGAAGGAGATTGTATAAAATAAATGGCCTTTATTCTTTGAAAATACCAAAGTCATGGAAAAAAAGTGAGATTTCTTATTCGCCAGTGTGATTTGATGAGTTCCTGTCTCCAGCTCTGACAAGAAGCAGTACTTTGATTGTGGAGGTGGATTGTAAGGAATCCTAATCTTCAGGACAATTGTTGAGATTTCTATTTGGAAATAGAATGATTGACAGTTACAATTTGAGTTTTTGAGTTTTTGAAAGCAGGGATTTTCTTTACCAAAGCCATTTCTAGAATTTGCTATGAGTCACTAACATCTTCACTGTATTCCCTATGGTACAAAAGCTACTCATTGATGGCTCCATTATTTTTCACTTCCTTTCTTTTTCTAGCAGCTAGTATACACTGTATCATTAAGTATTAAACTTTTAAATAAAGTTTAAAATTTTACTGAGCCAAACCCCAAAGTTCGGTCAATAAAAATATCCATATGCTTGCACCTACTTAAGAAGGGGCATTTACCCCATTAAAAAAAAAAACAAAAACAAAAAAACAAGCAAACAAAACCACCTTAATTTCAGCATGCCAAAGATTTATTTACAGATTTGGTCTGGCTCCAAAAAGAAAGGAGAGCTACAAACACATTTTTATCTTCTACGCATATTGTTTTGGAGCAGTAGTTCTCAACCTGTGGGTCATGACTCTTCTGTGGTTTGCATATCAGATATCCTGTATATCAGATATTTACCATTTAAAACATTAGAAAATTTATGGAGTAGAAAAAATAATTTAATGGGTGAGCATCACTACACATGAGAAACTATAAGAACTGCAGGGACAAAAATGGAGAAGAGCCTGAGGAAAAGAAGGTCCAGTGACCAGCCAAAATTGGAATCCAGCTCAAGGGGAGGCTCCAAGTTCTGACACTATTACTCACACTACAGTGTACTTACAGACAGGAGCCTAACATGGCTGCCCTTAGAGAGGCCAAATAAGCAGCTGAAAGAGTCAGATGCAGATACTTATACCCAACCAATGGACAGAAACAGGGACCCCTGTGGTTGAATTAGGGAAAAGCTAGAAGAAGCTGAGGAGGAGGGTGACCCCATAGGAATATCAGCAGTCTCAACTAACTTGGACCCCTGAAATCTCTCAGACACTGAGAAACCAACCTGGCTGTAAACACCAGCTGATATGAAGCCCCCAGCACATATACAGCAGAGGATTGCCTTGTGTGACCTCAGTGAAAGAAGATGCACCTAACCCTCAAGAGACTTAAGGCTTCAGGAAGTGGGAAGGTCTGGTGGGGTGGGATGGGGGATGGAAATGTATTTTGGAGATGGGGGAGGAGGTATAGGATGAGGAAAAGTCAGAGGGTGGACCTGGGGTAAATAAAGATTGAACTGTAACAAAAAAATCAAAGAATGATGGTGATAATAATGATGATGGTAGTGGTGGTGATGGTGCTGATGATGAATAAGAAGAAAAAAGTATTACAGCAATTAGAAGGGTTTAAAAACCATTGCTATAGAGAATGTTGACAAATCATGACAAATACCATTGAAGTAGTGTTACTTCTAAAATTGACAATGATTGTCATTATAATTAGAAAAAAGTTTAAAGACACCTGTAGAGTATTTGGCATAATTCTAACACCTCTCTGGATGATTTAACATTGGATAATGAGATTATAAATTTAGAGAAAGTTGCTCTGCTGAGCTTTGAAGCTGTAGATAACGCTGATAAAATTATCCATGGCTTGAGGTCAGTATTTCCATCTTGGTCAAACCTCTGGAATGGCATATATAGCTTGATCATATTCCCAAGACCTTCTTGTCTTGGGAATAATTTTATTCCTGCCCATCATGTTAAAGCTTGTCTCTAACTACATCAGCAGGTTGGCAGCCAAAGTACATGACTTGAAGCTGAAAATTGACCCCCAGATAGTGTTATTAATTTAACAGACTGGCAAAACAAGGACAGGTAAGATTCTGCACAGAGTCTTACCAATCTAAGACAGAAATGCATTGCTTTTGATAATGCATTTTCCACAACAGGTAAGGAAGGCATTCTTGTCAGAACAACTTAAGACAGACTCAGTCTGGTTTACACAATAAAAATGGGGAGATGTGAAGAGCGTTTGGGGCTGCCTGGCAGGAATCTGACATTGGTGAAGGACAAGCAGGAATCTGACTTTGGGCTGGAACAAAGAAGTAATTTCAGGCAGAAATCTAAATCCTAGGCTAGAACAAAAAGATATTTCAGCCAGGAATCTAAATCTTAAGCTAGAACAAAGAAGTAGGCTTCAGGCATGAAAATGACTTTGGGCTAGGACAGGGAAGTAGGCTCAGATATTTTGGTCATCCTGATAAACCCTTAGAAATAGTGATCTCAAGAGTGATCACAGGACTCTGTTTATTCTGTTCTTTGACTATCTGGGTTTATTGTCTTGCTTGTTTCTTGACTATTTGCATCTATTATACTGCTAGTTCCTCAACTTGTCCTTAATACTGAAACTGTCCTTAATACTTGCATGTAATTTAAACAGTATAAAAGCAAAAAACAAGGAGGAAGGATAGAATAGGGGATTAATGGCAGGGATGAAAAAGGGGGATAACATTTGAAATGTAAATAAATAAAATATCAAATTAAAATTTAAAAAATTATGTTGAAGTCAACAAAAAAGGAAAATTATGTAAAGTATATGGAAACTGACTACACAACAGGTAAACTGAATTATAAAAAAAATTCAAGTATTAGTAATTTATAGGGTCATCAATGAAACACACAAAAATCTTTCATAAAAACTTATGTGATAAATAGCTGTAGAAACACTAAAATTCTAAATTGTAGTGTAAATCACAGAATCTATGTATTCCCAAGTGTAGTAAAGGCTTGATATAAAGATGAATTAACAGAACAATCGCTGTATGAAGTGCATTCCCAAGCTGACCAGAGCCTTGCCGATCTTGTGATGCCTCCTTCCTACAAATGCAGAACACTTCCTCCATAGCACATTTATCCCACTGCTCAGAGTTTTATAATTTCAGATTCTGAAATGTCAGTTCATCCTTAAATATTTTTCTGACAGCCTTAGGGAAAATGTGTAAGCCTTAGGAACAAGACATAATCAACTCTAATTAGGAGGTTCTATAGCATAATTCTTGACAATCTTAGTAGAATCGGTGTCTCATAGAAGGCATTATGAAACATATGCTGATTTTTTTAAAACACTGTATTTGTTAGCTGATCTGTACCTTTCACCATCCCAAGGGGAATCTCGACAGAAGTGCAAATGTTAAGTAGAAGCTTTAATGCAAAAACCTTTCTGTCATATTTAATCTTGAAGAGCAGTGAATGCATCTTTAATCTGACCATCACATAGATAAATGGTCACAGCTGTTAAACCGTGGCAAATTACAAATTCTTCTAGAGCCTGAATCATCCAGAGAATGTCAAGATGGACTTATCTGTGAAAAGAAATACTTCAGTTTCAAAGGAGTTCAAGTGCTCTTAAGGAAAAATAATTTAAATGTGAGAATTTTAATAATGGATTTGCTCTGATTCAAAATTCTTCAGGCAGGAAAATGAACTTGGATGTTATGGGTAACCATGTGAAGTATAGAAGCAGCCTTACTTCAGGGATACCATGAGAATGTGCTAAAGTTCTTGGGATAAAGTTAGAGGTGAACTGAAGATGAACAATGTTATTCTTGTAGCTCAATTTTCTGATCAACAGAATTAATTTTAATGATTTCTCATCACAACTGTTCACTTTAATTAAACAATTCTCTAATAGAATATAATTATTAATTCCTAATTAGAGTGAATATTCCAGAGTAGGAAGATTTGAAAATACAGTGACTTTTTTCTGTATTGAAATTAAACCAGGGCCTTAGGCAAGCTAGTCAGGTACTCCACCTGTGAGCTATATCCCTTGACATACTCTTGTTGTTATTTTTAGTTGAGACAGGATACACTTAATTTGGCCAGCCTGACCTTCAACTTTCTATTCATCTCATGTTTGCCTTCAGTGTGCAGTTTTTATAGGAATGAGCCACCATACTCAACTGTTATGAAAATATTTATAAATCACAAATGTAGCACATGTCTTTAAGTATATCATAGCCCTATATCAGTTTCTAGTTAGCCATACATTATTCTCTGAGAATGATAGTTTAATTGGAAATTTATGTGCATTAATGCGAAGCTGATAAATTTGATTATTTTAATGTCATCTTTATAATACATGCATAGACACAGGCATATACAATTCTACTCCTTAGTGCTTTCAATATTGCCAGTATTATATCTTATGCTCAGCTTGATGTATGTGATAGTTAATATTGACAACTTGATACGACCTAGAACCACCTAGGAGACAAGCCTTTAGGAATGCCTATTAGGAGTTATCTAGCCTAGATTCGATTAGTGAAAATTGGAAAATCTCCCCCACCATGTGCAGGGTGGCAAAGGATGAGTAGCATTTTCTTCTCTCTTTCTCCTGGCTGAAGATGAAATGCGACTTGCTACTTGAAGATGCTGCTGCCATGTCTGTCCTCATCATCATGGACAACACCTTCAAACCATAAACCAAAATAAAAATTTAATTCTTTGTTTCTTTTGACAGCAATAAAACAAGTACCTAATACAGTCTAATATATTAAGTTTACAGCTTAAATTATTAAAGTACATCTTTAAGATGGTATTATTATTTTTGATTACCTAAGGAATTGTACATGAAAAATTATTTAAAGCAGTAATATTTCTTGTACCACAACTTAAGCTATGTGGATTTTTATTTGTTCTTCTAGTAAAGGGGAGAACATGTCTTGGCCTTATTTTATCACTATTGACATCTGCTTCAGGTTTCGGTCTTTTTTTTTTTTTTTTTCTCATCTCAGTGTACCCTATAAGTATAGCCAAACTCATACAAACTTGTAGTGCTTTAATCTTTCTCATCTTCCTTAATAACTACAATGGTAGTTATTGTGGTAACTGGAAAAATCAAGGTATATTTATTTCCAGTCACAGTTTGTCCTCAGTATAGAAGTTTATGATACCTCCTTAAAAAGTCTGGGTAGAAAGCATGACAACTGTCAAAGCAGGTCTGAAAATGGCTCAAGGCAGGGTGGTTATTAAAGTCCATAGATGAAAGTGGTATGGTGAGTCACAGATGTGAATAAGTAGGTTTTTTTTTTTTTTAAAGAGTGACTATCTCACAAATATATAAAAGGGGAACACTTTTCTTTTTCACTTGCTCAGATGTAAAGTCAAGATGGAGGAGGCAAAATGTAGCTTAAAAGTTGCTATCAGTCAAATGTTCAAATAAGAAATCATATCCACTTACCTATGGAAATGGTGACATCTCTTATCTTGTCTTTTGATGGTACCACAATGTCTTTTCAATATTATATACTAGAAAAGAAGAAATAAGAAAAGAGAAGGGGATATTGAAAGAAGGATAAAAGAAAGATAGGAAGGAAGGAAGGAAGGAAGGAAGGAAGGAAGGAAGGAAGGAAGGAAGGGGGAAAGAAGGATAGACATTGTCATATTCATAAGGTCACCACTTAGATGTTTTAACAACATTTCAAGACAGTTGACAATTCAGCCTCTCCACCTATGAGAAATTTTAGATTTGTGGCATCAGACAGGAAGAGACAGGTTTTCAGGAAAGCCTGCAACTAAATCATCCTAGACAGAGGCATATTTGCTCTATTTTTAATGAGCTGCAGGGACAGATCTCTGAAGTTATCCAATATTCTGAATAGAAAAAAAATTTTTTTTCTAGAGCTAAATGATCTCTCACATTGGACCCCAATCCTTGTCTGCATCTGGCTGTTTGATATAGAGAAAGAATTCTCTAATTATTCTTTCATATACTCATTCTGTTAAGACTTGAAAAAATTTTTCAGCAAAAATTTTTTTTCCAACGCTCTTAAAACACCCATGAGTACTTTAAAGACACTACACTGGTTCTCTCAGCTCTCTAGAATTTATTTATTTTCATCTCTATTCTTCTAATCTGTAAATACATTTTACTGGTCAACTGTTGGTCATTATAGTTGAATACGTTGCAAAGAGGAAAGATTTCTTTTGATTTATAGTTTCACAAGTTTGTGGACATGAGGAAGTAGTCCATTTCTTTTAAGTTTCTAGTGGTATTCAAGATGACAATTTCAGAGAGTCTACAGCAGAGAAAAACCTCCTTATGAGCTAGGGTAATAAAGAGAAAAATGAGTCCAATAACCCACAGTTTCCATTTAAGGGTATATACTTTGTGTGAGTTTTTTTGTTTTTGTTACTGTTGTTGCTGCTGTTGCTTTGTTTTGTTTTAGTAGGGGAAGGCTTATGATGAAATATCTAGAGAAAAAAACAACAAGGAAGAATTTATTTTGCCTTGCAATTACAGAATACAGTGCATCATTGTGCAAAGGTCACATTAATATTCCATCTTCATATTCCATCATCAGTCAGGAAGTAGATCGGTATGAACCATAGTGCTCATGTCACTGTTCTGTCTCCTGTTTCTCACTCTAGGATTCCAGCTGACGGAATGATGCTGCCCTTATTTAAAGCATATTCTCCTACTTGAATTAACTTAATCTAGGTAATCACTCACAGACAGGTCTATAGGCTAGACCAACCTAATTAATCTCTCACAGAAATACACAGAGGCTGTTTTATTAGGTGATTTGAGATCCTTTCAAATTGTCCATTGATACTAACCACCATAACCCAATAGGCCCAAGATGAAAATTTTCCATCACTTCCCAGTAGGACCAGTTAGAGAATGAACATTTAACACAGGAGCCTGTGTCAGGGAGAGGGTAGCATTTAGCATCTGTGATGGCTTGAATGAGAATGTCTTTCATCGTCTCAGGTATTAGAATACATGGCACTCAGTTGATGGCACTGTTTAGAGAGGTTTAGGAGGTGTTACCTCATTGTACAAAGTACATTACTGAGAAAGTACATTACTGAAAAAGGATTCATAGCTCTCCATTTTTCTAGTCCAATCTCTCCTTTGCTTGTGATAGAAGATCTGACCTCTCAGCCTTCTGTTGCTATGACTTTCTTGACATCAACTATAGCAAATACACTTTTTTAAATTGCCTTGGCTATTATCTTTTAACACAACAACAGAAATAAGGGACCTATACTATAGTACATAATTATTTTCTAGTAGGGCTCTAAACATGCTGGGATAATAATCTCTATTTCTTAATATTTTTCCTGTATAGGCATTCCTAATTGAATGAGTTGGCCACACAGAGTAACTGGAATATATGCTCTTGAAACGCTGTATTAGTGGTCTTTAAACTAAGTGCTAATACTTATTCATTACTTCACTTGTTTTCTTCCCACTATAGCAATGTGTGGCCCGATTGTGTACATTTTTGCTGCTGAGTACCTAAAATTATGACCTTTCTTCTCATTGTCTGATTGATTAAACTGTTTCTAGGTATAAGCTTTGCAATATAAGATTGTCCTCAATAAAAATACCCTACAAGAACTCCAGGTTTTGCATTACTAAAGGCAGTTAACATTGGAATGTGCAAACATGCCAGTATATTTTCTCATTTTCAAATTGTAAATTACCTATAGCATAGTTTGTCAATTTAATTATTTTTAAAACTACAATTCAGTGTCATCAAGCGTGACTGACTTTTCATGTGCAAACATCACTGTCATACATCCTTTTTTTTTCTTTTTATTCTTTTTTATTGGATATTTTCTTTTCTTTATTTACATTTCAAATGCTATCTCCTCTAGAGGAGAAATGTAAATAAAAAAATAAAATATGGAAAATAAAGAAATAAAGAAAAGAAAGAAAAGATAATATCCAATTTTATTTCCCCTCCAGAAACCTCATATTCCATCCTCTCCACCTCCTCCCCGCCTCTATAAAGGTGCTCCCCCAACCACCCACTCCCTCATTCCTCTACACTGGGGCATCAAACCCTCACAGGATCAAGGGCCACCCCTCCCAATGATGTCATAAATTTTCAAAGTATCTTCCTCAACCCTCACTCAAACTTCTTGGCAATAAATAAGTGTCACCAAGTCCAGGCCACACTGCTGCTGCTCACCTGTCACCCCCCATTGTGCATTAGCAATCTAATATTCAAAGTCCAAGATAACAGCCTTCAAGGACCAGCTGATTGTGAATCTTCTTAAGAAAGAACAGGTCCCCAGGAACAAGATAACAGTTGTTGGGGTTGGTGCTGTTGGCATGGCTTGTGCCATCGGCATCTAATGAAGGACTTAGCAGATGAGCTTGCCCTGGTTAATGTCATGGACGACAAGCTAAGAGGAGAGATGATGAATCTCCACCATGGCAGCCTTTTCCTTAAAACACCAAAAATTGTCTCCAGCAGGACTATTGTATAACTGCAAACTCCAAACTGGTCATTATCAGAGCGCGGTGGGGGTGGAGTGTCAGCAAGACGGAGAGAGCCGGCTCAGTTTTACCCAACAAAACGTGAACATCTTCAAGTTCATCATTCCCAACACTGTGAAGTACAGTCCACACTGCAAGTTGCTTATTGTCTCAAATCCAGTGGATATCTTGACCTTGGAGCTATGTAGCTTGGAAAAATCAATGGTTTTCCCAAAAGCCGAGGTATTGGATCTGGTTGCAATCTGGATTCAGCTCGGTTCAGTTACCTAATGGAAGAAATGCTTGGAGTTTATCCGCTGAGCTGTCATGGGTGTGGCCTGGCAGAGCATGGCGACTCCAGTGTGCCTGTGTGGAGTGATGTGAACATTGCCAGCGTCTCCCGAAGTCTCTGATCCCAGAATTGGGCACTGATGTTGATAAGGAGCAGTGGGAGGATGTTCACAAGCAGGTGCTTGACAGTGCATATGAGGTGATCAAGCTGAAAGGTTATACATCCTGGGCCTTTGGCCTCTCTGTGGCAGACTTGGCCAAGAACATAATGAACAACCTTAGGCAGATACATCCCATTTCCACCATGATTAAGGGTCTCTATGGAATCAATGATGATGTCTTCCTCCGTGTCCCACATAGCCTGGGATAAAATGGAATCTCGGATGTTGTGAAGATGACACTGACTCCGGAGGAAAAGGCCCACTTGAAGAAGTGTGCAGATACCCTCTGGGGAATCCAGAAGGAGCTGCAGTTCTAGTCTTCTCAGTGTCCTAGTACCTCACTGTTCAGGCTGCACCAGGGTTTCTATGGTGACCACACACTTCTCATCTGAGCTGTGGTTACTACAGTAGTGTTGAGGTGGTCTGGAGAAAAATCTCAGTTCCTACAGCTCTACCCTGCTGCCAAGTGGTACTTGTGTAGTGGTAACCTTGTTAGTGTGACAGTTCCACTGTCTCCAAGACAGGCTGCCAACTGTGTGCAGGCTTAGATTATCCTGTGAGTCTGCTGCATTGCTGTGCTGTGCACCTTCAACAAGGTTCACGCCTAGGCCGAGTTCCCAGTTAGTCATAGCCTGGCAACAGTGTATAAGTCCATTATACATATCTTGTGCATAAATGATTTACAGGATATTTATATTTTATGTATTATATGTATCTGTAGTGTACATTGCAATATCAAGTGAAATGTAAGATCTACATATGGATGATGGAACCAACCACTCAAGTATCATTCCAGTGAAAACACCAAATAAACCTTGAACAGTGGATAAATAAATAAATATTATTTATTCCCTATCTTCATGCGTTGATAATGACAATTCTTTCATTTTCTGGTTTTGGTGAGTGTAGAAATAGCATATAGATGAAATCAGGCAGTATTTGTCCTTTCTGTTGATTGGCCTCATTATCCAGAATGTATTCATGGTTTCTTTTCCTTTGGGTAGCGCTTTTGACCCCGGTATCACCAAAGATGCAATAAATAAATAATAGAACTAAATAAATGAGCTCGAAGTTTCTTAGACTATCTAGCAAGTCTGAGAAGATTCTAAACCAATATCTAGAAGGCTGTGCATGATGTGCAAAAAAGCAAGTCCATGTCATGAATTTTGGAATCAAAGACTAAATTCATATAGGCTGAGTATTCCAAGATCTCTCACTCTGTATAATGTCTGGCTGTAAGTATATATTTGATGCCATCTGCTGCAGAAAGAAGATTCTCTGATAATCCCCAAACAAGGCACTGATTATAGCAGAAGGTCATTAGGAGTCACTTTATTGCTATGGGTTTTGTTTGTTTGGTTGGTTGGTTGGTTTTGTCTTTGGAACAGTAGTATTTGCTTTTATCCTAGGTGCCTGGGCTATCTAGTCTCAAGTTCTTTGTCACCCAAACAGTGTCAGGTGTGGGTTCCTTCTCATGGAATGAATCTTAAGTCAAATCAGATATTACTCTCACAAACTTTATGCCACCATTGACTGCCCTAGCAGGTATTGCAGGTAGGGCATATCGTAGATCAAATAGTTTGTGACTGGATTTGTGTTTATGTTTCTATTTTGGTAGTGTGAAGGGTACCTTCCTGTACCAAAGACAGCATAATGTAGAGGTGAAGGCTCTATGTTGTCACCAGTTCTACTTATTTAAATTCAATTAGTGCATAGGTGTTTGTCTTCAGCAGTAAGGCATTCCTGTCAGTTCTTGGAGAGCAACCTATAGTTTTGTCAACAGCCTGGGTATTTTGTGGAGTTCCACATTACCTCTTCGGTCAACAACTTAATCAGAGGTAACCCAATCCTGGTACTAAAACCTTCATTTGGTGGCAAGAGATATCCAGTTGGGATTCCATCTCCCCTTTTATTTGTACATTTATTTAGATTATATTCATATATGTATATTATAGAAAGCTTCTACTATATTAGGTTTCCATACTATCCCTCAAATAAACTTTAGTTTTAGCTGTGTCTCCTCATATTTCCTTCTTTGATCCCTGTTCTCTTTCCACTTGATCCTTCCATTCTACCCCTGCATCCAAAAGTACCAATTTTGTTTCCCTTTTCTGGGAAGTCTCTCTCCCCTACTTCTTTACTCTAAACCTAACCTCTGTGGTTCTGTGGGTTGGAGCTTGGCTAGCATTTACTTAACATCTAAAAACAACATATAAATGTATACATTTCATATTTCTCTTTCTGAGTCTGACGATTCTTAAGTCATCTTCTGATGTCTCATTCAGGATTATTTTTTTCTATCTGTATCCATTTACCTGTGGATTTTATGATTTCATTCCTTTTAACAGGTTAGTCATACTCACTTGTGAAAACACACCACATTTTGTTTATCCATTCTTCTATTAATGGATGTCTAAGCTGTTTCAAATTTCTGACTATCACAAATAGAGCAACAATGAACATGGTTGAGCAAGTGTCTTTGTGGAAGAATGAAGTTTCCTTTGGGTACATGCCCGATAGCAGTATCACTGGATCTTAAGATAAATCAGTTTCCGTCTTCCTGATAAACTGCCACAGTGATTTCCATAGTGATTGTACCATTTTGCACTCTCATCAGCAATGAAAGGGTGTTCCCTTTATCCCACATCCTTGCCAGCATTAGCTGTCATCCAGCACATCTTTTCATGATGCCAATATTATACACAGCTCTCTCTTGGTGGTTCATATGCACAAATAATGTATTTCTTTGCATAGATTGTAATCTATAGAAAACACAAAATGTAAAGAAAAGCTCTTTCTGGATATGACTTTTTTTCTTTTCATGACATTATCTTCACTTTAAGGCTCAGAATACTGAATGTGAGATCTCTGAGAGGTATGAATAATGAATCAGAAGGATCTGTCCTAGTTAAATTTAACTTTCAACTAGGCACAGCCTAGAGATACCTGAGTATGAAATTTCAACTGAGGGACTGCCAAAATCAGATTTGCCTGAGATCATGTGTTTGAGGGATTGTCTTGATTGTTAATTGATATAGAAGAGTCTGAGGCATTGAGAGTGGCATCAATCCCTGGGAGAGTTGTCCTGTGCTCCATAAGAAATCTAGCTGGATAGATGAATCAGTAGTTAATCGTATTGTCTGATCTTCCAGAGGACTAAAGTTCAAATGCCAGCACCAACATTGTAGCTTACAACTGTCTATAATTCCAGTTACAGAGAATACAACACCCTCACATACATGTATGTGTATACATATATGTATGTGAATACAATACCCTCACATGGACATACATGCAGGGAAACACCAATGCACATAAACTAAAAATAAATGAATCATTTTTTAAAATAAATCTAGCTAAACATGAGGCTAGAGTAAGACAGCATATGACATTTGTCTGTAGTTCTTGTCTCATGTTTCTGCTCAATTCTGGCCCCAACTTTCCTCAATAATAAACTATGGTCCAAAAATGTTAAGTCAAATAAACCCCCTTTTCTCCTAAATTGATTTTGGTCATAATACGAACTATATCAACGGGAAACTAAAACAAGACTACGTATACAAAGTTTTATCAGGAAAGTTCCATTTCTACCAGCATAGCCTTCAGAGAAACTTTGCAAGCCAGTATAACATTATGCTTCCTTTTGAATTTATTGTGATACCAGAAATATTTATTTTGTGGAAACCTATTGCTGTAGGGCCTTTTACTTCTTAAGTCTTGGAGAATCTTCAGGGTCAAAAACTACTCCTGTAAATATAAAGAATATCTTTGTCATACCAAAATATTCTTTTGTATTTTTCTCCCACAAATCACTAATCCTTACAAGCTAGTTGTATTCTGTGTAAATTTTTTTCATGCACACCCTGTTAGTATTCTGCATGACATAAAGTGACTTAGATAAAAAATCTGTACACTTTTATCTCTCAGTAAATTATTAAAATCAGAGGCTGTGAGGATTTCTTGCTCTGATCCATGGTCCAAGCATATTAGACTATTTCCATATCCCAAAGTATGGAACCAATGTAGAGAATCACAGTCCTCACTGCTGGGAAGTGTGGAGAGTAATTTTAGAAATCAGTCTTGTTTTCAATGTTAATAATTTATACTCTTAGAAAAGGATTTATTCAAATGGTAACCCAGAGATTATAGCTCAATTTCATGGATATCACTCTTTTGAGCAATATAATCCTTTCTAATTATGAAGTTCATTTAGTACATTTTGAAAATTTGAAGAGACAATCCCCACATGCAATGTACACAGATTTTTTAATAAGCAGTTATTTTTGATGACTTATGCATCTAGGTAACCACCACTTCTGTGAAGATGTTGAACATTCTTATTACCCTGAAATATTCTGTCAATTACACAATATGAACTTTAAGTTTAGCTCTTTCTTAATGCTATCTAAAAGGAGGGTTCCTTTTTCCCAACCATAACAAGAATACAATCTTAGTGGTCATAGCGGCCATTGAAGACAGTTCTGAGCTCTGCTATCACCCTGATCAACATGATTACTTCTTCCTCGCAACACTTATCTTCTAAGTTGGATGTGTGTCTTAATTAGGGTTTTACCGCTGTGAAGAGACATCATGACCACAGCAACTCTTACAAATAAAACAATTTAAGTGGGGCTGGCTTGGGGTTTCGGAGGTTTAGTCCACTGTGGCAGGAAGCATAGTAGCATACAAGCAAACACGGTGCTATAGACACAGCTGAGAGATGGCATCTGGATTGGTAGGCAGCAGGAAATGAACTGATTTGAGATTCTGAGACCTCAGTCCTGCCTACTGTGACCCACTTCCCCCATCAAGGCTACAGTTCCTAATAGTGTTGCTCCCTATGGATCTGTGGGGATCATTTTTATTCAAACCATCACAACGTGTTAAACAAAACTCACTGAAGTTTAAAATGGGAGGAGAGATTTTCTCAGGAATTAGTCTACATATGACTCATGTTTACCGAGATGGTATTGATCAGGCCCTTCCCTGAGAGTAAGTTTGTATGAAGGAATCATGATGCAGAGAAAGAACAGTGTAGGGAAATCCTGGGGATCTAGATCAAAAGTGAGAAAAGGAGGGAAAAAAAACCCAACAGATCACAGGAACCTCATCTAGAAGAAGATGCTTCTAGGATTGTTCCTATCAAACGAACTGAATTACTTCTGCTTGTGTAGCGTGTTGTCCTATCTAGGTAGACAAAATAGGTTGCCTAAAGATGCCCAAGTCTCAATCTCCATATTCTATGAATACATTAGATATAAAAATTAATTAAGGGTATTTATTCATGACATAGCGATATTAGAAGAATTTCTGGTTGTGGCTAAGTCTTTTAAAGTAAAGAGTGGAAGTGGAAAGTCAATAAGAAACCCTCAACCAACTGCAACTGGCTGGGAAATTGGAGGAAGTGGTCAGAAGCTAAAGAACGTACACTACTTTCTTAAAAGGGCAACAAAGTAGAGCATGAGTCTAGACCCAGTTCCATGAACACCTATAAACAAGTCCAGTTACATCTAATTTGGACTTTTATTCCCCAGTAGTATAAAGAATTCATCGGTTTAGGTCACAAACTATTTTTGTGGAACTTTTTTTCCAGAGACAATAGAAGTCAGAAGTAAGCTTAGTTGTTGTTATTGCTATTTATTTGTTGCATATTTGATTTTATGAAACAAAATCTTATATTTATATCAGGCTGGTTTGAAACTCACAATCCTACTTTCTGAGCACTGGCATTACATGTGTATGCCATCCTACCCCAATACAAGTAGTTTAAAGGGTACTTGAAATATTTCTCAATATCTAAATAATTATTATTAAATTTAAAAGATTACAAATTAACATTTAGCATTTAAATTAATATTTAACATTTTAAAAACAAAAGACAGGATAGTCTAATTGAGATTCCTTTAGTTTGATAAATTATTGAATTTTATCTTTCTTTTTAAGGTATATCAATAAATACATACATTGCATGTTTGTATGAATAGTTTGAAAAATATTTACTTTCATAACTATTTTAGTGTTCTTATTCCACTTATCTTGGTTTCTTTATCCTAATGATATTTTTATTCCAGTGGCTCTCTCCTGTGAAAGATGCAATTAAGAAGATCAGCTAATTCAAGATAGAGAAGAGTCTTCATTAATGTGGAATGTCAATGAAAGAGAAAACCTGTGTTTCTAGGGTAACACTTGTTCTTTGGATATGCAGTGCCATCCAAAAGGCTTGTGTATTAAAGGCTGAAATCCCATCTAGTAGATCTGTTTTTGCAAAATTGTGGAACCTAAGAAGGATCTAGCTACAAAGGTATATCCTGGGAAGCATAGCCTTGAGACTCTTTATCCTCCCTTTGTGTCTCTTCCTACCCCTCTCCTCCTGTCCACTTTCTGTTTGCCACTGAGTGATTAGATATTGCCATATGCTCATTCCATCATGATGTTCTGCCTCACCATAAGCCTAAGAATTAATGAAGTCAACAGCTTTGGGATAAAGTATCTGAATCCTAAATTTAGAAATAAATCCTTACACACTTAAGTTGTTTATATCCAGTATTCTCTTCATTGTGATGAACTGTTCTCTATTACACAACTAGACAAGAGAGCCATGACTATGATTGGCCAGTGGTGGAATTCAAAGGTTTGGCCAGGAGGCTCTTCCTGGGCATCGTAGAGCAGGTATAACATTTAGATTCTTTTTTTTTTTCAGGATGGAAAAGAGGTGGGGATTTCTTAACGTTCTTTGCTTTAATATCATTACACACAAGTGACGTACTTCAGACACTAGGAATGTGTCACATTGCCAGCAGTGAGGAAAGAATGGTGAAAAATAAAACCAGCATGCTGAAGCTAATAAAAGCTCAAATGGTGTCTATTAGTATAAGCAGCATGTCCCTTTCTATTCTATCTCAATTTCCTCAATACAAACATTTATTTGTAATTAAAAATCATCTATAAGTAATAGTTCATGCATTGAAATTTCCTGGTACATTTATATTAAACTCTTAATTGGTTAAAGTTTTATTACATAGCCCAGTACCTGAACATACAAACTCAAAAAGAACATAGACACTTCTTTTCAAAAGTTCATGTGACAAACTATGCTGATAACACCCTAATTTGTTCTAATTAGATTTGTGAGATGACATGGCTTATAAGGCATTACATTAACTTTAACACCTGGTTTTCCCCCATTGTCATTATTAAGAAAAACAGTTATTGAATGAAGTATGGGGAACTAACTGTGCACACATTCAACTATCCCACATAGAGAATGGGTAGTATTGACACAGAATAGAAAACTATCATCATGTACCTTAAACTTCTGGCCACAGTGTCCTAAAGACAATTGATCTTACATATAAATATTCTCATTTTCTGCCTTTGCTAAGTCTGATCCTCTGTGAGCTGATATAATAATACATAATATGAGAGAAGTGGGAATAAAATCTGTATTATAATTAATTGCCAAGAAGTACTTAATTTTTCTCTTGGTGAGTTATGAGGCATCTATTTATCATAATGAGTTACAATTATTTATTCAGTGAGTTCCTTTGTTTAAGTGTACCAATACTTGAATAAGCAGAGATTATTTTCTCCATTAATAATCTTATAAAAGATACTCAAATCATTTTCATTTGACATTTTGTACTTTCCATAATGTGGTTTTATGCTGACAATGGAGAGCACGGATGCGATTAAGCTATTCTTGTAATGATGTTTTGTAAACTTGCTGCTAGAACTTTGTGCTTTATTTTCAAATAATTGTTACTAATATATTGTGTTCAGAGAAGGTTTTTTTTTTTAAAGTATCAGTAAATTGCCTGATGAAAGGAAAGTCTGAGAATGAGGTTGCTTGATAATAGCATTTGCTACACAGACATGAGTCCCTGAATTAGACACCTCAGCACTCAGATAAAATACCTGGTTATGTCACATGCACTCCTTTAGAGCTGGGGAGGATGCAGGGGACAGAGATGGAAGAATCTCTGAGGTTTGTGAGCTGCTGTCCTAGATTCACCAAGAGACCCCACCTTAAAGCTATAAAGTAGAGAGTGTTAGAGAAAGGGGCCCAAAGGCCTCCGTTAGGCTTTTCATGTGTATGTATAGGAGACACACACACACACACACACACACACACACACACACACACACACACATTATGCACACAAGTACTAGACACAACAAATAAAAAGAAAGTCAGAATAAGGTTACAATCAGTTGTTAACTAATCCTATGTATATGGCTTCACAAATAGTCTCCCTAGTTCAAAGCCACACTTGTGATTGAAGAAACATAGCAAATATCAACACAATTACTGGACCTACAGGCTGTTGAGGACAAACTAAAGACTTTCTTACAGAAATATTCTATTGTATCACATTTTATAGTATTTTTCTTGTGATAAAGTCAAATAAGTACTCATAGAAACTCGAACTAGTGTGATACTGGAGGTTTACATCCTAAGCCTGTTTGAGCTCCTCCACCGTTCTAAGGGTTCTGCACTTCAAGTCAGAATATCTGATGACTTGAGGGGTTGAATGGATGGAGGTCCTTTGTGTACTTTCACCACAGAAAGGGAATCATCTGCAGATAGAACACCATGTCTGCTCCCTCAGCTTCTCACCTTCCACAGGGTGACTAATTATTGCTTCATGTTGAATCTATATAACTCAATAGAAACCTGTTTCTAGAGCCTCTACTCAGCAACAGAGATGGCTGTATAGTTTAGCTCTGATCCCTGAGGCTAGAATCCTGTAGCTCTTGAGTGAGTGTCCTCTGGCTTTGTTCCACACCGCTCAGTGCTTTCAGGAACTGATGATTTCAGAGTGCCCCCTGCTCTGATAAGGGGGAGAAGGAGCTCTGAATCTCAGATTCATTTTGAATATGCTGTTTCAGACTAGCTAGATAGCTTTTTACTAATTTTTATTTCTTTTGCAAATATGTATGAGATAAAGTCACATATATTATGCAAAAATATAATGGATTATATATTTAAATGTAGAGTTGTAAAACTACAAACCTTTTAGCAAAATTTATAGAAAAAATGGAATTAGTGATAAGCTAAAGTCATCCCCCACAGACACACCCCTAGACTCACCTGCTCTCTGTCCTGTGCAGATAGGAAGAGGCATTGCCCAGATCTACCTAAAGGTCTTTAGTTCGCAGAAGTATTGGTGTTCACAAGGACTAGAGTGCATGGGGGCCTAGACCAACATGGCAGAGAGTGATTTGGGTTATCTGTCTAGTGGAGTAGTGTGTCCCAGGACTCCAGCCATCTAGGGCACCTTTCACTTCAAGCATACCAACCTGAGCTTGCTCACCTCAGCCAAAGTCTGTCCAAATTTCTGAGACAATTTGGCAATCAGAGCAGGCTGCCCTGCCTATGGGCACTGAAATCAGGTAAGATCAACAGTAGACAAGAGTCTGTGTTGGCAATTGGTGCAGGCTGACCTACCTATGGGCACTGAAATCAGATAAGATCAACAGTAGACAAGAGTCTATGGGAGTGAGAAAGCAATGGAGCAGAGGCAGGCTAGAGCCTACACAAACACACACACCTTGGTGCCTAGGGAGGGCCTTTCCTTCCCAAAATGATCTCTCATACACTCTTTTAAGCTCTCCAACTTTATAAAAAGTGTCTCTTTAGGGGTAAGCAGGCTGGCCTCTGTAGTCCCTTCTTGGGCCCCAGCCATCTCAGCCTTAAGAGAGACCCATCTTGTCACATGTGTTCAGTCCACACTCAGGAAGAAAGATAGCAGGCGTCTGCTAGCAGGAAGGTTCGGCTCAGTTCAGTCTACAGGACAGGATGAGTTAGGGTTCCCAGGACAGAATTCTAGAACTGAGGTACTGTGAAAGTTTCAGGATCTGAAAGCCTTGGCCAGCAACATCCTGACACCTAGTGGAGGTCAGTGGCACCTGTAGCATGAAATAAAGTCCCAAAGCTGTAACAGTTGTCCTGGACTGTAGGGACAGTCTGGTAGTTAAAAAGCAAAAACACTCAACCCTTCTCAGTAGTACAATAAATATATGTGCACCAGTCTCAAATGATATTTATTTTTAACAGATATGGCCAGGTAAATATGAGTGCTGTAATTTTTTTAATTATTTAAAGTTCCGTAAAAATATTTTTTTTTTGAAAAGGAAACCTCAACACGACTCAAAGAACTATAGGTAACTGAGGAAAGTTGGAAGCAGAAGTGGTTTTCTTCCTTATGAAAGAGCATACCAGTTAGTTTGGCAGTGCCAAACTCAGTCCTGAAAACATAAGTATAAGTAACATTATATGGACTGAACGGTTCTATTTAAGAATATATATTTATATGCATACAATAACTATTAGTGAAAATATGATCATGAACTTGAAGAATAGCATGGGGGATATCTAAGAGTGTTTGAAAGGAGGAAAGGGAAAAGAGAAATATTGTAATTATAGTATAATCTTGAAATTAAAATAAAATGAATAAAAACAGTGTGGTTGTGCAAAGTATTCCTTGCTGAAGTTTGTTGTCATATGCACATGGTAAATGATCACTCATGAAGTTCTAACCACTCCAAACCATTCCTAGGAAGATTGGAAACAGACCGGGACCTTCTTCATCCTGTTAGTACAGATGTTCAGGTGCAGGATGATGGCCATTGCTAGCCTTGCACACACTACATAGCCAAGGAATGTTGGGATAACATTAGGACCACATGCTTCCTGAAGGACTCCTGGTCCCTGGCCAAATCCTTCTTTTCTAAAAGCAGTTGTTACAATATGTGACTGGAAAATGCATCAAAAGCATCTTGACCAATGATGCGTGACCACTCTCCTGTTGGGTACTGAGGTGCAGCCTCTACCTCTGCAGCTCAGCTGAGCCTAGATTGCCAGAGTTCCATCTCATCCAGTCACTGGAGGACTATATCATCTAATAAAAATCCAAATATGAGAGTAACTGTTCTTCTTCATTAATATGGATCTAAAGAGCTTCACTGTGGATTTCAGTAGCTCTGTTCTTCATGTACAAGAGTGACTACTATATTTGTAAGGTGGCTTCTTCCTGACACATTATTGCCACCCATGAGGTCACTTCAGCATTGGGAACACCTAGGACTAACCTTTCCCACTAATGCCCTGGCATAATTAGAGCTCACCTGTACATGTACAAGAACTACATCAGAACTGGGAATGGTTTTCTGTGCCCTTCTCTCCTCAGGAAGGAAGAAGAAATATCCAGCAGCCTACACAGAGACAAGATTGCAGGGAGCACTTTAGCAGATTGGTTTCTGGAGGTTAGAACAAGTGATGCTGCCTTGAAGCTGTTGGCTGCTGTGAGGGCAGAGCTTTGTAAGGACCTGGGGGGGGGGGGGTCACAACACCTACTCATCAGATGCAGTTTTGAAACTCTGTTACCTGGTATACTTGGAATGCTCAGTCTTGGTATGACTTCTGTATGAGTGATTTTCTTGCCTTGTGGGCCTGGGTCTTCCCAGAAATCTATGTTTGAGATAATAAGCAGTTATCTCCTTTCCGTGTCCTGTGTCTGATAGGTCAGAGATGTGTCTGATCATAGGTCTAGGAATGCTTGCCTCCCCATCAGAGCTTGAATGTGGATTAATTCCTGAGAAACAGCATCTGCCACCCACACTTCTGTTCTTTTTAAATTTTAGATTGCTTTTACCCTTGAAAATAAGAATGTCTTTCTTGGTGTGCATGTTAGTACCTCTGTAAATGAGCACCAAATAATTTTTAGGTCTTATTTTATTTAGATTCCAAACACTTCAGACTCACCTTCTCTCCCTAATCATAGATCCATAAGTCTGATGGCAACGACTTCATAAATTTAACACATAATAACTACTCTTATAACTTTTGTGTATAAATACCACACAAATACCTGGATGTCATACTATAAAGTAGAAATTCTAACAATATATCAATTATGATTTATCTAATACATTTATAAAACAATATCCATAAATGTGCAATTGAGAATAAAGACCAGAGGAGACACTGGATAGAGGATGATCACATGTAGATGTGGGTGCCACTCTTTAGTGATTATTCTTAGGTCATGGAAACATACTGATTGAGCGATCACATATATAGACACATTCATTTTTAAAGGCCCAAATAAAAATGGGTTTATTAGGCAGAAGGGAAAGGAGAGAGAATAGTTTGAGGAAAGACCTGGAGCACATTGAAAGACCTTGAAAGTAGGAATCAGTATAAATGCAGAAAGAGTCTGCAGTGCATGCAAGAAGCAGCTGAAGAGCAGAAAAGCAAGCTAGAAGCAATGCTTAGATCAGACCGCATTCAGGACAGTGCAATGAGTCATAGGAATTACACAGAAAACATAAACCCAGACATGCTTATGGGAAACAGGAAAAGAGTGGGAATTCCTTGACCAAAGAGGGAGAAGAAAATACTGGGCAAGTGTAGCATGTAGTTTCTACTACCAGGCTTTAAACTCCAGGTATATGGCACTACTAGCCCCTGCCCAGGTTTCCTTAGATCCACAGGTGAAAGATACACACACACACACACACACACACACACACACACACACACACACACACTAGCTCATTTCTAACCTGCCTTATGGCTCAGTGGTTGGGTTCTTCTAAGGCTCCCACAGCTAGTACGCCTTTCTCTTTATTCCTTTGCTCTAAATCACACTCAACACTCTAAATCTGCCCTCAAGTTAGTTATTTGGTTACCTATTCCTTGCTAAGCACCTTAAATCTGCCCTCAGCTTAGTTGTATTTCTAATCTCCCACAGGCTACCCCAGGCCTAGTCTGGGGAGCAGCCATGTCACTCCACCCGAGAGATCTACCATGGCTAGTGACTCTCTCTCCCTCTCTCAGAAGCATGGTAACTCTTTCCTCCTCCTGTGTTGCCTCACCTATCTGCAGAAATCTCTTCTGCCCATCAATTGGATACTAGCATCTTTATTAATAAAGCAAAGACCAATTGGGAAACAAGACCTTCAGCATTCACACAAAGATTCCCAAAGCATCAGAACCACTATTGTGAACCTCACTGCCCCACGTTGGGTGCCAAAAATGTTGCAGCCCAAGCTGCCCCACCCTTGGACCCCAAAATGTCAAGGACCGCTCTATCAGTGTTGGAACCTGCACTGCCAAAAGCCTTGGGGGCTAAATTGCTAGAGCCTATACTGCCCCAAGCTGCTCTGGTCCACTGGTCGGGGTTCAGCAAGAGAGAGTGAGGACGGATGTGAAGAATGGAGACCAGACAGAGTGTGATACAATCCTGTTTATTCTTCAGTCTCTCTTCCTAGTCCAAATCTCAAGTCTTGAGTTCCTAGTCCCTAGTTCCTAGTCCCTAGTGCCTCCAAGTTCCAAGTTCTTTCTCCAAGTGCTAAATGCCTAATACTTCTTCTTCCGAGTTCTCTAGTCCAAGTGTCTTCTACCTAATGCCTAATGTCTAATGTCTACTACCTAATGTCAAGTAATCTGTTGCTTTCTTTGTCTGCCTTTTATATGTCTCACTTCTAAGTCATGCCCTTAAGTCACACCCTTAAGTCATGCCCTTAGGTCTTGTCTCTAAATCTGATCTCTAAGTCACACCCTTAAGTCACACACTTTTAAGTCTCACGGAAAAATCCTGGCTATCTAAAACAAGATGCTATCAGAGTGTGCTCAGCTGTTGTAGGCTTTTGTAAGCAAGTCTCTTGTAAGGGTATATGGCTCAAGATGGCCACAAGGATGATAGCCGCCTTCTGTTGGCTCCCCACAAACCACCCCCTACAGGAAAGTACTAACATAATTCAAAGATCAGAAAGCAGGAGGATAAATCAATCTAATAGAATGCCACACAGAAATTAGGTAACAGGAAACTGAAACATGACCACCGAATTGAACAATAAAGGTCACTCTAAGACATTCTTCCAAAGTTTCTGCCCAGTATACCTCAAAATCTTTAGGAACCAGTGTTTACATTGACTCTCCATTGCCTCTGATACTTCTTTCCTACATCCTGCTGAGCTCTTTGGTTTTTCTAACACAATGGTACTTTCTGTTGGGCAAACACTATGCCTAACTTAGTGCTTCATTGGAAAGCAGTTGATTTTTCATCTCCTTTTTCTCCATCGGGGAACATGTACAATTCAGGTCTCAAATATGTTCCAGGAAAAAAAGCCAGCATGAGAAAGGGACGAGACTGGAAACACATTTTTCCCAGGTCTGCTGATGAGACCTGAATGACTTGTTCTGAGCCACACCATGTTCAGTTTCCCAGCAAATATACTATAAAGATGCTGCTTAAGCCACTGGCCAGTAAGGGTCCCTGTCACTTAAATATTCATATCTCATAAGCACCCATGCTAACTTACCTGGCCAAGTTTACCTGATATGACCAATTGAAGAGTCAAATCAGGCTTTCGTTGGAGGGGCCACAGCAAGACTGAAACTGTGATCATTTTCTTTAGAGCTATCTGACTTTTTATACCCTTATCAGAAACAGAATATTGTGACAACTGCCAGAATCGACACACTTGTAGTTGCTAGGATTGAATGATGTATATACAGGGTACAAAAGATTAATGTCTAATGTCCACTAAAATCCACTGCTTGGTCAAGCTTCCACTCTTCCTTAACTTCTAAGAGGACATATGGAGAAACACAAAGCCGCCTAAGTTTTACCCTGAGGGAGTGACTCTGTTTCTTAGGAGCTGAAAGGGACACAGTATCCCAGGAACCACAGAAGACATCGACCTAAAGAGCCTATGATGCATGTCACTAGAGGCAGCCAAGCTAACTCCATGGGTCCCTGCAGTGACTCATCTTCTGTTTATTTATGTTCTCTCCCTGAGATCTATTTGTTTAGACCAATCGCTGCATTTGTGGAGAGGTTATACATATCCCTCTGTATGTCTGGATATCAGAGGCCAACTCATCATGAGAATTGATTTTTTTCTTTGTTATTAAACTTGGGAGTTATAAGCTATGCCCCAAGTCAGGCTCAACTACTTGTCCTCAATAAGAAAATTAAAACAATCAAATTAAACGTGGAAAGTAGAATAGGCCATTTATTCAGTGTGATAGCATTAAGAAGAGAGACAAAGTGATCCAGCCTCCATCATTGTCTGAGTCAAAAATTCCTCAGGAAATTATCATTTCTTTGGGGTTCGTTTTCTTTTAATAATCTGATAATCAGATTGAGAGACACAAGTACCTATCTTTTATTTGTTTGTTTGTTTGTTTGTTGTTTTGAGGTTTTGTCTTGTTTTGTCTTGTTGAGACAGGATTTCCCTGTGTAGCCCAGGTTGTGCTAGAACTCACTCTGTAGACCAGACTGACCTCAAACTCTGGGATTAAAGATATGTATCCCTGTGACTGGCTCAAAAGTGTCTATTTAGAATAATTTCATTTCTGTAAGGCCTGTGAAACTTTTACCATGTGGAGTATGGGGGATTGAACTCAAATCAACAGGCTTGTAGCAAGTACCCTCTGAGCCATCTTGATGGTCCTAGGAAGTTTCTTTGAGTCATATGGTTTTGCCTGTTCAAAACATTGTTTTCTTTTTATCTTCAAAATCTTTGAGTAAAAAACAATGTTCAGCATATAAAGGCAGATAATATGATTTTTTTCAACAATTATCATAAGAAATTATTATTAAAACAACTGAAATGGTAGCATCAGCTAAAGGTATGTGACTCATTTTTCCAAGTCAAGCTCAGGTATTACAACAATCTGGTTATTACATTATGTCATTGTTGTGTGGGTGCTTAAGGGCCTGATCTATGAAGTGTCAATCACTGCTGGATTTCACTAATGGTCTGTATTTTTACATTCACATACAGGATTAGTTTTGTCCAGTGAGAGATGTTCAATAAAGACAATAAAGGAAAGGAACACACAGAGGGCCACAGTAATAAAGTGTCAGAGAAAGGGTGTGGAAGGGAAGGGCAGAGACGAGACTCATCCCAGGTCAGCTACTGTGATAGGCCCTTTTTTTGTTTCTTTCTTTTTTTTTTCTATTTTTCTTTTGTTTTTGTTTTTTGTTTGTTTGTTTGTTTGTATTTTTAGCACAGTGAAGTAAGCATCAAGCACTAATTATAAAGATGTAAAAACCATAAAGAGGAGGCCAGCTTGGTCTACAGAGTGAGTTCCAGTACAACCAGGGCTACACAGAGAAACCCTGTCTCTAAAAACCAAAACAAAAAAAAACAATAAAGAGACATTCCTCAGGGATATGGCAAAGTCTCTGGTCTTCCCACACATTCATGCTTCCTTTACATCTTAGAGAACAGCTATATGGAGAAACACAACACAGTCTGAACACTTCGATGCCTGGGGGAGTGCTTTAGTAGTAGACTTGGAGACTTACGTTCCTCATGTAATAGGCTTGGCAGAAGTATATTCTACAGACACATTGTGTCTCTCAGTCTGATTATCAGACTATTAAAACAATAAACTCCAAATAGATAGGAATGCCCCTATGACTTTCATACTGGAAGAAATAAAAAGTAACAGTGACAGCCAGAGGAGGACCTTGTCTCCCTGAAAGAGATTTCATATAGTTCTAATAGTATATCAGACAATATTACATGATAAGACTCACACCCTAATACTGATGGGGTAACAGTAGGTAAGACCACATCTTGATCAATACTACTTTAATGTGAATTTCCTTAGCCTTCTATTTAAACTTTACTCTCTCTTTGGGATGCCAAAAATGGGCTCAGGAGGAACTCACTAGATCCCTTTGTTCTTCTTCTCAATGTGCATATAATGAATGGATCTCCCTTTTTGGTTTCTACTTGCAATTTGACTCTTTTGAATAGCCTATTGAGAATATGTGGCTGGACCTGACTTTGGACAAAGGTTGTGTGATTGCCATGTTTGATAACACCCCGTCTGTCACTTAGTTCAGATAATAAGGAAAGTATGTGCTGGTATATTCTTCTTTCTTATCCACAGAATTTTGTCCTTGAGAGCAGAGTTTTCATGATATTTCAACAGGTTTGTAGCTAGAAAAGGGGATTCTAGTAGGATTAAAATACTGATAAAATGTTCTTACACATAAATCACAAATGTTGTTATAAGACTATTATCTTGGAAGATATGAGCAAACATCTGTTCATCTCTGATAGGGTACTGATAATAGATCAAAGAAACAATTACACTGACTAAACCAATGAATGTATTGGTTTTACTTACAGGAGCATTAGAGAGAAGTTACTTGTGAGAGAAAGGTTAACTCAGTGGTAGTTGTATCACTGAAAAGCCAAGTGCAACATGAATAATGATCATGGAAGCTATATCACTAGAGTGCCCTCTCCAACTTATAGGCACCTCCACCAGACAGTCCTCTTTCAGGCTTTTATAACATTGACATGCTGGTTAGATTTTTGTCTACGTGTTACAAACCCAAGTCATCTCAGAAGACAGATCCTCAGTTGAGGAATTGCCTCCATCATATTTGGCCTGTGGGCAAATCTGTAGGACATTTTCATGATTAATGTGAATGGGTCCAGCCTACTGTGGAAAAGTATCATCCATAGACAGTTGGTTGTAGGTTGCATTAAAAAAGCAGGCTGAGCAAGCCATTGGGACAGCAAGCCAGTAAACAAATGATCTTCCATGGCTTTTGATTTGGTTCCTGGCTCCAGGTTCCTGTTTTGAGTTCTTTCTTTGACTTTCTTTCAGAATGGGTTGTAACTCCTACACCAGTTCATTTTGCTCAGTGTTTTATCATAACAAGAGAAAGCAAACAAAAACACTTGGGACTTCAAATCCATCAAGAAAACAATTGATTATCTTTAAAACAGAGATGTCACTATTGTAGTGGGCATATCTTGCCTTGTATTGTAACAAGCAAGGTGACAGCTGCTTCAGCTTCTTAGACACTTTTGTTTTTCCAAAGTGAAGCTCATCTAGTACTTTTTCCCACTATGAACACTAGCCAGCAAAGGGGAGGTGTGGTGGTTTGAATAGAAAGGGCTTCCATAGATTCATAGAATGCTTAGTCATCAGAGAGTGGCACTACTTGAGGGATTAAAGGGAGTGATCTTGTTTGAGTGGGTGTGGCATTGTTGGAGGAAGTGTGTCACTGGGGGTAAGCTTTGGGGTTTCAAAAGCCAAAGCCAGGTCCAGTCTCTCTCTCTCTCTCTCTCTCTCTCTCTCTCTCTCTCTCTCTCTCT
>JANHMN010000004.1:114275589-114295871 GCA_030674055.1 Rhabdomys pumilio | reverse complement strand
TGTCTGGTGGAGGTGCCTGTAAGTTGGAGATAATAATAGACTATAAAGTTCTGCAACTTTAAGCAAATCTCAAGTAAATGCTTTCTTAGTCACAGCAATAGAACACTGACTAAGACAGGAAATTTACAGCTCAGTCACAGTCAAGTTTTTCATCCTCTATGCACAGTGTGTAGTGTCTGCATCAATAGGACATTGCTATCTGAAGCAAATTCTTGATTATCTAAACTCAGCATAGACCTCTGAACATTATGCATATAAGCCTGATCTAACAAGGTGATGCTAGTCCCCACCTTTCTCCTTAATAAGCACAATTGTGAAGAATAGAAGAAACAAACAGACAAAAGGGAATTCTGAGATACAGTGGGAAGACTGCATTGAGAGCATAGAAGTTTCTACATTTTTCATAAGAATTTGTAATAAATGAAAGAAAATCTCACCTAAGAAATAGACTATGTTGAAAAGTTAGTTGAAATTTTAAAATATAAATATTTTTACCTTAAATTCTATTTAAAAATCTAAAAATAAAAATGATTAAAAGTTCTTCAAACAGTATCTCCAGAAATCTAAAAGCACAGAAAATAAAACAGAGCAAAAGTTGTTATATACAATAGATTATCCTTTCTTTCTGTCATGGGATTATAAACTGTGTTGGTAATTGAATAAAAAGTTATCAGCCATTCGATGGTTTGCCAAAGGAACTAGAAAGACTTAGGCACAAATAGTATAAGCAAAAAAATGTTGACTGCAGAAAGATGGGCAGAGAGAGAGAGAGAGAGAGAGAGAGAGAGAGAGAGAGAGAGAGAGACTAGTGTAATCATTACAAAAGTTATGCAAACAAGCACATTGGAAAGACAAATATATTGTCTTACTCTGTATTCTGTTGATGTAAAGAAACACAAGACCATAGCAACTCTTACAAAAAAACAGTATTTAACTGGAACTTTCTTACATTCAGATGTTTACCTCATTGTCATGTTGAGAAATATAGTGGCACGCAGGCAGACATGATGCTGGAGAGGTAGCTGAGGATTCTCCATCCAGATCCAAGGCAACAACCAAAAGAAAGGGAAACTCTGAGCTTCGCTAGAGCTTCTGAAATTTCAAAGCTCACCCCCAATGACATACTTCTACAACAAGGCCACACCTACCCTGACAAAGCCACACATTCTATTCCTAAACAGTATCACTCCCTAAAGACTAAGAATTCAAATCTATGAGCCTTTAGAAGCAATTCTTATTGAAATAACCACATTTCGCTCCTTGGCCTCCATAGACTTGCAGCAATATCATAATGCAAAATCCATTTAGTCCAACTTACAAAGTCCCCATAGTCTATAACAGTCTCAATACTGTTTAAACATCAAAAGTTTCTTCTGTGACTCACGGCAATCTCTCAACTCTAACTTCTGAAAAATCAAAACTAGAAAATATGATCACATATTTCCAACATACAATGACACAAAATATGTATTACCATTGCAAAAGGGAGAAAAGCAAGCATACAGTGAGAAAATACTAGACCAAAGCAAGACCAAAAGACAGCAAGCAAAACCCTAAATTTGGCAATCTCTGTCTAATGTAAAAGCACTGTTCATATCTCCAACTTCCTTCAGCTTTGTTTACTACAACAATTTCTTTCTCTTGAGCTGGTTCTACTTCCTGTAAGTAGGTTTCCTCAGCAGGTATCCCACTGTCTGGCATCTCCAACATTTGGGGGTCTCCAAGGCAGTCCAAGCTTCACCATAACAGCTTCACAAAATGGCCTCTCTATGCCTTCATGCAGCAACATCCCTAACATATACCTAGCCTCCACAGCTTACTTTAGCAATGGAGGGAGATCCCATAACTACTGTATCCTTGATTCTAAAGCCAGAAACATGCATCTGAAGCTACCAAGTTCTTTGGCTTGCTGTGGCTGGAACATGCCCCACCTCCTGCCTTATTTAATCACCAGCTTTCTTTTTTTTTTTTCTATTGTTTTCTTCACTGCTTGTTCTTAACTCTCCTGGAACTTGCACTGAAGACCATGGCAGCCTTAAACTCAAAGTATGCCTGCCCCTGCCTCCAGAGTCCTATGATAATTGGTATATACCACCATGCCTAACCCTGTGTTTCTTCAATTCCTTTTCACAAGTTAGAAGCTTAGCTGAGAGATCTATTTTCAGTGAAAACGTTTTCAGTTCAGCTCCAGTTTTAACTCTCCAAGTCCTCTGTCAAAATGTGTGGTGTCTTCACTATTAGCTTGTTACATTCAAATTATAGGAGGCAAGCAAGGGCAGTGACTGGAGCCTATGTTGTTTTTGGAGTCTCTTGAATTTCCTTCACCAAATTGAAGGAAGATTTACCATTCCTAGCTGTGTGGATCTTGTTGGGTAGCCTTTTAAGGGGAACAGTGTCACGTCAAATAACATTTATTTAATTGATATATGTATTCTAAGTAATCATAAATAATAACTACCTATGACTTTTCATCATTCTTAGTTTTCTTTATTTCTCCTCCTTCCATCTTTCTCAGTGTTAGATTTAAGGTTCAGTCAATACAAGGGAATTCATGTCTGATAGTGGAAAATCAGTCATCACCTGTAGCTGTGATGGCTGTGATGTTATAAACCCTGAAAGAGAATCCAGTACTGCCACTTTTCTAAACTAATATAATTCCCAAGTGCACACTAAACATGCAGATAAATATGTCTCTCACCACCGCCATCCCCCATTGGAGAAGCTTCTATAGATGGTAGAATCCATCAAACAAAGCCACAATTTGTCAAAATGCAGAGAACAAGTGACTGTGGAGTGTCAATACCCATTCAATACATGCACAATACAACCTCAATACTTGAGGCTCAGGGAATACTATGGAAGGGGGATCAT
Organism: Rhabdomys pumilio; assembly: GCA_030674055.1. Classification (NCBI taxonomy): domain Eukaryota; kingdom Metazoa; phylum Chordata; class Mammalia; order Rodentia; family Muridae; genus Rhabdomys; species Rhabdomys pumilio. The sequence continues at coordinate 114,293,000 of JANHMN010000004.1, read as the reverse complement.
AAAGACTGTAAAAGCAGAGGCACAGAACATCTGCTGAGATAATGTCTTCTGTATATGACATGGCTACCCAAAGAAGACCTGCGCAATAACAATACCAGTTAACATGCCAAAGTAGGTGAGGAATATCCCATGTGGTCTCACCTCTAGATGAGGAGCTGCAGACAATTAATGACTGCTACAAGAGTGGGAACCTACATTTTTCAGGGACAAGCCCCTTGATAAGATATACAATTCTAAGTATTCATCTCTAAAGATACATATACATGAGCAATGGTAAATGTACTCAGCGGGTTATATATTACTAAAGAAGCCACTAAATTGGGATGGTTTGACAGAACATGGGAGTAATTGAAGGAGGTAGGGTAGAAATAACATAAGTCCAATGTTCATGAACTAAATTCTTTAAATGGGCATTTAAAAGTTCTTCATGATGGAAGTTATAATACGAATATAGAGGACTGGATGAAGACCTATGCAGGGCCTGTGGATGCTATGTCAGTGTCTATGAGTTCATACAAACTTTGATCATAATTGATTTAGAAGGCCTTGGGTTTTGGTGTCCTTCATCTCTTCTGGCTCTTACACTCTTTCTGTTTTCTCTTCTTTGGTGTTCCCTGAGCCTTGGAAAAGGGATCTGAAGGAGATACTCCATTTAAAGCTGTGTATCCAAGGAAACCCTCTCTACATAATGTCTGGGTGTGGGTCTTTGTATTTGTTCTCATCTGATAAAAGAGGGAGCTCCTTTAATGATGGCTACGATTATAGCAAAATGTTATTAGGCATAATTTTATTGCTGCATTTTTTGTTTTGTATATTTGTTTGATTGGTTGGTTGGCTGTTTTTAAAGAACAGTAATATTTGGTTTTATTCTAGGTTCCTAGGATATCTGGTCTCTGGTGTTTGGACACACAAGCATTGTCAGACATGGGTTTCAACTTGCAAAGTGGACTTTCAGTCAAGTCAGATCTTAGTTGGCTACTCTCATAAGCTTTATCCCTCCATTGCCCTAGCATATTTTGCAGGCAGGACACCATTGTAGGTCAAAAAATTTGTGGATGAACTGGTGTTTGCATTTCTGTTTTGGAAGCATACAGAGTATATTGCTGTACCAATGATGCTGGACTAGTAGTAGTAGTAGTAGTAGTAGTAGTAGTAGTAATAGTAGTAATGGTGGTGGTGGTGGTGGTGGTGGTGGTGGTAGTATGTTCCCCCTAGAGCCTATGACCTATCTAGTCCTAAGGTTTTATCCCTAATAATAGTACCAGGTATGGGTTTAATCCTGCTGATTGTGTCATAATCCAATAAGTAAATGGTTGGTTACTCTCATTATATATGTGCAACTGTTGCTTCAGTGGGCATGTCTTGCCAGATCATTTGTTATTGTAGCTGTTAAGATTCCAAGCTACATAAAATTAATGACTACTTTTCTAATCTGGTAGCCCCTTCCAGCACTATAAAGCTAGCCAGTACAGATGAAGCTTCTATGTGAGTACCAACTTAGTTTCTCCATATTCTATGACTCAAGTATGTGGTATCTTCAGCAATAGAGCTTACTGTCAATTTGTGGATATTAGCTAACAACACTGGTATGTGATTTGGGGGGGGGGGGGTCTATTGGATCTCATTAGCCAACAAGCTGTACTGATAAGGAGGGGTTCAATAGAGAACTCTTTGAATGTCAAAGATTGCTAAGCTCAGAAGCATTTCTTTAGACTACTAAGGAATGAAGATTCAGTGAGGAATGTAAGCCTTTTTTTTTTTCTGTAATGTTTGTCAATGGTCAAAATGAAAAAAGACTGGGAGTAACCATGTCATGATAAAGCTTTTGTTATTTTGATTTTTTTCCTTTTATAGACTCTAATGAAGATTCATAGATGTATAATAGAAATATAATGAGAAATATCAAAAACAGAAGAGAAGGTAGGAAATTTAAAAGAGATAAAGGAGAGAGGGAAGAAGAAAGAGAGAGGGAGAGAGGAAGAGAAAAGTGGATTCTTTATGTCATCTGTCATGATCGGCTGCAGGCAGAGCTGTGAGGCAGCTGGCTGGTGATGACAGAAACACTCTGTAATGCACTGAAGCTTTTAATTATTCTGCCATGTAAAATGTATTCCTAGTGAGAAATGCTGTCTCTCAGACATGACGCACTCTTTATCATCTTTATCTCATAAAGAAGTACTGAGATGCTTCTTTAACCACATGATGACACTATGAATGCAAACAATACCAGGCACTATGATATGAAAGGTAGAATATTAGATATTAGTTAATACTTTCACATATTTCAGAAGCCTCTTTTATTTTTTAAATCAGTGATTATAATGCAAATATCTCCCCAGCAAAGAATATTTGGGACCATGATAATAAAACCAGCAAAAGCTATAATTATTGCTCTCATAATGTCAAGCTATACACACAGCAGTAGGAGCAGACATTTACATAACTACCAAAAACAAAGCAAAGAGTAAAATGTATTTTATGTGTGTGAACATGTTCATCCAGGTGTGTGTATACATGTGCATGCATTCATTGGTATATGATATCCCTAGGTCAATGTGAGTGATGTACCTCAGAAACTGTCTAATTTTTTTCAGACAGGTACTGTGAGAGCTATTCTTGGTTGTCAACTTGATTACAACTGGAATTAACTAAAATACAAAAGTGGAGGGCACAGCAGTGAAGTGTATTTACTTAACTTGAAGTAGGAACATCGAATTCTAATATTGATTTTGAAGTGAGAAGACACATTCCATTAATCTGGGCCATACCTTCTGCTGGAAGCACATGTAAGGACATAGAAGAAAGACGCTCTTACACTCTACCTACTTGCCCTCTCTCTTGCTAACAAGTCCATCCTTCATTGACTATTATTTAAAGATTACTTCTTTTGTATTCTAGCATATACTGAAGACCAGCTGAGACATGCAGCATCATGCTGAACAACAACTAGATTCTTGGACTTGCATTCACAACCAGCCATTTCTGGATTAGCTGGACTGCAGCCTATAAATCATTCTTAAAATGTCATATACATTATTCTACAGAACTTTAATACAGGTACTCTCAGTAGGATTTAGGCTCGCTGGTTAGGCTAGGCTGGTTAGTTGCCAGTACTCCCGAGCAATGAGATTTCAATTCCATGACACCATATCTGAATTTTTTACCTCAGTTCTGGGATTCTACCTGAGACCCTCGTGATTTCTCAGCAAATACCTTATTGAAGAAGCTATCCCCCATACCCCACTTCCTTGATTCCAAAGTAAGTGCTAAAATAATAACTTTAAAATCAGCCCGTTTAAAATTTTGAGACAAAAAAAAGAAAAAAAATATGAAAAAAAAATGTCCAGTATTTTTCAAGAGATAGAAACATCACATTTGAATATAACAACAGAAATAGTTCTAGAGGAAGTGTTTAAACAAAATGGTGTATATTAGATAAAGATGGAAAATGAGCAGGTTTTGCTCTTTCTTACAGTGTATAAGAAACTGAAAACTGTTTTCAAAGTAATGAGACCATTTTGTATCCACCCATCAATGTAGGAAAACTCCATTTACCCTGTGGCTTAGATCTCTTAGAGTTGTAAAATATCATAGTTCTTGTAGGTGTGAAGTGTATTTAACATGTTAATATTTTATTTATAACATCAATTTAATTATAATACAAGATAAAACAGAAAAGCTTTCTCTATAATCCCACAGATTTAATGTTAGAAGCATCTTTTACATTTTTGGGCACCATCAATTAGCACCACACTAAGTTTTCATAGTTTCCTTTAGTATATTAATGATTACTTTTTTGCAATTAGGTGTTCATTTCACATTAACATTAGCTTAAGAATGGCTAGTTGCTAAAAGTTATTTGGACTCAATCATGTACTGGTCTAGAAATCAATCCAATATTGGAAATAACAGTCTTCATTTATAAGACCGGATCTGGACATTTTCGAGACACATTGGGAAGTTAGCTTCAGTTCTCTATGATGTTATGATAGCAAGAGATAAAGTTGGGACAGGATCTGGATTTCACACAAAAGTTAGTGCATGTTTTAAGGATTTTTAATTGTCAAGCTAAAATTGGTTTTGTCTCTTCTACAGCATTTATTGAAAGTTGCATTGGCTGTATAATTTCCAATTGTGTTAGTGTGTTGAAACCTGGCATGTCTGTTATGGGAGGGTCTATCAACCAGCTTTTGTTTTACTGTCCTGAGTATTAGAAAACCTTGATTCTCTGAAAAAAAAAACTTGAAAGTGCTGAAAGAAGTGAGTGAGGCTCTAACCAGAAGCAAGAGGGTAGCAGGCCTGATTATTGCTGGTGTAACAGCTTTAATTTCATTAATTGCTAGTGCCAAGGCTTCTACAATAGCTTTGACACAAAGAGTTAAGACAGCTATTTTTGTTAACCATCTAGTGAAACAATGTCACTAATGTATTGAGTATACAAAAGGATTTATATAGGTATCTGGAACAATGGATAATGCTCTACATCCTATTCAAATTATGCTAAGGAGGTCCAGGGTTCAAGAGTTAGGAGCCATTTCTAGTGTCATGACAAATACCATTGGAGTAGTGTTACTTCTAAAATTTCCAATGATTGTCATTATAATTAGAAAAAGGTTTAAAGACACCTGTAGGGTATTTGGCATAATTCTAACACCTCTCTGGATGTTTTAACTTTGCATAGTGAGATTATGAATTTAAAGAATGCTGCTCTGTTGAGCTTCAATGCTGCAGATACCACTGATAAAATTATCCATGGCCTGAGGTCAGTACTTACATTTTGGCCAAATCTCTGGAATAGCATATATAGCTTGATCATGCTAGCCCTTCTTGTCCTGAAAATACTTTTATTCCTGCCCATCATGTTAAAGCTTGTCTCTAACTACATCAATAGGGTAGCAGCCAAAGTACATGACTTGAAACTAAAAATGGACCCCCAGACAGAGTTAGTAATTTAACAGGCTGGCAAGTCAAGGATGGGTAAGATTGATCACAAAGCCTTACCAACCTAAGACAGAAGTGCATTGCTTTTAATAATGCATATTCCACTACAGGTTTGGAAGGTATTCTTGTCAGAACAACCTAAGACAGACTCAGTCTGGTTTATGCAATAAAAGGGGAGAGATGTGAAGAGCTTTTGGGGCTGCCTAGCAGGAATTTGACATTGGTCAAGAACCAGGAAATGGGCTGCTTGGAAGGAATCTGACATAGGCCAAGGATAAGGAAATGGACTGCAGGCAGAAATCTGACTTTAGGCTGGAACAAAAAAGAAATTTCAGGCAGGAATCTAAATCTTAAGCTAGAACAAAGAAGTAGGCTTTAGGCATGAAAATGACTTTGGGCTAGGACAGGGAAGTAGGCTCAGACATTTTGGTCATTCTGATAATCCTTAGAAATAGTAATCACAGGACTCTGTTTATTGTTGTGTATGTTCTTTTGACTATCTGGGTTTATTGTCTTGCTTGTTCCTTGACTATTTGCATCTATTGTATTGCTAGTTCCTCAACCTAGAACTGACCTTAATACTGACATGTAATTTAAACAGTATAAAAGCAACAAAGGAGGAGGCAGGGTGGGATAGGGGATTAATGGAGTGAAATAGGATAACATCTGAAATGTAAATAAACAAATTATCAAATTAAAAAAAAAAAAGAATGGCTAGTTGCCACTCCTTCCATGTGCCAAGTTACATCTTGACAAATGTTCTACTCCAGACATATTGTCCAAACTAATGTTTCTTTACAGCTACAATTCCATGTTGTAGTAGAGAACATAGGGAGCTGGTTTGTGAAAGGCATGTATCATCTCATACCTTGGTACGCACAAAAGTACTACACACTATCCTCCATTTTAGCCTTTATCTGCATCTCCTGTCAATGTGATTGGATATATTGAGTATATTTCCTCTTCTCTAGGTCTTGACTTGGCCACACAGTTTACTTTCATTTAGACATAATTTTTAGTTGTGATAGAAGTCAAGACTTGATATGGTCTAGCACACCAGCATATACCCTCATGTTCTCACAATTATTATGAGAAGGATTTGCTACTTAACCTGACAGTCTCGAGGCCAAGACGAATGATATAGAAATAACACAATATAATGATTATGACTATGGCCTGATCTGATCTACATAACCTACAGACCTTGTCTGGATAATTTAATTCAGACAGAAAAAAAAAATGCTTCTTGCTTCTCTCTCTCCCAGAAGTCATTAATTTTCTGCATGTCCTCTTCTAGGGTTTCTCATTCATGCCATATGCAGGAGACATTTTCTCAACAGATGTTCTGTTCCTCTTGCTTTTACAATCGTTATGACTCTTCTTCCATAGTATTCTCTGAGCCTCAAGTGTTGGGGTTGTATTGTACAGGTATTAAGTGAGTATGGACATCCCACAGTCAGTTGTTCTCTGCATTTTGACCAGTTGCAGGTTTTAGGGAATTTTTATTTTATTTTATTTTATTTTATTTTATTTTATTTTATTTTGGTTTGGTTTGTTCTGATTTGGTTTGGTTTGGTGTTTGTTTTTAGTTGGTTATTGTTTGTTTTTCTTTTGTTTTATCTTAAGGAGTTGTGGGGTTTTTGTTGTTATTTTGTTTTGCTTGATAGTACACAGCCTGATTGATATATTCTACACTTGTGTGTAGCAAATAATGAGTTAACTATTAAAAACTGACTAGACATTCAGGAGAAGGGATATATGTAAGCTTGAAAGCTGTGATGAGCTCCTTCTCTCCATATGCCCATGTGTGTGTGGAGGGGTGTACAAGACACAGAAAGAAAGGGGAGTGGAATTGTGGAATGATCTTGCATACCATTTTAAAGAGTATGTGTTTCAGTGAGAAATTTATACTTCAAAGAATGATATAACAGAAATATTTTTGTTTAAATGGAATCACAGGGATACCAGAAATAGAGAGTGCACAAATAAGTTATTTTTCTTCCAACCCTTCAGGAAAAGGATTTTCCAGCTCTTTCTGTCACAGCACTTTGAAAAAATGCAGTGAGTTGTTAATGTATATATCTAACATTTATAATTAATACACTGGTGCTGGCTAGATGTTTTTCTCAATTAATTCAAATCTACAAATCTAATGACTGTTCAGACTTTTGATAATAGGGATAGTAATTACTGTCATCAGTATATATCATTATTTTAAAAATTCCCTAGTCTCTGGCACCATTCTACACACACACACACACACACACACACACACAGTAGAAAGCATAAGCATTCAGGAATCTGTAAGACAGGACACTGGAAAAAGGAAAAGCATACATGGTGAGTTACAAAGCTACTTCCAGCAACTAGAATCAAAGCAGTACCAACTACTTGAGTATCCAAGCAGAACAAAACTCAAGGAAAATGAAGCAAAGCTATCCATGTATTGTGAAAGATAGCCCAGGTATCAGCTCAGGTTCAGCCCAGTCTCTAAGCTCTTTGATATGAATGATATCTAATCTGGATTAGAACTTGTGTATACATGTAAAATCAGAATATGCCTTTCTCTTTTCAAAACGGAATAAGAGATAGCTTGTTCTGGAGCAATTTTGAATATGGCCCTGGAACACAGATTTAGGTTACACCAAACTCCATGTTCCAATGTGAAAGCACTTTCATGAAGTTTTTAATGTTTGACAGAACAGAGTCATAAATTAAGCTGTTTAAAATATATTGTGTGCATCATCAGAGTAGATATGGCAAGATGGAGTGGTGCTAAGATGCTGTCTGATGCCATTGGCATCTTTTGACTTGCGAAAAGCCAATAATCTGCTAAATTACTAGATTTAGAAAAAGTTTTTATCTATTAACCACAAAAATGTTAGTTCATTATATGGGCAAGGAATGGCTATTCTGGAGTGCTAATACAAGTCCAAGTAAAACTAGTAATTAGTCTTTTATAATTGGGAAATAATGCTTGGAGAAAAGACAATACTGAAAACATAAAAATAAGCAAAGTTTCAGAGGCAAGAAACAAGAACGGCATCAGCATACAGGGTGATTCCTGCAGGGAAAATATATTCCAGTTATGGGGATTGAAGGCAGAGAATCTCCACAAGTGTACGATGATAAAACTCAGAGTACACATATGGTGGTGACTAGCAATATAGTGTCACTAACACCTGCAAAAGCATTATTACCAGTATCACATTCCAAAATAAAATAAATCCAGTGTACTGTTTCATTCTAATAACAGTTCACATTCACATGGAAAACAGAATCCTTGTGTAAACTGTGTATTTTAAGTGCTATTTTCTTCCTTAAGTTATACTTGATTTAATAATTAGATTGTGATTATATCTTAATTTAATTATGTACTATACATTATAGATGCTATGTGTATATATATCATAGTGAGGATAAATGTGGACCAACTGATGTGGCTCACTCTCAGTTGTCTTGATAATTAGTTAACCACAAATAAATAATTAAATAGATAGATATATAGATAGATAGATACATACATACATACATACATACATACATGCATACAACACAGGTATGGTATTATGCTTTGTCAGATTAGTACTTCATACATACACAAAAGAAAGAGTTATCTCTTGGAATTCATGGGGTACCAAAGCATAACATCAAACTCCACAACTCCTCAAATTCCTTCTGTGAAACATAGTAGTCATTACATAAAAAATAAAGCAATGTTTTCCTATAGTTTAGACTGTACCTAGACATTTAGGTTATACAGTAATATATAAATGCTCTATAAATAATTCTCTTAGTATAAGGTTTAAATAATAAGAAGAAAAACATTTAATTCATGTTCATTACAAACATCCACAATCAGGTCCCCCTTTCCTGAGCTATGGTACCATCTAGTTCCTCTGTCTTTAAGCAATTATTTTTATTATTTGGTAGCTCTAGTTGGACTTTGTTTCTGAATGTTTCTGAATCACAGCTGGTGGAACAGGAAGCAAAACAATTTCTTAGTGATCACTTGGGGTGATAATGAGTGTAACAATTCTCTTTTCCACCTCTGGACCCATGGATCCTGGCTATGGGAGAAACTGTACCAAATATTGGATACTGATTCAAAGTATATACTGCCTTCTAGAGAGCCTTACCCCAGGCTTCCAAGCTGCTGCCACCTAGTTGATGCCTTAACTGTGTGTTCAAAAAGCCATTTCATCTTCCTATCAGCTCAGCTACTTCAGGATAGTGGGGAACATGTTATGACCCATGCTTGAACTTCTCTGGCTGTGAAATAAGTTCCTTTCTTGGTCAGAAGTAATACGGTATCAAATTTGATAAGGCATTCTGTAAGCCCACTGATAGTGGTTTTAGTAAAAATATTACATGCAGAAAAGGCATATCTATAGCCAGAAGTATCTATTTCAGTAAGGACAAATTGTTGTCCTTTCCATGGAAGAAATAGTACAATGTAGTCAATCTGTCACCAAATTACCACTTATTACCACAGAGAATTATGCTGTTTCTGGTCTTCAATGATGGTCTCTGATGTTGGCAGATCTGGCACTCAGCAGCAGCCAAGTCAGTCTTGAGTGGATGTCCATGTGGTTGAGTCCATGCATAATCCCATTTCTACCACCACGCCCACTTTCTTAACGTGATCATTGGGCAATGACAGGAATAGCTGGGGGAAAGGTTGACTATTCACAGAATGGGTAACACTATTTACTTGATTATTGAACTCCAACTCAGTTAAAGTCACTTATTGATGAGGATTTACATGGGCATAAGTATCTTCACATCCTTCACCCATTTGGAAAAATCTATCCACATACATCTTCTCTAGATGTTTTTCTCCCCAATATTTTAATCATGCTCTTTCCAGACCCCTAACCATCTGGCCAATCCATTGGCTATAGCACAAGAATCAATGAACCATAACACATCTGGTCATTTCTCCTTCCAAACAAAGCATATATGGTCATGTGGTACTGTTCAAGTTTCTACCTAATATGAATATTTTTCTTCATTATGTCTTTCAGAATTGTCTCAGAAAGAGGTCGGAATGCAATACCTATTCACTTCTGTGTGCTGATTGCAGAACCATTAACAGACCAGGCCCTAGTATTCTTTTCCTCAGTCAACTGATCACAGGGAATACCCCATGAGGTTATTGATGCATACTTGGAAGCAGATAACATTGTAATGGGAGTAGAAACCGTAATTCTACTCCCTCATGCAACTTGCTTGTGCCTTCAGGACTTGTTAGGGCCCAGTTGCTTATATACCACTTCTAACTGATAATAAATTGCTGCTCTTCATGTACTGTCCTACTTTATGGCTTAGTGGGTCAGATAACACCCAGTTCCTAATTGGCAGCTAAGGTTTAGTGGTAGCTTGGTGAATGCTTAGTTTACACTAAGGCCCGATAGCAGGCCATGAACTCTTTCAAAGGGAGAAAAGTTGTATACAGGTGAAGGGAGTGCCTTGCTCCAGAGTCTCAAAGGTCTCTTGAGTGAGTCACCCATAGGTGTCTGACAAAGACTCCAAACAGAATCTCTATCTGCCATAACACCACAAGTCTGCTGGATAATATAATCCAAGTGATAGAGCAGCTTGCTTAGCAACCTGGACCTTTTCAAGAACCTTTTCCAGTTTGCAGCCCCACACAAAGCTTTCCAAGCAAATTGTTATATAGGTTGGAGTAACAAACCCAAGTGAGGGATGTGTCATCTCCAGAATCCAAATAGGCCCACTAAGCATTGTGCTTCTTTCTTAATGGTGGGAGGGACCAGGTGCAATATCTTATTCTTTATCTTAGAAGTAATAGCTCTTCATGCCCCTTCTCACTGGACGCTTAAGAATTTTACTGAAGTAGAAGGTCCTTGAATCTTGGTTGATTGTATTTCCTATCCTCTGACGTGCTTATGAGTGATCCATGAGTTCAAAATGGTGGCTACCGCTTCCTCATCTGATCCAATAAACCTATTTTCATCAATATGGTGTACCCATGTGATATTTTATGGAAGAGATAACTGAAATCTTTTCTAACTATATTATAACACAGGTTAGGAGAGTTGCTATATCCTTGAAAAAAGACTGTAAAAGTATACTGCTAGCCTTGCCCACTGAAAGCAAATGGCTTCTGGTGGGTCCTATAGACAGTAGAAAGAAAAAAAAAATTTGCTAGATCAAAAACTACATACTATGTGTCAAAATATGTGCAATTTGCTCAAGTTAGGACACCACATCTGGTATGGAAGCTTCACTAACAGCCACTACCTGACTAAGTTTTCCATCATCAACTGTTAATTCTCCATGATCCATCTGTCTTCTATACTGGCCAGAAAGGAGAGTTAAAGAAAGATGTTGTGGAAACCACCATCCTTGCATTTTTCAAGTCTCTGATGATGGCGCTAAATTCCACAGTTGTTCCAGAGATGCAATACTATTTTGGCAGAGGCAACTCTAAAGGCTTTTATTTTAGCCTTTTCAACCATGATAGCCCTCACTCCTGAGGTCAGTGAACCAATGTGAGAATTCTGCCAACTTTTAAATTTATTTATCTCAAGTATACATTCTGAAACTGGAGAAATAAACACAGAAATGAGTTCGGGGGTCCACTAGACCTACTGTGCATCTGAGTTTAGCCAAAATTCCCGTTAGTCATTTCCATAAACCCCTACTTTAACTGAAGAGTCACAATGTTTCTTGGGATTTCCTGGAATCAGCACTGATTGTTTCTTCACATACTCCCACTTCCTGTACAGTTACCCTTGTAAAGGACTTCTCTAGGGAAGCCTGGAGAGATGCTTTATCAATCCTAGGAAACATTTATTGATCCTTCCTCATGGAAACTTGGCTATTCTTTCATTCAAAGGTTCTAGGTCTGCAAATTACCTCAATGTAGAGCTGTGGAAAGGGTCTTGGTTTTGGTAGAAGCGCTAGCTGGAAAGCCTGGAGACCTGACTACAGGCCTCAGGCCCTAGAGAGATTTACATACTAATAAGATGCCTGAAGGCCAGAGGGCTGAACCAATTAAGCATTCTTCCCCAGCCCCTCCCCCTCTCTCCTTCCCTATTTAACTCAGGTCCGCCCTGAGTTTCATGGGGGTGCACATCCAGATTTAACCATCATCTATCATGCCAATAAAGCCGTTTTAGAAACCCAAGGACTTTCTTGTGTCATTGGGGCCCCGCCTTGAGAAACTGTGGAGAAGGCCTTTAATGAGCGCCTGTAGCCGCAGCCTCTGTGCCTAACTTCCCACCTGGAGGAACGAACTTTCAGTATTTCCAGCCACTCTACCCACAGCTGCTGCAACCAACGTGGAGCACAGCAACACAACTACAGAAACTGATACCGTGGGTAAGCATGGAAAAAGTCTCAACTATTGTGCTGCTGCTGAGGAGGACTTCTCTGCATTCCAGCCACAGGGACAGCCCTCTTCAAGCAAGCTAGCTGGGCCACCAAATCTGCTAAGTAAGTACAGTAACCAAGTCTCTCCCTCAGGGTGCTGCTAGGGCCTCTTTCCTCTCCCCCCACCTCCACGTTTCTCTAGGCTGTGGACTGGTTGGTTCACATCCACATGCCCCCAGTCTCCATCCTTCGGCATCCTCTCAGCAGGCGTCTGAGAGCCCAAGGCCTTGAGACCAGTCAGTCCCTGGCTGCCTCCTGGCCCATGGGTCTCCAATCCAAGAGCTTTGCACCTCTGCAGACCCGGTGCTGCATGAAATAAACTCAGCCAAGATCCTGCACACTCCTGCCATGTGGACTCACATTGGTCCTTACAGATGGTAAAGGATACATATAAAGCCAGCTCCAAGAACATCCCCAGCTGACACCCGTGGGTAGGGTGGCTGGGGATCCAGGGGGTTCCTCCAGGTGGGAGGCAGCCACAGTTACGCACAGCAGCTGTGGCTACAGGGGCTCATGAAAGGCCTTCTCCATGGTTCCTCACAGCACAGGCCCTCACAGCACGGCCCCAATGACACAAGAAAGTCCTTGGGTTTCTAAAATGGCTTTATTGGCATGATTAATGATGGTTGAATCTGGATGTGCACCCCCATGAAACTCAGGGCAAACCTGAGTTAAATAGGGAGGTAGTCAGGCCCTCTACCTGTGCTCTTTGGGCGGGGCTGGAGTTCCACCCATGTGTTTGGACCCATGTCCAGGTCAATGGAGTTCCATGCCATGTGTTAGGAGCCTGGATTCTGGGAGCACAGTGGAATAGATGCCTATCCCTTACAGGTTATGGACACTTGTTGAGTCTCCGGGCTTTCCAGCCAGCACTTCTACCAAAACCAAGACCCCTTTCAGGGCCCTGCATCTCAAGTCTGAAAATTGATTCCCAGGTCAAGATTGCCTTCTGCCATGATCCAATGTAGCACTTCTTTCATTTGTTTGAAAAATTTCCTGCTTACAAACTTTAAACAAGAATTCAGGCTGGGCAGTGGTGGCACATGCATTTAATACCAGCACTTGGGAGGCAGGGGCAGGCGGATTTCTGAGTTCAAGGCCAGCCTGGTCTACAGAGTGAGTTCCAGGACAGCCAGAGATACATAGAGAAACCCTGTCTCGAAAAAACAATAAAAAAAAAGAAAGAAAGAAAAAAAGAATTCAGTACATACTCCATGCCTAGAAATATCTTGATTAATTTGCCAGTACCAAAGGTTCATATGAGTCATGTCATCATAAAATTCACTTTGCCTATGCTGATTGTTAAAGGATGGGCCATTTTGGACATTGTTTTCTCTTTTGACCATTACATTAACTATGATCAGCTTGCCTTTTTGGAAAGTCCACCTGGCCCATGTTACATTGGTATCCAATAAAACTATACTGCATCTAATTCATCCTATTGAGCACCAGCATCTTGAACCTTAAAGTCTTACATATAATAAATGGCAACAACAAATCTCTCATATGTCCTGGTGTGCCTCTCACCAGTTTGGGTCTTATAGGATTAGTGAAGGGCATATCTCCTGGGACTCCCATTGTGGAGGATACACTGTGTATCACTCTATCAGTGTAATTTTTTGAGCAGTAAAATTCCTTTATCAACACTGAACCAAGGGCTATCAGTCATCTCCAACTTGTTTTCAGTAGGCCATCTTTTTGAGAAATGGCTCAGCCAACCATTCAAGCAAACATTTGACACCTTTTTTAACTTTGTGAGCTTCCATATTAAGCCTAGACTCTGTACTCAGAAGCCCATATCAATAAACTATAGATATATTTTTCTTTTATTTTTAAATATTTTAATTGGATATTTTATTTACTTACATTTCAAATGTTATCCCTTTTCTCAGTTTCCCCTCCAGAAACCCCCTATCTCATCCTCCCTTTCCCTGACCCACCTGGGGATCCATTCCATATACAGACATCAAACCCAGACACTGTTATAAATGCCAAGAAGTGCTTGCTGACAGGAAACTGATATAGCTGTCTCCTGAGAGGCTCTGCCAAAGCCTGACAAATACAGAAGCTTATGCTCACAACCAACCATTGGAATAAGCACGGGGTTCCCAATGGAGGAGTTAGAGAAAGGATAGAAGGAGCTGAAGTGGTTTGAAATCCACAGGAAGAGCAACAATATTAACCAATCAGAACCTCTGAGTTCCAAGGAACTAAACTACCAACCAAAGAGTACACATGGAGGGACCCATGGCTCCAGCTACATATGTAGCAGAGGATGGCCTTGCTGAACATCAAAGGGAGGAAAAGCTCTTAGTCTTTTCAAAACCTACTTTAATAAGGGCTCTCAAATGCAGTAGGGGAGAAAAATGGCTAATAGGACAAGGGACACATGGATTTGTTTAGAAGTCGTTCCTTATTGATTCCAAACTTCGTTGTCCACAGTGCAGTCCACTAGCAAAACAACAAACATGAAAGAGCAGCAGTGGCTCAATCCAGAAAAAAACTATGAGACTCCACCAATGGGCATGAGTCCACCAAAGTGGGAAGAAACAGGTGTTAACACTAGAAGTTATTTGGTGTGTTTTTATCTACAAAGTGATGATAAGCGAAGACCAGCATCAGTGAAGTCCAACAAAGATCAGCAATTTGAACCAATGTCAGAGCATCGACCGCTGTCTATTAGGTTGAACTTATACCCTTTCCAACATCACATGTCCTCTCAAGCAACCTTTCTAGCAAATCTGTAGTAGGAATGGCAGGGCTGCCTCTTTATAAATGCTGAAAGCTATGCAGCTGCAGAAGCATCTCCTGAAGGAGGACCTAATTGAGGACTGCCTGAGAGAGCAAGGATTGCTAGTGCAAATAATACCAGCCAATCAGGAACTGCTGTTTAGAATAGATACTTTCTTGGGACCAATGGGAGTGTGGGTAAGGGATATTAAAGGAACTTGAAGCAGAGTGCTCAGATGAGCTGTTCCTGGAGTCTGTTCAGTTGACTCTGGGCCAACTCACCTCCCACCCCCAAAAGCAGGTAGGGTCAGGCAGAGAGCTATCCAGAACACAGGCAACACAAAATATCACTGCTGCTCTGAAAAAAAAAATCATTTTGTTCTCAGCAAAATATTCTCTCATAAGACAGCTTCCAGAAAAACATCACATGACACAACTGAGTCTCCAATGAAACCAGAAATTCCCACTTCAATAAACTCACCATAATTTAATTTTATGTTTCCTCCACCATTATTCCATACCCTTAAAATACATTTCCTCACATTCTTCCACTTGAATGAATTACCAAACTCATTAAGCTCTCTGGTAGTGTAACATACCTCTTCATGAACTACATTTTCTACCTCCCCTCTAGGAGTCTCCTTGGCCTTAAATCTGGTTCAGAGGCAACTATTGATGGGCCCTGAGGAACATCAGTATTGTTGTCCCTGGTGTTTATTTCAGAGAAAGTAATTGCTGGATTAGCAGACAAAAAAAGGATTAATTTTCTCAGTCAAAGGTGAAATATGCGATATTTTAAGAGTTAAGGTGAAATAAACCCTTGAGAATCTGAGGGTTCAAATTTCTAAGCATTAGTAATGTCCTTCCACAAATCCTCACCCCAGGTTGTAGGATCCCATTCTTCACAAATTAATGCTCTTACTTTAACTGCCAACTCCCTCTGAGACTGGGACTTGAATTTTCTCTTGTAATTCAGCCAAACTTATAATAAGGGCTTTGGTTTTATTTTCTACAACTTGATATCTGTGACTGATAGAATATTCTCATCCAGGGCATACTTTAACACCTATAGACTGTTTATGCACATCTGGAAGGCTCCAGATGTCAATTTTGTTAATTCTTCATTGTTTTTCTCTGTATTCTGAGATGATAGAAGTTTGTTAATTTTATCACAGAGTTCATCTTTTTCTCTTATTCATTTACCCAGAGATGCTAAGAGCAACTAACCAGCAACATCTTTTTATTACCTGCAAGCTGTCCAAAGCTTCATATACAGGGGTCACCAAATATATTGACACTCAGAATAGGTGAATCAGGATGATAAAGTACATTTATCTCCTTAAGTTTTTAATATACTTTACACCATGGACTTTCAATACTCTTTGAGCCCCAGGAGAGGGATTGACTTGAGACCCTTCAGTAGCTATACGAGTTGGTGAATTTAAAAGCCTATTCCAGATGTGTAAAAGACTCATCCTTATAGTTCTATTGTTCTAAAACCAATTGTGATATCAAAATTTGTATTAGTCAGAATTCCAGAGTAACAGAAATTATAAAATTAATTTCAATAGATGTGTGTGTGTGTGTATGTGTGAGAGAGAGAGAGAGAGAGACAGAGAGACAGAGAGACAGAGAGACAGAGAGACAGAGAAACAGAGACAGAGAGACAGAGACAGAGACAGAGACAGAGACAGAGACAGAGAGAAAGACTGAAGGGACTCTGACCATCTCAAGAGTGATGAGCATGGCTGCCCTTGTCCCCAGTTTCTGACTTGCAAAAAAAAACTGTTAGATTATATTCCTAAAGCTAGCCTGCAAAGTCTATTCTGTTATTTGGCCAATTGCTTCTCCTGAGGCTGACTACCAAGGTCTAGCTATCAAAACATTAAAGTTCAGTAATCAATATCCCCCTTTAGATCACCTAATTAGCATGCTCAATTAAAATTCAATACCTCATCCTTACATATGGCTTTCTCTTTTACCCTTATAAACCATTATTTTATAAATCTCCATTTTTTCTATGTGCCATGTCTGTCTTCTCTCTAGCTATCCCAACACTGTCCTTTGTCCCACTCCAGGACAAATACCCTCATTCTGTCTTCCTTGTTCTCTTTCTCTTATCTCTAACCCTCTATCTCCTGTTATTTGTTCCTTATCTTTTCCCTCTGTCTCTCTAGGGCAAATACAGCTCCTTTGTGCTGAAAACTTGGTCTTGGGGGGTCATGAGCCAATACTTTTTGTTTTAGATATAACTATAAGTAGACATGGACACATGGACACACACACACACACAGAGAGAGAGAGAGAGAGAGAGAGAGAGAGAGAGAGAGAGAGAGAGA
>JANHMN010000004.1:114213425-114275579 GCA_030674055.1 Rhabdomys pumilio | reverse complement strand
AGAGAGAGAGAGAGAGAGAGAGAGAGAGAGAGAGAGAGAGAGAGAGAAATATAGAAATAGAGATGGAGATAGAGAGAGATAAAGATATATAAATTATTATTGAATTGACTATTGATATATTTGATATATTGATATAATTGATTATTGAAATGACTTAGAACTTAGAGGCTGTAGTTCAACTAATTCAACAATGGCTGGCTAAGAGTGAAAAGTACAAGAATACAGTAGTTGCATAAGGCTGGCTGTGTCACCTAGTCTTCAGTATATGCTGGAATTCTAAAGAAGTAGACTTTAATACCCGTGAAGTAATATATGCACTTGCACAAGGCAAGAGCAAGCAGGCAAAATGCAAAAGCTTATTTCTTCTGTGTCCATTGCTTTCAACTTGTGAGTTACCTCTTTTTTGCTGGTTTGAATGACTCTTTCACAGGGATTGTCTAAGACTGTCAGAAAACATAGATATTTATATTACAGTTCATCACAGTAATAAAATTACAGTTATTAAGTAGCAACAAAAATGCCTTGTGGTTTCCACAACAAGATATTAAAAGATCACAGCATTAGGACGATTGATAACCACTATTCTATGTCCTTGTATAGACTTCCAGATGGCCCAGGTTAAAGGTATGTCTTCCTGTCTCAGGACCTGGATCAAAGGTACGTGACTTCGTACCTCAAAAGTTCAGACTAGAAGTAGACTCATCCACTTCAAACCAAGTAAAATATCTCTCACAGATGTGCCTCCCATTTTGGATTGTAATTCATTCCAGACACAGACAAGTTGACAATGAATAATAGCCATCACAACATCTTTCCTTGATTTGTGGACTTCCTTAACCTTAGTTTTGAAGACTGGAATAAAACTAGGCAGAATAATGAAGAACTAAGTGATCCCATCAAAGCATAAAACAGGGTGCGTGTTCTGAATAACATAGGCTCTGAATAAACAATGAATAACCCAAGGTGAGGTATTTAGATGACCTGCAGGTGATGTCTTTGGATCCCCATCTCACACTCTGGTGCTTTATTGACAAATGAGAACATTTCTGTAAGTTGTGGGAACAAAATTGCTAGAATTTGCAAAGATAGAGCATAAAGATGAAATTCATTTAGTCTTAAAAATGAAGCCATAACATTTATAAAAACTTACAAAAACTAGTCAAAACTGACAGGAATAAGATGGATTAATCCATCTCTTGTAACTCCTTATGGCTCCTTTAAGCTTTCTAAGTAATCAATCTCATGTTACAAAGGCTAAGATACCACATTTACTGTTATCACCAACTGGAGAACCATTTTTGTCTTTCTTCTGGTAAGGCCTCCAGCTCCCTTTTTATGGGTTGTTTTTGTTTGGTTACAAGTGCTATTTGTGAACTAAGTACACCTAATCAAGAAATGAGGTAGAACTATAAACATAATAATAATGAGTTTGAGAATGATATAGATAAAATACTTCTGGCATAGTCAATAATCCCCGTTTCCCTAGATTCTTGTGCTATAAATATTTCCTTGTCATGGTACCTGCCAACGCAGGTATCTATCCCAGTATGTTGAAAACACTGATTTCACTGAGACCAGATGAAGAACATTAAAACCACATGGAAACTTCACCATGCCTTTTTATACTGTAACATTATTTTGCATTATATCATAAGTGATATTTGAAGGAACATAAAATCAATCTTCAAAAATATATAAAGAATTTTAAATATTAAATTTAAAGATGTGTTTGCTGACTCAGCTCCCCAGCACCATTAAGGAATTTTTTGAGACAGGGTCATAATGTGTGGTCCTGGTCAGGTTACACTTGCAATGCAATTGTAGCACTGGCTGTCCTCAAACCTACAGCCTGTTTCAATCTCCCAGAAGCTGGGATTACAGGCATATACAACTGCATATGGCTTTAATATTTTTTTATGTGTATTTGTGTTTAAGAAAGCAATCATAAATGCATGAAACCACTACAAGAAATATATACTGTTGCTGTGCAAGTCCACATTAAGCCTTTATCCACTTTGTCTTTCCTGAGGAATCCATTGCTCTTCTTCATTTTCTGTACTGGCCTCTATAGTTCTCCACATATACTGCTTGAAAGAAAGGCATAGATCTCTTATGTCCCCTGATATATTTGTGTCACCTTGGAAACTGAGTGTGTCTCTCAGAGAACTGACTTTCTGGTCTCCAGCTCATTAAATACTGCAGCCCTGCCCCAGAATACCATTGCCAAGTGACTGTCTAAAACCAGGCAAATTCTCTCTGTTAGGATAATGATTACCCTTTCAGGTATTTTGAATGGCTAAGCTGCTATTACAATTAATTATAGAGAACTCTTAACTAGCACAGCCAAAGAACATGGTATTCTAGCTAATGGTTCAATTGAAAGAAAGAGAAATTAAAACATTTAGTGCCCCTGAAACTCAGTGTGGAACTGGGCCAGGTGATTTGGTTTTATTAGAGTGTTTCTCCTAATCTAGACCATTACCTTGAACAATCAGCTACCCAAATGGAAAGGGGGTAATTTTCAAATACTGGCAATGCTAGTGTGGATCTCCCCGAATCATTCCTTCTTCCACTTCACAGCTTTTCTTCAGATAAAGGATGTGCAATGAAGTTTTACCAGTCACCACCACGTCTACCACTTCACCATTGAGACCATCTGGTAAAGGGCAGGGGGACTGTGGGGCGTCTAGAAGGGAGGGCTGAGATGGAGATGTAAAGTAAGTTACTAAATAAATAACAGATAAAATGGGAATC
Source organism: Rhabdomys pumilio (assembly GCA_030674055.1). NCBI lineage: Eukaryota > Metazoa > Chordata > Mammalia > Rodentia > Muridae > Rhabdomys > Rhabdomys pumilio. The sequence continues at coordinate 114,272,825 of JANHMN010000004.1, read as the reverse complement.
ACCACCACTGTTTCTACTGCTGGCAATACCTTATGAAAACTGAAGAATAACCCTCTTATGTTCCAACTAACGTGATGTAGGGCATTATCTCCACATGTGTTTGTCAAGCTATTATAAAATGCAATGGTTTCAGTCATTGGATCCAGTGTTAACATGGACAGGATGGATGGAAGATAGTTCAATAGGCAAAGTGCCTGTTGCACAAAGGTACTGTCCTGATCTCAGATTCTGAGATCTGCATAAAAGCTAGGCACAGTGGTGCATGCTTGTAATCCCACCACTGTGGATGGAAGCACAGATGTGATAAGCACAGATAGCTTGCTGGCTAGCGAGTACAACTGAAAGATCAAGCTCCAGAGACCTTGACTCAAAAACTAATCTGTAAAGTGGTAGAGGAAGATACCTAAAGTCAACCTCGGGCCTCCACGTGTGAACATACAGTTCAGTACAGCTGCACACACACACAGTATGCATGTATACAACACACACATACACATACATTTATTCACATACACACACACACAAACACATATGCACATTTACATGCACACACGCACACAGGAGCACACAGGGTAATGAAAGTAACCAAAATGTCCCAATCTAAGGGGTATTTTGCTCAATGCTCACATGTTTGTTCAACATGCATAAATTCCTGGCTTAAACTCCTTGCATGCATTCAAAGATACATGTATGTGGGCTTGTAAGAATATAAAGCAAGTATAGCCCTCTTCCAGGCTTGAACAAGGAGCCATGCAAGTTCCCCACATGACTGCTATTCCTCAGTGCTGAACTATTTCCTTTTTCCCCTGCCTTTCAACAGGAACCCTACCTGCACCAAGTTTTTTCCTCTGCCCAGGAGACCTCTCGTCACTGAGTAATGGTCACTATTTCTCACGGTTCACCTCAGTCAAAGCTGCAGCTATCTTTGCAGTCAAACAGCACAGCTTTTCATCCTAAAGTAACAGCATATTCCCTTGCCTCCCACTTTCTTGTGTGTAACTGTACCAATTTAGTTTAATATCCCCCAAAACTCCTTTCCAATGACACAGAAAAGCAGCATATTGTTTGTGAGCTCAAAAGAAAGGGTGAGGGACAAAGAGAGAAAAGTAAAATACAGAATGCAAAAAGAGAAAGAACGGAAGAGGTGGAGAGAAATTACGTATTTTTAGCACTACTAGAAAATACACAACCACTGTGCAAAGACCACATCTCAATAGTGTCTAAACAATTTAAAATCCACCAGCCAGCCCCATCTCGTATTACATACATCTCTAATTGCACTGACTTCTTTTTTCCCTCCTGAATCTAGTAAATGGGAGTGATTTGCTGTCCTGATGATTCCCTCTGTGTTTGCCTAAGTCTGTTTCTCAGTGGTACTATGGCCATACGAAGGATTGTGGCCCTTTTTCTAAAGCTTCAAGCCTTCTCACTTTGTGTTGATGTACAGCAACTTGGTGGTATATCTTGCTTCTAGTGTTAGTCTAATTGGCAATTTCATAACTGTAACCCACTACATAACAGTAGCAAGTAGGGATGACTGCTTACCATTTGCCAGAGCACGCTTCTAAGAACAATCTCATTTTGTTTCACTGAGGTCCTCTGTCAGACTTCTAAGTCCATATTGTCATAGTTAAGAAAGCAGAGGTTCAGAGGGTTTGAGTAAATTTTCAGGAGGCATCATTAGAATTAAAATCTTTCCTTCAGATCATCAATCCACAAGGCTATTGCTTTTGAGCACACTTTCATTTATTTTTTTTCAGAGTTCTACACACCCTAGGCTAGCCTTGTATTGCTCTGTAGCTGGTGATAGGATTGAAATCCTGATCCACAAACACTTACCAGGATGCCCAGCTTCTTTACCACACTTTTTGGTAACTCTTCAGTAGGCCACAGTCTTTATTGAATTTTCTTTAAGATTACATCTTCTGTGTGTGTCAACTTGAATAAAGGGCTCCGTTTAAGAGTCAATGTGCTAGGCCATTTGTGCTCTTTGGGGATTGAAATAATGGATCCCTCAAATCATGGGGAACTTTCCTTCTGTAGCATTTTTGCACAGTCCTTACCTTTGAGTTTTGCAGTTTAAGAAAAAGATACAGAAGCAGCACATGAGACAAAGGAAACTCCTTAGCAAGAGTTTGTACAGAGTGCTCCCAGCCCCTGAGAAGATCTGAGATTGGGTTCTCCCTCCAACTTAACTGTGCTCTCCCCAGTGGGATAAGGAGAGTTTCCAGAGAGTGGGGTTCATGCACAAACAAACTGGACAGGTAAAGGAAACAGAAGCAATATATGACTATAAAAAAAACTGTTTTATTCACAAAATACAAAAAGAAGGATTTTTCACCAAATCTCTCTATTTTTGAGGCCTCTCACGAAAATAAAGTAAATTTCATGTTATGGGCTCTGTAGAGTTATCTTCTTTAGATGTTATAGAATTGCTTGCTTTTATAAGAAGCAGTCCCCCTTTTTGTAATCCAGCAAGTAGAATGATTCTAATGCCACTGTCAGAGTGTAAAAAACAATTGTTCTATTTCGATCAGATGACTGAGGATCTAAATGGTGTAGAAACTGTAAATGCTGAACAAAGACATTTAAGCCACTTGCAGTACTTCACTGCACAATTATATATCCTTCTTGCAATTTCTCAGACATTCAGGCTGCTGGAGCTAATTAACTGTTCTGGCAGTGGGAAGATGTGGCCATGCGATTCACAGTTGCTGAATGGCTATGAGGTATTTAATTTCAACAATAGATGAATTAAAGGGCGGCAGTTAGCAAGAGCATCAGCTGATAGAGCATGCCTACCTACATGGCTCTCAGTCAGCTTCATTACTACCTTCCCAGAGATTTATGTTGCTATGATTTTTTAGTATCAAAACAATTTTCATTGCACAGAGCAGTAAGGAAGCCATGCCTTCATTCTACACTGGAAAACCTAACATGGTAACTCCCATAATGGAAAGGGGGTGGGCACAGGATAGGGGTTTTCTGGGGAGGGGAAAGGGGGAAAGGGATTGGCATCTGAAATGTAAATAAAATATCCAATAAAAAAAATGTCACTCATGCCTGGGGATAACTGGCTCATGGTACAGAATATACATCTTGACGTCCTCTGTGCCATACCTTAACAAGACAGCAAAACCTATGGGTCAGCAAAGGGTGCAAAGATAAACCACTCCAAAGATGTTCTCAAAGAACACTGTCTGCTTTATTCCATCTGAGCAACTACTTAGATAGTGGAAGCCTATGGATTGTGATTGGTTAGCACGTTGCCTCAGATTGGATAGTGAGTGTTTATATCATCAGAATCTCAATGCAGAAGGAGGATATTAAAAGAGGTGTGAAGAGTGCAGACTCAACCATAGGCCACTCAACTCATGCTACTTCATAATGCAATTTTCTGGCTTCAGGAACATGGTGAGCATGCTTCTAATTTAAAAGTGCAGTATGCCAGGTATATGTCTGCATTTTCTCCTACATCTCTAAACTTATGTAAGTGAGCTGTCCATGAGTATTTCAAAATTTTGAGGGACGTACTTAGGTTGTACTAAGTCCTTATGTCATTAATGATCAGCCCTGTGGTCCTGCCTCACTCCCTAGACAGAGAAAATACAATTCACTTTGAGCATTTCTTGAATTCACTAACGAGACAGCTTTCAGTCGAGGCCCACTATGCTTCACATTCCATGTTCATTGCCACCACATATTTTATGTATGTGGAGAGGAATCTACATTTTCTTGTGCTAGAGTATTTCCATAGGTTGTCTTACTTAGTCCTCATTCATTATGAAAATTATGATTCCCTGCTAATTGCTCACAGTTCAACTATATCATCATTCTGCCCCATGAAACTGCCTTTGCCAATTACAAACTACATGAGCTTCTCACAGAGCTTCCACGGTTTTCTTTGTATCTTTTTTTTTTTTTTCATCATGGGGAGTTATAGACACTTATAACTGCTTTCTCATCTGAAATGAATGCTGCCTAGTTCAGCTATTCTTGGAGAGGAGGTGGACTTTGAAGGATCAAATTTCTGAAAAGTTGGAAGTTCTAACTGCTTCCTGATCTCCAGCCCCAATCACCAGTTGAAGTAGAAAATATTAGAATTTTGTGGCAGCTGTAACATATTATCATAAACTGGAGGGCCTAAAACAACCACAACTGATTATTTCAAGACCAAAAATTCGAAATGAAATGCAAAACTGTAAATGGATGACTCCTTAGATGAAAAGCTACAGGTAATAAATGGCTACCAAGAGAAGAACAGTTAGTCTTCTTCAGGAATGACCATGATATGTTACCCAATCTCAATAACTGTATAGCTCTAAACATATATACTTTTAAGCAACACAAAATGAACTCAGTAGATGGTGTGTGCTGGAAGAAGGGGGGATTCTAAAAAGCAAAATAAAATAAATCGCTTTTAAAAAACAAAGTATTAGCCGGGCAGTGGTGGCGCACGCCTTTAATCCCAGCACTTGGGAGGCAGAGGCAGGCGGATTTCTGAATTCGAGGCCAGCCTGGTCTACAGAGTGAGTTCCAGGACAGCCAGGACTACACAGAGAAACCCTGTCTCGAAAAAACAAAACAAAAAAAAATTAAATAAATAAAAAACAAAGTATTAGCAGGGCCATGTGTCCTCCTAGGTCCTCATGAACAGGAATGAATTTTTCTAGCTGCTTTCTACTGTCTCTGGCTTCCATTACCTTCATATTTTGTTTTATTGTTTAAGAACTTGTTTTATCCCACTGATTTCTGTTATCTTCAACTAAATGATCTCACATTCTGTAATGTTGGGTCCCACATTTCTTTTTCTCTTCTCAGGATACCAGTATTTAGATTTAGAGTCCATTCTGTCCAAGCAAGGCTTTACTTCACCTGAATACACATAAATCTATTTCTAAAAAAAGATACATCCTAAAGGTGAAAGGAGGCATTAAAATGTGGGTCGATACTATTGACAGGCATAGGACCCTTTAATTTACCTGTGTAAATTACCTGCTACTTGTCAGTTTTTCAGCATTATATTTTGTTTAGCTTTTTGTTAATTTTATTCAAATGAGGCAATTAGTACCATGCCTGTGAAGCCTGCTTGCTGTGACTCTAATACGCTCTGAAGCACATAGGATTTCCGTACTTTAAAGAGTATATCGACTTTTTTGGATACTGGTTTGTTTTCTAATGAGAAAGAGCATGAAGATATGGATTTATGTAGGTAGGAAGAAAGGGGAAGAGCTGTGAGGAGCTGGGAGAGATGAGACCAAAATCAGAATTCATTGTATTTAAAAAAAATGTATTTTCTATTTTTAAAAAAAATGAGACTTTTTTTAAAAAATGGAATATCCTAAACTTGCTTAGAGAATTTAAGATTATTTTTAAATTATTCAATTAGACAGTGAAGTAATTTCAAACAGACACCACATAATTATTATCAAGTTCAAATAGGCATTATTGCTCTTCTTTGTTTTCCTCAAACAACTTTATTATTATTATCATCATCATCATCATCATCATCATCATCATCATCATCATCATCATTTTACAGTCCAGTTGTTAAAAATCTTTGAAAAGTAAAAAGTATTTATCTTAGTTCATTTGTTTTGGTGTATAAAACACAATGACCGAAACAAAGCCACTTGGGGAGGAAAGTTTATTTCAGCTTACAACTCTCAGATCACTCTCCATCATTGAGCAAAATCAGAGCAAAAACTCATGCCAGAAACCTGGAGGCAGGAACTGAGCAAGGCCATGGAGGAGTCCTGAAGAACTTGCTTCTCATGGTCTGCTTAACCTGCTTTCTTAAAGCACCCAGAACCACCATTCAGAGCTGGCACTGCATACAATGAATGCTTCCAATTATCAAGAAAATGAAGCCTAGGCTTTTCCACAGGCTAATTTTGTAGGGACATTTCCTCAGCTGAGTTTCCCTCTTTCAAATGTCAAGCTAACATAAAATAATACAGCATTGTAAACAAAGCTTGTGTATAAAATAACTGTTTAAATTTTATCTTAAAAATCTTCCTTGAAGATGAAAACTATTAAATAAGTTAATTCCCAAAAGTCCTATCAGTAATTTTTGTATGTGCATATGTGCCAACACACGTGTTGAAATGTATTTAAGTTAGACACAGGATTTAGGATTTAGAGATATCAATAAGGTAACAGATTAGAAAGACTTCATTTCATTCATTGCCTTCTCATCAACTTTACCAAGACATTTGCAAAACTCTTCTGTTTTTTGGTTTTGGGTTTTTTGTTTGTTTGTTTGTTTGTTTGTTCATTTGTTTGTTTGTTTTTTCCTAGGAATTGCTTCCATGTATTGTGTTTATAACAGCAGTTGGACCAACACTGATTTTTAAAAGCCTGTCCTCTCCTACTTTCTTGCTGTGTTAACTTGGTTCTACAGAGGCTTTAGGTAGTTCATTTATATGTATTTTCCAGTTGGCAGCTCAAACTATTATCGTGTCTATATTGTCATCTACAAACAACAGTAAATTACCTTCATTATTAACTTCAGACTATAAATTACTGTGGTATGGGAATAATGAATGGTATGTATTGTTAATGTCAGTAGAAAAAAGTCAATAAAGTGATATTGCTCAGTATTTCAAAAGAACAGAGGTATGACAGATAAGAAGAACTTGAAATATGTTAATGTATAAACATTCAGAAATACCTCACACAGAGAAGCCTTTGCTTCTGGGGTTGTACAAGAAATATGATGCTCTCTAATTCTATTGATGAGGTGTAGCCTCAGTTCTTGAATCTATCAGGGGAAGAACAGTTGGACTAGCCATACACTATGTTTTGGTTGATGACACTCCCTACAGTAGCATTTATATAGCCACTTATTTAATTACTTGACCAAGAATTTTACCCCAGATTTTATACTTGGCTGGATGAGTTCAGCTTTGATTGGAAATTTCTAGACACATGAGAATAAAACTATTAAAAAGAATTTTAAGCCATGCTACCAACAAAATACATAAGATATCAAATAATACTTTTTATTTGCAAAAAACAAACAATAGTAAAAAAAAAAAAAAAAGAGTTAAATTAGTCACCAACAGGCAGAACCTTATCCAGAAATGTTCAATACATGGCACATCTGCTGACATATGCAAGGGTTGTACTTTCATGCAAATCTCACCTAATTACCTGCACATTCTGACCTGGTGAGGTGCTTTCTGCAGGCTATTCTCATTACAGGACATTGGCCTGTACCTGCAAATTAAGCTTAGTGTATGGGAAAAGACCTTCTCTCCCTTCTCCCTTCTCTGTATCAAACAATCTCTCTGAGGTTACATGAGAAAATTAAGCCACTCCAACCCTACCATGGGGAAACATCTTTCTTTAATAATCACAGAGCCAATCATTTCACTTCTGGTTGATCACATAAAAACAATTACATGAACACTCCCATGATCACTGTTTCTAATGGCTTATCAGGATGATCAAAATATCTAAGCCTACTTCCCTGTCCTAGCCCAAGGTCATTTTCATGTCTGAAGCCTACTTCCTTGTTCTCACCTAAAATTTAGATTCCTGTCTGAAATTATTTCTTTGTTCTAGCCTAAGATTTAGATTCCTACCTGAAATTACTTCTTTGTGCTAGCCTAATGCCAAATTCCTTCCTGAAGCCCACTTACTTATCCTTAGCCAAGCAGCCCATTTCCTTGTCCTTGGCCCATGTCAGATTCTTGTCAAGCATCATCAAAAGCTCCCTGCCTCTCCCCATTTTTTATTACATAAACAAGACTGAACCTATCTTAGGTCATTCTGACAAGAATACCTTCTTACCCTTCATGGAGTATGTATTATCAAAAGCAATGCACTTCTGTCTTAGATAGCTAAGGCTCTGTGCAGAATCTTAACCTGTCCTTGGCTTGCCAGCCTGTTAATTTACTAGCTCTGTCTGAGGGTCCATTTTTAGGTTCAAGTCATATACTCTGGCTGCCAACCAGCTGATATAGTTAGAGACAAGCTGTAACATGATGGGCAGGAACAAAAGTATTCCCAGAACAAAAAGGGCTAGCATGATCAAGCTATATAAGCCATTCTTGAAGTTTGACCAAAATAGAAATATTGACCTCAGGCCATGAGTAATTTTATCAGCAGTATCTGCCTCATCAACGCTCTGTAGAGCAACATTCTTTAAATTCATAATCTCACTATGCAAAGTTAAAACATCCAGAGAGGTGTTAAAATTATGCCAAATATACTGCAAGTGTTTTTAAACTTTTTCCTAATTATAATGACTACTACTGTAAATTTTAGAATTAACATGAATCCAATGGTATTTGGCATGACACTCGAGATGGCTCCTTACTCTTAAACTCTGAATTTCCTTCCAATAATTTGAATAGGATAAAGAGCATCCACTGTTCCAAATGCCTATCTAAATCCTCTTGTATATTCAACACACTAGGAACATTTTTTTTTTTTGCTAAATAATTTTTAAAAATAGCTGTTTTAACTTCTTGTGTCAAAGCAATTGCAGAAGCAGTGGTGCTATGTCCAATTTTCTGAGGAACCACCAGACTGAATTCCAGAGTGGTTTTACCAACTCACAATTCCACCATCAGTGGAGTGTTCCTCTTTGTCCACATCCTTGCCAGCATCTGCTGTCACCTGAGTTTTTGATCTTAGTCATCCTGACTGGTGTTGTTTTGATTTACATTCCCCTGATGACTGAAGATGTTGAACATTTCTTTAGGTGCTTCTCAGCCATTTGAGTTTCCTCAATTGAGAAATCTTTGTTGAGCTCTGTACCCATTTTTAATGGAGTTATTTGATTGTCTAGAGTCTAATTTCTTGAGTTTTTTTTGTAAATTTTAGATATTAGCCCTCTATTATATGTATGATTGGTAAATAAGTTTTTTCAATTTGTTGGTGGCCATTTTGTCCTATTGACAGTTTCCTTTGCCTTACAAAAGCTTTGTAATTTTATGAGGTCCCATTTGTCAATTCTTGATCTTTGAGCATAAAACATTAGTGTTCTGTTCAGGAAGTTTTCCCTGTGCCTAGGCTCTTCCCCACTTTCTTTTCTACTATTTTATTGAATCTGGTTTTATGCGGAAATCCTTAATCCACTTGGACTTGAGTTTTGTACAAGGAAATAAGAATGGATCGATTTGCATTCTTCTACAATCTGACCTCCAGTTCAACCAGAACCATTTGTTAAAATGCTGTCTTTTTTCCACCGAATGTTTTAGCTCCTTTGTCAATGATCAAGTCACCATAGGTGTGTGGGTTCATTTTTTGGTCTTCAATTCTATTCTATTGATCTTCCTGCCTATCTCTGTACCAATACCACACAGTTTTCATCACTATTGCTCTGTGGTACAGTTTGAGGTCAGGGATGGTGATTCCCCCCAGAAGTTCTTTTATTGTTGAGAATAGTTTTTGCTATCCCGGGTTTTTTGTTATTCCAAATGAATTTGAGATTTGCTCTATCTATGTGAAGAATTGAGTTTGAATATTTATGGGGATTACATTGAATCTATAGATTGCTTTCGGCAAGATGGCCATTTTTACTGTATTAATCCTGCCAATCCAGGAGCATGGGATATCTTTCTGTCTTCTGAGATCTTTTTTGATTTTTTTTCTTCAGGGACTTGAAGTTCTTGTCATATAGATCTGTCATTTGCTTGGTTAGATTCACACACAGGTATTTTATATATTATTTGTGACTATTGTGGAGGGTGTCATTTCACTAATATCTTTCTTAGCCTGTTTATCTTTTTGAGTCGAAGAATTCTACTGATTTGTTTGAGTGAATTTTATATCCAGCCACTTTGCTTTAGTTGTTTATCAGGTTTAGGAGGTCTCTGGTGGAAGTTTTAGGGTCACTTATGTATATTATCATATCATCTGCAAATAGTGAAATTTTGACTTCTTCCTTTCTAATTTATATCTATATGACCTGTAACGCGCGCGATATCCCTGCCCACAGGAACTCATTCGAACACGAAGGATTCTTTCACGGCACGCAGTTTATTCTTTCAACATGGCTTGGAGAGAGAGAGAGAATCGAACTTCCCACACCTGTATATATAACCCTTGGAGTGGACAATTATGATTGGCTGCTTGCTCAAATTCCCAGGTTCCCCTGCACTGTACATGCGCAGTTTAATGGTGGATGTGATGTCGGAAATTAGGCGTACCCAAGACGCTGTGCATGCGCTGTTTGTTACCTCACGCACACAGGTGTCAGCAAGGACAGCCTCCTACAATGACCTCCTTTAGTTGTCTAATTGCTCTGGCTAGGACTTCCAGTACTATATTGAATAGGTAGGGAGAAAGTGGGCACCCTTGTCTAATCCCTGATTTTAGTGGGATTACTTCGTGTTTTTCTCTATTTAGTTTGATATTGGCTACTGGTTTCCTTTACATTGCTTTTACTACATTTAGGTATGGGCCTTGGATTCCTGATCTTTCTAAGACTTTTATCATGAAGGGCTGTTGAATTTTGTCAAATGCTTTCTCAGCATCTAGTCAGATGATCTTGTGGGTTATGTGTGTGTGTGTGTGTGTGTGTGTGTGTGTGAGAGAGAGAGAGAGAGAGAGAGAGAGAGAGAGAGAGAGAGAGAGAGAGAGTTTTATATCTTGGATAACATAGATGGTTTTCCTTATATGGAACCATACCTTCATTCCTGGGATAAAGCCTACTTGATCATGATGGATTGTTTTGATGTGTCCTTGGATCCGGTTTACAAGAATTTTATTCATTATTTTTGCATCCATATTATAAGAGAGATTTGTTTGAAGTTCTCTTTCTAAGGTTGGGTCTTTGTGTGGTTTAGGTATGAGTGTAATTGTGACTCCATAGAATTAATTGGGTATTGTTCCTTCTATTTCTATTTTGTGTAATAGTTTGAAGAGAATTTGTATTAGGTCTTCTTTGAAGGTCTGATAGAACTCTAAAACCATCTGGTCTTAGGCTTTTTTTGGTAGGGAGACTTTTAATGACTGTTCCTATTTCTTTAAGGGTTATAGAACTGTTTAGATTTAACTTTAGTACCTGGTATCTCTCTAGAAAATTGTTCATTTCATCCAGATTTTCCAATTTCGTTAAGTATAGGCTTTTGTAGTAGGATCTGATGATTTTTTGAATTTCCTCAGTTTCTGATGTCATGTCTCCCTTTTCAGTTCTGATTTTTTTAATTTGGATACTGTTTCTGTGCACTCTGGTTAGTTTAGCTAAGAGTTTATCTATCTTGTTGATTTTCTCAAAGAACCAGCTCTGAGGTAGTTTCTGTCCTTGTCACTGAAGTGAGTTTCCTGTATGCAACAAAATGTTAGGTACTGTTTATTTTATTCAGTCCAATAATCTATGTCTTTTTATTGAGAAATTGAGTCCATTTATATTAACAAATATTAAGGAAAAGTAATTGTTGCTTCTTGTTATTTTTGTTAGTAGAGGTAAAGTTATGTGCATGTGAGTGTCTTCCTTTTGGTTTGTTGAAAGAAAATTACTTTTTTGCTTTTTCTAGAATGTAATTTTCTTCCTTGTGTTGGAGTTTTCCCTCTATTAGACTTTGTATGGGTGGATTTGTGGAAAGATATTGAGTAAATTTGGTTTTGTCATGAAATATATTGGTTTCTCCATCTATGGTAATTGAGAGTTTTGCTAAGTATACTAGCCTGTGGGACCATGAAAGAATAACTTGGTTCCTGGTTGGGCACAGACCTTGAATCCTGGACCCTAGTGGGACAACATCAGGTGTTCAGCCATGCCCCCAGATTCCAGGCTCCTGACATATGGCAAAGATCTCCATTGACCTGCACCTTTCAGTCATGTAGGCAACACCCCTACCAGCCCCTCCACAGGTAGAGGGTATGACTACAGGTCTCAAGAGATTTCCATATTAATCAGATACCTAAAGGTCAGCAGGCATAGCCAATTAAATATTCTTTCCCAGACCCTCCTCCTTACAAACAGTATTTAACCAAAGACCCACCTTTGGTTACAGGGTTTGTGGATGTGGGAGGTACAGCAAGATTCATCTATCAACTACCATGAAAATAAAGCCTATAAAAACCATGGACTACCTTGTGCCTTTGGGGCCCACCATGGAGAACCGTGGAGAAGGTCTCTACTATTGAGCAGGCGTCTAATCTCCCATGGAGAACTTCTCTGCATTCCAGCCACAGGGACTGCTGATTCAACCAAGCTAGCCAATCCAGTCAAGAGAGTACAGTAACAAAGAGTCTGTCTCCCAGGCACTGTCGGGGCCTCTTTCTCTCCCCCACTCATGTCGTCTCCGTTCTGCCACAGCCTTCCAAGCAACATCTGGGAGCCCCAGAATGGCGGCAACCAGCCTCCGGGTCCACTTAAAGGCCCTGCTCCCCTTGGGACTTCAGACTGAGTGAGAACCCCACAGCACCTGCCCAATGCCGTGCAAGGAGTGAACTTAGTAAAAAATTCAGTGCTTCTGCTACTGTTTGGAGGCATGCCTCCCAGAACCACCAGGACTGAAGACACTCAGGACCCACAACACAGCCCAACAGGATCCCATGCCCGAAACCATGTGCAAGCTAATCATCCCCACAGTAGCCTAACTGTCATTTTTATTCTTTTAGGGTTTGTATGACATTTGTCCAGGATCTTCTGATATTAATAGTCTCTGGTGAAAAGTCTGGTATAATTCTGATAGGTCTGCCTTTATATTTTACTTGACTTTTTTTCCCTTACTGTTTTTACTATTCTTTCTATGTTTTGTGCATTTGGTGTTTTGATTATTATGTGACAGAAGGAATTTCTTTTCTGATCTAGTCTATTTGGAGTTCTGTAGGCTCTTGTATGTTCATAGGTATCTCTTTCTTTAGGTTAGGGAAGTTTTCCTCTATAATTTTGTTGAAGATATTTACTGGCCCTTTAAATTGAGAATCTTTGCTCTGTTCTATACCTGTTATCCTTAGGTTTGGTCTTCTCATTGTGTCCTGAATTTTCTGGATGTTTCGGGTTAGGAGCTTTTTGCATTTTGCATTTTTTGACAGTTGTGTCAATATTTTCTATGGTATCTTCTGCACCTCAGATTCTCCTAACTCTTGTATTCTGTTGGTGATGCTTGCATCCATGACTCCTGATCTCTTTCCTAGGTTTTCTATCTCCAGGGTAGTCTCCGCTTGTGATGTCTTTATTGTCTCTACTTTCATTTTTATGTCCTTTATGGTTTTGTTCAATTCCTTTACCTGTTTGGTTGTATTTTCTAATTATTCTTTAAGGAATTTTTGTGTTTCCTCTTTAAGGGCTTCTACCTGTTTACCATGTTCTCCTTCCGTTCTTTGAAAGAGTTATTTGTGTCCTTAAAGTCTTCTATTGTTGGAACCAACAGACAAGACTCGTTGTAATAACATGAGGTTTATTGATACTGGTGCACCAGGACTCTCTTGCATTCAGACAAAAGAGAGTCCTGAATCAGAGTTGGAGCCGTTTATATACCAATATTCACAAGGCTCATAAAGGCAGTTTTACCTCTTAATCAATAACTACAAAGGCTGATTTTAACATCCATTCTCAAGCTTGGTTTCCTTTCCAGTCTCCATCCCTATTTACATCTGTATCTCACTCTCAATTTACATCTGTATCTTGACTCTGGGACCGAGAATTCTTTTAAGTGACTGTTTACACAGTGTCTTATTGCCTCTGTCTTGGGTCTTTTGTTCTTTTGAAATGTTAGTTCAAGTCCCTGGGATGCACCGCAGGGGCAGCTAACATTTGAGTGTAAATTGAAACTCTGAACCTAAGAATCTTTCATGTTGAAACCTAAAATTTCATTTTTATAATTTATTCTCACACTATCATCATCATGAGAAGTGATTTTTAAATCTGATTCTTGCTTTTCAGGTGTGATGGGTATTCAGGACTTGCTATGGAGGGAGAACTAGCCTCTGATGATACCAAGTAACCTTTGCTGCTGTTGCTTATGTTTTTGTGCTTGCCTTTCGACATCTGGTTATCTCTACTGCTACTTTAACTCACTGTTTCTGACTGTAGCCTGTCTGTCCTGTTATCTTGGCTGTGTCAGAACTCCTCAGAGTCCAGCTATCTCTGTGATCCTGTGATCCTGAAATCCTGAGTGTAAGAGCTCCTGGAAGTCAGGCTGCTTCTAGGATCCTGAAATCCTGGTGTGACCAAGCTTCTGAGATCCTTTGATCTTATTATCCTTTGTTCCTGGGTGTGTTAGATCTTCTGAAAGCCCAGCCTCCTCTGGGTGTTTTGGGATTTGGTGCAGAGCCTGCACCCTAGGGTTGCTCAGGGCACTGGAGCATACCAGAAGAATCGAGAGTCACTGGCAGTGAGGGAGTTCCTGGGTCTCTACAGGTCCCAATTAATCCCTGTTTTGGGGGCAGGGTGGGGGATGGGGGGAGTGTCTCAGCCTCCTCACATATGATCCTGGGTGTGTTACAGCTCCTGGGAGTTCAGCCTCCTCTGCTGGGTTTTGTGGGATTGGGTGCAGAGCTGGCACCCTAAAACTACTCAGGGCATCTATGCAGACCATAAGGATCCCAAGCCACTGGCCATGAGCTCTTATATCTTTTCTTGATGCCAGAAAGTCAGTGAGACTAAGACATATCTACTACTTTCAGCTTTTAAAGGAAAGCAAAAGTCATTTTGAAACCACTTAAATCAGGACAGCCAAGGCTACACAGAGAAACCCTGTCTTGAAAAAAAAAAAAAGAAAGAAAGAAACCACTTATATTTCCATTGTTGGAAATAGTAAGTAATTGATGCTAGATGTTGGCTATAGGTTCTTGATGAATTTGGTCATTGAGTAAACATTAAAATGGTATATTATAACAGGTAGATGCTTACTTTTGTAACATTTTAAACCTATCCATGATTTATTTGCTAAATAATTTTGGTCACAATGCTGTTTAAATTTGTTTTGTATATGAGTGTATGCATGCTGGTTCATGCATGTTCAGATGCATGTATGTTGGTACACATGCACATTGCACATATGTACACATAAGTGGAAGCCAAGAACAAACTCATGTGCTATTATCAGGAGCTTTTCACTCTGTTGTTTGAAGAAATGTCTCCCACAGGCCTGGCTGATGAATTATAGGGATCTGCCTGTCTCTGTCTCCCAGTGCTAGGATAATAAGTGTTCCATAATGCCTCTCATACATTGGATCTTCAGATCCACCTCAAGTCTGTGTGTGTGTGTGTGTGTGTGTGTGTGTGTGTGTAACAAGCACTTTGCTTACTGAGCTCTCCCCCCTGCCTGCTTTGATTGTTTTGTTTGAAAAAGCTATAATGATTATATATATATATATATATATATATATATATATATATATATATATATATATTCAAAGAAACTACTGGCTTTCTTTGGCCTTTGTATGACTATGTGTTAACGAGTAGGAGCCCACCTCCCAGACCAATGGAAGAAATGAGAACAGTGATCCCAGTGCCAAAAGGAGTACATTTAAAAAATTTTTTTCCCTGTCTTTATTAGTGTAGAGGAAAATCAGGAAAGATAAGTAGTCAGAGACCCAAGGAGTACTAAACTGAGGACTACCTAGCATAAATCTTAGTTTTAAAACAAATCTCTTAGAAGACCATGGTTAGAAATGCTGAAATGACCTAACTTTTTAAATAATTGTGCCCCCTTTACTTTTGAATTATTATTATTTTGGTAAATAACTCTTTATAAACTAGTCAGCAAGCATCTCAAGGTCACAAACCAGTTTTGATTAATCTCTGACTTCTCACTCATAACTATTCATGACAGAATTATGACAAGGAGAGTAAACATCTATCACATAAATGAGAGAGTCAATAGATTACCGAATGACTAATTGAATACAAGTACAGAAAAAATATGTGGATAGAGTTAAAGATGTGTATTAGGCCAATTCTAACCACATCTAAAGTCTGACTGGAAAAGTGGGGTCTCTAAATTTATTCTAGGAGATGTAATTATGGTCTGAACATACCCTGTTCCAGAAGTTTATTTTTTAATTGTTGTGTTAAATAATTTCTTAATAACTTGCATACAATTAAATAGCCAGAGTGGTTTGTTAAATACATCTTTGCTGAGAAGTTAAATAATAGTAATCATACATCTGACGTATAATAAAATAAACATGGTGACGGTATTGTGAGTGGCAAATGCCAGGGTAGTTAACGAAGTGCAACATCATAAACATGGAGTACTGAGTGGCGTCTGCAGAGCTCAGACATTCTCAACAACACAAGCTGCACAGAGTGGTAACATTTTATTCAACACTTTAGAAATACTGTGTTTTCTTTTTCTACGTATTTTCTAGATTATCACAATTTAGGTTTTAAAAATTAAAAACAAAATTCTCTTTAAACAATTACCTGATTTGTTTTCTAAGTGAATTTAGATGAAAATGATTATCTCATATTTTTGAAAAATTTAATTTTTCACTGACCAAAAGTGGTATGGTAGAGAATCTACTGATTTATCTTTAATATCTCATGTCAAGAATTAAATTAGACATTAGAGCTTGTACACATTAGCAGTGTCTTCTGCTGGTTGCAATGATACAACACCATTCATTCTGTGTGTTCTTCTACCTTGTTCTTGAGAGTCTCCAGGCAGATGTAGAATCTATTCCACTTACCACTTAACCTGAGGCAGGTCTATGGTTGCTGAGGTGTGTGTTAGGGCTGTGATACAGAGCAATAGGAAGTGGTGTTAGCCTTCTTTGCTCTTGGCAACTGCCACTGTTCCAGAGGTGGCAGGACCTGGAAGAATAAAACCAGTGAATGAGAAGGACTAAAGTCTTATGCAATAGCCAAATTTATTCAGAACCTCAGATAATTTATACTTTGGGAGTACAGAAAGGTCATATAAGCAAAGTTCACATGAGTTCAAGCTGTGCGCAATCACAAAGACAAGTCATATGTGTCAAAAACATGTTTGTGCATGGAGGCACACAAAGGGCCCTTTAAACATTATCTGAATAATATAATACTGATGATCATCTCAGAAATTAAATATTTTCTAATTACATATGAATTTGTGATTAGTTCTTCCAAAGAAATACTATTTGTTTTCACCACCAAATCTCAGGTATATATTCTGAATAAAAGTGGGCACAGTAAAGGAACCAAAGTAGCCACTCCGTGAAAAGGGAAAAGTTTGTTCTGAAACTGCCAAGCCTGTCTCTTAGGAAAACAAGAGGTGACAGAGAAAGGATTTTCAGAGTTCAACTGGGATGGGACTTGTGAGTAGAGACTGAGGGAGCTTAGGGGCTGGCACTGATCTTAACAGGTTAATAGGCAGCATAGTCATATGTTAATGGAGAGTCACAAGTTTCCTTGTCAGAGATAAGAATGACTTCCCTTTTTAGCAGGTAGAAGCTTTCCTGGAGCCCTCAGGGAAGGGTGGCTTTTGTCTAAATGCCTAACCTTGGGCAAAAAACAGGGAAAGGAATTTCTTGTGGACCAGACAGATTCAATAAATATTTATTGAATCGATACAATAAAATATGTAAGTTAAATAAAATGAAATGAAGTTAAATAAAATGAAATTTGAACCCAGTTCAAAGCACATAATCAGTGATGCTTTAGAACTGGGCTGAGGCAGCATTCCTGAAGCAGGGGCCAGAGACTCCCAAGGACCAGCTAACATGCCAAAAATGGACACCTGATATCTGTCTTTCACTATTGTGTTCAATAAAAATATTGAGCTACTGCTGCATGTATGTGGGTCATGTTCTTCTAGGTGGACTGCCTTGCCTGCCCTCAGTGGGAGAGGATGTGCCTAGCCTCACAGAGAGATGTCCTAGGCTCAGGGGATATATAGGGGGACCTCCACTGGCTCAGAGAAGAAGGAGGGGGCATGGAGAAAGAATGGTCGGAGAGGGTGACTAGGAGGGGGTAGTGAACGGAATGTAAAATGAATAAATAATAATAGTAATAAAAAGAAGGAGGAAGAGGAAGAGGAGGAAGAGGAAGAGGAGGAGGAGGAAGAGGAGGAGGAAGAGGAGGAGGAGGAGGATAGAAAAAAAGATTGAGCTAAGCTTCAGAAGAAAAAAAAGTTTTACTTCAACTTGGTTATGCAAGGAGTTCGTACAAATAAAAATGCAAGTTACCAGAAGTATGACTTTGTCAGTTTCAACAAAAACTGTGTTGCTAACTTAATGGGTTTACTGACAACGAAGTAGCATGTTCTATTATTTTTCATTAGTTAGAAATTTTATTATAGTTAAAAGATTTATACTACCCAAAGTGCTGTAGAGATTCAATTCAATCTCAATCAAAACATGTTCTATATTCTAATGAGAGATATAAATAAATTCATTTTCTGTGAGAATAAAATCAAACAGATAAGGTTATGTCAAATAATACAACAAAGACAAACTGAATAATAAAGAAAAATATTTGCAAACTATTAATCTGACAAAACATTAAGTGACACAACAATGAAAGATTTTAAAAATGGGAAAAGTGATTTGAGTAGATATTTCTTAGTAGACATTATACAAACAGTCACCAAATAGCTGGAGAAATGCTCTAAGGCATTAATCTTCAGTGCAATGCCAATCAGGGCGACAGTGTGCAATCATCTCACACTGACTATATAAAAAAGACAACCTTTAACAAATGCTTCTGAGAATTGAGCAACGGGCAATGCCTACCCTCCACTGAGAAACTGTGACTTAGTAAAGTCCCAGCAATTCTACTGGTGTCTACGTATCCAAAAGAAATGAAATTAATATACCAATGAGAAAGCCACATCCCCGTGTTTATTGCAGGACTATTCATGGTAGCATGATTTGGTATTAATATATTTGTCTGACAGATGAATGGCTAAAGTACTTTTTGCAATGAAACATTGTTAAGCTACCAAAAAAAATGAAGTTGCTATTTGTGGCAGTGTGAATACAGTAACAGGATATGATGATAAACACAGAAAGAAAATGCCACACCAGTCATCACTTACATGTGGAAGCTGAGTACATTGATTCCACAGCAGTCGAGAGTAGAAGTGTGGTCATTAGAGGTTAGCAAGGGTAGCCAGGAGGAAGGACACAGGAGATCTTAATAATGAATGTTGAAATGCAATTAGACACTATAAATAACTTGTTGTTGCCACAATATTGTGACTAAAATCCACAGCAACTTCTAATATATTTTTACAAAGAACTAGAAGAGGTGGATTTTAACTTGACATTTTCTAGCAAAAATATGATATTTATTTGGGTGATGTGATAGTTAGAGCTGTCAACTTGATAAAAATCTATGATTACCTGCAAAGGTGAGCCTCTGAGCATACTTAGCTGTGCAGATCTCTTGCCTTTTATTTAACTTTGACCACCTGTAGGGACCACCTGTGGCCACATTGACTAAATCTCCTTTTTCTTTTCTTTCTTCTTTCTTTCTTTCTTTTTTTTTTTTTGTTTGTTTGGTTTTGTTGTTATTATTATTTGTTTGTTTTTTATTTTTTGTTTTTATTGGGGGGGCAGGGTTTATCCTGTTGAGGAGCTTGGTTTTTAGGATGGTAGAACCTAAGCCCACACCACAGCCAGTAAAAAGGACATATTTTGCCTGTCTTGTGGTAAGCTGACTCCAACTGAGAAGGAAAAGTCATGTAGTCCCATGCGGGTTTCGGGACTTTATCAAGCTGCTTTCTGCTTCCATTGGATAGAGTTGAGAACTTAGCTTTTGGACTTTGTATAAGACTCCTGAGAAAATGTGACCCTTGGAATGTTCTCCAGGATGTTGCACAGCAGGTTTTGACTTTTAGTTTTGGAAACTCCTTTGAGCTGCTTAGATTCTGTTACTCTTTTTGGCAATAGGCATTCATTGGCTGGTTTTGTCTTTCAGAGTTTTTCTAAGCTAGGTTCACCATTTTGAACTTTTGGGCCTGTTCTCTTGTATGTAGTATTAGACCTTGTCGATTTGAAAACTCTTGAGGAATTTGGAATTCTGTTGATCTATTTGGGTACCTGTCATATGACAGGAAAGGCTGAAATGTATTTTACTTTTAGAGATTTGTTGATACTTTGTAGTTCTGTTACAACATGTGAAATAGATTAAAAAGTGCATTTTGAGTAGCCATTAAAAAGTGTTAAGCAGGCACTACATTGGTGTCTCCGAGGGAGACTTCTAACAAACCGGTCTTTTGAAAACTTATGATGGTTTCTATAGAATCAAGGGGCTAAACCAACTCAATTCCTGTAGTACCTGAAAATAAATGAGCAGTAAACTTATGATTGGTTCATTTTTACAGTGCTACAAATTGTTGTTCAAATGTCTAACTTAAAATGTAAATGTTTTGGCTTGAATTTTAGACTACATTAAAATATAGAAATTATTGCCTCTGCTACCTATTCCTCTGACAAAGCCAGTTACCTAAATTTCAGAAATTCAACAGTACTTCATCAAAAACTAAACTTAAAAAATGTTGTACAGAACTTTACAACAGACAGGAATGATTAAATGTTATCTTGGGTTTCCTTCTTGGTAAAATGCTTTGGATCACACACTCTCCAATGTCATAGAAACTGAGATTGAAGAAAATTTTATTAAAATATTTACAAGAGCTAGGTAATTTTTCTAAAATAAGTGTTTTATAGATAAAACAGCTAATATACTTTACTAAATGAATAGATTTTTATTTAACATAATATTCATTAGAGACATCAGATGAGTGTTTTGTTAAGGCAAAAAATTTTGTATTGGTTGTATGGATTTGGATAAGATATTTTT
This sequence comes from Rhabdomys pumilio, assembly GCA_030674055.1. NCBI lineage: Eukaryota > Metazoa > Chordata > Mammalia > Rodentia > Muridae > Rhabdomys > Rhabdomys pumilio. The sequence goes on along the minus strand of JANHMN010000004.1, from coordinate 114,252,124 downwards.
CAGAACCAGATAACTCCAAGTGAGTTCGTTATATTCTAGAAATAAATGAAACTGTATTCATTTTTAGTAGAAATATATAAGAAACCATTTTAAAGTGATTTTAGCACATTTAATACCCTATATATCTGTAAAAAGAAAGATGTAAAGTTGTGTGTCTGAACTTTGCATTATATAAAAGTTTACTGTATTAGACATGTAAGTTTGACACATGCAAAGTGACCAGTGAGTTCTATTATATTCAATGTATATTATATCTGCTATATTTGTACAGTCAATGAAATTCTTTTACCAATAATCAATACTGTTCAGATGAAAAAAAGTCTATCACATGGACTATCATATGGAGTGTTTAAAAATATTGCTTACCTCCATTTGCCCTAAAACATATTTTGTTCATATATATATATATATATATGTATATATATATATATATGTATATATATATATGTGTGTGTGTGTGTATATTACTTGAATAATCCAAAATAGGATTTTTGCTAGTAGTAACTTTTTAGGAAGTCTAATGAGTTGGTGTTTGTCAGTGCTGTGATTTTACTGAGCTATAAGGTCTAAAGTTTATTTTAAATAGAAGCTGAGTTAATTACAAAGGATTTCTCTGTAGTTCTTCTGTGTAGTGATGGTAATTGTTATGACTGCTTTATACATTAAGTATATTTATATTTACATTCTTTTTGTGTTGTATAAGCTAAGATATAAAGCTAAGAAAGTACTTTAGCAAGCAGTTGTGAGAATGTTAGTTGTGATAACCTTTTCCGTGCAGATATTGATGTGTTCCTAGTTATATCATGATTATTTTCTTTACATAACAGTAATTAGAGAGGCCCAACTGTACATCCACGCTGCCAGTTAGGGATTTAAAAGTATTGGACATTGGTCTCCTACATCAGGTTTGATTTCAAAGCCACTCATTCTCTACTTCTTAATTGCTTAAACTGTTCATAGAGTTCGCAGTAACTTCTCCACACCTGTCACTTATATAAGTCCCCTATTCCCACCTCAACATGAGACTGGCCAGAACAATTGTGACATACCCTGGCAATATGGGTCAGTTGAGATCAAACTACTAGATAATTTTTTAGTGGTATTTCCAGAAAATATTTTTGGGAGACAGTGGAATTATCTCAGAGCAAAGATATTCTAAGGAAAGATCTGAAACCCTTCCTTTCTCTGTCAGACAGTTAAAAATTGTCTCTAAGAACTTGTACTTGACTATATATATTAGTAAACTATAGCCAAAAGTGAGTATGAAAGAAAGAGTTTATCTTGACTTTCAACTCAGAGGGAGTTGTCCATAGCAATAAGAAGGGCATGGCAGCATGCCTCAGGATCAGAAAGATGAGAGATCACATCTTCAACTGAAAATTCAAAGCACAGAGAGTAAACTGGAAGTACAGTGCTCCTCCAGCAATGTCCCACACCCTAAATGTTCTATAACCGCCATACGCAGCCACCATCTAGAACTAAGTGTTTAAATGTATGAGTCCATGAAGGATATTTCTCATTAAAAACAACAGAGCAGAGTTTGAAAGTCTGGTATCAGCTATAGAAATTTGTCTCCTAGAAAAAGATTTCACACAGTTCTGCAACTTGTGGTTGTCTAAGCAGTGTGATGCTGGCACAGTTGGCTTCCCTTTGGATACCTCCACTTTTGATGGGTGGTAATGGACTGGTGGGTAATTGGAAGAACACTGACGTATGTTGTGAAAGGACCAACTGGCTTACTTAGTTTTACAAATATCCACTCAGGATAACCCATGCAATTAAATGAGGATTATATTTGAGAGCATACTGTAAATTCAACACTCCTAAGCTGTATAAAAATCATAGTACTTGATGTGGGTGACCCCTGGATATATCTAGTTGCTTAGTTTTCCCATATTCTTAAGAATTTCTGGAAAATGTACTTTAATTTATTTTAACACACATTTGAAAAACATATCATCATATGTTGTATTAGTTATTTTTCTGTTCTTGTGACAGAACACTATGGCCAAGGAAACTTACAAAATAAAGAGTTTACTTTGGCTTACTGTTTCCGAGAATGAAGAATCCATAATAGTAGATGAAACATGCAATCATACTACAAGCCTAGTGGCATGAACAGAAAGCTAAGCACTCATACTTAGACCCACAAGCATGAAGCAGAGAGCAAAGCTTTTTATTCTCAAACCCCACACCAGTGGCATATGTCCTCCAGTAAGGCAGTGCCATCTGAACTTCTACAAATATCATCTCACAAATTGGAGATCAAAAGCCTGAGACTATAGATGAGATTTCTCAATCAAACTATCACATATAAATTGTGTATAAAAACCATGGGATTCAGACAAATTTTCTCTCTAACCTAAAAATAGATTTTCTGGAGACTTGTTTAGGTTATGTAACTATATACACATGACTCGATGACTCACTGAGAATGTCACTTTAGAAGGGGCTGTAGAGATAATTCAGTGATTGAGGGTATGCAATACTCTTGCAGAAAATCTGAGGTCAGCTTCCAGAGTCCACACTGAGCAGCTCACAACCAACTGTAACTTCAACAGGAGATCCAACTAGACCTTTTCTAGGCCTCCACATGTACCTGCACATATGTACATGTACCTACACACAGATGCACATGTGTATATATAATCAAAAGTAAAATGAATCCAGAAAAAGCAAAAAGCAATCTTACATCTTAAATAATAATTTCAAGGTATGAATTGTTATATTATACCAATATTATTTCACAAGTTTTGCTTTTGATTTGACAGATTATAACTTTCTTCATGAACTACTAAATTGTATAAGGGAGTCATAGTGAAGAAAACTTATAAAGATGGAAAAATATAGATATGCAGAGAAAGATAAATCTGTTGCAGAAAACATCAGGTAGGCATGCAATAGAATTCACGTGAATTATAAATGCAAAGATTAAAATTATGAAGGTTTGTGGAAAAACATAGACTTAGCATGTATAAGGCCATAGTGTCAAATACACACACTCTCTCTTCTCTCTCTCTCTTTCTCTCTTTCTTTCTCTCTCTCTCTCTCTCTCTCTCTCTCTCTCTCTCTTTCTCTCTCTAACTATCCAAGTTGTTTTGAAATGATTTTAATGTTTACAAATTACTCATGTAGGGGGGCTGGAGAGATATTTTAGCAGTTAAAAGCACTGCTCTTCCAGAGGGTTCAATCTGCATCATCCATATGGCAGCTCACACAAATTACTCACACAGAAAACATCATCTTCCACTAAATTATTTGCACTTGACCTAAAAGGTAAATAACTAAAGGAACGTTTAAATTTGTGTTAAAGGTAATGGTAGCTTTATAATAGAACAAAATAAAACACAAGAATAGTTGCCTGCAGTTAGGATTGGAATAAACAGAAATACTCCTTTTTTTTTCCACATCCTTGCCAGCATCTGTTGTCACCTTCGTTTTTGATCTTAGCCATTCTGATTAGAGTAAGGTGGAATCTCAGGATTGTTTTGATTTACATTTCCCTGATCATTAGTGACTTTGAACATTTCTTTAAGTGCTTCTCAGCCATTCAAGATTCCTCTTTTGTGAATTCTCTGTTTAGTTCTATACTCCATTTTTTAATTGGCTTCTCTCTAAGGGGCCCAACAAGCAGCTGAAACAGTCAGATGCAGATGCTTACACCCAACCAACGAACAGAAGCTGGGGAGCCCCTGTGGTGGAATTGGAGGAAAGCCAGATGAAGTTGTAAAGAAAGGTGGCCCCATAGGAAGACCAGCAGTCTCAACTAACCTGGTCCCCCAAGATCTCTCAGACACTGAGACACCAACCAGAGAGCATCCACTAGTTGATATGAGGCCCCTGACAGCAGAAGACTGCCTGGTCTGGCCACAGTGAGAGAAGAGGCACCTAACCCTAGAGAGACTTGAGGCCCCAGGGAGTGGGGAAGTCTGATGGGATAGGGGTTTTGGGGTGGGGACATCCTCTTGGAGACTGGGGTTGGGGGGTGGGAGGAGGTATGGGATAAGAAACAGTCAGAGGGCAGACCAGGTGGTAGATAACAAGTGGATTGTAAAAAAACGATTAAAGAATAATAAAACAAAATAAGCCATATATTCATGATGTGGAAAAAATAAAAATTTATGCTTCATCTGGAAAAAAATAAATATAATGTATTGGTATAGTGAGAGTACTGTTTGAAGGAGAGATGTCTCTTATATATGCAGGTATTTGAACACTTACTTTCCCGTTTGCTATCACTATTTGGGGATGTTATTGAACCTTTAAGAAGTGTGACCTTTAAGAAGTGTGACCTTACTGAAAAAAGTATGTCACTGGGTGGTGAACTTTGAAGGTTTATACCCTTGGCTTGTTTCCGGTTCACTCTCCTGTGTGATAAAATGTGATCATCCAGCACCCTGCTCTGGCTGTCTGCTACCGTGCCTAGAAACATGCTGAAAACACTTTAATGGAGTCCCCTTCTGGAACAATAGACCCACATTCTTCCCTCTCTAAGTTGCTTTGGCCATGGTATTTTATCACAGCAACCAAAAAGAAATTGATACAAATATTTGGAACCAAAATATGGGGGTTGGCATATAAAACCTCAATATGTCTTTTGAGAGGAATTGTGGGGAGACTTTGGAACTCTGGACTAGAAATGCCACTGGATGTTGCAAACAGAGCTTTGTTTGCCGTTCTAGTAGGAGCCCACAAAACAGCGTTGGTAGGAATGTGGATGGTGGAAGCTCAGCTTATGAAATTTCAGAAGGAAGCAATGAATTGATTAGCACCTAGACTAGGGAATATTCTATTGTATTCTTGCAGCAAGAATGAAAAGTACTAGACTGATTTCTCTAAAGGGGGGGGGAATTTTAAGACACATAACATTGAGAAAGTGAAGGGCTTGTTACTAAACACTCTTATGCAGGTTTACAATAAAAATGATAAGTGGGGCAGGAAAAAATACAAAATGTACAGTTTGGAGAGAAAAGGAACACTGAAAAGTTTAATGATTCAGACCAGTCTCAAAGAGACTATCATTTTTAAGGAGATTGGTGTCATAAAAGAGAGACCTGTACTCTGTACAGGAATAGTATAGACCCTTGAAGGGAAGGCTCTACCCAATTAAGCTTCCACGTTTTGATAGGGGAAAATCCTAAGGGGGTGTTTTCTCTTAGAAACAATCACTTAAACAGACAAAAGCTAATTAGGTTGAAAAGCTGAGGGTTTCCTCTGAGCTGACAATGAACGTGGCAGAGCTGTCCAGAAGCTACCCACATTAGAGACAGGCATAAAAGATGCAAGAATGAGAAAAGTCTGGATTCTTCCTTTTTGATTTCAGGCAGGTGCTAAGGCCAGCCAACAAGAAATAGTTCTAGTGTCACTTGGCAAAGAACAAAAGTCCCAAGAGGCCTTTGTGTAAAGCTAGGAATGTAAAGTCTGGTAGTGAGAGAGATCCTAAGATGCTGAAGATAAGAAGCCTTGAATCTACTAAGGAAAGCTTAGTTCAAGGAGTGGAACCAGTTCAAAAGAAAGGGTGTGTTCCAGGTCACGAAACCAGAGGGGCAGAACCATGCAATCCCTATAAAACAAAGTCCCAAACACTGAACATGGAGCAAAAGGATTTGGCATTGATTCTGGTGTTTCAGTCTTGCTTTGGTCCAGAATTTCCTCACTACATTCCACTTCTCCTTTAGAAAGAAAATGTATACTCTGTGGCTTTGTAAATGATGTGTCAGAAGTCTGTCTCCTTTTTTGTTTTGTTTTGTGTTGTGCTGCGTTGTTTCCTTAATTCCACAGGGGGTTAAGAAACTGCCTTGAGTCTCAGAAGAAACTTTAGAATATTGTACAATATTGAGACCGGGAAAAATTTTGAAGTGGAACTAAATGCATTTTGCATGCTGAGACGGCCATGGTGTGAAACACAGTGGTTTGAATAAACAATATCCATCCCCTGTAGGCTCATATATTTGAAATGTTGGTGGCCAGTTGCTGATGTCGTTTGGGAAGGTTATAAAACCTTTAAAAAGCATCGCCTTGCTTGAGGAAGCATTTGACTGCAGATGGGCTTTGAAGGTCTGTAGCTGTACCCCAGTTACACTTCACTCCCTGCCTCCTTGTGACAAAATGTGACCTAAAGCTTTCTGTCCAGACGGCCTCCAGCCTTACTTATCATCATGGAAGCCACTCCAGACCGCGAATCCCTAGCTCTTTCTTCCACAAGTTATTTTTTGTCGTGGGACTTTATCACAACAACAAAAAGTAACACAGTAGGAGATACATCAAAATTTGACCCTTAAAACACAGAGTAGAAAAGGAAAGTGGGGGTTGGGGGGGAACAGTAACATACCAATTAAAGAAGCATTAGGGGCGATTTGGTGGTTTACTGGGAAAATATTGTTGATATGTTTATGTAGTATTTTTAAATGTTGGCAGTAATTTATGTGAATTCCTGGGGGTGGGGGAGTTTCTTCCTCACTAAGAACATGTTCTCAGAACTTAAAAACAGTTTCTTTGTTGACTGTGGCTCATTTTCGGTGGCAATGATTGCTTTATGCAAATTTATGAGGAAGCAGCAATAATAAAATGTGTGTGGTAACGTCTGCCTGAAAGTATTCAGTGCTCTTGTCACTTGACTTGCTGTGAGAACATGCATTACATCTCCTGGCTAGGGTAGGGGTTTGAGGACTGTGGTACAGATGGCAGAGCATGGAAGACTTTGCGTGTGTGTGAGTGTGTGAGTGTGTGTGTGTGTGTGTGTGTGTGTGTGTGTGTGTGTGTCTGTGTGTCTGTGTGTCTGTGTCTGTGTGTCTGTGTGTGTGTCTGTGTGTGTGTGTGTAGATGCATATGCCTGCAATTAGGATGAAAATGTGTGCAGAAAACTTTGAAATATCTGCTTCTTAATCATATAATGGTGCTTTGTTAGCCAAGCCTTTTTTTTAAAATTTTTTATTAATTTACTTTCTCGTATTCTCTCTTCCTGACCGCAGTTTCACTTCCCTCTTATCTTCCCAATCCGCTCTCCCCATCCACTCCTCCATTTCCCTTCAGAAGAGTGCAGGCTTCACAGGGATATCAACCAACCATGCAAGCTTATGTTTTCACCAGGACTTCTAATGCACAAACACCAAATTAGGGTAAAACTGTCATGTTAGTCAGCTTTCTGAAGTATTCGCAAAGTTCTTAAGATAATCAAAGAGAGGAAGGGTTTGTTTCAGCTCAGGTTTAGAGGGTTCAGCCTGTGGACATTTAGACCTATTATATTTTGGGCAGTGGTGAGGCAGCTGTCACTGCAAAAAATGCATGGTGGGAATGTACCAAAAGAAGCTGCTCACTCACAATGGCTTGGAGCATGGAGAACACTACATACCTAAAGCAGTTGTTGGTCCCTACACCTTCAAGGGTACAGTTCAGCAACCAACGCCTCCTACAGGACTTCACTTCTTAAAGATTCCGAGACACCACAGGCTAGCAACCAAGTCTTTGTCACATGCTCTTTTGGGGGACTATAGCAATTGTTTTCTATTCTTAATCCTTTGACAACAATAAGATCCACCTAGAGATACAAATTAATAAGGCCAGTGTTTCTCAACCTGTGAGTCATGACCCATTTAGGGGGTCAAATGGCCATTTCACAGGAGTCACCTATCAGATATCCTACATATCAGATATTTACATTATATTTATAACAGCAGCAGGATTACAATTGTGAAGTAGCAATGAAAATAATTTGAGAGGTCACCACAACATGAGGAACTATATTAAAGGGTCTCAGCTTTAGAAAGACTGAGAATAACTGGTCTAGACAGGCAGTTTCATTGTTGGTTTGTCATACATTAGCTAAAATAATATTGGCCACAGTCTACCTCAGGGTTGGGGTACAGTGATTGACTTCAAATTTCATTACTCATTTTGTTTTACTTAATAAACAATGTAGCCTTCTTGTCTTAAGCAAAGTTGAAGTTTATTAGGGAAGAGTTTAAATAGATTTAAGCACTGGCTTAAAGGTGAAGAGAGGGATTGAAGAGAATACTGCACACCTAAGTGCATGCAGGGGCCCACATTCTTTCTCCCAAATCTTAATTACTTTATAATTATGTCCGCATAATTCATGTAATCAATAAAATACCATAAATTCAGGTTCCATTTTTAGTCCTATTAAGAAAAGATGCAGTGAAATTTCCACATTACTGAGCTTCGTGCTCTTTTGTTTCTAAAATAAACTTTTGTTCTTGAATACAAGATTTAACAATTAATAGTTATTCAACAAAGCACATTAACAGTGGCTGGTATATTGTGATCTCTATTTTGTCTGTACCATGTGATTTTATATTACTTAAGACTTAGAATCTGACACATTACAGCTGCTTAATTCTGATGATTATGCAGCTCTGCTCAAGTGACAAAATACGTAAAAGAAGATGAATTATTTTAAGGGCCATGCATTGTGTTGCCCCAGTAGGCCGTTCCTAATTTACATGCCATTACCATCCAATATAAGACGTCCATCTGAGTCCGACACCTCCTTTCTTTCCATACACAATATTACTAGATATGATTCTTTACTGTACCTGATAATGTTCTTCCTTCCCCTTTCTCACTTCAGCCCAGTGCAGGCCTCAAATACTAGAGCACATCCCACCTCACCATACAATCTTCTTGGATCTCTATTGGTCCTAGAAGTTAACTGATTTTTAATATTCATTCCCCAGTGTTTCTCTGCAGTACTCACTTTTCACTTGACAAATTAAGTTGTGTTATTGCCTATGGGGTTTTGGTGGTGGTGGTGGTAGTGGTTGTGGTGATTTTGTTGATGGTGATGCTGATGCTGATGGTGGTGGTGGTGGGTGGTGGTGATGGTGGTGATGTTGTTGATGGTAGTGGTTGTGGTGGTGATGTTGTTGTTGGTGGTGGTGATGTGACATTAAATGCTTCTGAACACATTCAAAGCAGGAATTGTATTTCATTTTCTCTTTCATCCACCCTGAGATGCATTGTTTTTTATAACATCTCAGAAAACAGAACATGCAATTTATAACCAATGACTATTCAAAATTATTAAGGATGAATTACAGGATTTTTCCTGTTGAGAATATTTAGTTTGCTTCTATCAGAAACTGCCAATCTGAATCTGTTTTGTAAATTAAATATGTAGTACATCTTTAGGACACAAAGATAATTGAGGTGAAACTTCAAGTGTTTCAGGTTGCCATGGTTTCCCTCTCTCACCATGTGTGAGATGGAGATGCGACTTCTCTTCACCTTCTCTGCTTATATCATGTTTACTTCCTCACCTAGTTTCTTATACTTATCTCAGCATCTTATTTATCGATCTCTCTCATATTGAGAATTCTTTTTTTTTCTTTTTTTAAAACAATAGCACAAAAATGTCTCAAGGAAGCAGTCTCACAATCCGTTGGCCTTCCAAAATACATTAAGCCACACCAAATATGAATTTCTGTTAACACAAAATAAGGGATTCAGAAAAAAATAAAAGGAAAACAAACAGAAGAAAAGGGCTGGGGTAAAGGGGCTGAGACTTAGTAAAAACACACTGGGTTAGGTGGCGAGGCTCATTAGTGGGCACACCAGTGACACAGCGGTCCCCACTGGCCCCTCCCTCATGTGCATGTGGTAAGCAGAGCTCACTGATACTGTTCGGAAGAGGTGCAGCATTGGCCTGTCAGGTAACTGGGACAGTTTTGAGCAGAGAGGCCTAGCTGATAATCTTTATTTCTACTCTTTTCCTTAGTTCTAAAGAAAAGAATAACCCATGTTGCTAAGAATTATGTCATACCAGTAATGATATGTTATGCTTGAATGTGTAATGCCCCTTGTAGGCACATGTGATAGAATATTTGGTCCTCAGTTGCTGGCAGTGTTTTAGAAGCTTGTAGAACTATTAAGTGGGAAGAAGTATGTCACTGTATGTAGTCTTTGAGAGTTTGTAGATGACCAATTTCCTGTTCTCCTTCTGCAGTGGATATGATGTGATTAGCTGGCCTCATGCGCCTGATTGCCATACCTTCCTTGCCATCACAAACTTTATCTCACCTGTAGTGGGAAGCCAGTGGCTTTTGATACAGTATCTTATCACAGCAGGAGGAAATGAAATTTATACAATAAATTCCTTAGAATTACCCAAGTGTTTGACACAGTGTTGTATATAGTCTTAAAACATGTGACATAAATTAAATTATATCATACCTATTGTCCTTCTGGTTCCCAAATTTACCTCTGTGTCAAATTAATTTGATTTTACAATTTTAGTTATTTAGATTTTTAAATAATAAACTAAAGTTACTATAAAATATCACAGAGTATTTCTTATTTCTCACTGTCAAACATATACTTGATTTCTTGCTTTTTAGATCAAAATGTAACACTTATCTTCTTTAAGTCTGAGTGTAATTATTTTCACAAGGGAAATGTAGTGAGAATAGCTTAGAAAATCAGGTAAAGTATTCACCTACCTTTAGAGTCAATATAATGTTTATTGAATGTCTATTTTGGTTTGAGTAACAGATTCATGTACTCTGTGTACAGCAAGATATTCTGTATTCATCTATATGCTTGCTGTGGCTTTGCTGCTGCTGCTTCTTCCCCCACCCTTTCCCCTTCCCTTTCCCCCTCCCTTTATCTTCCCTTTTACTCTTCCCCCTTCCTCCCCCCCTCCTCCTCCTCATCCTTTTTCTTGTCAGAATAGGAATATATTCAAGTTGATCTTCTCAGGTTTTTGTGAGCATTAAATGAAATTGTAATGCTCTGCCGTTGGGATGTCTATGGACTCTCTCACCACAGATTTATGAAATTATTCCTACTTACAAACACCACCCCCTCAGCGTTGTAGGCCAGATTTGAAGTATGAACACTAAGCAAAGCTTAGATTCTCTTAGCAAGGATTCCAAATAAGATCTGCCTAAGATTAGTGCCCCAACGTTCCTTCAGTTACCACCTGCCAGTGGGAAGTAATTGAAATGCGCTTTTCTATTTTAAAAGCTTTTGACATTCCACATGGATTCTAAGGATGTGTATTCTCTGTCAAATGTGAGCATAAGAGGAGGTGTTAAGAGTAACATGGAGTCATTTATCTAGGAGGGACATCAGGGATGTTAGAAATGCGGCTGTCGTTTAAAGTGAGAACATATGGGTGTGATTTAAATGTGAATTTAGCAAGTAAAAAACGAGCAAGCCATGAAGGGAGATGTGAACTAAAACTTATTTTTCATGAGTTTCTATAAAATGGCTGATCAGAAGTCGTTTTGTTTTGACATCTCAATGGTATGTCAATTTGGGCAATCATCACATTTATCTGTTTAAAATGTCTGTCTGTATTTTCAGTCACAACAAAAGTTTAGCAGACCCTTTTCAGTAAATGGTGCTTTTTGTACATGATTAAATGGTTCCTTAGGATCTTCTAACAACATTAGAAAAGAATTATTGCCTAGAGATTTCTTGTCTTGTCAATCATGTCTTATGCTTATGAGTAATAATGGAGCTAATTAGTATCACCTCTTAGATTGGGTTTCCACCAGGAAACATGATAGGTAATTACCAAGTTGTCTGATTTCGTGAACTTTGGCACGAATCTAAGAAATGCCCGTTATTTTATAATAATAAATGATGCTATCTTCTTGTAGATAAAAATAACACGTTTGAAGAATTACTGGTTCTGAATTTACATTCTTTTCTTATAAAATTATTTAAGAATCTCAAATATGCTAACACAGATTTACAGATACTTGAGCATCTTGTATCAAAATTATTATTGATGACCAAATAAGGTTATGTTAGTGTATTAATGAAACATTGTGAAATCGTGAATTCATCACTCCAGTCATTTACTTAATCACTACTCAGGACATGTTGATCGAGTGTCTATGATGTCTGCCTTCTTGTGGTAAAATGCAATCCTTCATCACAGCAGTCAACCAGAAAACATTTGACAACAAATACTTCGCAAAGCTAAAACAGGGAGAGCCAAGTGGCACCAGTCACTTACAACACCTGCTCAGCACTGTTAGATGCTATACCATAGAACGCTACACGAGGGAAACCTAAGGATTTTCCCCCACTTCAAAGTGTCTCCTGTGGGAAAACTGACCAGCAAAGAACCAGAGAGCACCGAAAAAGTTAGAGAACTCAGGTCATTTCGTTCTAATGGACCTGAACTGAAGCGGTGCTCTGGAAATCCTTGGACCAATCTAATGTTTCTGGCAGATTTTTATTTTAAGAAATTTTATTTTTATTGAATATGTACCTGAGACTTTTTAAATTTACATATATATTTTCTCTTTTAAATTTTACATCCTGATTACAGTTTCCTTCTTTTCCTCCCAGTCTCTTCTTCCACCTCCACTCTCTTGCTCTCCTTGTCCACTCCTCTGTTTCTCTTCAGAAAATGACAGGCCTCCCATGGATACCAACCACCCATGAAATATTAGGTTGCAGTAAGATTAGTCCCATCTGTTCCTGTTCAGGGGAGACTAAGCAACCCAATAGGAAGAAATGACCCTAAAGCAGGCAAGAGAGTCAGAGAAAACCTCATAACTCAGTTTGGAGTTCCACACAAAGACCAAACTACACAACTGTAACATATGGGCAGAGACCCTAGGTCAGTGTCATGCATGCTCTCTGGTTATCAATTGAGTCTCTGTGAGCCCCTATGAGCCCAAATTGGTTGATTCTTTGAGTTTTCTTGTGTCCTTGACCCCTCCATCTCCAACAGTCCTTTCTCACCATCTTCTCCAGAATTCTCTAAACTCCATCTAATGTTTGGCTGTGGGTCTCTGCCTCTGTTTTCATCAGTTGCTAAGTGAATCCTCCCTGATGAAAACTATGATAGGCTCCTGTCTGCAAGTATTGCAGAATTTCACAAACAGTGTCAAGGGTGGGCTCCCTCTCATGGCATCTCAAGCTGGACCAGTCATTGGTTGGCCACTACCTCAATTTCTGCTCAATCGTTATCCCTGAACATCTTGTAGGCAGGACAAATTGCAGGTCAAATGTTTTGTGGCCGAGCTGGTGTTCCAGTCCCTCCATTGGAAGTCTTACATGATTACAGGAGATAGCCAGTTTGGTTCCATATCCTACATTGCTAGAACTCTTAGCTAAGGTCACCCTCATAGATTCCTGGGAGTTTTGATTGTCCTAGGTTTCTAGCTCATCTTAGAGATGTCCCCCATTCCAGCTGACTCTCTCATTACTCCCTCCATCCTTCTCAACCTGATTTCTCCTGTTTCTATTCCCATACACTTCCTATTCAACCCTGCTCTCCCTTCCACCATATCCACCCATGATGTCTATCTCCCCTTCTCAGTGAGATTTCCCACTTTGATCATTCCTTGTTACTTAGCTTCTTTGGGTCTGTAGCATGGTTATCTTTTACTTTATGGGTAGTATCCACTTATAAGTGATTACATACCGTGTTTGTGTTTCTGTGTCTGGGTTACCTCATTCAGGTCTTTACTAGTTCCATCTATTTGCCTGAGTAATAAAACTCCACTGTGTAAATGTACCACGTTTTCTTTATCTATTCTACAGTTGAGCAACATCTAATTGTTTCTAGTTTCTGTGATTACAAAAACTACTTGCTATGAACATAATTAAGCATTGTGGTATGATGGAGCATACAACAACAGAAAAATGAAGCATCTTCAGCAAATGCTTCTGTTCTAACTGGACAAATGTCTACATGTAGAATGCAAATAGATATCAATCACCCTGTACAAAAATTGATTTGATTCTTTTGAGTATAGGCCGAGGAGTGGTATTGCTAGGTCTTGAGGTAGATCTATTCCAATTTTTCTGAAAAGGCACCAAATAGATTTTCAAAGTGGTTGTACAAGTTTGCACTCCCACTAGCATTGGAGTAGTCTTCCTCTTGCCCCACAACTTCACCAACATAAGCTGTCAGTTGAGGTTTTGATCTCAGCCACCCTGACAGTATGAGATGGAATCTCAGAGTCATTTTGATTTACAATTCTCTGATGAGTAAGAATGTAAAATATTTTTAAGTGCTTCTCAGTCATTAGAGATTCTTCCGTTGAGAATTCCATTTATTAATTGTTGATTTTAGTGCCTGAGCTACTGGTGTTCTGTTGAGGAAGTTGTCTCCTGTGCCAATGTACCCATGGCTATTCCCCACTTTCTCTTCTATCAGGTTTAGTGTATTTTGTTTTATTTTGAGGTCTTTGTTCCAATTGGACTTAATTTTTGTGCAGGGTAATAGATATGGATCTATTTTCATTTTTCTACAGGCAGACATCCATCCAGTTAGAACAGAACCATTTGTTGAAGATGCTTCTTTTTCTATTGTATAGTTTTGGCTTCTTTGCCAAAAATCAAGTGTCCATATGTGTGCACATTTATTGCTGGGTCTTTATATTTGGTTCCATTCAACCTGTCTGAGTTTAATGATAATCACATGTGGTTTTTATTACCATTGCTCTGTAGTACAGCCAGAAATCGGGATGATAATACCTCCAGAAGGTCTTTTATTGTATAGGATTGTTTTAGCTATTCTGTTTTTTATCTTTTTCCATAGAATGAATTGAGTATTGTTCTTTCAAGGTCTGTAAAGAATTGTACTGGAATTTTGATGGGAACCACATTGAATCTTTAGATTGCTTTTGGTAAGATGTGTTTTCTTGATAATTGTCATTCTGATTGGATTGAGCTGGAATCTCATTCCAGTTTTGATTCACATTTTCCTAATGAAGAAGGATGCTGAACATTTTCATGTTTATTTTATTCTAACTTTTTATAAGATTTTCTCAAGGTTTTGTAAGCTTGATAATGTTTGGGTTGATAGGATTATTTTTTAATCCCCTATATCTATTTCCTTGTTTTCTGCTATATATGCTTTTGAAAGAACTCTGCTGTGTTCATATTTTTATTATAAAATATTTAAAAACAAAATCCCCATCTCTGTCGTTTATCTGTAGGGAGCTGTGGATGGAAGCATTTTTTTTATTGCAACCTCAGCAGGAGACCTCATCTTTATATCAGTGCAGTATCTGGCCTTCAACCAATTCCCTGAAGTTTCCCAAGGGTAGGTAACTTTTCCTTTTACTTCCTAAGTAGACGTGGCAACTATTGTATGTTTATTTTCAAATAAGCTTTGTTCTTGCATTCTCCATGGTACAATTCCAGAATCAAATCTAGGAAATATAATCGAGCTCTGAGGCAGGTGAATTTCAAAAAAAAAATTTGTTGTTTGGTCCCTGCTCCTTTCCATGCTATTATAATTAACTATATTTTAAACACATTAATTATAGTATTTTTATTTTTATTTCTTTTTGCAATGCATTATTTGTCTTCTTGCTATTGTATTCTTTACACCTAGAATCTGCTTACTTTTTTACTCTTTAAAACTTGCTCCTGACACACCCAAACAAACTAAATGAGCAAATGGTGCACAGATGAGTCCTCTATCTCTTCCTTGGAATCAAGACAGAGTGACAAACTCACAGCCACCATGTTCGTTCTTCTTTTAATGCTGTTGTTCATGGGGGTAAGAGAGCCAGAAACTGAAGAAATCCATCATGTATAACTTCAGGAACATGTAACATTGCTCTATGGGATGTTCCTGGCAGATTATTGGTAAGAGAAGCTACAGTGAAGCTTCCTAGCATCAAGGAACTGGTCTCATTACTGACATGGTAGAGGTAAGCCATATAGAGGTAAGCCATATAAACAGTTATACTAAAGAAAAAAGTAATGTGTCACAGAATTGAAATTCTCACAAATAATCCCCAAGGTTTCATTAAAAACAGAACCTTAACTTTCATCTTGTCAAATACAAATCTCAAATTAGAGTCACTTTGAAAGTGGCTAGACTCCTGGGTTTCTGTGTTAACTTCTTCCACTCATTTTTGCTGATGTGATTACAACCACACGTTCTTTTTCAATAATCTTGGCCTTGCTACTTATGAAAATTTAATAGTGGATAAAATACAAATGGATTAAAGTCTGCATTTGTTATTGTAAGTCCATGCTACTATTGACCCCAATTTTTTAGTTTGCTTACTCTAATTACTGATCAAGACTGCCTCACATTACAATTTTCCTCCCAAAGCTCTTTCTGATAAATCAAAGATAGGATTGACTTCTGCATAGTCTTCCTTCACTGTTTTTTAATCTTTTTTGTTTGTATCTTCCACTAAGATATTTAGTCATATAGTATAGAATCTTCTAAGGGTCTCATGTCAATTTCTTCAACATATTCACTAGAAAGTATCTCATTATATCTCTGGAATACAATTTGAAAGGGATTCACAGAGTCCACTCTCAGTGTTTGATTTTAGAATATCGAGAGTATAAGGCTAGAGGTGAACTGAGTGACAGCAGAGAAAAAAATACTTTTCAAGACACTGCTCCGTGAAGCAGTCTTCTCATAAACCCATCTTGTTTGCAGAGTGATGGGAATGGATTTGCAAAGGAAACTAAATCCACAAAATGAGAAAGACAGTGAGTGGGTTACATTAAAAAGGTGGAGTACTTACACAAAGATGTAAAGAATTAGAAAGAAAGGGCAATCCCATGGGATGCTGGAAAATTCATGCTAGAACATTCAAATATTCCATCACTCTATTCTGACTGCAACTTATTCTATGGCTCTGATATATAACTCATTCATGCCAAAACACCAACTCATTGAAACATAAAAATAAGATGTGTCACTAGTTTTCAATAATTTCCAACATCTTTACTACATTAAACATGCCATTATTCACCTGGTTAACAGATGGCCATAATGTGATAATAGCAGAATGTATAATATCTTAATTGCTTTGTTTAAATTTCTCACTTTGAGTTTTTAAAACTGTGTCCATTGTGAAATTTTGAAATTGGAAATGAAGTTATTGTGAAATTGACATGTGAAAATATTTCAAAGATACCACAGTGATCTTTACTTTGCTTAAAATGTAGCAAGAAGCTAACTGTGCTCTGATTGGGAGACCACCCCTGCCTTTTACATATCTCTACTCAAAAGAATGGGAAGCAGGGAGGTAGGAGGACCACTTTTGGGAGGTGACAGCTCCTCTTCTGAGCAGCCATGAAGTACAGTCCATCAATTCACTCATGAGGCGATCACTCTTAGCCACTCCTGGAGGCCAGGCCTTCTGTCTTCTGACTAATCCCTGAAGGAAACCTTTAATGTATAATTTTTAATTAAAGTTTCTATTTTAAAATAGTTTAAAATCACAGAGTTGTAAAAAGCAACATAGATAGATCCCAGGCACAGTTACTCTTTAGCTAATCTTTCTGGGTACCAAAATGTTAAAAACCAAAATATAATATCACAACCAGGAACTATGATGCTGATAAAGTCAAGACATGAAGTGTCTCCATTATCAATAAGCTGGAGCATTGTCATTATAAAGCAATGTTAACTTCCTGTCCCTACTAACTATATAAACCCTGTTAACCACTCATGTATTTTCATATCAATCATTTCCCCAAAGATGTACCATTTTTGACAAGGATGTCAAAATAATTCAATGAGGAGAAAATTGTTTTTTTAACAAAAGAAATTGTAAGACAAAGAAGTCCACATGCAAAATGATGAATTTGGACCTCTTCTGTATTATTTGGGGTTCATGCAAGAGGAACAGAACTGATAATATGAATAAATGCATAAAATTAAGTGTATAAATATATATATTAATTGCTAATATATGAATATATTTGGTAGATATTCATTTTATACACACACACACACACACACACACACACACACACACAGTGGTTAAAAGCAGGACTTAGGAAATGTCACAGTGGTTAAAAGCAGGACTTAAGAGTTGGCTCAGTGGTTGAGAGCACATACTGTTTTTGCAAAGGACTAAATCTTGATATGTAGTTTTATTTTTTACTTGCTTGTGTTTTGTTTTAAAAGCTGATAAGATACTAGAGTCCCTGTATTATTTCACAAATGCAAGAGGCTCTCTGCATCTTTGTCAGCATTCAATACAGACAAGGTCTTGTTTTAATTACTCTAGTACACATGTAGAGATATCTCACTGCCTCATTCTTTTCACTTATTTTGCCATGATTATTGACAACACTGGACATTTTTTTTTTTTTGTAAATCTGCATTGATACAGGTTTTTCTTGCATAAAATATCTCTCTAGCATTTTACTCATTTTCTATTTGGATGATTTGATTCATGTTGTTTTACTTTGTAGATACTGGTTGCAAAGCTTTCCTTTCTGCCTGCCACTTGTCCATTTATCTAGTGAAGGGTATGGGGCTAAACATGAATCTTTAATTTTAGTAAGTGCTATACAATTTAATTCAGTTTTATAAATTGTGCAAAGTTATTTTGGTGTCAAGTTACTGAAAATATTCTCCAAAGTTTTTGGCTGTGTTTTGTTTTGCTTTGTTTTGTTTGGTTTTGTTTTGTTTCTGTTTTAAAATATATATTTATATTGCCCCTAGAGGTGTTAGAGGTGTGGCTGCTGTGTCATGTGTGTGTCAACAGGTGGAAGAAAGGATAGAGGCTATGCCTATACTCAGAATTCTGACCCATGGATATCTGAATGATTGGTAGCCTACCATTCCCTGAAAACCTGAATCTAAGACAACCAGTAGCCATGTACCAGGGGTCTCAGACAGGAAGCTAGCCTGAGACTACCACCAGTCATACACCAGGGGTCCCAGACAGGAAGCTAGCCTGAGATAATCACCAGTCCAGCATAGCAGAGACTCCTAGGGTGGAGACTAAGTTGGAGACTAGAAGGACAATACCTGGGACTGGAGGCCATGGGCAAAAGTGAACCTGAGACAGATGACTCTTGCATGGCGCCACTCAGGTAGGCCCAAACAAAGAGTAAGCTACTGAGACAACCAGCAGATCAGCACCCTGGGGCTCGGACAGGGATCTAGCTTGAGATGACCACCAGTCGGGAGCCTCCCAGACCTGAGGCAGAACAAATCATGCCTGAAATGAGCCCTATTTGGTGATATAATGCATAAGCAGAGCATAGCACTCCAGAGATCATTAACAAGATGACCCTGGGTACTCAGAGACCCTGGATTCCAGAAAGAGAAGCAAGTAAGTAGTGAAGAAATGAAGAAAGAAAAACAGAAGGATGTGGACACAATGAAAAGAGGGTGAACTGGAGACTCAAAGATACTAAGGAACAGTCTGATGTGAATAGACAATGATGCCTCCTAGAACCATGGTGGGGTCCTAGCCTGTGCTTACACCAGGGGCAATGTCTGGGTCTATGGCCCTGCAGCAGTAGGAATCTGTTACTACAAAAGACTCAGTGGATGTCACTGGAATGGGCTGCTGCCTGAGGGCATGTTGATAACTAAGAGCTGTGCAAAACCGGACTTCCCCCAGCTCTTCATCTGGACATCTGGAGAGAGCTGGCCCTATGGACATGAGAACAGATGAGTTGACCCTGCCCCTAGCTAGCTGCAGTGTTCAGGGGAGCAGTGTGAGAGGTGCACATTGCCCAAGAAAGACAGTAGGGCTGACCTTAATTGCAGGAGTTGCTGATGAGCTAGCCCAAGGATGAGTGTGGAAAAGCTCTTCCTGTCATTTGTCTCCCATACAATATTGTGGCTACAGGAGAGATGTCCCTCCCAACCCTTGCCTTTCCACCTATAGCAGTCTGGAGAGCTGTTCCTGGAGTCATGAGGAGAATTGGTCTTGCTCCCAAACCTGTTGCAACACTTGGGAGAGCAGGCCCTGCCTCTAACCTTGGCAGTACAGTAGAGCTGGCTCTGGATAAATGGGTCTCTGTATTTGTTCCCATATGCTTCAGGAGGGAGCTTCTCTGATAAGGCCTGTGCATGGCACTGATTATGCACACAGCTGAATATCATTAGAAGTTTTTTTTTCTTAAGTTCAGTAGTACTTGGTCTTACCATAGGTATCTGGACACTCTAGCCTAAGGTTCTTAGTAACCCAAGCAGAGTTGGGTATGGATTCCATCTCATAGAGTGAACCTTAAGTCAAATCAGAAATTGGCTAGAATAAAGCTTACAAGCTTTATACTACTGTTACCCTAGCATATCTTGCAGGCAGAACATCATTTTAGATCAATAGTTTACAGTTGAGTTTATCTCTATGCTTCTCCTTTACTGGCTTCCAGAGTACATTTTTGTACCAAAGAGACTAGGCAATAGGGATGGAGTAAGTACCAGCTCAACTTGCCCATGTTGTATATGTGTTGTCTTCAGCAACAAGGCCTTGTTGTCTGTTTGTGGAGAGCAAGCTGGGTTGTTTGGAGGCTGTGAGAGTGAAGACATGAAGCTTGCCTACCTGTTTTACTGATCTACTTGCTTCTCTGGCAGGCGGGGCTGGCAGATTCCCCAGAAATGCCTGCTGGATTCAGGGGCTGAGATAACAGGATGCGTAGAAAGGAAGGTTGGAGGAGAATGTCTGGGTGATACACTGGAGATGGAGGCGGAGAGGATGGAGGGACCACAACACGTAGAATACATAGTTCATGATTACAGATATGCATTATTTTATGCAGCAAAAGTTGATTATATGTAAAATCCAGTACAAGGTTGGTTTGTCATTATATTGTTCTCTTAAAAGCAAGTTAAAGGAACAGGGTGAATACACAATAGGCTAGCAGTCTGAAATATCTTAGTTAGTTATGAGGTTCAGCAAAACTTCCAGTCTCTTTGAGTGTAAAAGGTTTTTCCATAGTATTATGTTGTCATGCTTGTTAACATATAATAACTCTTTGCAACTGTATCAGCTCTCTGCCCTGCCTTCCATATCCTTGAACTTGTGGCCTCTTTAACACTTCTGTGGCCATTCTGTACCATGCACAACCACGCATTTGTATGTGAAATGTAATTTGTTATCTATGAGCTAACACCAGTAACTAACACTGAAATAAAAGAACTTGCGGATGCCAGCAGTCACACTTTCAAGAAAAATAGTGGTTGGGTGGTAAATTGGGTGGCACCAAAATTAATTTATCTTGTCAATTTATTGCTATTCAGGAAACTGTGACATCATTGTGAAATGGCACAAAGCAGACCATCTATGCCTTAACCATGAGTAATATGCTAAGTTCTCTACTGAAAACAAAAACCCACTAGAAAGAGTAATACATGAAGCAAAAGGATAAGACCTTCAGATACTATGATAACAGTATAGAGACAAAAGGCAAAAAAAATAAATGCTTTAACAATCCGACCTGGACAGTTAGGCATGTGACTAAATGACATATGATGCCTTCTACAAATATTAGAGCCTCACTTCAAATGACTCATGCTAGATACCTCACTATAACCGGTCAGTCTCAGCCAGTACAAATGGCACTGTAAAATGTACTACTTAACATGAAGTGAGATTCACACATTCCTGTGTGTGGGATAAAACTAAGTACTTCTTAAGTATTGTCAAAATATATCCAGTCTACTCTTTGCCGTATTTCTAAAACTTTGTCTGATGTTTCTGTTTGTCCTTTAGTATATTACTATAATTAAAACCTTTGTCTCAATTCTATCCTAGTAATAACATTTAGCTTTTAGCTAATTGATCCTGATTTGATAAGGCTTTTATGGAAAGACAGTGGGGCTTCAGTCTAAGTGGGGTGGGTGAAAGGTCTTAGCTGAATTGTTTAAGAGAGATTGCTGTATAGATGAGTTGTTTGAGATGGATTATTGCAGTTGAAAAGTTTATTTGAATGGTTATTCATGCCATGGGCACACTGATTACAACATGCCAGGAACTTTGATGAGTTCAGGCTCCTCAGGAGTAAATTCCTCTCCTTTAGTTCTCTTGAGTAGAGAGACAGTTTCAGCACAAGCAGCTCAATCATCCTGACTCTGACAATCGAGCTGGTGGCAGGGAAGAGATAGGGACTGGCAGTCCTTTGATGTTCTAAGACTGGCAATCTCACTTGAGAAATACAGGCACATAGGGAGTCTGTCAGGAAGCTACAGACTCAATGGCAGGCTCTAGGTAGGGTGGCTGTCAGCCTGTCAGCCTCTGTTAAGACTGAGGAGAGAAGAGATTTGCTTCTGCTGGTTCTGTGGCCTGCGCAGCAGTCTGGGCTGGAATTACAATATTGGTCCTTACAAAATCTTGGTAGGCCTTATCTGTAGCCAATGATTTTGGGGGTGGGAAAGGTAGATGGACTATGAAGGGTGAATTTAAAGGAGCAGTTGTTATAACTATACATGCAGACCAGCCAAATTTTAGAACAATGATAATAATTTTATGTCTTTCAAAGGATGTATAGCAGCTAATATGTTCATTCTCTGATGTCTCTTTAAGTGGTAGAATTTTGGCAGTGGTAGAAGTTTGACAGTTTCACAGCTAAACATACACTCCTGCAAGCACTGGCCATCTTGACCATAGGTATCCACTCAAAGGAGCAGAAAAAAATGTACAACAATGTTTATAGCAGATTTTATATAAAGTTTCCATAAATTGGACAAAATCAAGACACTCTTTAGTAAATAAATATAGAACCAGTATTTGAGGCTTTTGCTGAAAAGCAGTGACTTCTCACCTGACCTGTAGGATAACTAGGAGCAGGATGGAAGCCTGGAGTCTGGGGCTACATTTTGTATGTATCATTTTGTATGTAATTCAATTCCTTTGAGTGGGTCACCTGCGTGAATAAGAGTTTCCAGAAAGCTGTACTTTGCACTGACCCTTCTATAAGGCTGATTAGCTGATAGAAACTTCAAGGATGAGGAGGCAGCACAAAGCCCCAGCCCTAGCTGAGGACCTACTGGCAACTGACTACTACTAGGAAAGCCAGAGTGCTTTTTCTTCGAGAATGTATCCCTGATAGATGAGCCATGCTCCAACAGAAAACTGAACATCCACAACTAGATGGACAGCATAAACTGGACTTGGTGTTTTTCTATCCTTTATATTTCTTTTTTATGTTTAGAAAGGAAAAAGAAGGCACAAAGTTTGAGTGAGTAACAAAGATGATGGATCAAGGAGGAGTTGGGGATATATGATCAAAATATATTGTATAAAATTTTCAAATACCTAATTTTTAAACTTACTAAAAGATCTTCTTTCACTGTGGAGATACTGAAATATTGCTGGTCCAAAGTCCACAAATATCTTATATATCTTTAGACTCTTATAGAATCATTCCTTACCTACCTCTAGGTAAAACTCAACATCTTATGACTAACAGATAAAACTTTGGTGAATGTATTTAATCACCAACCAAAAAGCCAAGGCTGTCATCTTTAGCTGAGATTTCTTCAGCTTTGCTGAAACCACCTACTTATTGCTTACATAAATATATTTGAAAAGATCCTTGATTTGTGACTATCTTTGTTATGTTAACTATAAAAACTTCCTGAAACTGTTACTACTTGGAAGCTAGAAATCGAGATAACCTGAATCTGTGTCGCTAAACCAGTGTATCGGGCTTCATAATAAACTATCTCTTATCCCCTGAGTTGAGAGCTGTGGAATTTGGCATGGATAACTGCTTTCCTCTACAAATAAGCAAATTAACCAAGCTGTTTTGAACATTCAGTGAGAATTAACCTAGCTCATCCGTCTTCAAGGCTTAAGACAGAAAAATCAGAATAAGGTACTATGTCACCCTTTTACAATCTCCTATTCTAGATCTCCAAAGCAGACTGTCAGCTTCTAGTCATTGCCCTAAGCTTTCATTCATCTAAATTCCAAAAATATTAGGACCTTGTAGAAAGATTGTCCCAGAAAAACATTATCTACAAACAACCTGGTGTTCCATGTTATTCTCTAAAAAAAAAAAAAAAAAAAAAAAAAAAGAACTTCTTCAAACCATCTCATAGAACAAGAGCTGATGTAGGATCAAGTCGAACTCATTCTTCCATGTCTTGTTCATTTGGCGTTCCCCTCCCCCACTAACTCCAGTTCCCTTGAAAGCTAAAGCACAGGTCAGTATTTTAAAGAGGAAGACCCTCACCTACAATGTGCCCATATTTATTAAACTCTTCTCTGTTCTCATCATTTGTCTATTTAATTGACCTATTGGGATGAGTGGCTGAGCTAATTTTACTAGGATTCCCAGAGTCTGAGGTTTTGACATGAACCTCCAGAAACAAATAATAAGTCATGGCACTTTTAGACAATGGAATTGTCATCAGCCCTGAAAAGAAACAAGCCATGAAGAGACATACAGGAATTTAAGTGTATATTTATAAGTCACAAATATTATGTCCTATACATGTCCAATTATATGACATCCAAGGAATGTCAAAAACATTGGAGCATTGAGAGCACTGGTTGCCAGAGTTTAGACTGGGAAGACGATCAGTTGGTGAAGCACAGAGAATTGGGGGCTGTTTGGGGTGATAAGAATTTCTACTTTGCCTCTAGACAGAGAAGTAGGTAGGCTTACTGCAAATATTAACCTCTCCCTCAGTTCCTCCAAATCCAATCCCCCAGTCTCATCTCCTGCTCTACAGCAGAACGCCTGTGTGCTCTCCCTCTCTCCCTGATCCTATCTCTAGCATATATCCCATATATCCACTCCTAAAAGCCCTCTCCTGACTTGTTGCTTTATCTGGGTCCACAAATCCAACAGACACTCCTTGGGAACCCACAGGGCACTCTGGCCAGGGAAGCAGATCGGCTGACTGCAGATCTTCACCTCTCCTTCTGCTCCTCCAAGTCCAACACCCCTGTCTCATTTCCAGATCTGCAGCAGAACATTCCCCCCTCACCCACATCTCCAGTGAATCATGAAGATCTCCTCAAAACTTCCTTCCCTTCACCCATTGCTTTCCCCAGACCTCAACTTCAGCAGGCATTCTATGGTAATCCCCAGGTGACTCTGACCAGTGAAACAAGTAGGGTAATTGCAGATTTTTACCTCTCCCTCTATTCCTCCATTGCCAGTCTACTAGTCTCATATGCTGTTCTGTAGAAAACCTTTAGCTCTGGCACTCCTCACTCTCTGCCTCTGTTTCCAGGGCGGGGGGGAAAACAGATCCTAGTGGAACATTATAATTTCCTCCTATCTATAAACCCCACAACACCCCCCACAAGGCCATCTCCATTCTGCAGTGTCAGCTCCCAATACCCTGAAACACCTTTTATCTGGAACTCCAATGGCCACCCCATCAGAACCCCAGAAGAATTTACTACCAGGCAAGGTACAGTCCTGAATTCTCTTAGGAAGCAGAGGGGGAAAAATGAAAACCAAAGAACAAAACACCTACCAAACAAAGACCAGGTAGCAGCACCTAGAATTACAATACTCCCAAGCCAAATGCCTAGACCCCAGTAGAAAAACACAATCAATAGCACCCAGAATAAGATGTCTCCACTAGAGCCAAGTAACACTAAAACAACAAGCCCTGGATATCACAACATAGCTGAAGGACAAAAAAAAATTACAATAGCCTTTATCAAAATGATAGAGATTACTAAAAAATAAGTGAACAACTTAAGTCTCTGAAAACACAAGCAAATAATGGAAGGTAAAAAGAAAAAACATTGAAGAACTGGAAGTTGAATTACATTCAATAAAGGAAACCCAAACTAAGGGAAATCTAGAAATGAAAAATGTAGGAACTCAGACATAAAGCACAGAGGTAAGCCTCACCAATGCAATACAAGTGAGGAACGAGAGGATCGCATGCACTGAAGACACCATAGAAACATGGCTACCTCAATCAACAAAAATGTTAAATATAAATAAATCCCCCCCCAAAATATTCCACCCAGCATATCTAAGAAAAATGTGAATAAAGGAAGGAGAAGAAACTCAAGGCAAAAACACACTTGCTACTTTTAACAAAATCCTAGAAAATTTCTCTTATCTAAAGAAGGAAATGCCTATCAAGTTACAAGAAGCATACAGAACACCAAACAGGATGGACCAGAAATGAAAGTCTCCTTGACATACAATAATCAAAACACTAAACATGCCAAATAAAGGATATTTAAAACTGCAAGGGAAAAAGACCAAGCTATATATAAATGCAGACCTATTACAATTAACCCTAATTTCTCATTGGAGACTTTAAAGGCCAGAAGAGTCTGAGCAGATGTGCTGCAGACACCAAGAGGCCATGAGTGCCAGGCCAGACAGCTATAGACAACAAAACTTTCAATCACAATAGATGAAAAAAGTAGGGTATTCCATAATAAAACCAAACTTAGGCAACATCTGTCTACAAATCCACCCCTGCAGAAAGTGCTGGAAAGAAAATGACAACCTAAAGATGTTTACTACACTCAATAAAACATGTAAAATAAATAATCAAATTAATAGAGGGAAAGCAAACATACACACACACCACCAACAACAACATAAAATAAAATACCAGTCACTAGTCACTGATATCTCTCAACATTAATGGTCACAGTTTCTCAGTAAAATGAAAAAGACCAACAGAATGGATGCACAAACAGGATTGATCCTTCTGTTGCACCACTGAAACACAACACATCAAGGATAAAAATTAGGTCAGGGTAAAAGGATGAAAATAATATTTTCTAAGCAAGTGAACCTAAGAAGCAGGCTGGTGTAGCCATATCCAAAATAGACTCCAAATCAAAACTAATCAGAAGAGACTGGGAAGGACACTACAGACTAAAAGAAAACTCCACCAAGAAGACATGTCAGTTCTTAACACCTATGCTCCAAAAACAAGGGCACCCAAGTTTATAAAAGTAACATTACATCTTAAATCACATATTGACCCCACACATACACAGTGATAGTGAGAGACTTCAGTGCTCCACTCTCACAAATAGATTGGTCATTTGGACAAAACCTAAACAGAGAAATGTTGGAGCTAACTGGCATTATAAACCAAATCTACCCAACAGATACATACAGAATATTTAATCCAAACACACAAAAAAATATACTTTCTTCTCAGCATTTCATGGAACTTTTTCCAAAATTGACCACATATTTGAACACAACGAAAGTCTCAATAGATTCAAGAAAATTGAAATTATACCCTGTATCCTATCTGACCACCACGTGTAAGAGCTAAATATCAGCAATAGAAACAACAGAAACTCACAAACTTCTGGAAACTAAATGATTATCTATTGATTTAAAAATGGGTCAAGACAAAAATTCAGAAAAATAGTTATAGATTTTGTAAAATTTAAAGTAAATACACAGCATATCCAAGCTTATATGGCACAATGAAAATAGTTCTAAAAGGGAAGTTCATAGCATTATGTGACCATATAAAAACCTTGGAGGGATCTCGTACTAGCAACTTAACAGCACACCTGAGGTATCTAGAACAAAAAGAAGAAATCACACTCAAAAGGAGTGAACAGCAAGAAATGATCAGTACTCAGGACTGAAGTCAATAAAACAGAAACAAAAATCAATGAAACAAAGAGTTATTTCTTTTCACAAAAATCAATAAACAGACAACCCATTATTCAAAATAACTAAAAAGCAGAGAGAGAGAAAATCCAAAATAACAAATCTGAAATGAGAAAAGGGACATAACAACAGACATCAGAGAACATACTTTAAAATCTTGTACTCCACCAAATTAGAAAATCTAAAAGAAATAGATAATCTTCTTGGTACATACCACTTATCAAATTAAATTATAACCAGATAAGAAAATAGGAGCAATTATTAAAACTCTCCCAACAAAAAAAAAAAAGAAAAGAAAAGAAAAGAAAAAGAAAAAACAGGGCCAGGAGATCTTAGCACAGAATTTTACCAGACTTTCAAAGAAAAATTAATGCCAATAGTCCTCAAATTATGCCACAAATTAGAAACAGAAAGAACATTACCTAATTCCATTTCTGAGGCCATAGTTTCCATGAAACCTAAACAAGATAAAAAAAAAAAAAAAAAAAACCTAAGAAAGATTACACACCAATGTTGCAGTAATTTCTTACCCCAATAAGCCTGTATATATATATATATATATATATCCACACAACTCAGTTATTATATTTATAAGCTGTATGCCTAGATTCGGCAGATCCATCACTATACTAACTTACTCCCCAGCTATGAGACCCCTTGCTACTTGTGCCTTTTCCAGGTTCTGCTCCACCCTTCCTTACACCTCCTACTCCTCCATTCTCTGCGACCTTCTGCACCACCTTTTCCTTCCCCTGCCCAATTATCTGCTCTAGCCTTTATTTGACCAGTGAAAATAGGAAGAAGGTTCAGTGAGATCACCTGAGGATTTCATTTACTCCTAGTGGGGTCAGCCCCTCTTGAGGAAGCAGAATTAACATCAAAATACAAACAGCACCAGGGCAAGTCACAACACACCAATTTCCCTTATGTACATAGATGCAAAATTTCTCAAAACAATGCTTGTTTATCAAGTGTAAGCCACACAAACCAGAGTGCCCTTGGAACACTCCAACTTCTTCAGTTAGTTCCCAAAGACCCAATCCACTGCCACCTCTTCCTTCCCCACCTTTGCCACTACTTCAGTGTTCCCACCCCCACCTTATGCAGACATGCCCTGATCAGGTGCAGGCCATATTAACCAGTAAAGCAGGTAAACAAACTAAGGCAGAGACACTAAAACCTGGACTAAAGCCCATGCCAGCTGCCAAAAAGCCAGCCACCAACTTGAGTGGAGACTCATTGTTGGACCAGAGACCATACTGTGCACCAGAACTCAGAATAGGCCTCCTGCTCTCAGACCTCCTTTACTTTCTTAGTATCTCAACACACATAATTCCCCAAAAAAACCCTTATCACTGAGTCCTAGTTCCTAAATTAGGGTGAGACCCACTGTTCAGTCAAAGCCCAGGCTAGCCTCCAGAAGCCTAGCCACAAAATGGGCAGATACTCCTACTGGACCAGAGGCCATGCTGGCTTCCCAAATTTCAGGCCATGAAGAACAGAAGACCAAATATGAAACAGAAACCAAAGAAGAAAATACCCATCTAACAAAGACAACCACAGAAATTGGACCTAGACCAAAAATCACCCAAAACCCAGTTGCCAAAGGGAGAAATGTGGAGAGCTTTTGGGGCTGCTTGGCAGGAATCTGACATGGGCCAAGGACAAGGAAATGGGCTCCAGGCAGAAATATGACATTAGGCTAGAACAAAGAAGCAATTTCATGCAGGAATCTAAATATTAGGCTAGAACAAGGAAGTAGGCTTCAGACATGAAAATGACTTTGGGTTAGGACAGGGAAGTAGGCTCAGATATTTTGGTCATCCTGATAAGCCATTAAAAATAGGGATCATGGGAGTGTTCACAGAATTTTGTTTATTGCCTTGCTTGTTCTTTGACTATTTGTGTTTATTGTCTTGCTTGTTCCTTGACTATTTGCATCTATTGTATTGCTAGTTCCTCAACCTAGAACTGACCTTAATACTTGCATATAGTTAAAATGTTATAAAAGCAAAAAGGAGGAGGGGGGATGACATAGGGGCTTCTGGGCGGAGGGATGGGTAAAGGGGATGACATCTGAAATGTAAATAAATAGAATATCCAATTTAAAAAGAAGAACTCAATCAACAAAAGCCAGGGTAATATGTCACCACTGGAGGCCAGCAATCCTGTTACTGCAAGCACTGAAAATTCCAACACAGCTGAAGAAAAGAAAAAGCAAAAAGAAAAAGAAAAGAGAGCATCACCAATGGAATACAAGAGATGGAAAAATGTTGAATGTTAGGCATTGCAAACATGATAGAAGAAATTGACACATTGAACAAAGAAAATGGTAAATCCAAAAGATTCCTGAAACAACACATGCAGAAAATCTGGGATACTATGAAAAGGCTAAACTGAAAAATAATAGAAATAATTGAAGCAGAAAAAATCTCAGCTCAAAGGCCCAGAAATTTTTTTAACAATATCATAAATGAAAGTTTTCTTAACCAAAATAAGAAGATGTCTATAAAGGTACAAGAAACATAAAGAACATTTAATAGATTGGATCAGAAAAGAAAGTCTTATCAGCATATAATAATCAAAACACTAAATGTACAGAAGGAAGAAAGAATATACATCACTGAAAGGGAAAAAGACCAAGTAACATATAAAAGTAAATTTATTAGAATTAATTTCAGTTTCTCAGTGAAGACTCTAAAATCCAGAAGAGCCTGGACATGTGTGCATCAAAGTTTAAGAGACCACAGATACTAGCAGAGACTACCTAGCAAAAATTTTAGTCATCATAGAAGAAGAAAGCAGCATATTCTAGGATAAGGTCAAATTTAAACATCTATCACAAATCCAATCCTACAAAAGTTACTAGAAAGAAAATTCCAACCCAAGGAGGTTAACTACACCCATGAAAACATATGAAATAATCTCACATCAGCAACACAAAACAAGAGAAACACACAAGGGCGCGTGTGCGCGCTCACACACACACACACACACACACCAAGAACAACAACAAAATAAGAGGAATTAGCAAACATTGGTCACTGATATTTGTCAATATCAATGAACTCAACTCCCAATAAAAAGGCACAGACTAACAGAATAGATGCAAAACAGGACACCCCCCCCCCAATTCTTCTGCTACATACCAGAAATGCACCTCAGCATCAAAGATAGATATTATCTCAGAGTAAAGAGTTTGAAAAAGATTTTCCAATTACATGGACCTAAGATGCAAACTAGTGGATCCTTTCTAATAGCTAACAAAAAAGACTTCAAACTAAAATTAACCTAAAGAGTCTGGGAAGGACACTTCATACACAACAAAAATAATTCACCAAGATGACACAATCCTTAACATCTATACCCCAAACACAAGGGCACAAGTTATTGTAAATGTAATGTAAAATGTAAATGTAATATAAAAAATATTTAAACTTAAAGCACATATCAACCCTCACACATTGATAGTAGAAAACTTTAATACCAAACTATCAGCAACAGACAGGTCATCCAGGCAGAAACTAAACTGATACTGGAGCTAGTATACATTATGAACCATGTTGGCTTAAGAAATATCTATAGATCATTTCACTCAAATATAAACGAATATGCCTTCTTCTCAACACCTCACAGAACACAGACCATTCTTCAGAATTCACCACATGCACAGTCACAGAGGAAGTCTCAATAGATACAAGAAAATTGACATAGCTCCTGTATCCCATCAGACCACCATGGACTAAAGCTGTATTTCAACAGCAAAAATAACAGAAAGCTTATGGACACATAAAAACTGAACAACTCTCCATTGAATGAAAAACAGATCAGAAGAGAAATAAAGGAATTATTAAAGACATCCTAGAACTCAGTAAAACTAAATGCATAAAATACTCAAATTTATGGGAGATAATGAAAGCAGTATTAAGAGGAACACTCATAGCACTAAGTGACTTCGTAAAGAAAGTTGAGCGATCTCAAACTAGCAACATAACAGCATACCTGAAAGCTCTAGAAGGAAAAAAAGCGAAAAGACCCAAGAAGAGTATATGGCAGGAAATAATCAAACTGTGAGCTGATATTAATAAAATAGAAACAAAGAAAATAATAAAAAGAGTCAATGAAAGAAAGATCTGGTTCTTTGAGAAAAATCAACAAGATAGACAAACCTGTAGCCAAACTAACTAAAAGCAGAGAGAAAATATCCAAATCAACAAAATAAGAAATAAAAAGTGGAACATAACAACAGACACTGAGGAAATCCAAAAAATTATTGGTAAATCTGTACTAAATAAAATTGAAAAAATTGAAGAGAAATGAAATTTTTTGATAGATACCAGTTATCAAAGTTAAATCAAGATCAGATAAAAATTTACATAGATTTGTAAGCTCAGTCATTAAAATTTTCCCAACAACCACAAAAACAAAAGCCTAAGACCAAATAACTTTAGCACAGAATTATGACAGACTTCTACTTTTTATGTCACAGTAACAGAGCTTTTCAGACCCTATATACCCCATTTAGTTACTCACAATAAAATTGTAGTAACTTAATACTTACAGAAAGGGCAAAGGTGAAGAAACATTAACACACCAAAGGATAAAATTTTGAAGAAAAATTCTTAATTGAAATCACTAAAGGAATACAAGAAGATGCATTGTGTTATTCTAAGAAGAAAACAGCTGGGAGTAAACTCCATAGTAATGCTTAAAAGTTAAACACAGTGAAAGGCATGCATGTACAAATACACACACAGTGCACTTACTCTGAATTAGGCACTTTCCTGAGCATTTTACATAAATGGCTTATTTTATCTTAACAATGTTACTTGTTAGACAGAATTGTTATCTCCTTTTTTTTAGATAAGGAAATGGAAGAGAAACATGCATAGCTGGTTTCCCAAGGTCATTTGGCTAGTAAGTAATGGAAGCCGAGTTTGTCTACTAGTATTATAGTAGTACTTAGAACAGCTTTTGCTAAAGCACATGGAAACTTCACTCGGAGCTACAAAACAAATAAAAGTAGGATGAAAGTTTGGCATCTTTTCCTTAATTTTACATCCATCATCTTTATGATGGGTGTCATGATTGGTATCCTACATAGACATTGTTGTCATTTAAGGAGCATCCACTTACAAACCAGTAAAACTTAAACCATCTCATTCCCCTTCAAGGCTAAAAGATGAAGGAAAGGGGGCATTGGCCTAAACCTGTAGGCACTTTGTGTTCTAGAAACAGCAAGCCCAAACAGGACAGACAATACCACAAATCGAAAAAAAAATATCTGTGTTGATAAAGCTGCACCTTAGAGGAGTCATCATCCCTTGGGGATCAGATAGATCACCTCAGAGGACGTCGTACGGTCCATCTCACAGAACCAGAACTGGAGCAATAGTCATCCAGCCCACAGCTTGACCACAAAGTGTAGCCGTACAAGCCTCCTATCCTGTCTCCCAGGATGTCTTTCCATTTCCATCCAAAGCCTATCTCAATACCAAAAAGAATGAAAGACCCATCCAAAAGATGCTGAAGCCTCTGTCTGTTGTTCTTCACATTGTGCTGAAATGAATCTTCTTTCTCTGCTTCTCACCATGGCCTCTTCTGTTAGTACAGTGGGCCAGTGGGAAAGACCAGTCTGCATTGGATTACCAGAGTTAGGACTTTGCCCAAAGGTTTGGTTTCATAGAAATGTTTACCTGAACTGGGAGAATGAACTGGGGTTCATTATTATTAATGATTCCCTTATTATTCTTCCAGGGTGAAGACATGAAATAAAAAGTCTCCTTTCTCTCTCCTTTACTAATCCTTGTCACTTTGCTAGACATATAGGACACAGGTAACCAAGTCTTTCTTGGGTGGTGGGGAGGGGGCTAAAATGCTCACAACAAAAGATGATACACTCATTAAATGTTTGCTTACAGGAAGAGTTTCGATATTAACTGAGCACCTGATATGTCCATTCCACCAAGCAAGACATTTTATGACTCAGAGTGACACTGTTACTTTGTGAAGTTCAGCCATTATAAGACTGCAATGACCATAAATGGCATAATCTAAAGATTTTAATTAGAAATGGCTGCTAAAAAGAAGACAGTTTCCTGACTTAGACACAATGTATAATGACAGGCTAGAGGAGAGAGGCAACAAGAATGCATGTATTATGAGTTATCTAGCCAAAGGTAGTAATATACTCCAGTGCAAACAAGAAAGGTTTTATATCTGACGACAGAGAAGGTTTGAAGCAGAACTGGTGTGAAAATGTGAAACATTATCTATGTGCTTTAAAACCACATAACTAATGAAAGAAGGGACCTAGGGCACTGAAGATCTCAAGAGTTATTGCTTGTGGAATGGATGGCATAAAGGTTTTAATTAACTTTAGACTTATA
Source organism: Rhabdomys pumilio (assembly GCA_030674055.1). Taxonomy (NCBI): domain Eukaryota; kingdom Metazoa; phylum Chordata; class Mammalia; order Rodentia; family Muridae; genus Rhabdomys; species Rhabdomys pumilio. The sequence continues at coordinate 114,218,441 of JANHMN010000004.1, read as the reverse complement.
TTCAACTTAGAAGCTCAGCTCTATGAAGTTATTGAAAAGTCCTCAAATCCAGCACCACAGAGCATGCTCACAGGAACCTGAGGATAATGGGACTTGAAGAATTTGGACATCTGTTACACAGCTTGATGCTGGCTTTGAGGAAATCTTGTGCCTACATGCAAAGCAAGAAAGTTAATGACTCTTAAAAATAGAATCTCATCAATGGCAGATGGACAACTGTTAGGTAATCACTGACCCAACAGAAGATGTGTTCTACACTGCCTGTGTTGTGTGTTTATGTGATACACCAGTATCCTAATCTATTATGCCAGGACTCGGGTTAAAGCCACACAATTTAAATGGTTGGCGAGCAACAACTATCCAACAGCATAATAAAAAAAAAAAAAAATCAGTACTTTGTTTGATGGCACACATGACTAAAAAGGATTAGGTTTGCAGAGATGTATGTTAAATAATTTTTTTTTCCGTTTCTTTTCAGGTTTATTCTTTAGTCTTAAGCCCTCAAATAAATAAGAGACTTTAAAAGCCATTAACATGACATCTTACATTTAAGCCTTTATATTTAACTTATTTTCTTTATTGGTTTATACCATATACTACCCTTGCTTATCACTTATAATTAATTACATACCTTGTGAGATCTAGACATAAAAGACATGGAAATCACTGTAAAGCAAGGTAGATTTCACCCTAGCATGTATTAAAAAACAATTCTCATTTTACTGTTTTTGTTACTTCCTGGAAGTTTGTATTTTTCTCTACTGTATGACATGAAGTCAGATAATTTTTTTTTTTACAAAGTGTAGCCCTAGTACTCACAGAAATTAAAAGGCCCAGTGTTAAAGGAGCTATACACAGTCCAAAACTCCTGATGGTAAACATTGACATGACTTTGAATTTGGAAAATCTGACCCCCTTTGAAATGTTTCTCTATGTAAGAGTAGTGACATCAGTATCACGAAGCTAATCTGGAAACAATAGCATCCCTGCACCACTGTTTTACACAATGCCTTTTTAAGTAATGGTAATATTCATGCCATGAGTTTTTTAAAGTAAAGCTAAAACAAACTTCTGCCAAAATGTTTGAAGGGGATAATGGTGCCTGGAGAGGCAGCCCAGTAGTTAAGAGTACTATCTGCTCTTCCAGAGGACCCAGTTTTGATTTTCAACATCTGCATGGCAGCTCACAACCATCTGTAACTGTAGTTCAAAGGAATCCAATATCTTCTAGCCTCCTTGGGCACTAGCCATGAGTGTGCTATGCAAACGTGAGTGAAGGCAAAACACCCATACACACACACACACACACACACACACACACACACACACACACACACATAAAAATAGATTAAATTAAAAGTTGCTTTTTTAAAAAAAGACATTTGAGGATCTGAATCTCAAAGGAGCAGGAATAGAAAATTTTGGCTTCAAGGGCACAAAAGATGAAAGGAACAGAGAGAGATGAAGAGCAATGCCTGAGCAGCATGCTTTGTGGGCAAGCAGATTCTATCTTTAAACTGATTACCTGAGGCAAAAAAGAGGGGTACTGTATCCATAGCTTCAAGATCTTCCAGATTCTGTTGGTGGCATTTCCCTGAGGGACAGTAGCTTCTCTGTACTTCCTGTGCCAATCAGACTTTCAAAGCACCCTATGTCTACAGAGCTAGGGAAGCTCAAGTGCAACACAGGCATCTTAAGAACAGAGTGCTTCAAGCATTCTAGGGACTGGAGAACTTCTGTTTGACTCACCTCAATCCATAGCAAGGATGGTTGCTATAACAATGATAAACCCACATATGTCATCACCAAGGTCGTTCTGGTGATGCAGTCTGGGATGGACCATAGAGACTCAAGGTGCTTACGTAGGGTTTCTATTGTTCTGCCAAAAAATCAGCTCTAGTAAGAAATTTGTATTCTTTATAAAACACAGAAAGATTATAAGAATATGTTGTCATATTAATCCCAAGTATGGGATATGGAAGTGCTTCAGATTGTCCATAGCAACTGACTATGATTTTTTTCCTCTGTGCTCTAACAGGGGTGTGATATTACCAGCTACAGAGAGTTTTTGTGAATGTGTGAAGTTTGGAATTCTGGGGACTCTTCAGTGGGTATAAAAATGCTAGAGCCTCCATAGGGTGGTTGGATGCTGTTGATTGCTGTTGGTCATGGATTGTTGCACTTTCTCATGTAGCTGTGTGCAAAGAGAAGAGAAGAAGAAATTAGCTATTCTGACAGCGAAGATCAACTGTGCCCCAAGGAACTTGACACACTTAATCAGCAGGAAGTAGTCTAATAATATCGTCACAATTTCCTACCTCTGACTTTATTCAGAGATTTCTTTCTCCCTCTCTTCCCTTTATCCTTCTTTCTCTCCTACCTTGTGTTAGGGGGTTGAAAGGAAAGAAGATGAGGAAGGGTGGAAGGTGGAAGAAAGAAAAACCCACAAATTAGCCAAAATGCTGGCTACAAACACGACAAAAAGCAACTCAGGGTGGAAATGGCTTATTTCTTCTTACATCATCCAGAGAAGTCAGAGCAGCAACTCAAGGCACAAAGCTGGAGGCAGGAAGTGATTGATGTACAGGCCATGGAGGAGTGTTGCTTACTGTCTGGTTCCCAATGTCTTTCTCTGTCTGTTTTCTTATAATACCCAGGATCATCATTTCAGGTGTGGGATTGTCCACAGTGATCTGGACCAACCCATAGCAATCATTAATTTAAAAATAATTATACAGACTTCTCTACAGACAATGCTTATGGAGGTATTGTCTCAATTAAGATGCCCTCTTCCCAGATATTTCTAGGTTTGTATCAAGTTGACAAAAAAAAAAAAAAAAAAAAAAAAACCAGCACCTTAGTCATCATGGCATTCAATGACCTATTGTCCCCCATTGGCAAGTTCACTGGTTAAGTGCAGTATATTGACATTTTGGGATCAGTACTTCACTTTGGGGTAACATGGCAGATTAGAGACCTCATCACTAAATGAAAGAAAATAGAAAAGATAAAACACAGTAAGCTCTTACCATGCGAGAGACAGGAGGCTCTGGAGGAAAGCAAGAGTGAAGACAAAGCTGCAAGCCTCTCTCCATCAGCACATTGAGGACCTGAATAACCAGCAAAAACTAAGGCAGAAGGGCAGGAGTCTGTAGGAACTACCAGAAATTTACCAGCTCCTTGCACACTCCTTCACACACACACTGGCAACAAACACAACAGGAGGCTGCAGAGACCAATGGCGTCCACTTGCCCTTTTACCAGACAATACCAAGAGTCAAAGTCTCTGAGAACTGCTAGAGTCAAAGTCTCTGAGAATTTTCCCTGTGCCAGAAATTCTCTCCATAAGTACTCTGTTCATTTTGTATTTTTGTTATTTAATCTCTGCTGTTGTATATATGTCTCATGGAGGTTGGTTTTGTGTGTAAGCCTTAGCGTTGTCATGTATGTTTCCTCACCTACTCTACCACAAGGTATCCTCTTCTACTTTTCCTCAATCTCCTATACATCCCTATTGTTCCCATGTCCTTTCCTCTTTCCCTCATCCATATTCTTTCTTCCTTCTAATTTGTTGTTGTTGTTGTTTATTCAAGACAGAGTCTCACTATGAGTTCTACCTGTCCTGGATTTCACTACATAGAGCAGGCTGGTCTCAAATGCACCAAGACCTGCCTGGCTTGCCTCCTAAGTGCTGCTACTGAAGATGTGCACCACTGTGTCTGGCTTTCTTCTTTTACTTCTTAAATCTAACATTCTATACCTTTAACAGTCTCTAATCTACAGGCCCTGACTATATTGCAAACCTCCTGTTCCAGTAGCTGTACCCACCTTAATTTTTTTCTTTCTCCAAGTTTATCGTATACTTATCACACTATTTTTTCCTCCCAATCCTTATATTATCCTAATTTAATCCTGACTAAAATCCAAATACATTCTGCACCATCCATATCTTCTTGTCATCCAGTAGTCAGCGGAGGCAAAGGGGTACCTGTTTGTTGTTATTTGCCTAGTACATCCTTCACACAGTGCTAACTCAGTATCTGAGGTTGTTCTCTCTGTTGACAGCATAGTTGAGGAATAATGTAGTGTGAGTGTACTCTCCTGAGCTCCTGGTCCAAGAAACTATTTTCTGAACTATTAATTTCAATTCTACCACTATAAATTCCCACTTGAATGTTCTAATATTTCTAATGAAAGACTGTAGGTGATATGAGAGAAGGACCAAAGGATATTGTATGTATGTAACAAGTGTTCAAAGAACAAATAAAGATGTTTAAAAAGAATAAAATACTTTAATTATATTTGGAAGTGCTAAGGACTAAACCTAGATAACTACACATAGTAGGCATATACATATATACATACATACATACATACATACATACATACATACATACATACTGTACCACTGAACCATTATTCCCTCTTTTTATTTACATTTTTTGACATAGTTTAGCTAGAATAACAGATTGGATGACAAGCACAAGATACTTGGAAATTAATCTGAAGAAGTGCTTTGAGTTGGAGAATGGGACCCTCAGGACTGAAAAGAAAGATTTAAACTGTATACTACAGAAAATTAGCCAATGGCAAGGCATCAGGTTAAATCATCTTAAAAAATAATTTTTAAATATTATGAAACAAACTATTTCCTAATGCTTATAGCATAACAATGAACTACAGAAGTAAACTGAAAGAGGTTCACATCAACATTCAAAGTTGTATTTGTGAGGAGTTCGTAGGTGTCATAAAGCAAGACACAATCTGAGAGCAAGACATACCAATAATCCTAGCACTCAGGAGCCTAGGACAGGAAGAGTGCCAAAAGTTAAAGCCAAGCCTGGGTTACACAGTGAGACTCTTTTGGAAGAGAAAGAGGGAGGGAGCAAGGAAGGAAGGATAAAGAGAGGAAGGAAACAAGGGAGGGAGGGAGAAACAAAGGGAAGAAGGAAGGAAGGGAAGGAGGGAAGGAGGGAGGGAGGGAGGGAGGGAGGGAGGGAGGGAGGGAGGGAGGGA
>JANHMN010000004.1:114160191-114213415 GCA_030674055.1 Rhabdomys pumilio | reverse complement strand
GGAGGGAGGGAGGGAGGGAGGGAGGGAGGGAGGGAGGGAGGGAGGGAGGGAAGGAAGGAAGGAGGAAGAGTCCCAAAGTTCTCTTAAAAGTAAATCAAGACTAAGCATTCTCTACAGTTACAAAGATTCTGCATGTTCAAGCTCTGTCCTTCTTACCTATTATTTCTGCTACTTTTTTTGAGTCCAGACTTTTTTGTGACCTCATTCTTATAACTATACTATGTAATCACTGGCATTTCTGCCTGTTCCTGCATAGGCACGACAGTAAACATAAATATGATCACCAGGCATCAGGCACGTCACTGTACAAAATCAGGCAAAGGTACCACTGCCAGCCTGTCCTGTCTGCTCAGTCAGTGCACACTGAGGTGTGCTTGGGATGCTGGGACCTGTGTGCAGCACACTACCCTGACAGCATGGCTACAGTCATTTGTCTGACTCCATACAGTCCATCTTGTGCTCAGTTTGAACCTTGGTGTTGATGTTACTCACATGAGTCAACAGGGTTGCAGCCAAGATCATGGATGGCAATCTCACATATCACTGTGGCACAAATACTTTATAGAGATGGGCACATGGTTGAAATTATCTTCTTACAACCAGGAGGTCACATTTTCAATTTATTTCACAACCAATAATATTTTTCAATAATATTTCAATACCACTTCAGATTCTGTATATATCTGTTTCTCTAGGAAACGTCATTTACCCAGTCATTTTGAATTGTAACTCAAAACCTATGCAGCATTGATAATTTAATATGGATAGAAGAAAAACATCTGAGAATCTTATGGGTTATTAAACACCAAATTGTTCTTTAGATGAAATTAAAGGAAATCCTTGTGCCAAGTTCCTTGGCTTGCTGTGGAGCCAGGAGTAGAGAGTGCTGCTATGGTGCTTCAGGCCTGAGAGTCTGTGATAGGGTCATAAAATCAATACACTGAGTTGAGAAAAATTACGTCTCAGCAGTCTGTGAAGATGACAAAACCCAAAACATTCTAGATAAGCATTTATTGTTCACCTAAGATGTAATGTTGCCAAGCTAAGAGATTTTATTGATTGCAAAGATGACAACACTGCAACAAAGTTGGGGAAAGTTTAAACACAGAGAGCACTTAATGCAGCATTTAATGTGCAAAGATGGGAAAGGCTTTCCCATAGAAGAGATTACATCAAATCCCAAACATAACTCTAATGTTGTCCTGGCCTAACAAGAAAAATACAGTTTGGAAAAGACTTAAAGATAATACTAAATTTATACTATTACAGGAAAATATAATATAAACAAGGTAGCAAGATGCCACATTGGAACTTTCCACACTGTTTTCTAAGTGACACATGGCATTCTAAAACACTTTTTATATTGATAATTAAAGTACTGAAGCAGTTTTCTAGTTATATGTAACATTCCTGGGAACCTGCTTTGACTCCTTATCAGGTTGCTATCCTGTGGCCAATGAGTCAAAACTTGCTTTTATTCTACAATAGAGTCTGAGCTGCCTTTGAGATATGATTTGGGTGTTTGATCCTGAATTTTTCTCTTTGATCTCAGAATTTCAAGAAGTAAAACTTTATCTGTGAGATATACTCAAACCCCACAGCTCCAAGTTCTCTATGTAAATTGCAATAATGAATTATATTCATTGTCTTCTTGTTGCTGTTATGAAATGCCCAAGGCTGGATACTTTATTAAAAAAAACCATTTTTTAACCATATGTCTAGAGGTTTGATGCCTAGGGCCTGACATCATGATAACATTTCCAGATGAGTCCTGGGACATCACAAAATCACATGGCAAGAAGCAGGCCTCTCACACTGGTGTCTGTCAGAGTAATTTCTCACTCTTTTGAATAAATCTATCAAGATGTAATCATAAGGCTCTATGTAATGATATTACTTAAACAGAGGTCCCAGCAGTAAATACTATAGTGGAATTGATATTTCAAAATGAGGTTAACATTTCAATAACTTAAGCCTTGGAAGTGCTCTCTCTCTCTGTCCTTTCCTCTCTCTCTCTCTCTCTCTCTCTCTCTCTCTCTCTCTCTCTCTCTCTGTCTGTCTCTCTTTCTGTCTCTCTCTCTCTCACACACACAAACACACACACACACACACACACACACACACACACACACGCGCGAGTTGGGGACTCATGTTAATGTGATGGCTCTGCCCACTTGGAAAACATTAGAATAATAGCAACTCAATTCTAAGGGAATGCTCAGGTCACCTCTTTGAGAAAAAGAAATAGGGTAGAAGAGTTTCAAAAGGGCAGCTCCCCTCACTGTTTTGTCATTGTGAAATCAGAAGTCAAGATGATGCCTAGCCTTAGGAGTGATGCTAAACCAATAATTGTGTGTGTGTGTGTGTGTGTGTGTGTGTGTGTGTGTGTGTGTGTACGTCCATTTACTCAATAAATGGAAAGAAAAGTAGCCCTGTGGGACCTAGTGGCCATCTATCAAGTGTTCCCCAGCTCCTTATGAAATATTTCTGTAATTACACCATATTTTCTCCTTATGCTATAAATTACAAAGGAACAGGATGCATGGCATATGTTCTGATCTGTTGAGTAATTTCTTACAAAGAACAGGTCACATTTTTTCTCAAAATTGTGTAGTAATACTCACAATTCTCAAAAAGAAAACAATGCTTACAGTTAAAACTGCACCACACTTTTTTTTAACCTTCCATTTGTTTACATCTCAAATGATATCCCACTCCCTGGTTAACCCCTCCATCAACCTCCCATCCCGCATCTGCCCTCCCCCATCCCCTTTGCCTGTATGAGAGTGCTCAACCACCCACCCACATTCTCCTGCCACTTTCTAACACACTATCTTATAAGAAGACTCCACTAATAACAGGGAGAGGCTATATTCTCTGATGCCACGTCTCTAGAAACATTGACCTGGATACTTCATCATTCTCACCCTGATTTAATAAAACTTAGCTTTCTCTGTCTATAGAACCTCCTCCTTTCTCATTTTCCAAGGGTCCCTATGCTGTGAAAGAGGAATCATATATCTTGATCTCTCTGTTTCTGGTCATTGTTAACAGCAGCTCCTTCTGCAGAATCATTTTAGCTCCTATTTCCAGGTTTGACCCCAGTCTCTCAGTTAGTTCAAATTCCTTCCCCACCCCTAAAAATGAATATTTCCAATTCAGCATTCTAGTAATAACAGGTAGTGTATTCCTGGCCTGGGGCATGTGTCTATGGACTTTCATCTACAGTATTCAGTACAGATAACTATTAGGAGCAAAATCATCCAGAAGAGAAAGAACAAGTCACAGTTTTTAAAAGGACAGAATCTAAATACACTCTATTGCTTTTCTAACACTATACTTTTGTGTTCTTCTAATGCCTATAGAGCAAAATACAGACATAGCTGTAGCTGAATCCTATGCAGACTGCAAGCTGGGTATTTCCAGTATTTAGATTCCAGTGGGAGGAAAGGTCTTGTTGCAAGTTCATTTGCTTGCAAGCACAGTTCATTGCCTTACAACTGTTGAACTCATGAGACGTTGTATTTCAAAGCCTGCAAGGAACCATAAGCTAGCTAATAGAGTATTCCATAACACCGTAACTACAGGGGCATCAAGTCACTAAACCTGCCCTCCTATATTTGCTAACTGCACATCATAGATTGAGATTTGTAAGTATCTCCTGCCAGTGCTTTTTCTCTGATTCAACTGAATTTGACACAGCCACCAGTCACATGGTGAATGGAAATGATTAGCAATGTCAAGGCCTTAGCCACAGTTGGTTGGTCAAGATTAAGATAAGGAGCCAAATCTAAACGTTTTATGTTTCTACTTAGGAATACTAAGGATAACATCATGCTTGTGATGATGAAAAACACTATCTCAAAAGAAATACAGAAGATAACAATAGAAGAAGATACCCAGCATTGATTTCTGGCCTCCACATGCACACATACAGGTAGGAACACACCACAGACACACACACACACACACACACACACACACACACACACACACACTGAGAGAGAGGAGAGAGGAGAGAGAAGAGAGAGAGAGAGAGAGAGAGCACTGAATAACATTAATGATTCCATGATTCCATGTACATATTCCAGTGACTTTTGCAAATTCTGGAAAAATAGAGTTCAGAATTTAATTTGATTATGAGAGGTGGCAATAACAGGGCCTCACTATGTGCATCAGGCTACCTAAGAACTCACTATGTAGCTTGTCTGGCCACCAACTGATGATCCTCTGGCTTCAGCAGGACTGAGGATATGGGAATGTATACCCTGGGACTTCAGTTACATTTTTAAACAGTGTGTATATTTGGCATAAATTTTTACAACTTGTCTTACCACTAGCATTTTTTTTAAGTTTGGCATCACTATTTTCTATTCTTTTTAATTTAACATTCTTGTACATATCATATACAAGTATTGTATTCACATCATTTCCACTCTCCCTCCTCAAAATTCCTCCTCTTCCTATGACTCCCAAATTTATGACCTTTTTTTTAATTATTGTTATACAAGCACACACACACACACACACACACAAGTCAATTTAGTGTTTGTCAGATATACATGTGTTTAAGGATGATGGAATTAAATAACATATCATTGTCCTTATCCCTGGAGAAAATTGGATCTCCCTTTGCTAGTATCCATTGTCTTTGGCTTTGTGATATTTCCCCCATCCACATTGGCAAGATTTTATAATACAGACATTATATCGAAGCAGGAATCCCAGTCCTCTGGCTCCTAAAACCTTTCCAGCCCTTTTTACACAATATTTTATGACCTTTAGGTGTTGGGGTTGTGTTAAACAAGTGTCAGTTGGCAGTGGGTTCCCTATGGTCACATATTTTCTAGATTTTGACCAACTGTGAGCTCTGTAATTGTCTCTATCTACTGCAAAAAGGAAGCTTTTTTTTTTTTTTTGATGAAGGGTGAGAGCTACTTTTATGTGGGTGTAAGTGTATGATTTAGAATACAGTCAGGAAATTTACTTTAGTAGGTTCTCCTTGCAGGTCCATGACTTTTCCAGTTGGCGAGGTTTCCAGAACCAGGCTTGAATTCCTTCCTATTAAGTGAGTCTTAAGTACAATTAGACAGCTATTGGTTACCTCTAAGATGAAAGTGTCACTATTGTACCACTTCGGCTATCTTGGGTTTTCCTGAGCACCACTGAGAGTGTCTGTGAAGCCTGAATGTACCTCGCTGGTGATGTTTTACTACTTTAATCCACCACAGACTTTATTTAGCATTACATTCACTTAGCATTAATTACATACAGCAAAAGTGAGCCAAGAATGGTGTCCAGGTTTACATTCTTAAACCACACCATCACATCATCTTTAGCCTTGTTGAACAGCAGTACTTGACCACAGCTATTAAGTTTCACTTCCTTTTATTTTGAGTGGGGTAAGAGCTAATAATTAACTTTCCCCATTGATTATTCCATATGTTCACATTAAGTACTACCTGCGTAGCTCCGGAAGTCTTTAAATTCAGGACCTAAATAGTTTTTCTTTGCCTCATCAGTCTCTTCGGCCATTTTCAGTATTTAAATATTTATTCTAACTATGGAATGCTTCCATGACAGATAAGAATAATACTCATGTTAGTACATAACATGTACCTTGTTAGTATGCCAAGAGCACCCAAGTTCCCACAGTGATCTTTTCAATCAGGGTTGGACATCGCCTAATAAAGTCTGTTGGCTTTACATGTCTTTCCTGAGGCAAGCACGATCAAAGCTATAGCAATCTAATTGGGCTCAAGATCTCCAGCTCCACTACTATAATAGTATTAGGGCTCAAACAATACTTGTTATTAAGTAATACTAAGAATTATGTATAATGGTAGATTCTATTACATTAACTATTATACATTATGCATTACATGCTATACAATATATATTATGTTATATGTTACTATATGTATAAAAATACATACTGAAGCCAAAGTAAGATGTCCAAAATAGATGGAAACCCAATAAGCAGGTATTTTTCACTAGAGGCTTCCAACTATATAAGACCAAACAGAGAATAGGAACAGGATGAAATGTAGCACAGAAGAGTACAAGAAACTAAGATGATAGGTGTGTAGAAATCAAGGTAAATAAATCATTAAGCCATATCCAGAGCCCAAGCCTAGGTAGAAGGCATGATAGAATTTCTCTATGCTTTACCTGAAGTAGCACTTGCTGAGGTCTGATATTTTTATATCATAATTAACCCTCAGGTCACAGTGCTACAGAAGAAACACGGATAAGTGGTCTAAAAAATCTATGAAATGTGGAGGAAGACCACATACTCGGATTTTTCATATAGTAGTATATCTTTATATAAAATATATTTTAATATATCTTTATATTTATAATTTTTATTTGTGACAGTTATTAGGTCTTTGTAGACCTAGTTTATAAATTAAATTTGTTATATCAGGATTAGTGGAGAGGTGATACAGAAATAAGGGAAGAACACCTCTCCTGTACAATTCTCCAGAGGCAGAAGCCAGTCTCTCTATTGAAAATGAGACTATACACATGATGCAGAGGGGTGATTTCTTTTCTTTCCTCTTGCTTTTTATTAATTCCTCTATATATTACATCCAGTGATGGTTTGTATATGCTTGGCCCAGGGAGTGACACTATTACAGGGTGTAGCCTTGTTGAAGTAGGTGTGTCACTCTGGTCATGAGATTTAATGCCCTTGTCTTAGCTGCCTGAGAGGCAGTCTTCTCCTAGGGGCCTTTAGATTTAGAACTCTGAGCTCTGTCTGCACCATGCCTGCGTGGATGGTGTCATATTCCCACCTTGATGGTAATGGACTGAACCTCTGAACCTGTAAGCCAGCCCCAATTAAATGTTGTCCTCATAAGAGTTGCCTAGGTCATAATGTTTGTCCACAGCATTATGTGGACAAAACCCTAAGACACACCTCAACCACAGTTTTCCTTTTCTCCTCTTCTTCCAGCCTCCCCTCACACCTCCTCTCTCCCTCAAATCCACTCCTCCTCCATTTCTCTTCAGAAAAGGGCAGGCCTCCCAGTAATATCAATGAAATATGGCAAATCAAGTTATGATAAGACTAGGCAAATCCCCACATATTAAGTAAGGCTGGACAAGGCTACCTAGTAGAAGGAAAATTGTCCCAAAAGCAGGCAGATGAGTCAGATACAGCTCGTGCTCCGCCTGTTAGTAGGCTCACAAGAATACCAAGCTATAAAACCATAATATAGGCCATACAGGTTCTCTGATTGTCATTTCAGTCTCTGTGACTCCTGTGAGTTTTGATTAGTTGGTTCTGTGGTGTGTGTGTGTGTGTGTGTGTGTGTGTGTGTGTGTGTGTGTTCCTCGATGTCTGTAGCTCCTACAATTCTTCCCCCCTCCCCTATTCCACAGGATTCTACTAAGCACCACTTATTGTTTGGCTCTGAGTCTCTGCATCTGCTCCAATCAGTTTCTGGATGACTCTGATAATGATCATGCTAGGATATGGTCTACGAGTCTAGCAGAATATCATTATCAATAATTTTATTGACTAATTTTTCCAGTCCTGTTTTCATTTTATTCTGGGTCTCTGGGATATCCAGACACTGGTTTCTGTTCATCCAGACAGTATCAGGAATAACCTCCCAGCCACAAATGGGGTACCTATGTTGCCCTCTCTACGTCTCAGGAAACATCTTGAAGGGAAGTTAGAGAGAATATGAGACCTTAAAGGAGAGAAGTATAGTAGAATGCTGTTTAACACAGTACTCACACACTCACGAACAGTACTCACAAGAGTACTCACGACCTCAGCTGCTATGGTTACCTGCACAACACATGCACCAGACTGAACCTAACCTCATTCTTCCCAGGAAGGCAGAGGGGGTCAAAAGGCACCATTCATCCCTTAGAATTTATAGCCGATTAATAGTTTCTAAGGGAGAGATATTTTTCTTTAGTGATGTAGCCAAGGCAGAGTCCATGCACCTGTAAATCATCTCTCACACGTCCTCAGGTAACAACTGTAGTTTAGCTCATTGATCACAAAGAAGAGGACAAGGAGAAGAAGGAGGAAAAGGAACAGGGGAGGAAGAGAGAGAGTATGAGAGGGAAAAAGAAGAATATATTTGGAAGTCTAAGAAGAAATGATTCTGACGAGGAAGTAGACCAGCAAGAATGAAACTGGGACAAGAGAAAGTAATGAGGGTTGAATATGATCAAATACTTTTAGTATATATATAAAATTGTCACAGTGAAACCCCTGATCATACATAATTAATATTTTGAAAAATTATAACTAAAAAATGACTTTCCTCAAAAAATTATTTTATGTATCATATGCTGTTATTAGGAAAAATTTTGACATATATTGTAAATAGTACGCCTTTTATAATTTTAGATCTTAAACTTTGGGGAAATATTTTTACTATGAAAAATATTTTTCATATTTTTATAATTATTTTTAAAAGTTAAATTAAAATAGCCTTATAAAAATATATCAAAATACCCAGAGTCATGAGTTGTTCTTGCAGTGAGACAGTGGTCACTCAACTTTGGGAGCCTTTGAAAATACAGCCATTCTTTGCCTGACCTCTAGTGTTCACAGCAAGTAAGTGTGGGTCTGAACACAAGGAAGGAAGGAAGGAGAGATTCCCAATTCAGCTTCCACTTTAGTTTTCAAAGTCAGGAAGCACCCACTGATCTCATGGGTCACATTCCATTCTTTCCCACTGAAGTAAAGTGATGTTCACATGTGTTGAATGACAAGTCTCTCTTTTCAGATACTTCCACAACCATTCCCTGGGCTGCATTCACCCTCATCACCAAGAAAACCACGCACACCCACTATGACCACATGACGGAGTGAATAAAGACTGTTTTTTTTTTTTCCTACTCTGGGGCTGTAAAAGCAGATTGATTTTGGTTTTGGTTTTTCAAGATAACGTTTCTTTTTATAGCCCTGGCTGTGCTAGAACTAGCTCTTGTACACCAGGCTGACCTCGAACCCAAAGACCCACCTGCCTCTGTTTCTGTAGAGCTGGGATTGAAGTCATTCCCCACCAGGTCCTGGCTTCGGTCAGCCAGACCATAACGTAACAAAACACTCAATATGATAAGCTTTAAACGAAGAAAGGTTTATTTCTGGCTTGCAGTTTTAGCAATTTAAGTCAGTTACCACCATTCTTTGGGGATGTATGATGAGGCAGCACGCCATGGCAGGATGGGAATGGCAAAAACTACCGGCAACCAAGGAAAAACAGGAAGTGGTGAGGGTCCTAATAGTCCCCTCAGATCCCATCGCTGATGTCTAACTTCCTTCCGTTAGGTTTTCTGCTAATACCGTCCTTCATCAACAGGCCAACCCTTCATCACTTGAGCTTTTGAGAACACTCCTGACTCAAACGAAAGCAAAGTTACTCGAACAAAGTGCAAAACTGGGGCAGACACAGAATTCCATGGCTTCCACCAAATCCTAGCGGTCACTTTTCCTCTTCCCTTAAGGTGAACTGAAGCAGTCACTGAGTAGTCGCTGACTTCCAGCACAGGTGCTTGTGATTCAGTAGTGCGCATCTCACCATTTTCTCTGATTTTCTCTGTGGATAATCCTTTGTAGTCGGAAGCCCTCTGAGAGTTTGAATGGAACAGCATACCAGGTGAAATTAGCAAATGTTGGGTTTCATTTACCTTCAGAGCTATAAATGAATGAATAAATAAATAAATAAATAAATAAATAAATAAATAAATAAGAAAAATACTCCGTTGTTTTTGCCTGCTTGTTTATACAAGATTTCCTGTTGGTCTGCCCAATGAGATAAGCAGCATCTATTCATTTGAGTCCTTTGTTTCTTCCCTCACCCTACTACCCACAATGGCATGACAACAAATCCCTCTTTCTGCTAAATGTTTATTTTTGTTAATTTTATCTAACAATCTCCTCTGATACAGAAATTTTATTCTTTCACTTCATCCCAAAATTTAATTCTTTGACTGTTATTACTCCAAACACTAGATACTAAACTCATTCAGATCAATGTTTGCTTAGTTTTACATCTTCAAATAACCTTACTTTTATTTCTAAACTAGTAAGAGCACCTGTGATTTCTCTAAGTCTACACCAGAGAATTGCCCTTCTGATAATCTGATACTTTAGATCAGCCATAACCTTCCAGAGTGACTATTTATTTAATCAGGTATCTAATTAGTCTTAATCTATTCATTAAAAATATTGATCAATCAAGGAGGTATTTATTGTTAAGCTTTGTTCTCTTGTGCTTTTATCTAATTGAATTTATTATTAAACTCTGTTTTGCATTATGGCTTCTTGGTATTCCTCTTAGAGTTGCATGCCGGATGAGACACTATTGTTGAAGATACTACACTCCTTGATTGCAAGATACACAGAAAACTAAGTGGAACTTAGGGGGAAGCTTCATTCCTGTTAGCTAACTTTCTTTTTTTAATTAATTGGATATTTTTTTTACATTTCAGATGTTACCCCCTTTCCACATTCCTCCCCCTACCCAGAAAGCCCCTATCCCATCCCCCCTCCTCCTGCTTCTGTGAGGATGTACCCCTACTCACCCACCCACTCCTACCTTCCCACCCTCAAATTTCCCCAAACTGGGGCATCCAGCCTTCACAGGACCAAGGACCTCCTCTCCCACCTATGCTGGACAAGGCCATCCTCTTCTCCATATACAGCTGGAGCCATGCCCTCCCTATCTGCTCCCAGGCTGGTGGTTTAGACCCTGGGAGCTCTGGTTGGTTGCTATTGTTTTTCTTCCCATGGGGCTGCAAACCCATTCAACTCCTTCAGTCCTCTCTCTAACTCCTCCATTGGGAACCCATTGATCAGTTCAATGGTTAGCTGTGAGCATCCGCCTCTGAGTATGTCAGACTCGGGCAGACCTCTAAGGAAACAGCTATATCTGGCTCCTATCAGCATGCACTTCCTGACATCCACATCAGCATCGACCTTTGGTGACTGAACATGGAATGGAAACCCAGGTGGAACAGTCTCGAGATGACCCCTCCTTCAGTTTCTGTCCCACACTTTGTCTCCAAATTTGCTCCCTTGAGTATTTTGTTACTCCTTCTAAGAAGGACCAAAGCACCCACACTTTGGTCTTCCTTCTTCATGAGATTCAAGTGGTCTGTGAGTTGTACCTTGGGTATTGTGAGCTTTTGGGCTAATATTCAATTATCAGTGAGTGCATACCATATGTGTTCTTTTGTGATTGGGTTACCTCACTCAAGATGATATTTTTACACAAACATAATTCCACGCTAATATCAAAAATAAAAGGAAGCAACAATCATTTTTCCTTAATATCTCTTAACATCAATGAACTCAATTCCCCAATAAAAATACATAGACTAACAGACTGGATTCATAAACAGGACCCAGAATTTTGCTGCATACAGGAAATGCACCTCAGCAACAAAGACAGACACTACCTCAGAGTAAAAGGCTGGAAAAAAATTTCCAAGCAAATGGTCCCAAGAAACAAGCTGGAGTATCCATTCTAATATCTAACAAAATCTACTTTCAACCAAAAGCTATCAAAAAAGATAAGGAAGGACACTTCATACATGTCAAAGGAAAAATCTAGCAAGATAAACTCTCAATTTTGAACATCTATGCTCCAAATGCAAGGGCATTCACATTCATAAGAGAAACTTCACTAAAGCTCAAAGCATACATTGCATGTCACACAAAAATAATGGGGGATTTCAACACCCCACTTTGAGCAATGGACAGATCATGGAAAAAGAAATAAAAGGAGACATAGTGAAATTAACAGAAATTATGAACCAAATGGATTTAACAGATATCTATAGAACATTTCATCCTAAAACAAAAGAATATTCCTTTTTCTCAGCACCTCATGGTACCTTCTCCAAAACAGACTATATAATTAGTCACAAAACAGGGCTCAACAGATACAAAAAGATTGAAATAATCCCTTGCATCCTATTAGATCACCACAAACTAAGCTGGTCTTAAATAATAACAAAAACAATGGAAAGTCCACATACACATGAAGACTGAACAAAGCTCTACTCAATGATGACTAGGTCAAGGAAGGAAGGAAGGAAGGAAGAAAGAAAGAGAGAAATTAAAGACTTTTTGGAATTTAATGAAAATGAATGCTCATCATACCAAAACTTATGGGACACAATGAAAGCAGTGCTAAGAAGAAAACTCATAGATCTAAGTGCCTACAAAAAGAAACTGGAGAGAGCATACACTAGCAGCTTGACAGCACACCTGAAAGCCCTAGAACAAAAAGAAGCAAATACACCCAAGAGGAGTAGATGGCAGGAAATAATTAAACTCAGGGTTGAAATCAACCAAGTAAAGACAAATAGAACTGTACAATGTATCAACAAAACCAGGAGCTGGTTCTTTGAGAAAATCAACAAGATAGGTAAACCCTTAGCTAGACTAACAAGAGGGCACAGAGACAGTATCCAAATTAATAAAATCAAAAATGGAAAGGGAGATATAACAATGGGAATGAAGGAAATACAAAAAAATTCATCAGATCCTACAAAAGCCTATCCTCAACCAAATTGGAAAATCTGGATGAAATAGACAATTTTCCAGACAGATACTAGGTGCTAAACTTAAATCAGGATCAGATAAACAATCTAAACAGCCCAATAACCCATAAAGAAACAGCAGCAGTCATTAAAAAATCAGAACTGAAAAGGGAGACATAACAACAGAAACAGAGGAAATTCAAAAAAATCATCAGATCCTACTACAAAAACCTATATTCAACAAAACTGGAAAATCTGCATGAAATGGACAATTTTCTAGACAGATACCAGATACCAAAGTTAAATCAGGAGCAGATAAACCATCTAAATAGTCCCATAACCCCTGTTGGCTAACTTTTGTTATGCTCAGGTCTTGGGGTCTCCAAGAGATCTCAGAGAATTACCATATCTGATGTATGAAACAAAAGAGCCTTTAATTCAAACCCAGGTTTGGATAGCAAATTGCATGGAGCCAAGTTGCAATGCCACGTCAAGGGGTTTAGGGAATTTATACAAGCAGGTTCTGGGGCTTCGGGTTTACATGGTGGATAAGGAAAGCTATTATTTCACATGTTTGGGCGGCAGACAGGGTTAACAGCCAGGTTCTCAAGATTGGAGAGGATGTTCTTTTGGCTTTTATGGTGTTATCAGGGTTAACTGTTTTTACAAACCAGTCACAGCTGTCTGGGAATGCTTAATTA
This sequence comes from Rhabdomys pumilio, assembly GCA_030674055.1. Taxonomy (NCBI): domain Eukaryota; kingdom Metazoa; phylum Chordata; class Mammalia; order Rodentia; family Muridae; genus Rhabdomys; species Rhabdomys pumilio. The sequence continues at coordinate 114,200,192 of JANHMN010000004.1, read as the reverse complement.
GCTTGATTTCTCTCTAAGGATGTGTGTGTGTGTGTGTGGGCCCGAGCTGCCCCACGCTAGGCGCCAAAAATGTTGCAGCCCAAGCCACCCCATATTTGGGGGCTAAAAATGTTGCAGCCAGAGCTGGCCCACACTTGGGGGCCAAAAATGTCAAGAGCCACTCTGTCAATGTTGGGACCTGCACTGCCAAAAGCCTTCGGGACTAACTTGTTAGAGCCTGAACTGCCCCAGGCTGCTCCAGTCCACGGGTTGGGGTTCAGCAAGAGAGAGTGAGGATGGATTCGAGGAATGGAGACCAGACAGTGTGTGATTCAATCCCATTTATTCTTCAGTCTCTCTTCCTAGTCCAAGTCCCTAGTTCTTAGTCCCTAGTGTCTCCAAGTTCCAAGTTCTAAGTGCTAAGTGCCTAATGTCTAATGATCTTCCAAGTGTCTAATAACTAACTCCAAGTTGTACTTGTCTAATTCCAAGTTCTTCCTCCAAGTGCCAAGTGCCAAGTGCCTAATACCTAATTCTTTGTTCCAAGTTGTACTCCTGTCAAGTAATCTGTTGTCTGGTTCTCTCATCTCTCTTCTGTCTGCCTCTCGCCTTTTATATCTCTTACTTCTAAGCCACACCTCTAGGTCATGCCCTTAGGTCTTATCTCTAAACCACACCTTAAGTCACGCGTTTAAGTCTCAGCTCTAAACCACACCTTTAAGTCTCACACACCCAAGGGAAGATCCTGAGTATCTAAATCAAGATGTTATCAGAGTGTGCTCAGCTGTTGTAGGCTACTGTAATCAAGTCTCTTGTCAGGGTATATGGCTCAAGATGGCTGCAAGAGTGATATCTGCCTTCTGTCGCCTCCCCACAGGTTTACTTTTTTTTTTTTTTTTTTTTTCTTCTCCCAAGGCCATAAGCCACCTGTATTGGGGAGTGTCTAGCCATACATCAGAGAGAGTACCAGTTTCAGGGACATGGAGGCTGGAAAGTTGCATCTGCTTATCTGTTCTCAGGCTGGTATTTGCCATGGGGGTGGGGGGGTGGTTACACTTAAGGAGTGCTATTGGAATAAGGATTTTTGGGCCCACGGCACTGGCTCTGTCGTTTTGGGAGAGTCAAACTGTTTTGAGAGATAAAATAGTTTTAGTAAAACTCTTCAGATACCTTGTAGAAATATGTACTTTAAGTTTGCTAACTTATGTCTGATTGTATTTCTTAGACCACTGGTTGTAGTAGATTCAAGTACCTCTGTCTTTGTGTCAACAACCTAAAGCTTCTCATTCTTAGCCTGGGGGCTTCCTGAGTCCAACCCACTCTCCATATCCATCATTCAGATCCCACATCAACTCAATTAGCTTCTGCAGTAGTGTTCTAGAAAAATTCTCACTATTTGCTAACAGATTATCACTGCTAATGGCATTTATCAGATCACATAATACAGATATTGATTCTGACTGGAGTTGTAGTTATCTGACTTCAAGAGAGTAAGAGAATTTGGTACTAGTCATTTGTCAAAGTACAAGATGGTGAAAGGGCATCATAATGTAGATATGGTAGCTAATTAAAATATTTCTCTATGGCTACCCAGAAGCAATAGGATAATGTGGTTAAGTGCTTGGGTCACTGCTGATGTGAAGAAAATCATAAATTAAAAGACCCTAGAGCATCCAAATCAAAAGAGAAAGAAGAAGACCAGCCTTTATTATCCTGTAGCCCTGTGTTCTGAACACAGTAATGTGATTCTTAACCAAACAGGACTGTCCTAGAAAAAACTGGCTACTTTCAGCAAGAATTCTGCATTGTGTTTAGAGTCTTCCCCACACCTGTTTAAATAACTTACCTACTGCATAGCCCCTAGAAACTTCACTTAACAATGAAAAAATTTCTTAATTTCTGCAAAATTTACATATATCTTTGTTAAACAGACAAAGCTAGCTTTATTGAATGCTGAAATCCTCAGAGTACATTCTATAATTTTAAGTGTTGGACCCTCTCTTATAGAGTTATCTGAACTAGTAAACATTACATGACATTATAATGCTTTCTCCACATCACAAATGCTCTTAAGACACAAGCTGAGACATAGAAAGAGAATGTGCACTACCTACCATTCTATCCAAGTGAAAGTTCATAAAATGTGTGCCTTGTTTCTCAGAGGTTCCTTGCTCTGCTTTTAGAGATTATAGTACTTCTCTACTGATCTTGCTCAACATTTAGGGCATTTTGAAAAGTTAAGAACAAATACTTTCCCCATGGATATTCAGTTTAGATGAGAATTGGTGGGAATATCATCAGCTAAAAGACCCAAGGAAAGATTGTGGAAATCACTTGAAGTCTTACTGATTGTATAGAATCCTGACTGTGAAGACTCAAGCCAGGACCATGATGATAAAAGTCTCTGTTGTCTCTGCATCTGCTCAAGTCTTCATACTCACACCAAGATAAGTACATGTGAAACATAATTTAAAAATAAAAATAAGAATATTAAAGTATACTCAGGTAGAACCATTTCCGATTTTCTGAGAAACTGCCAGATTGATTTCCAGAGTGGTAGTACAACTTTGGAGCCCCACCAGCAATGGAGGGGTGTTTGTCTTTCTCCACATCCTATCCAGCATGTACTGTCTGTCATTTGAGTTTTTGATCTTAGCCATTCTGACTGATGTAAGGTGGAATCTCAGGGTCATTCTGATTTGTATTTCCCTGATGACTAAGGATGTTAGGCATTTCTTTAAGTGCTTCTAGACCATTTAAAATTCCTCTGTTGAGAATGCTCTGTTTAGCTCAGTACCCTGGCACATTTGTAGCAGACAGGCAGCTCAGTCTTCCTGGCTGCCCTGTCTGGCCTCAGTGGGAAAGGATGCAACCAATCTGGCAGAGACTTGATGTGCCTTGGAGGGGATGGAATTCAGTGAAAGAGAGAGAACAGCATCTTGGATGTTAGCAAACAAATAAGTTTTAAAATAAAATATCAAGTCAATTGAAAATAAATATTAGAATATCATAAACAATACATTATCATGTACTTGGAAAGAAAAATGTCAGCTCAAGCCAATCACATCTGGGCCTGAGATGTGTTACATAGCTTTGCCTGCTCAATAGCAGAAGGGAGATGATGCACATGTGATTCAGTAATAGCTCTCTGTGTTGTAGATTAAGGGAGAGGTCGATTTTTCTCCACTTTTCCACGGTCTAAATATCAACAGACTGAAATCAAATATTATTTAACATAAAACTTAACTGTTGAATTAGTGCAAAATCCCCAGAATAGAAAGAAATTAATTGTCTTGTCCTTATACAGAATATAGAAAGATAGAAACGTGCATGGATACATGTATAGGTAGACAGAAGCAGAAAAAAATTGAGTCATATCCTATCTATACTCAGACAAGAATTTGGAAGAAAAATTACTTTCTGAGGCTGAGAATCCATAATCATTTGTTCAAAGATTTTACCACTCATTCAATGCATTTGCTTCCAATCCTTGGAGATTATGGCAGAGGAAAGTTTATTATTAGTCTCTGAGTAATCAATCAATATTATCTACTTGGACATAAAAGTGTTTTATTACTAGTAATGAAATTACAAATGACTCTGTGATATAAAGACTACAGAAGAAGACTGTGTATTTATTATGTGATTTTTTTTTATGCAGAACAATGGCAACCAACATGTCATCGTGTTCTGATATATGGTTAAAACTTCACTAAAAATATTTGCATATTTGTAATTTGCTAGTTTGACAGTTAAATTTTAAATTATTTTAAAATTATTCTTTGAGAAAATCCTAACTTTATTTATTATTTCACCTAAAAGCAGTGATAACTTATGTGCAATTTATCCAAAAATCAATTTTAATGGAAGAACTTAGGACCTCACAGTAAAGGCGGGACTTGTAAGAAAATAGAAAGACACCTTCTAGGTCGGCCAACAGCAAAGTGGCACTGTGCACAGGACATTCATCACACTTAGCAGTTTTCAGCCTCTGGTAGACAAGTAGTGCCACTTAATGCCTGGTGAGTAATGGGTACGTGTATGCGGCAGTGATAAAGATAAATAGTCACCATGGTTTCCATGAAAAGTAAAGGAAACTGGTCATTCTTTCAATTTCCTCCCTCATCTCAAACTGAGCAAATATACTATCTGTGCTTTCTAAGCTAACTTCATTAAGATATAACTTATATTCAATAAAATGTACCTATTTTATTACTGCAATTCAAAGACGGTTAAAAACCATGGTCACATGGGTTGGTATCTTTGCTTTTTATTGCCGTGATAGATATTGTGACAAAGGACAGCTTCTTTATTTCATTTTGCAGTTTACATTAAGAGACATCATAGCAGAAACTCAAGACAGGAATCTGGAGGCAGGAGCTGAAGCAGAGACTCCAGAGGAAAATGGCTTACTGCTCACTCTCCATGACTTGTTCAACCTGCTCTTTTATAAAACTCAGGACTATCTGCCCAGGAGTGGTACTACCCACAGTGAACTGGGCCAGCCCACTTCAGTTGCTAATAGAGAAAATTTCCCAAAAACTTGCCTATAGGCCAATCTGATTTAAATATTTTCTCAGTCGAGGTTCTCTCCTCTCAGATGACACTAGCCTGTGTTGATTTGACAAAAACAAGCCAAACAAACAAACAAAAAAAAAAAAAAACAAAAAAACACACCATCCAGTGAGATAGTTCAATGGGTCAATCTCTTTTTTGTTTTTTTGGTTTTTTTTATTGAATGTTTTATGTATTTACATTTCAAATGCTCTCCCCTTTCCTGGTTTCTGAAAACTTGACTGCAAGTCAGAAATCATCCACAACTTCCCTAGAACAGTGCCACCTGCTGGGGTCCAAGTATTTTTATTGGAAATTTTATTTATTTACATTTCAAAGGTATCTCCTTTTCCAGTTTCTCCTCCAGAAACCCCCTATCCCATCCCCCTCCCCGTGCTTCTATGAGGGTGCTCTCTCACCCTCTCACCCACTCACCCACTCCCCAGGGCCTCCACACCCTGGCATTCCCCTGCACTGGGTCACTGAGCCTTCACAGGACCAAGGACCTCTTCTCCCATTGATGGCCGACAAGGCCATCCTCTGCTACATATGCAGCTGGAGCCATGGATTGCTCCAAGTGTACTCCTTGGCTGGTGGTTTAGAAGCTCGACTCCCAGGTGCTCTAACACGCCCAGGATCATAGGTGAGGAAGCCACAATACCTACCCTAACACCCCAACACGGAGAGTAACTGGGACCAGTGGGATCCAGGGACGCAGGAACCCCTGCCAGGCCAGTGTCACAGGTTCCTTCCAGTCTGAGTAGGTGCCTGAGAAGACCTTGGGCACTAGCTCTGCACCCAGTCCCATAACATCCAAGTATTTGAACACATGAATCTGTAAGTGGCATTTCATATTCGAATCATAACAAATTCCTTGAAGACATATTAAGTACAACGCCAGTGGAACTGTGAAAACCTCTGAGTCTTCTAAATCACTTAAGAATTTGTCTGATTTAAACTTCAAGTTTTAGAATTCCTATGGCATATAAAATTCAAAGTAGTTTTTTTTTTATTAACTTTATACAACATAAAAGAGAATGTCCTAGATAAGGGAGCATGGGATCTGAGAGCCTAATGGGTTATCAGTGAGAGAGGTTCAGAGGACAGGCACCGGCCCCTTTAGAAGTGAAGTATAACACTAGCAGTCTGCCCAGATAAACATGCCCCATTATAAAAGCAAATGGACTCAAATAGCACTCCAAGTAGACGGTTATTTGAATGGGAAAATAACCATTCAGCCTTATTTCAGTCGTTTACTTTTTCTTTTAGACTTCAGTTAACTCATATAACGCTATGTAATCTAACTCAATTGCCAAATATCATTAAGAAAATATTATAAGAAAGAAAAATATTATTGTCTGATGGTTTAACTTAATTAGTGACATCATAAATAGGAAAACGCCCTGAGTAAAACACTGATTTTTTTCTCATATTTCTCCCCCGGTGCTAACTTCATCATCCAATACCTTGTGTGGTAAAGGTAAAACTTTTCAAACATACATGTCAAACACTTGGAATGGTTCAGAGACTAGTGCTCTATTTGGTCACCTCACCAGTATTGATATTAGTACATGATCTAATAAGATGGGAAATATTACACATTTTAAGAATAATGTATTCATTATCACTGTAAAAAGTCATTTATCTTGCTTTCATTTTAATGATTTGTTTAAGCATTTATTAAAATAAAACTTGTTACCATCTTTATCTCTGAGACTTTTCCATGATGAAAACAGACAGATTTCTTACAAAACCCAGGCCTACCTTGCCAGAGACAGCACCATGTGCAAATACACTGGGCCCTCCCATGCCAATCATTAATTAAGAGCATGCCCAGAGACATGCCAACAGGCCAATCTGATAGAGCCAATTTCTCAATAGAGCCTTCCTCTTACCAGCTTAGGTCTCTAGTTTATGCCAAATTGATTTAAAAAAAATTAACCAGCACAACATGCTCAATAAGAAGACAATATGTGCAGATTTTTGACTTATAAAGAAAATAAATTCAGAGGTTGTAAAGCTAAATCTGAAAAGCTCATTGATTTCAATTGAAAACCATCCCAAGACAGCAAGTGAATGCAATGTTAAAGGCATTATTCCATTTTCCACACTTGTTTTCCATTTAGGTGCTTGTAAAACATCAAATCTAAATGTCAGAATGTTTCTCTCTGAAGGTGTGATGCCCATTCTTGACAAAGGCATCAGGGATAACTATACAAGAGGTTAGTGACAAGCTATTTCTGTAGACATATTTCTGTGACATTTAAACATTTCAGTTACCAGCTGAGCAGCTCAATGTTTGCAAGAGAGCAATTTCTTCCACTGTACACAAAATACCGCATAGAAACAAGAGATGCTGCATGAGAACAGATATGGAGAAGGTCAGTTCATAGCATCACATGCACTACTGCTTCCTATACTCAAATGAGTTCTTATAGAAGTGCTAAAAGCGTATTATCAACTACAGCAGCTACCACCAGCATGATAGCATTAAGATGTTTAGATATTTCTTAAGAAAAAAAATCAGTCACAGTCTTTCTTGAAGTAATTTCTGCACCTCCAAATTTATCTCTATGTATCTATTGGCTAGTACAATGTGTTAATACTGCCAGCTTATTTTATATAAAACAATGCACAAAGCATGTCCCATGCTTCTAAATGCAAGTAATTAGGCACAAACAAGACTAACATTTATATAATATATAAGCATCCACCTGGGTATACAACAAAATCTTAAATGTTCTTTTAAAAAACCTCTTTGGGAAAAAAAGAATGCGAAAGCAAAAGATAGATTTTTAAATCATAAAGATATCAATTTTACCTTATCATTATATGCATTAATGTAAATTAATTAACCTTACAAGCCAGTAATAATTAGGTTAAATAATAGATTTATTGTAATGCTTTAGCTGTATTTTCTTCATAAGACATATATGCATAGATCCCTGTATGTAAGAAGAATGAAAGAAAAAGAATGGAAAAGTGTATTTCATCAAGATAGTATTCAAATGGATATAACATCAAAATAACAGTAAAATGAAAACTAGAGTAGCTCTAGCCATATTAAACAAAAAACACACAAAAAATGTTTCCTTCTTGTGGTGGTATCCATCATAAAAATATAAAATCTATGACAGATAAATAAAATAAAAATTACACCCTTACACTGGGAAAAATGTATTTGGAAATAATATCCAGAAGACACAAAAATGTTTACTACTCCACAGTAAACAAATATCAGTTTGGAAAAGACAAAAGCATTTTAATAGACATTTCTCCAAAAGGAAAAAATAAAAATATATACAAACATCAGCACTCCAAATGATGCTTAGCAGTTGTTATTACAAATGTATAAATGAAAACTATCAAAAGTCATATAACTGGAAAAATGAATATAAAAAAACAGAAAATATTTTTATTTTTCCCAGAAAATGCTGCCTTGGATATATGAACAAAAGTATTGAAAACAGATTCAAATAAAATTGTCCAAATGCTAGCAGCTCAAAATAACTAAAAGAGAAAAACAACTAAGTTTCTATCAATTAATGAATGGATAAACAAACCGTGATAAACTTTTATGGTAAAACATTATTCACCAATAAAAGGGCATAAAATATAGATTCATGCTGCAACATGGATACACCTTGAAAGTCTATGAAACAAACTAAACACAGAACTGTCCATTCTATTACTAGTTCTTATCTCATGCTCTTGGGTAGTCTATATCTTCATACAATGCATTTGGTTTGAGTCACTCCTGAGAAGAAATAAATTAATTACAGGTATATAAGACCATGCCCAGCATGCAAGAGACAGAAGCAGGAGAGTCTACACAAATTCAAGACGAACTTGGTCTACACAATAAGTCTCAGGGTCAGGTAAGACCCTTATGTAAACAGTAAACAATGCCTTCAAAGAAAGAATCCCAGCAATAAAAAGATGAAACTCTAACAGACAGGAAAATGTAATATGTAGCAAATTTTTAACAATTCTAACATATACCTTATGGAATGATGTATGTCAAGAACGATTTGCTGTTGTCATACACTTACTAGATTCTAGGAAGACTGCTCATTTGTTAGGAGTAAATACCACTCTTGCAGAGGACCTGAGATTACTTCCCAGCACCCACATCTCTAGTTTACAACTGCCTATAACTGAAACACTAGGGAAATCTGTGATGGTCTAAATGACAAATGACCCTCATTGGCTTCCATATTTGAGTACTTGGTTCACAGTGGAATTGTTTGGAAAGGTTTAGGAGGTGTTGTCTTGCTGGAAGAAGTATGTTATTGGGAACAGGCTTTGAGAATAAAAGAAGCCTCATACCACTTCTCTCTCTCTCTCTCTCTCTCTCTCTCTCTCTCTCTCTCTCTCTCTCTCTCTCTGTCTCTCTCTCCCCTCAGTGATGCTGTTATTGCTGCTGCTATCTGCATTCACTACCATGATTTCCCTCTGAAACCATAAGTCAAAATAAGCTCCCCATACAAATTGCCATAGTCATAGAAATTTATCACAGCAACAAAAATAACTAATGTAGTGTCCAGGCAAGCTGGACAATCAAGTGTGACCCTTAGACCCTGTGGAGAGGACTGAGATGTGTGAGAAAATAAAAAGGCACAGCAAGTCAAGAAGTCTGATCAAGCTAGCAAAGATTTTATTGTTCACACAGGTTATATACTCTGAAAACAGAATATGGGGAGGGGTAGGAAAGGAAAGAGGGCTTTGCAGGTGGAGGAAGCTAGCTGCAGCTGTGGGGTCTAATGAAGTTATTCTTACAAAGCCTTGCTGTTACCAGGGGTTCCAAAAACATCTATCTAGCAGGATGTTGCCTAAATCTAAAGATCAGGAGGAAGGGTTATTAAGGTGGGTTGCTATGAAGCCTTGTTTGAAGTTCTGAGAACTGACAAGTGGAAGGTAAGCAGAAAGAAGAATAGTAGATAGGAGAGCCAAGGGTGAGTGTTTGCCAAGAGTAAGGTCTTGCCATGGCTTCCCACAATGTAGGATCTTATATCCTCTTATAAATTCTGGAGCCATTTGGATTCACATGCACACACACACACACACACACACACACACACACACACACACACACAAACTTAAAAGTAACAAAAATAAATCTTCTAGAGGGGGAGACCATTGATTAGGGGAGATAGCATGATTGGTAAGATGTTACCAGGCAAAAAAGAGGACCTGAGATGGTGCCCAGAAAAAGCCAAGGACATAAGCATCTCTTCATTATCCTAATCCACAGTAATCAAATAGAGTCATGTCTCTACACTGTGTATTCCTCCTTCCCACTTGTAAACTACTTTTCTTTCTCTTTTCTCTAAACTCTTCCAACTTAATATCATAAAATTTGCTACATCTTTCCCCTCCCTTGAGACCCTTACATCATTTCTTTAATTTCTGCATGACTATGGTTCCGTGATGACTCTGATTCTGCTCTATGATTAAGACTTTCCTCTAAAAACTTATGGAAATATCTGCTTGAAGGAGAGCCATGCAGCACCCCTAGGCTGTCACTTTTTTTCATCACTCACTTTGTATTATTTTCCATCTCTGTAGATGAACCTTTTCTCACAGGTTAGAGCTCTAGAGGATCCAAGTGGGAACATGTTGTTGGCTCTGCTGAAAGCCTTTGAGCTGTGTCAGCTAAGGTTGGAAGGTAAAGAAGCATAAGGAAGGACAGAGAGAACAAGAGATGTCCAGATGCAAGTTTACCACAGCAGACTCTTGCAGCCCTAACCTACTTCTGCCAAGGCTTCACCTCACCATCCCAACATAACTCCAAGACTTATACCTAATCACAGGATTTTCAGCTCCACCTTCCAGCTTTACTGAATTGGAGAATTATGCCTCTCACAGAGACAAGCCATAACATGTACCAAGTTACATTTCTTACATCTTAAGCAATATTTGTGAGAAATATCAGGCCTTGTTTAGAAGTTGTTCTGATGAACACTGTATGGGAGTCAGTCCAGCTATTCTCTTCTGCTCACCTCTAATCAGCATCTGCTCTGGAAACAGCCAACACTGCCGGTGAGAAACACAAGTGCCTATACGGATTCTAAAGTCATTGGGAAACAAAATGAAAAGGAAAATGTATCAAGGCTAAAAAGTTAATAGGACATTCAAGATATTATTTATTATAGAAATGGGATAAAACTATGGGAATGGATATTCTATCAAACACTTTTATTAGAACAAGTTAATAAAACACTAATTCCTAAAGTAAGAGTGAGAAGGAAATTATTCCCATCACAAACTTTTTGTAGATCTCACCTGTCATTTTGTCAAAATTATGGGTCGAATATAGGACTGAATGTAAAATGAAATTTTTATCTTAACAGAACAAACCTAATCTGAGCAAAGCTCATCAGTGGTTTCTTGGGCTGGGACCTGGTGGTGGGAGATAAGTGAGGGGAGTCAACATTGCTAACCCCACCTCATGACTCACACATTTGACAAAACCCTCTGCTTTCATCATTTAAAATCAGTGCATTTTATTGAGTTCAAGTTATGCTTCCCAAAAAATTATTAGCAAAACAAAGAAATGCACATTTCTGAAAACATATTTATTATTTAAAATAAGTTATATCTCTCCGTTACTTTTGAAAACCATGCATAACCCCAGGGTACACTTGAGCTCATATTCACTGTTTTCATAGCTTAATCTTTCTCTACCATGTTCCATTACTGACCTCTACTGAGCATTAAGTAGATTTTACAAGAAAATGTACAAGCCTTAACAGTTTTCCTTCCTCTTGATTATGGTTTCTGCACACATATATGTTTATTAAACTGGGACACCCAGACAGTTAGTTTCCTTGAGAATGAGTGGAAGTGGCAGATGCAGGATGTGAGCAAGCCACTGTCTATGCCCACTGGTTCTGTGGTCCCAGACATCTTTGCTTTGGAGGACAGTCTATGGAAACAATACTCTTGTAAGAGACTTAAAATTCTTATTAGACTTGTAAATTCATTTTCTGTCTCAGATATATTGAATAGTCTTCTCTTGCTGTTATAGCAACTTCATAGCTTCAAAGAATATAAATTTATAACCCTGCATTTCTGGTCATTGGTGACTTTAAGGAGTGAAAATACACATGTTGATAAATTGCATTAATCTGTGAAAGCTTCTAGACATCTTTCCTGCATTACCAAACCATATCCTTCCAGGTGTGTTTCCATGTTCTCATTTCCTCCCTGTCTGACACTCCTGTCTCAATTAATGAAGATCTATTCTATGACTGTTGGGTCACATACATAATCCATGACAATCTTCCACTTTCAACATCTTTCTCAGAGTTAATGAAAGCTGCCAAATCCCTTCTGATAGGTCAGAAATTACATGCACCAGCTGTGGGGAAAAGGACATATGCAGAACTGGAAGGCCAATCCACTTATCAGAGTATTCAAAAATAATAGGCAAAAATAAAGATCTCCTTTAAAAAAATTAATGAAGTCAGGGAGGGAGAGACCTGAATGGAAGAGGGTACAGGGAGGAGAAAAGGGGAACATGATCAAGTATTAGGAGGGGAAAACAGGATTGAAACCCGGCAGCCAGCAGAAAGAATGGAAACAGGCAACCTTAGGAGGTAGGAGGTGCAGGGACCCTCTAGAATGTATCAGAGACCTGATACATCCTCCTCTTGAAGATGGAGAAGGAGGTATGAGATGAGGAACAGTTAGAGGGCAGACCAGAACGGGGATAACAATTGGACTGTACAAAAAGATTTATTAATAATAAGAATAGTAATAATAATAATAATAATAATAATAATAATAATAATAATAATAATAAAATCAACAACAAAAAGACAACACTAATGAAAAATCAGTGATGGATTTGAATATACATTATTCCAATTAAGATATATAAGTGGTCAATAACACATAGAAAGATGTGTTGTACCATCAGTCAGTCAACTGCACTAGAGTAGAATATATTGGTTTGGGTTTCTTTCACTTGTTTTTTTGTTTGTTTGTTTGTTTGTTTGTTTTCCAATATGCCATTGTGTGTTGTTTTAGACACATCTGTATGTGTTTTCTAAAGATGCCACTGTGTACTGTTGAAGTTACAGATTCTTTTTTTTTTTTTTTCAAGACAGTGTAGCCCTGGCTGTTCTGGAACTCATTCTTTACACCAGTCCAGCCTCAAACTCGGAGATCCACCTGCCTCTTCCTCCTGGGAGCCTGTATTAAAGGAGTGCATCTGGCTATGTTACAGATTCTTATGGCTTCTCTCTTATTCCCTTATTGTTCAATTCATATCATGGTGCAATGTTACAATGATGTATTCTGTTCTGCTTTCTTACCATCTTTCTTACATTACTTGTTTGTAATCAAAACAATAACATTTTTGCTATAGTAAAAGTCCTTCACTATGTTTTACCCAAATCCCTTTAACTAGCAACATACATGATGCTGTTCTAATGCAGGGAACTTCTGAATTATACAAATAAAGCAGTTCTCTTCATAGTAAATGGTACTTAGATTTCCCTGCAATAGAAGTATGTTCTATTTTGCAAATAGTTCACTGTGTGTGTTTTGGTGTGTGTGTGTGTGTGTGTGTGTGTGTGTGTGTGTGTGTGTGTGTGTTCCAAAGATGACTTGGCATAGTGATACAATAATGTCACATTCTCTGTTTTCTTATCAATTTATCATCACATATCTCACAGTACATCTCTGTGAGGTGCATTGGTATAACAAAGTTCTTGATGCTATCAAAGTGCTACCATTTCCTCTGTATGCTAAACAAACTGGGTTTACCTTGGAATGTATACCCTGCTATTCTGATACAGTCATTTCTGAGTTGAAGAAAGAAAGCCATCCACTACATTGTAATGGAACTTAGTTTTCATTGTAGTAAAAGTACATACATCGGGTTTTGCAAATACACATGATCACCATGTTTTAGTCATTTGTATTTATGTTTTCTAAAGATATTACTGTGTACTCCTACATTACAGGCATTTTTTTTTCAAGTTAAGGTTGCTTTGTGTAGCCTTTCTGAAACTCACTCTGTAGACCAGGCTGGCCTTGAACTCAAAGATCTGCCTGCCTCTGCCTCCTGAGTGCTGGGATTTAAAAAATGCATCAGACTCTGCTCCAAACTGAGACTCTATTACAGATTCTTATGGTCTGTTCTTTCATTCTTTTCCTGATCAGTGTCCTTGTTCAATGTTATAATAATTTAATAATCACTTTTGTTACAGCTCATCTCTGTGATGTCAGTTGATGCAAGACAGTTCTTCCTTCTGCAAAACCACTACCATTTTCTTACCAAATTCACTTTACCCAGGAGCATTACACACTATAATTCTGATGCAGATAAATTCTGGCCCACTTTCTTGCATTTGGATTTAGATATCACTACAGTAGAAGAAAACTGTCATTTGCAAATAGGTCACTGTGTGATGTTTTAGTCACTTGTGATTACGTTTTCTAAAGATGACACCGTGTACTGCTTCAGTGTCCTGGTGCTGTGATATAGTAATGCCATGATCCCTGTTTTCCTATAAATCTTTCACTGTAAATGTAAAACTTACTTTTATTTCTTCAGGGGAAGGGATGAGATGAGAGACATACCCAAGCTTTACTAATACATAGCTTGAGCTGAGCTCAGAGCATTTCTAACTATCTCTAGGCCTAGTCTTCTAGCTTCTATACAATCTAATCTTCTGCAAGCCTGGACCTTGAAGGCTTCAGCTTCCAGTGACTGTCTGCTAACCCAGGCCTAGAATGTTTCAGCCTCTGAGACTTAATGCTTAATAAACTCACTCTTTATTGCTTTTTTCTGAACTCTGGGTGATTCAGCTCATCTGTTCTGGCTCAAACTCTTCTCTAAGCTGACTGACTTAAATAGGCTTCTCTTGGCTTCTCACTGAATTGTTCTGCTTAGAAAAATTGCCTCTGAATTCCATGTACTGGCTGCACAGAACTGAATGGAACTGAGTGGAAATGCAAGAATTCAACTGAACTCAACTTGATTCAACTGAACTGCACCAAACTGCACTGAAGTGAACCTAACTGAACTTCCCTGAATTGCCTGAACTCAAATGAACCAGACTCCCTGAACTTCTTCATTCTTGATTCACTCTGTGCTGCTATTAAGTAGCCTCTTGTTCCTGTCCTCATGAGGGTTGGGTGTATCCTATCTCTGACTCGTTCTGTCAAATCTTTCTCTAATTGATCACTTTGTCTGCTCTTCAATTAGCCATCACTCTCAAACATGGCTGCTTTCTTTTACAAACTAACATTGCCTTCATGTAGGGATACTACAGATATATACTAAGGGCATGTCTGTATTCTAGCCAGAGGGATTAAAGGTGTCTCACTCCAGCTGAATTACACAGACCTAGAAAGTCTTAGAATGTGATCCCTTGCCAGAGCTGCCATGTTGCTAGATTAAAATTTCTCTATATATCATTTCTCTTACATTTACATCTCTGTAGTACTCACTGGCATGACAAAAAAATTGTTTTTGCAAACCTAATACTGTCTTCACTGTGTTCTTACCAAACCCAATAGGATTGTACTCAAGGTTGTCCTGATGCAGAAACCCCATTGTTCTGGGTGGTAAACAGGTCCATTTTCTTGCAAACAGGATTTAAACATTACTACAGTAGAAGAGCATTGCTGTTTGCAAAGAGGCTACTGTGTGTGATTTAGTCACTTGAGCATGAGTTTTCCAAAGATAACACTGTGTGCTGTTTCAGTGCCCTGGTGCACCAATACAATATTCTCATGTGCTCTGTTTCGTTATAATTCAATCACAATGTCTGTTCAGGTACATTGGTATAACTGAGTTCTTACTGCTGCAAAGTACTACTATTTTCTCTATATTCTTAACAATCAGGTTTTACCTTGGAACATATTCCCCATTGTTCTAATGCAGCAACTTCAGAGCTGTAGGAGGAAAGTTTTAAACCTAACTGTACACAGGATTTAATTTTCCCTGCTGTAGAAGTACATTGATTTTTGCAAATAGGCCTCTGTGTGGTATTTTAGTCATTTGTGCTTATGTTTTATAAAATTACCAACATGTGATGCTAAAATTAGTGATTCTTGTCTGTCTGTCTGTCTGTCTGTCTGTCTGTCTGTCTGTCTGTCCATCTATCTCCAGGGTTTCTCTGTGTGGTCTGGCCTTTTCTCCAACTCACTCTTTAGTCCAGGCTGCTCTCCAACTCAGAAATCTGCCTGTCTCTGCCTCTCAACTGCTGGTATTTAAAAAATGCATGCAACTATATTACAGATTCCTATGTTCTGCTCTTATATTCCTTTCTTGTTCAGTTAGTGCCCCGGTGCAATGATACTCAGTCTTACATTTTCTGCTTTCTTGGCAATCAATCACCACTTCTCTTATAGTTCATCTCTGTGGTGCCAACTGGTATAAGAGAGTTCTTTTGTGAAACTACAATCATCTTAACTGTGTTCTTAATGAAACCCCTTTTCCTAGGAACCTATGGGCTTCAGTTCTGATGCAGACAACTTCAGGGGCAGATGTTCAAACTGGTTCTTTGTATTGTAAAGTGGATTTAAATGTCACTACAATAGAAGTACATTTGTTTCTACAGATAGGCTATTGTGTGTGTTTTAGTCACTTGTGTATAAGGTTAGAGTTAAGGGTTGTGGTTAAAGATTAGAGGCTAGGGTTAGGGTTAAGGATTAGAGTTAGGGTTAAAGTTAGAATATTAGCATTCGGGCCTCAAATAGTATGAATATCTTGGGAAATCTCTAAGCAAGCAAGTGAAAGACCTGTATGATAGAATCTTCATATTGTTGTCATATTATTGAAGAAGATATCAGAAGATGGAAAGATTCCCCATGTTTATGAATTGGTAGGATTAATATAGTAAACCTGGCTAAAACACAAAAGCAATCTACAGATTAAATCCAACCTCTCTCAAAATCTCAACACAATTCTTCATAGTTATTGAAAGAATAATTTTCATCTTCATATGGAAACACATATACACAAAACAAACAGGATAGCTGAGACAACCCTAAATAATCAAAGAACTCTGAAAGTATTCATTTCAAGTTATACTACAAAGCTATAGTAATAAAAATAGCATGAGATTGGAACAAAACTGACACATGATCAATGAAATTAAATTGAAGACTCAGACATAAATCCACATACCTATGGACACCTAAATTTTTTTGGAAGGAAGCCAGAGAAACACACTGAAAAAAGAACAGCATCTTCATCAAATGGTACTGGTCAAACTGGTGGGATCCCTATAAAAGAATTCAAATACATGAATATTTATTACCCTTCATGAAACTCAACTCCAAATGGATCAAAGACCTCAACATAAAACCAGTGTATTTGTATCTGAACCTGAAGAGAAAGAAAGTGGGAGTAGCTTTGAATTCATTGGCATAGGACAAGACTTTCTGAACTGAAAGTCATTAGCACAAGCTCTAAGATCAACAATTAATAAAGGGGACCACATGAAACTTAGATGCTACAACATGGCAAAAGATACCACTATTCAGACAAAGAAATAGCCAATCAAGTGAAATTTCTTATTTTCTTCTTCTATTGTGATTGAAAATTTTGCTAGATGTAGTAGTTTGGGTGGTCATCTATGTCTGGTTTTTTGTTTGTTTGTTTTTTGTTTGTTTGTTTGTTTGTTTGTAGCACATCTGTCCAGTCCTTTCTGGCTTTTATAGTCTCCACAGAGAAGTAAAGTATAATTCCAATACTTTACTCTAATACCTTATGTGACTTTATTCTAATGCCTTTATGTGTTAGTTGTTGGTTTGTTATTTTCTTTACAGCTTTAGATATTACTTCACTGTTTTGAACATTTATTGTTTTGATTACTATGTGTCAAGAAGACTATATTTTCTGGTCCAATCTATCTGGGGTTCTGTAGGTTTCTTCTAGCTCCTTCTTTAGGCTAGAGAAATTTTGTTCTATGTCTTGCTGAAAATATTTTCTATGCCTTTGATATGTTTTTTCTTTACATTATTCCAATTATTCTTATATTTGGTCTTTTCAAACTGTCTCACATTTCCTGGATGTTTTGTGCCAGAATGTTTTTAGATTTAATACTTTCTTTGCCTGAGGTATCCATTCCTTCTATCTTGTCTTCAATGTCTGAAATTCTTTCTTCCACCACTTGTAGCCTGTTAGTGGAGCTTTCCTCTCTGGTCCCTTTTTAAGTTCTAGAGTTCCAAATCTTTCATTTCCACATTTCCCTCAGTTTGGTTTTTCTTTAATAATTCTATTTCCACTTTTGAGTCTTGAATGGTTTTCTTCATTTCCTTCCACTGTTTATGTTTTCATAGATTTCTTTAAAGGATATATTCAATTCCTCTTTACCTTGATCATATTTATAAAGGCTGCATTATGGTCTTTTCTTGTGCTTTCAGCTATGTTGGAATATTTAGGGCCTGCCACGGTAGGGTTGCTAGTCTCTAACAGAGATATATTGTCTTGGCTGTTATTGGTCATGTTTTTGTGCTGGTGTCTACACATCTAGACTTGGGAAGTTTGTAATACTAGGTTGGGTGGGTTTATTTCTTGGTTTATTTATTCCTTGGTTTCTGTTATATCTCTAGTTCTTAGATGACTATGGTGGCTGAGTATTGCCTCATTGGAAATTCTTTTGAGGTCCTGACTGGCTTGCTCACTGGATTCTATATACAAGGTGTTTCTAGGTATTGAAAGTTGACACATAAGGGTGGAAGGAATTCACAAGAGGGAGGAAAGCAGAGTGTTCCACAAGTATCTACTTAGTCCCCTAGGAATGGAGGCAGAGTGGGTAGAAGCCACAGCAGAAGGTCTGCTACAGAGATGGGGATGAGACTGATGGATTGAACTTATAGAAATGCAGGGAGAGCGCTGCAGTTAGCAAACATACTTTTCTGGTTAGAGAGGCCTGTGCTTTTTCAGGGAGTGCCTTCTGGAACTGGGGCCTGGGATCAAATCATGAATGGAAGTGAGGAAATTTGGATGGGAAAATCTATGTGATTTACAGCCACAGAGCTGGGCATGAGACTAGGGGCTTGGATCTTGAAAAGCAGAGAGAAAGGTGCAGATCTTTAGTCAACTTACTTGCTTCTGTGGCAGGAATGGCCTGTGGGTTTCCAGGGAGTATATATTGGAATTGGGAACTGGGATAAAAGAATCAGGGAGGGAGGTTAAGAGGGGGAAATCTGTGAGATCAACTGGAGATGGGGGAGGGAAGCTTCAGCAAGTGTTCTATTACAGAGCTGGAGATAAGACTGGGGGATTGGATTTGGAGGAGCAGATAGAGAGGTGAAGATCTGCAGCTCCCCTACCTGCATCCCTGACTAGAATAGCTCCTGTGTTTCCAGAGAGTCTGCTGGAGTTGGGTCTGAGATAAAGCAAAGAGTTGGAGCATGGAGGTTAGGGGGTGAAGATCTGTGGGATCCATTAGCAATGTAGGTGAATGGAGGTACATTGTGGGTGATAAGAGAGGCTGTAGCAGGTGTTGTGCTGCAGAGTTAGGGACAAGCCCAGAGGATGACGGTAAAGATGTACAGTTAGCCCATCTGCTTCCCTGGTAAGAATTGTATCTGTGGATTTTTCTTATTACATTTATTTGTACATGTGTTCCCCCATTGCCCACGGTGTGTGTGTGTGTGTGTGTGTGTGTGTGTGTGTGTGTGTGTACTGACAAGAGTACAACTTGGAGGAGTCAGTTTCTGCCTGTCATCACATGGATCCAAGAGATAAAACTTGGGTTGTTGGAGGACTTTCCCACTGAGCCACCTCACAGCCCTATCTGAATTGTTTATAAAGTACATTGTTTAATCCCCAGACATTTAGTAGATGTAATTCAGTGAGTTTTTGCTCTCTCCTGCCAGGTTTATTAAAATCCTAATTCCTAATGCTATGGCTATATGCTGGAAGTTAGATCCTTTTTTTTGGTGGAGTTATATTCTTATAAAAGGAATATCAGAAAGCTCTGTTGTATTTCCTGCCTAGAAAGCTACCAGGAGAAGTAGGTAGTCTGCAGTCCTGAAGACATTCCTCACTAGACCCTAGTCATTTTAGCACCCTGATCCCAGACTTGCAAACTCCAATGAAGACCATACAGATAAACATGAAAAAATAAAAACTTATATCATTTGGCCTAAATTTCTTTAGGATTTACTGACAGGGATAGATTTAAAGGTAATGTTATGGGTATGAGCTAGAAAATTTGCCATGCATATATACTGTAAGTCTTTGTCTTGGGGCTGAAAAATTATATCACCTCTGTTAGTATTTGAGGAAATAAAACCGTTAGATTGGCTGACATTGTCTCATCCTGCTTCCTGTTTATGCTGCATCAGTGTCTGAAACTTCCTCTCCTGTTACTTCTCCCTTATATCATCTGAAATTGTAGAATGAAAGTAATTATTACTCCCCGAGGCTCAGTTATTTGCTTTCATTTCACAGTAGCTTTGTATATTTCAAATGATAAGTCCTTCACTAAAATTAGCAAGCCTTGTCTCCGGAGCTATTTGAAGTGATTTCTCCTAAACAGCAGAAAGCTTAGCTATCGCAACACCCGTAAATGAAACAAGAAAGGGCAGGTTGTCCTGCCAGCAGCACTCAGAGCAGCTGACTGGAGTGAATGAATTAGTCTATTCTGCCATTTGTGTTTACCCAAACTGTGATAGTACCGCAGAGAAATTGGTTTTGCTGTTTCAGACATTTGCTAAGCAGTACCTCACCACTTGGAAGAAAACATATCACTTTTTTACTTATAGGAATGGCAGTATAATTCAAGTTTACAGCTACTAAACTACTTTCCACTATCTTGGAATAGTAAGGTTGAGAGGTCGGTACAACGTTGCTTCTTTCAAGAGATATCCATCTTCTAGTCAGACATTAAGGAAATTGCAGCACAGTAGAAGGGTCATGTGCAAGATTGATGCCAGCAAAGATGAGAGACCTCTAACTCTTCCTTGAGAGAGAAATAAATCTACCACAGGAAGCTAAGTTGGTTATTAAACATAAAATGAAAAGACATTAGAGATATACTAAAGTGATAGGGTGCTTTCCTAGCATTCATGAGGCCCTAGGTTCAACTTTCAGCACTGGAGGGGGGAAAAGAGCCACGAGATGGGTCAGTATGAAATAGGCTAGAGTTCCAAGCTAAGAAAACAGTTTGCATAAAGGCTCAAACATAAAATAATTAAACTTATTCTGGTCTCTAAATACACACGGATAAAATATTAAAAGGGTACTTAGGAAAGACAAAGGTCAGGAGAGAATGAAACGATACTGTGGCTTTGACGGGTCTGGAGAAGCAATAGTCATGAAAATCCATGACAACAAAGGTGAAACACTTGCTTAGTCATAAAAGTCATGGAAGTCCACCACAGAGTTCCTGTAGGGAAGTAGGACTGGGTATGCATTTAAAAATAATCCCAGCAGCAGTATAGAGTGTGAGCTAGAGGCACAACCTAACAAGTGTTTGGAAGAATTACTGTGTACTAAATAAAATAATTAAGTATTCAAGGCCTTGAGCTGACACTCTAATAGCATAGGAAAGAGGGATGACATAGATGGAAATATTTTTAAAATAAGATCAAGTAGTCTTGATTGGTTGAACTTTGAAGATTATAGAAAAATTTGAATGGTATTCAACTCCTTACTTAATTTATTAGAAGAGAAGATGATGTCAACCAATAATTTGGGGGAGAACAAAATACATTTCATTACTTTGGGATAACAGTACATTTGGCAGTACAAGTCAGGAATAAAACTTGGAGAAGATGTTCAGACTAGACATGTGCATTTAATGCCAGTACTGGGGGTGGAGAGGACAGTTAGAGGTTCAAGGCTAGTATGAACTACCCATCAAGTTCAAGGCTAGTCTGGGCTACACAGCTAGACTCTGACTATATGAAAGAAAGGAAGAAAGAAAGAAAGAAAGAAAGAAAGAAAGAAAGAAAGAAAGAAAGAAAGAAAGAAAATAAAATAGATAATACGAACTATTTAAGATATCAGTTTATATCATTAGTTCCTTCAAGGAGTGATCCTACTTACATTTCTATGGCTGTAATAAACAGCATATCCCGAAATAACATGAGAAGTAAAGTGTTTATTTATCTTACAGAATATAGACTGTCATCAAGAAAAGCCAAGGCAGGAACTCAAAGCAGGGACCTAGAGAAAAAGGAACCAGAGCAGAGAACACAAGGAATGCTTCTTATTGTTTTGTTCTTGTGGCTTGCTCAGCTTGTTACTTATACAATCCAGAACCACCTTCCCAGAGTTAGCATCTCCTGAAAGAAAATTCCTCCGCAGATATGCCCACTAGTTAATATGGTAGAGGCAATGGCAGAGGCTGAGCTTCCCTCTCCCCAAGTGACTAGTCTTGTGTCAGTGACACAAGTTAACCAACACAATTGATCGCTTGTCAACTTGAAATACAGATACATCATTTTAAACCGTAACCTTTCCTTTCTTGTTTATACTCAAGATGTCATGCTAATATTAATTCCTGTATTAGTTATTTTTCAGTTGCTGTGAGTAAACATCAGGACCAAAGTCAACTTAAGGAAGAAATAATTTAATCTGGCTGGCAGTCCCAGGTAGTCAAGAGTACTGTGGCGAGACAGAAGCAAGACAGCAAGCAGCACACACGGCAGCTATGTGAGCAAAGCACTGAGCCATCACATCTTCAAATGAAAACAGAAAGCAGAAAATTAACTTCCTTAAACTTCCTTCTCTGGTGTGCCATTTTAAAACCTACCAGTAGGTGGAACTCTGGTATTTACTAAATCAAGCAATGTTTGCCTAAAAGTGCCTTTGTTTCCCCCGCACTGTGCAGTATTTAGAAAATAAATGCCAGTCTCCAAGGGTAGAAACTTATATCTGGGACTGTAAGCCCAGTCAAGAACCCATGGATGGAAAAAAAGGTCATGAACCTACCATTATCATTTTGTTAAAAATATTAATATTGAATTCCTTTTAAATAGTTTTCTTTATAACCATAGGCTCGCTCAACTCTTAGCCCTCATCATGGAAACATTTCTTGCAGTGGACAGTAATTAGTACAGACATTCACAAGTAGTCAAAATGCAAACAATTGGTGGCTCTGGAATACATGACCATAGCTGTGGCATCTATATTACATCCTTTCCCACAACTTAGGAAACATGGAAGAGGAAGGTTGGGAAGAACAGCTACAAAAGTGTCTTCTGGACATGACATCATGGCAAGTACCTAACAAATTCACAACCACAGTGCTTACTTAAACAAGACCTGCACAAGACTAGACCCATCAGCCTTTCATTTCTTAAAAAAAAAAAAAAAAAAAAAAAAAAAAAAAAAAAAAAAAAAAAAAAAGTGGGAGGGCCTTTAAGAGACCTTCCATCCCTCCCTGAGAAATTATTATATTAAAAAATGATAACTAGAAGAATCTTTGTCATTTTCTTCAGCAGTATGGCAACTGATTATTTGCCTATACTACAGTAAACAACCCTCACCATGTTCATGCAAGGAATCCTAATTAAGCCCAGTGAGTCACACAAAAATAACAGGAAGACTTGTTGTGGGGAAGTGAGGATGAGTCAGAGGACTAGGGCGAGAAGGACTGAAATTCACTGTATACATATATGAATCTGTCAAAGATTAAAAATGGGTCATTTATTTACACAAAATAGAGAAAAGGTGACATTTTTCAAATATTCAATGGCATGAACAAAAAGAAAAGAAAATATATCATGAAAAATCTTTATGTATTAGTTTACATTAAATCAATTTAAATACCTTAAAACTGAAAAAAAAATGATTAAAGCAAGTACATTCATGCAATAATATGGAACCATTACCAGTTTTATGTTCACATATTTTTAAATGGGTGTGGGGGTATGAATGTGTGCATATGGAAACCACAGTCCTCAAGTGGAGGTCAGAGAATAATTTTTATGACTTGATTCTCTTTCCATCAGGAACTTCAGGAATCATACTCAGCTCCTGAGGCTTGTGCACCAAGGACTTTTACTCACTTGGACCACCTTGTTGGCCCTATTCAAAGACATCTAGTAATATTTGTAAATGCAAAGGTTAGGGGGTATCTCAGACAGCCAAGCAATTGTGGTGCAAGCATGAGGAGCTGGCTCCCATCCTCAGAACATATGCATTACAGCCATATGTGCTGTTGTATGCTTGTAACCCTAGTGTTGGACTAGAAAAGACAGGTAGACCCTTGACATTCATTGGCCAACCACAAAAGACTACTCAACAAGCTCCAGGCAAGAAAAAAAATACCTTCTCATATAAAACAAGGTGATATTTCCTGATGGAAGATATTCAAAGATGACCTTTGTCCTTTACATTCGTGTGCACACATGTAATCTCTCTCTCTCTCTCTCTCTCTCTCTCTCTCTCTCTCTCTCTCACACACACACACACACACACACACACACACACAAAGAAACTAAAGTACAAATTTAATTTTATCTAATTTTACAAAATTATCTATACACAGGCCAGGTACATGGCTCAACAGGTGAAGAACTTGCTTCCCAAGCTCTGAGAATCAGAGCTCAGGTCCACAGAACCCATGAAAGAAAGCCAAACGGGTACAGAGGCCCACCTAAAATCCTACAATGCAAGAGATGAGACGTGGACTCTTTCAAGTAAGCTCCAGATTCAACAGGACTCTACCTCCTTATACAAGGTGGAAACAACGGAGACAGACACCTGAATATTTGCAAGTGAAGATGTGTGGAAACAGTGTACTGTGGGACACATTGTGTCACAGTACAGCTGCCATGACAAGATGGTATTTTGTTTTGTTTTTATTTGTTTGTCTTTACTTTTATTCTTTTGTTGTTATTTAGGAGGGGTTGCAGGGGTAGATATGAAGGGACGAGGAAATGAGTAGGATTGGAATGCATGCTGTGAAATTCACACACAAAAATGATCAGCAAAAATTCTATTTTAAAGAGCCTGATTTTCTTTCACAATAAAAAGAAGCATTTATTTAGCATAGAATCAGCACTCTCCTGCACTCGTATCACATTACCAATAAATGATTACTGAGTTAATGGATGATTTGTACCCATTGCTGTCCCTACGTAAAGCCTGTCCTGGAACCTGACTTTTCACAACATATAAATTTGTGACTCAGAAGACAAAAGACCCAGGTACCAAAAGAAGTGTAGTGGGCTAAGGAAATGAAAGATATATTTTCTATGGCCAGGGTTCATTAATACACACCACAGGAACCAAGGTAAGAAACAAGAAAAATGCAGGGCAAACAGTTTTCAGGTGTTCCCATTGAAATGCTTGGCAGAGAGTCTTATCTCTGCTGCCAGTCATTTCTTTAAGGTAGTTTCTGAGCCTCATCCGCTGCTGATTTGTACCTGATGCCTCTTCGCTGTGGGGTGATGTTCTGGGCATTGAGGGTGTTTAACAGCATCTCTGACCTCTACTTCCTAGATGCCATGCCCCAATTGTGATGGTGGAAAACTGCTCCACCCCCCGAAATTCTTGGGCAGGCTAGAAATTTCACGTGAGGAAATCCACACTTAATTGCTAGAGCAGGGATGTGAAAAACAGGTGTGTGTGTGTGTGTGTGTGTGTGTGTGTGTGTGTGTGTGTGTTTCTGCCTAACTTTCAAATACCAGCATTTCCATTAAGTACTGTTGAGAGAGAGTTGGCCCTGCCTCCACTGTGTTCTACAGGCTCAGCAGAGCACCACTGGGCATAATGAGGATAATGGGGAAATGGGAGAGTCTGCCACCCGTCTTCTCAGACACTTCTCAGATGCATAAATAAATAAATAAATAAATAAATAAATAAATAAATAAATAAATGTGAGAACGTATATTCCTTCTTTGGCCCAAGGGTGACCCAATCTTGCTTCCTGCCTCTCATTCAATGAATTGAAACCTAATCTCCTCCAGCCAACTCCATCAGTCTGCATGTTTTCTGGCAGTTTTGGAAAATAGATCCATATTGCTCTGCTGCCTTGTAAGGGGTCTGGAGAGCAGAAATGGCCCTGGTCATCCTTACTTCTGGTCATCTGGATTTCCTCACATGAAATTCTAGGCTACTCAAGAATCTGGGGTGGGGGGGTGGAGCAGTTTTTCACCATCACAATTGGGGCATGGCGTCTAGGGAGTAGAGGTCAGAGATGCTGTTAAACACCCTCAATGCCCAGAACATCACCCCACAGCAAAGAGGCATCAGGTACAAATCAGCAGCGGGTGGGGCTCAGAAACTACCTTAAAGAAATGACTGGCAGCAGAGATAAGACTCTCTGCCAAGCAAGCAAAGGAAAATGTCTTCAGGCAGATGAGAGTTCCGCCATTCTTCAGTGCCTAGTTATCTAGGTCTATTGTAACTCCCGGCCACAATGGCACAGTTCAGAATCTGTCATTGTTAGTTTTCAGCATGAAAACCTTGCTTTCAAATTACCTGGGAGTGCTCAGGCCCCACTCTTGCTGGAAGGACATCATCCAGACATTGGTAAGGCTGTGGCAAAGCTGCTTCTGGGCTGTTGCTTCTCTAAAAACAAGTCTGTGAGCTTTCTGGAGTGCCTCTGTGAGGACATGAGACCAGAACCTGCCTCTGGCACCAGCCTATTGCCAGCCTACTTTTCTGAGTCACTATTTTTTAAGTGTGTGATTCAATTCACACTAAATGTGTTGGTGTCACAAAGGATGTCATCATGTGCTTCTGTAAGCAGAGCAGGCATAATATTCCAATAGCCTTAGTAGACCGCAGCTTAAAACTTGAAAAAAATGATATATTGTGCGAATACATTCACACTAAAATTGAGTTATTTCTTGACCCCGAGCTGACGCTGCACATTTACACTTCAAACCTGGGGTGAAAACCCTGGCAGCGCCATTTGATGTTTACATGAAAATGGACTTCAAAGACTGATCCGTGTTTGTTCCTGTTCATTCTATGGGCACAGATTTGCCGCAGAATGTGATTATACCTCTGATTACCTGTGCCTATTGTCAGGGCAGTTCCATCTAAAGCTTTTTTAGAAAGTAATAATTGTCTTTTGTTGATCAGGATAATAGTGCAGAGGGCCTGCAGCACACGTGGAGCAGCCAGGCACAATACCGACAAGTAAGTGGCTGGGATAATTGAAAAACAGATCAAATCCACTGGACTTTTGTAATGAAATAAACTATGAATAGAAGACTAAAATATCCTCAATGGCTGGATGTGTATTGTTACTTTGAAGCTTTTCCCAGCTACCACCATCATGAAATCAGAGTGGACGCTAACACCCACTACTTTAAATAATTATTGGATTATTTTTTCTTGTTATTTATCATTCAGCCTGTTCTGAACACCACCCCACTTGATGCCATAATTAGATCTCTGATAAACCTTTTGCAAAATGAATGGTTTTGCTTTTGTAGCAGCAAGGATTGGAAATGGAGTTCTGAAAGCAGGGAAACAATTTGGCCTTCATTTTAGATGCCTAGAAATGAATTTATAGTTGAACGTTGATCATGGCTTTCAGAAATATTTAATAAATTGCATATCTCTAGTATACTTGGAAATTACTGCATTAATTTATACAACAATACCACTAAAAAAGATGACTCCAATTTTTAAATCCTACTAAGTGAAACATTCAGTGAGCAACTATCACACATAGTAATTGGGACGAGTGCATGTAAGTGAATAATTGTACCTCCTTTTGCTCATCAAGCCAAATGTTCATTCTTCCAAGAACTATTTCTGAAAAATAAATGAGAAAACAAAGTCAGTTGTTACCATGATATTGGATGATACCTAGGAACCTAGGAAGAGACAAAAGAGACAATATATTATGTCAGTTCCTTTTTAAAAGATGTATTTGTGTGTATGCGTGCATGTGTGTGTGTGTGTGTGTGTGTGTGTGTGTGTGTGTAAATGCAGGTGTTTATGAAAGCTAGAAAAAGGTTCTGATATCTTGGAGTCAGTATTGCTAGCAGCTTTTAAATGCCCAACAATGGTACTAGGAATCAGACTTGGTTCCAGTGCAAGAGCAGAAAGTGTTATTAAGTGCAGAGCCATATGCCAGCCTCTCTACTGATTTCATACAAAAGAAACACAAACATCATAAAAATGAAGGGATTTTCTGGAGGTTACACAGCTACAAGAGAAATTTGTTTCCAAATACTTGAGGAGGCTAAGATGAACTTCTAGTGAATTGCTGTTAAGAAACTTTGGAGGGTTCAGTGAAAAGCACCACAAAGGCCCACAAAATGAACTCAAGTTTATCAATTATTTGGTGTTCAAAGGCTCTTATTAACTCAAGGTCTTCCTTTCTAATCTCAAAATACCATTCATTCTGCCTGCCCCCATTTTGAGCATGTTATTTTCTTTTTCCTATTTAAAATATCTCAATGGCTCTGCACGGTGTGGACAATGGAATAATTTCTGAGCCTCGTTTTCCAAGTTTCCATCTGGCCCCTTGCCATCCATGCTCACTTGCCATGAGCGCTCTACTCTGTTAAACCCTTCTCTGAACCTAGAATACACCAAACATATTTTGGTCTCAGCACTGAGTCATTTCAAATCACCTAAAAGAGTGTTTGCTTCTCTGTTCTCTTGTCTATCTCAAGTACAGATGCCAATGCATGTCCTGGCCTGTTGTCCCCTCTCTCACTCACAGAGAACACTCCTATTCTTCTCTCGACCAAAACATTAAGAGGTAGTAAGGACTTGGGAAGCTTGTTAGGTCATAGAATGGAGTCCTTATTATTAAAAGCTGTCTGTTTTTGAAAGTGCATTAGAGAAACTCACACTTCTCCGACATGTGAAGACATAGGCGCCACACAGAGTCAGAAAGCAGACATCTGCACACACTTAATCTGCCTTGGTCTGAACTTGCATGACTGGAGCTGTCTGTCAAATTTCCAGCCACTACTGCCCTTTTCCCTCCTACTTTCCATCCTTTCATCTTTTTATTTTCCTTGACAAAGGATATGCCCAAATTCACCATCCAATCCATCTAGTAAAATTTTTATTTCTAAGCATACATTGTGGTAGACTTAAATACCTGGGTACATAAAAGGTTGCTAATTGTAGGCTATAACATTTTGTGATGATTACCTCCATTGTTTTATCCATGTAAATTTTTGTCACTTTTCTTTATCATCACCTGGATGTGGTTAGGAAGGAACAGAATTGTCACAGAACAGTCGTCAGATACATGGACCTACATCCAAGAGGTTCCCCTTGTTTTCTTTTCCTATCAGTGAAGTCAAACTTATTCTTTTATACATAAGATTTAGTCAAAAGACATCTATTCTAGATTGTTTTCGTGTTGCTGTGTTAAGGTGCTGAAGGCTTTATTTTAGCTTCAAAGGATGCCAGGGCAGGAACTCAAGGTTGGTACTAAAGCAGAGACTGTAAGGTTATGCTACTTAGTAATTGCTTTCTACAGTCCAGGCCACCTGCCTAGGGATGGTCCATGGTTGGCTGGGCCCTCCCATATCAATCAGAAAACAAACAAACAAACAAACAAACAAAACTAAAGAAATGGCCATAAGCCAATCTAGTGGAGGGAATTCTTTCTCTTCCTACATATGTCAAGGTTTGTGCCAAGTAGATAAAAACTATGAAACTCTCTAGACATAAAGGGTAAAAAAAAAGAGGAAGAAAAATTAAAGGTCTTAACCTTATTGTGGCTTGAATGATTTTCCTCCAAAATTTATGTTTAGATTTAATTCTCAATGTCACAATGTTACGAGACTGGACCTTTAAGAAATTATTGAGTTGTTAGGACTTCTCTCTGATCTCTCTGATAGATAAGATTTGGGGAATTTTATTCTATCATATGAAATGGCTTAAAGGAAAAATTCTACCCTTCCTTCCTTCCTTTATGTCTTTCAGATTTATTCTGTGTGAAAACATTCAAGAAGGTGTCATCTTGAAAAGGGCAAGAGATCTATATGACCTGAACAAAATGTGCAAATTCACAGGGTCATTTCAGAGGCAAAGAACAGTTATGACCAGCCACCAAATCCACTGGCATCTTGAACTTAGATGTCTCAGCCTCATGAGTTTATCTCTCATTCAAAAAAAAATATCTTTTCTTTAAAAATTATTTGGCCTAAGATATCTTGCATTGTAGTATGAATGGCTTCAACAGAATTTTTTCAGTTTGAATAGTTTCTTCAATATTCTAAACCTTTTCTCTTTTGAGAACCTTGAGCCCTTCAAAAAATAACACTTCTATTTTCCATCTACTATCTCTGCCATGAATATTTAAGGTCTTTTCTTGACAAGATAGTAAGTACTGTGGACCTCTGTTTAAGCTGGCAGATTAGAACCTTCTTCTAGGTAATATAGCAAAGAAGAGTCAGAATAAGAAAGAATAGACTCTAGTCTAAGGAGATAAAGAGCAGGAGGGCGTTAGACACTCACAAACTAGTGTACATAGTTCTGAGATAGTAGGTGAGTAGAAAAATGGTCTCCAGGATCTGACAAGGGTGTCAAAAGAAAATAGACAAATAGAAGAAAAAGAAAACAGAAATGCTCCCTGGAGAGATTTTCCTTAAAGAAGCTCAACTGTCACATCTAGCTGCACTAATGCTGCCCAGGGAGTCTAGTTATACCTATAAGGAGTTGCTAGGAAACATGAAGAAAGACAGCGCAGAATGTGGAAACCCAAACTGCAGACTGTATGCATATGTGTGGATAGGAGGTTGAGCCACACCAGGCTGTTGATATAGAAGCAAAGTATGCTATCAGAGTCTGGATCCAAGAAATTCTCCATGTCCATGACTACCAGTGTCTGGAAAAATTACACAGGATAATGGAATGTACACAAAGAACTTGCTGAAGAATCATGACTACCATCAAAAGAAAAGAAAAAGTAATTAAGTACAGAAGTCTTCTTAAAAAAAAGAGAAGAAACAAAGGCAAATAGATTCCATACCTTCCCAAAGCATCAGTCATAGAAAGTTCTAATCAAATAGACTGATTCCACAAATACAAGGTTCAAATTTGAATGGAAGATGGCGCTAAGATCAGAGCATTATGGCTGAAAGTGTAATTCAGTAACAAAAGACACTGACTTGATGTCTATGAACTGATAATGCTGGCAGGCAGTCCTCAACACACAACTGTAGAGACTATCCAAAAAGATAACCCAAGAAGAGGACTATAATTTCCTCTTCTGAGTGAGATTTGTGCATCCTCCCTTGGGCCCTTCTTATTGGGACTGGATGTCTAAGGGCAGGATGGTACCCAAAGGGGCCCTGCCACTTCTCTGAGAAGAGGGGGATAGAGCAGTGGGGGAGAGGTTTGTGAGGGTGGGACTGGGAAGAGAAGAGGGAGGCACTCTTCAATCAAGATGTAAAGTGAATAAAGAAATACATGGAAAGTTCTCTAATTTAAAAAAGAGAAACTGTCTTCCCAGCTGAGAAAAATTACTCACCAATATCAACTCCTTGTGTTTTCTCTCATTGCCTTTGTAGTTTTAATTTTTAAATTGTATTTTAGTTCATTTTTTATTTTTATACTTTAATTGTTTGGTTCTTGTGTTTCAACTTGTCCATTATTGGAAAGGCTTTATGTCTGTCCTTTCTGTCTTTAAATCTAACATACAATGTTTTTATATTGTTATCATACATGTAATATGTATGTTGTTCCTCTGGTTTCTTCTAATTTTCTGCTTTCTTGTTTTCTCCTAGGCTTGCTATTCAAATATTGGTACTATTGGTTCTAAAAATAAACAAACAAAAAAAGCAATCTGTAGCTTTCCTTAGACTTGGGAAACTTTCTTGTATAATGTCATTGAATTAATTTTCTATGCCTTTAGACTTATCTCAGCCCCTTCTTATACACCACAGAATCTTTTGTTGGTTTCCTGGATGTATTCCAGAGTTCTTAGAACTCAGTAGTTCTTTCTTGATATATGTCCAAACATATCATTCTCTACCTTCCTGAACTTTATTCTTTGCCTTAGTCTTGTCTATTGATGCTTTCCACTGTGTTTTTATATGATTAATTAATATTTTCGTTTCTAGAACTCCTGTTTGGTTTTTTCAGTTCCGTGCTGACTCTTTACTGATAATTTCCTTGTCTGGATTCTAAAATGCCTTAATATCTCCATTGGTGTGTATGTGCATGCACACTTTATACTTTTATTGTTATTATATATGCATGTATATTATATGATGCTTATACAACTTCATTGTGTTAACACAGAGTTTCTCAACCTGTGGGTTACAACTCCTTTAAGAGTCAAAAAAAAAAACCCTTTCACAAGAGTCATCTAAGACCATCACAAAGCACAAGTATTCACATTATGACTCATAACAGTAGCAAAATTACAGTTATGAAGTAGTGATGAATGTAATTTTATGGTTGGGGGAGTCATTGCAACATGAAGAATTGTGTTAAAGGGTTACAGACTCAGGAAAGTTTACAATCACTGTATTAACAGAATGTTATATGCAGTTGTAGTACAAACACTCTTCTCAACAGCCCTCTCTAAAGTCGATCACATTTTAGACTTCTAACCAAGTCTTAATAAATATAAAAGAACTGAATTTCTTCTTCTACCTAAACAGATTAAGCTAAAGAAAACTAAAAGCCAATAGTAATACAAACCAAAAATGTATACAAATTGATAATAAATCAGTGTGTCATGGAGAAATGCATGAATAAATTTTAAATTCATAAAATCAAATGAAACTGTGGCTATGTGACTAATCAGAGTCTTTGAGATACAGCAAAGATAGTTCTAAGAAGAAAGTTTATGGTTGTGAGTATTAATTAATATGAAAAAAAGGCAGGGAGCCTAGAGAAATGTCTCAGTGGTTAAGAGCACTTGTTACTCTTTCAGATGACTCAGGTATATTTTCCAGGATTCAGAGGGTGACTCACCACAATCTGTAACTCCAGTTCCAGAGGATCTGATTTTCTCTTCTGGCCTCCATGGGCTTTAGCCACACACATAACACACGTTCAGGCAAAATGCCCATACATGTAAAATAATTTTAATTCAATTTTAAAAATCAGAAATATCAAATAAATATAGCCAATTTTACATAGCCAATAAATATAGCCAAAAAATAATAGTAAGTAAGCTAAAACACCAAACCATAGTCAAGATGAAATAATAAATATCAGGGCAGAAATTATGTGATGAATGCTTAAGAAATGATATAATCATTGAAATAAAGAGTTGTTTCTCCGGGGCTGGGGAGATAGTTCAATGATTAAGAGTGCTAGATACTCTTCAAGAGGACCCAAGTTCAATTCCCAGTACTCACACATCAGCTCACAAACATCTGAAACTTATCTGAGAGCACCAGGCACCCATGTGGTATACAGATACACATGCAAACCAAAATCTCATACACATTAAATAAATAAATAAATAAATAAATAAAATTTTAGAACATAATAAAGTAAATCTTTTAAAAAATGAGTTAGTTCTTCAAGAACATCAGCAAACCCTTAACCAAAATAATGAAAACAAAAAGCCCTAAGTCAATAAAATTAGAGAGAAAGAGAGAGACCCTAAACATACACCAATGACATCCAGAGAATGGCTGGGAAATACCCTGAAAATATATTCCCAAAATGTGTGGAAAAAATAGATACATTCTTAAAAATACATTACCTTACATATTTAGTCAAAAGGACATAGGCAACATAAGCCAAATCTATGACAAGCAACTACTAAAGTGTTTCCAAAAAAAAAGAAGCACAGGCTCACACAGATTCCATACCAGCTTCTATCAGAGCTTTACAGAAAAGCTATACCATGCTGCTTAAAGAGCTCTTTCTCAGGAAGCATAATAGAGTATCATTAATAGTGTCAAGTATTGATTCTTTGATGGGTCTCAAACTGGGACATTCATTAGTTGACCATTATCCTCAGTCTCTGCTCCATTTTTGTGCTCAACTAATGTGGACCCTTGGGAGCTTCCAGAGACTGAATGGAAGAGCATACATGGTCTGGATCTAACTACCACCACACACACACACACACACACACACACACACACACACACACACACACGTACTTGCCTACATATGTAGCAAATGTGCAGCTTGGTTTTCATGTGAGTCTCCCAACAACTGGAGCTGGGGCTGTCCCTGATTTTGTTGCCTGGCTGTGGATCCTGTTCCCTTAACTGGGCTGCCTTGTCTGACCTTTATGGAAAAGGATGTGCCCAGCCCTGCAGTGACTTGATGTGACAGAGTGGGTTGGTCCAGGAAGGGGGTGCTTCCCCTTCTCAGAGGAAAAGGAGAGAGGGTAGGAGAGGGGTTGTGTGAAGGTAAACTGGCTGGGAGGAAAGAGGTAGTAGAGAAAAAAAGATCTCTTTCTCATAGAAAGAGAAAAAAAGACCATCAAAGCCTTTCTCAAAGACAGTTATCCAGTGTAGGTATGTCCAACTTGCAGTTCAAAAAGCCTTGAATGTGGCCCAACACATTTATAGACCACAATGTTATGCTGAAATATCAAAAGATGATACCTCTTTGTCTATGCCAAAATTAGACAAAGACATTCACAAAGGGAAAAAAAATTCTAGAACAGTTTTCTGGATGAATATAAATAGATGCAAAAATTCTCAATAAAGTACTGGAAAATTCAAACAAACATTAAGATGATCACATAACCAAGATAAAACTAGATCACTGATTCAACATGAACAAATTAATAAGTTTCATACAGCATATAAATAGATTTAAGGACAAACCACATGAGCTTCTCAATAGATACAGAAAGGTCCTTTGACAAAGTCACCACCACTTAATGATAAAAGTCCTGAGGAAACTAGGAATTGAAGGAAATAAGAAAGGCTATGCATAATGAACCTATCACCAGTGATGCACTGAGAGCACTTCCTCTAAAATTTGGAATGAGACAAAGGTGTCCAATCTCATTCAATACACAGATTAAAGTCTTGCTAGAGCAATAGGCCAATAAAGGGGATATAAACAGGAAGAGCAGTTTAATTATCCCTAATTGCAGGTTATGTAATCCTATGTATAAAGCACTAAAAATAACTATAATGCAATTCAGCTATATGTATCACAGATGGAAACGAAGCCAGCATAACATAAAAAGTCCCATGCATCCATGTGTGTCTGAATTAGTCTCAATATCCAAGACTTTAAACCAACCTAGATGTCCACAAAAGATAAGTTAATATAGAAAATGTTAAGTGTGTGTGTGTGTCTTTGTGTGTGTGTGTGTGTGTGTGTGTGTATGTGTGTATGTGTGTGTTATGAAAACAATGGGGAACTATTAAAGGGGTTGAAGGACAAGAAGGTGGAAGAGGAAAAACATAAGAGTATACAGTGAGGGAAACAAAGAAAATATAGTTTCTCTCATAAGTGGAATCCATACTAATATAGTGAAGTTGTCACATGGAAACAGAAGAAAGACTACATGAGGGGAGATAGGGGACCATAGAGAGCAGGATAGAAGGGACAGAAAAGCATCGGGTCAAGTATGAGCAAGGTACAATGACACAATAATGAAAATTCTACAATGAAATCCACTATTTTATATGCCAACTAAAAATTACTAGAATAACAAAAATAAAATTACAAAGACTATTCTTTTATTCTGAATGAGACTATTTTCCATGCTACCTTATATGTAGAAAGCTAAAGGTTCTCCATCTCAACCATATTTGAAATTGACAAATTGCATTCCACTAAAAGAGAATGACAAGAGATTGTTGGCAATGATAAATTGGCTTTTGTATACAGATAAAAAAATCTAGTGGTCCCATCAGGACCAAATAATAGCCCAAAGCATCAGAGTAGGAAGGCCAGGGCTCCAGGGAAAATACAGTAGAAAGAAAGCAAGTTATATGCTTATGAGAGATGCCTATTTTAATTTTATATTTGTTGTAGTGCTGAGGGTAAACCCAGGTCACCAGTCCCAGTCATACATGTAGCCCGCCGATCTCGATCCGGCATTACAAGATGGCGCTGGTTTCCTGCTGCACCACTTGTAAACAAGTCTACTGCGCATGCGTCAGCAGATTCTGGCGCAAACCCCTCCCGACTGGGTATATGCAAATGAGGTATTGGTGCCTTAGCCAATCCCTGCACGGCAACCCTCCCTGGGTGGGGCTTATGCAAATAGGTCTATGCTAATTAGGTCCAGGTAGAACGACCAGAGAGGGTATGCAAATAAGGTTGTGGGGTGACCAATCAGAGAGGACATGCAAATTAGGTCCGACAGGGCGACCAATCAGGGAAAGCCACGCCCCCTCTCCCCTCTATATAAGCAGCACTGTCTGGCTGCTCTGGGTCCCGGCTTCACCATGGGGCGCTCCTGCAATAAAGCGTGTTGAGAAGAGTCCTTCTTCCTGGTCGAGGGAGCATAGATCCTGTGTCTTTCTTCCTGGTTGAGCAGACGCAGGCGTCTTCCTTCCTGGTCGAGTGAACAAAGATAGATCATCGCGCGTCTTCCTGGTCGAGCGGTCGCGACACATACACTTCTTAACTATGCCAAACAACTTCAAGTATTTCTATTTTCTAAAGATCTGAGCAGAAAACTCCAGAAGATCCATGCACCAGCTACACAAACAGGCAACTCTATCAAGAAGTCATCTGGCTCTATTGACGTTTGATATTGGTATTATCCTAGCACCTGTATACCAGAGAACTTCATGTCTTATAACGAATGATTTTTCTTTTTTTTTTTTTTTGTTATTCTTTTTTTTATTGGATATTATATTTACATTTCAGATTTTATCCCCTTACTCCATTCCCCTCACCCAGGAACCCCCATCCCAACCCCCCTCCTCCTGCTTCTATGAGGATGTGCCCCCACCTACCCCCCAACTCCCACCTCTCCACCCTTGAATTCCCCCCAACTCAGTGTCCAGCCTTCATGGGACCAAGGATCTCCTCTCCCACCTATGCCCAACAAGGACATCCTACTCTACAAATACAGCTGGAATCATGGGTCCCTCCCTATGTGCTCCCAGGCTGGTGGTTTAGATCCTGGGGAGCTCTGGTTGGTTGGTATTGTTGCTCTCCTCATGGGGCCACAAACCCTTTCAGCTCTTTCAGTCTTCTCTCTAACTCCTCCATTGGGAACCCCATGATCAGATCAGTGGTTAGCTGTGAGCATCTGCCTCTGAATATGTCAGACTCTGGCAGACCTCTAAGGAGACAGCTATATCAGGCTCTTGTCAGCATGCACTTCCTGACATCCACATCAGCGTCTACCTTTAGTGACTGCACATGAGATGGATACCCAGGTGAAATGGTCTCCAGATGGCCCCTCCTTCAGTTTCTGTCCCACACTTTGACTCCATATTTGCTTCCTTGAGTATTTTGTTACTCCTTCTAAATAGGACAGAGGCATCCTCACTTGGTCTTCTTCATGAACCTCATGTGGATGATTTTTCTAAGTGAGTTGTGATCTGTTTTCATGATGTTCTCACCAAGAAGGATATATAATACTGATATCTGGACCCCTAGGAATATGATTTCTCTACTATATGTATGTATGTATGTATGTATGTATGTATGTATGAATGTATGTCCATGTACATTTATATACATATAAATATATATACATATGTGTGTGTGTGTGTGTGTGTGTGTGTGTGTCTTTTTTGTGAGCTGGGATTGATTTTCTAATAAGACTAAAAGTTTTTAAAGTCACTGAGAATACTTTGCTAAAATAAGACTACGTTGAACTTTGTCTATTCCATGCAGGACACATAGATGGGGCAGTTGAGTTTGTATGAATCTGTTCCTCATCTGTGAAATGGGGATACTATGTTTCCTTACTTCACAGTTTCATAAGAAATAAGCAAACACCTATGAAAGCACCTTACACAGTCCCTGCCACATAAGGACCTGATAACTGTCTGGGTTGTTTCCTCCTCTCTAGCAAGGGCGCTTTTAACGAGTAAAACAATAAAGGCAAAAATTAGTATTCACATCACATCTAATTTTGTCCAAAGCATGTGTCTCTGTTTGCTTATCCATGTGTTGGTTCCTCACAATGCTAATTAGGTCACATCAAATGTATTGTAATTAACCATGACACTTGTGCAGGCTTACATTTTCGCACAGAAAAACTGAAAATGAATTAATAACTAGCAATTTTGACAATTATGGTCAATTAATTTGTCAGCAATAAACTAAGTATGCTTTCTTCTTAAAAATATAAAATATTTAAAATGTTGGTGGGTAATAACTGTGGAGCTCACATACTTTTTTACCTTATATATCTACTTAAATTTTATTATATTTTGCATTATATTTTATTATTTAAAACAAATTTTAAATTTAAATATATTTTGATCATATTCTTCCCTCCCCTTGGTCCTTCCAGATCCCCACCTTCTCTCCACCCACACAACTTTAAGGTATTTCTCAAAAAAAAAAAAAAAACCACAATACATGAACAAAACCAAGTAAACATTACCCATGTCCCCTCCCAAAACTAAATTGTAACCAAGTAAAAGCACACAAAAAATCACATCAAGTTCACTATATATTGGTCACATACTTCTGAACATGAAGCCTATTCTGGAGTGGTTGATACACCCAGTATCACTCTATTGAAAAAAACTGATTTTTTTCTCTCAGCAGGTATAAGTTCAGTTGTTAACCTTTAACCTAGAGAGTAGTTTTTCATTCATTCATTCACTCTATTTTTAAATATAACAAACTAAAATGCAGTAAGACTGAACAAAAACTATAACATTGAAGTTAGACAAGATCAACTAACAGAAAGAAAAGAGACTAAGAGAAATCACGAGAATCAGAGACCCTCTCGTTTGCACACTCAGGAAACCCCATATATATGCAGAAGTCCTGATGCAGACCAGTGCAGGCCATGTGCAATAATCACATTATATGCAAATAGCCAAGTCTGAACTAAAAGCAGAAATTGTCAAATGAGTTTTTAAAGTAAGACCCAAGTATATGCTGCTTATCAAAAATAAACTTCAAATAAATCACACAAATAGGTAAAAAGTCAAATCATGGAAATTATATATTATGACAACAACACTAGTTACAATGAAGCTAGTATAGCAATTTTAATATCAAAGTAAATCCAAACCGTATTACCAATGATAAAGAGGGTTATTTCAGAATGAAAATGTGATCAACTGATACAGATGATATTAATATAGAAAAACTCTACATATTTAAGATAACAATGGTTTCATATTACATTAAGCAGAAAAGTGGTGAAAGTACAAAGAGAAACAGACAAACCCACAATTACTGTCAGAATTTCAAAATCATTAAAAATCAATAAAGGAAGATTTGAACAGCTGCAGCAAACAACTTGACCTGGTTGACATTCAGGAAAAACTCTACCAAGCAATAGAGGAGCACACTTTCATTTTAAGTGTGATTAGAACTTTTACCAAGATAAGCCATGTTCAGGGCCATAATTGTTATAAAATATAAAAGAATTCAAATAAAATAAAATATGTTCTTTGTGCACAATGAAATTAATTACAAATTAATACAAGAAAAAATTTATATAACTCAATAAATCCTGGAAAGGCATGTACTATAACTCTAAATGATAAATCAAAAGAAAAATCAAATGAAATCAAACAAAAACTATAAATCAAAGAAAAAAAGTCAACCAGAAAATGAGAATTATTTTAAGTTAATATGTAGAGGAACATTTAAAGCAGCAATCACCTACATTAGAAAGAAATACAATTTCAACTCTGCCTTATAAAATGGAAAATAATGGGTGAATTAAAACCACATTAATTAGCTGGGCAGTGGTGGTGCACGCCTTTAATCCCAGCACTTGGGAGGCAGAGGCAGGCGGATTTCTGAGTTCGAGGCCAGCCTGGTCTACAGAGTGAGTTCCAGGACAGCCAGGACTACACAGAGAAACCCTGTCTCGGAAAAAAAAAAAAAAAAAAACATTAACTAGAAGAATGAATAAAAATCAGAGCAGAATTGAATCTCAAACAAATCAAAAAATAACAAAGGAAATCCATAAAGCCTATAACTGGATTTTGAATATGTATTTTAAAAATTGATAAGCTACTATCTAGACTTCTTAGAACAGAATAAATAAGAATGGAAATCAGGATGAAGTCACTGTGACTTTTAAGAATATTAAAAACAAATAGTATAGTCATCTCACAGACAATTAGTTTCAGGGTCCTCATAGATGACAATATTTACAGATACTTGAGTCTATTGCAAAAAATTGCCACAATACATTTAAGCAACCTACAGCCTTCTGTTGATTTTTTTCTTGCCATATATGCATTGTACATAGTAGTGGATTTCACAAAATATCTTCATACAAATATACTATATAGCATAGTCATTTTCATTTAGTTATATTCTGTATCTGGTCTTTGCTACTTTACAGGTTCTTCTGTTTCCCACCCTTTATCTCCCCCTGAACCCACTAACATTAGACAGGAAGATAGGAGAGAAACAAGGATAGAGAAAAAGAATTAAGAAAATCCCTGAATTTCTTTCCTTTTATTTTTGGTTTGGTTTGGTTTGGTTTGGT
>JANHMN010000004.1:114071274-114160181 GCA_030674055.1 Rhabdomys pumilio | reverse complement strand
GTCTGGGTCTGGGTCTGGGTCTGGGTCTGGGTCTGGGTCTGGGTCTGGGTCTGGGTTTTGGGTTGGGTTTTGGGTTTTGGGTTTGGGGGTTTGGGGTTTGGGGTTTGGAGTTTGGAGTTTGGGGGTTGAAGTTTGGGGTTTGGGGTTTTGGGGCTTGGGTTTTGGGTTTTGGTTTGGGTTTTGGTTTTACTTGGCTTTTTTTCCTATGGCTACTAACAAAACACAACCAACTGTTCTAAACAACCAACAACTACCAATCACACCTCTCTGAAAAGTTTTCAGGACTTCAATTGTCACACAGTTGCAGAAACTATCTGCCGCTGGCAAAGCTATGCCTCTACTAAAGCATGAGGTAAATCATAGTCACTAATATGGATAGTTCAAAGCAGCTCATATCCTCACATCTGGGATTAAAATGAAAATACATTCTTATAATATTTGGTTTTTAAAGAAACCAAAATTCTGAAATTCTCACTACAGTATCCATTCTCTCACAGACCCCTTCACCTCCGCCAGCTCCCCCATTTCCTCTTATTCCTATAATGATTATATGTGTCTACAGAAAAACCCAATGTGTGCCTTTCTGTCTGCCTTGCTTCACTTTATATGATGAGCTTGATTGCACCCATCACTGCAAATGACATAATTAATTGCATTATTCGCGATTGAACAAAATTCCATTCTGTACAAATACCACATTTTCTTCATCCACTCATCTTTTGACAGACATCCAAGCTGGTTCTATAACTTGGCTGTTGGGAATTGTGCCCTGGTGAACACAGATTTGCAAGCACAGAGAGGCCTTCTGGTATATAACCAAGAGTGGTATGACTGGGTCATAGGGTCATTCTGCTTCTGGTTTCTTGAGGAACTGCCATGTTTACTTTGATAATGCCTCAATTAATTTCCATCTTCGTCAGCAATGTGAAAGAGTTGTCTTTACACTACATCCTCATCAATATTTCTTGTTTTCATTTTTAAGTTATGCGAGAGAGAGAGAGAGAGAGAGAGAGAGAGAGAGAGAGAGAGTTCATGTGTTCATTCACCTGCACATACACTTGGAGGACTGATGCCTCACAGATTCCAGAAGTCTTCAGATTCCTTAGAACAGGAGTTACAGGTGGTCCTGAGCTGCCCCGTGTGGATGCTGAGTAGTAAATCACAGTCGTCTTCAAAAATAGTACCTGCTTTTTCAGACTGAGCCATCTCTCCAGGCCCCATTATTTCATTTTCTTAATGATGGTCATTCTAACTAGAATAATTAGAAAATGTGGTTAATTCTCGATGTAGTTTTAATTTGCATTTCTTTGACAGGAAATAATGTTAAACACTTTTTCATATGATTTCTGATTGTTGTATTTTATCTTTATATTTAATCAAATTTTATTGTAATAAATTAAGACATTATGACAATATTTCCAAGTGATACTAACCAGTTTATGAACAAATATAACAATCTCTTTAAACATATATTCAGTTGTTGTGCGGTTGAGTACATAAGCCTACTCTACTTTTAAAATACATTTTATTTTAGATGTTTCAAATACAAAAGTATAGAAAATATTGCCATGAATGTGTGTCCTCAATACCCATCATTTCTATCATTATTATTCACCTACAATCTTCCCATATTTTTACAAAATTAATTCTAATGACATAGAATTTTACTCATAAATATTTTGAAGTATATTTCTAAGAGTTTTCAGCAGTATTATCCATATTAATATAGTTTAAAGTGATAGTTTATTAATATCGCTAAATACCAAGTTTATGTCTCATTTTCTTTCACTGATTCAGAAATCATCTTATGGGTATTGATTTATTCAAATAAAGATCCCAGCAAGGACTATTGTTATGGTTTTAATCTTTTTATACAGGTCTTCTGTAAGCCATGAAATTGTTGAATCTGAGTCATTAGTTCTGTGGCTTTTCAGACATTATAGATCTGGCTGAATCCTTCATGGTGTTGCTTCACAGATACTGCTTTATTTTTACTTTACCTTTTGAAAACTGACGTATACATAAATCCATTTATTGACTGGACTGTTTAGTTTCTTCGTGTTTAGGGCTTGAGCCCTTTTATGGTTAATATCAGTCGTATGTATAGATAGCAGAGATTTTATTTTCCCCCATTCTGCATTCATGTTTTTTGGTTACTTCTTTTTTGTTTTTTGTTTGTTCGTTTGTTTGTTTTGTTTTTGTTTTCGCTGTGGAGAAGCTTTGTGGTTTTATGCCGCCCTACACATCAATGTCAGTTTTATCCCCTTGGCACTAGAGTCACTTTAGATACTTCTCAACTCTATCTATATCTTGAAATGCGATTCTTATGTTTACCTCTAGGAGTTTAAGAGTTCAGGTCTTACATTGATATACCAGTCTATTTTGGATTGGGTTTTGTACTGAGAAAGAGATGAGGACCTAGTAGTTTTCAAAGTATCATTTATTGAAAGGCTTCCTTTTCTTTATATGCTTTTATAGGATGTATTCAGTCAGGTGGCTAGAGGTGGAAAGATGGATCAGCAGTTAAGGGTGATTACTATGCTTCAAAGGACCCAGGTTTGGTTCCCAGAGCTCACATCATATGATTCACAACCGTCTCTAATACCTCAGGATATTCTCAACCTATTCCTGACCTCTGCATTCACATGTAGCATGTAAACTCATGCAGGCTCACAGAAATATCCATAAAATAATAAATGAACAAATATTTTAATCAGATGGCTTGAAATGTGTTGGTTAATATCTGGATCCTCTATATGCGTGTCTGGTTTTGTCCCGGTATGTCCCAGTGTCCCATATTTTATTACTATGGTATGCTGAATGATTTTATGCCAACCAGACACAC
Source organism: Rhabdomys pumilio (assembly GCA_030674055.1). Classification (NCBI taxonomy): domain Eukaryota; kingdom Metazoa; phylum Chordata; class Mammalia; order Rodentia; family Muridae; genus Rhabdomys; species Rhabdomys pumilio. The sequence goes on along the minus strand of JANHMN010000004.1, from coordinate 114,157,336 downwards.
AAACTAGAGTTATCTGAAAGAAAAAAACTTAACTGAGAAAATGCCTCCATCAAATCCAGCTGTAAGGCATTTTTAGGTTAGTGATTGATGGTGGAGGGCCCAGACATTGTAAGCGGTCCACCCCTGGGCTAGTGGTCCTGGATTCTATAAGAAAGCAATGAGCAAACCATGGAAAAGCAAGCCAGTTATCAGTACCACTCCATGGCCTTTGCATTAGCTCCTGCCTCCAAGATTCTGCCCTGTTTGAATTCCTGTTCTGATTTCCTTTAATGATGAACAGTGATGTGAAAATGTAAGTCAAATAAATCCTTTCCTCCTCAACTTGCTTTTTGATCATGGTGTTTCATCACAGCAATGGAAATCCTAACTAAGATGGTAAGAGGAAGGTATTGCTGTGACAGACCTGACCATGGTTTTTGGTGGACTGTGGAAGGACTTTGGAACTTTGGGCTAGAAAAGCCATTAGGTGTTGAGAACTCAGTGAGTTCTTCTGTAGAAGCTTAGGATATAAGAATGTTGAGAACATTACAGAAGACAGAAGCCTGGCTTGTGAAATTCCAGGAAAGCTCAGAGACTATTTGGTTTTATGTTTTGCATTGAGATTCTGTTCTTCTGGTAAGTTGGGGCTAAAGAGTCATCAGTAATTAATAAGAGACCAGCAACATTAAAATGAAATCTTTGCATTACTGGGACAATTGATACAGGTTAGCCAGAGCTAAGAAATTAGAAGTGATTAAAAAGAAACCAAAATCACTGAGTTGAAATCTTCTAGGAAGTGCTTGCTCAGGGTCAGGACACACAAACTGTGTTCCAGAATGCAGTGGCTGAGTCTGTACCTAGTTCTGGCCCCCAAACTTAGTGGTGTCAGAATCACCCAGGTGGTGTTGGTTTTGAAAGCATGAAGAGATTATGGAGAGTAGCTGAGGCTTGGCACTGTGAGAGGCCAGGAGAGGCAATTAGTAAAGTTACAGCCTCATTATCAGTTGAAGGCCCAGGACTTAAAGGGTCGTGAAAAGAAAATGAGGTTTGTCACCACAAAGGTAGCCTATGAGAGGCTCTTGGTGAAAATGCAACCCAGTTGCAGCAGAAGAGCCCAGCATTTGGAAGATGGTAGTACCATGGGATGACCACTGAGAACAGCAACAGCAGTGGAGGGGAGACATTAAAGCCTAGAAGATAAGCTGTGTGTGCTGCAGAGGTGGCGATGTGACTCAAGCTCCTTGGAGAAGCCCAGAAGATTGCGAGTCAATCCCAGATAATTGAACATTGAGTTTATAATGTTAGAGTATGGTATTGCTTGATTCTGATTGTGACTGTATCTTCCTGGGTCTTCCCTATTAAAGAAGATAGTTAGTTTAATTTTGATTGTTACAGGAGCCCACAGTTGAAAGACTTTCAATATTTAAAAGAGATTTGGGATTTTTAAAACAATTTTATATTTTCAAAGAGACAGATAGTTGTTTGAATTTATAAATACTATTGGACTTTTAAAGTTTTTTTTATGTTTTTCAGATGAGACCTTTGAGATAAATAAGAAAGTGATATCTTTATGTGTCAAGTTGCCAAGAGGTTAGTTGTGCGGGTTACTCTTATGCCAACTTGAAACACAAACGATGGTTATCAGAAAGAGGGAAACTTAGTTAACAAAATGCCTCCATATGATCCAGCTAGAAGGCATTTTCTTAATTAGTGATTGATGAGGGAGGGCCCAACCCATTGTGGGTGGTTCCATTCCTGTGCTTGTGGCCCTGGTTTCTATAAAAATTCTGGCTGAGTAAGTCATTGAACAAGCCAATAAGTGGCACCCACTCCATGGTCTCTACATCAGCTTCTGTCTCCATGTTTCTACCCTATTTGAATTCCTGTCCTGACTTCCTTTAGTAATGAACAATGATATAGACATGTAAGCCAAATAAACCCTTTCCTCCATAACTGTTTTGTTGGTCATGTTATGTCATTGCAGCAATAGAAACCCTCACTAAGACATGTAACTATAAAACAGAACTTAAATTAGGTGTAGTGATAGTCCAAGCATTGCTATTTATCCTCAGAAATGCACTGGATATCCAGGTTTTGGTGCTCTCATATAAAGTTGGGGGTTTAGTTTTGGCTTTTATCATGTCTGTAAAGAGTATCAATAGAATTTTTATTAAAATTGCATTCAATTTGTAGATTAGTTTCATTAATACAACTACTTTCACAATATTAATTCTGCCTAATCCATGAGTATGGAAGGTCTTTCCAACTTCTGTTGTTTTCTTCAATTTCTTTCCCCACTGTTCTAAAGTTTTCATTATAAAAGGTTTTTTGTTTCCTCAGCCAGGTATATTCCAAGGTACTTTTTAGAGCCTTTGGAATAAACTTATTTTCCTGATTTCTTTCTCATTTTTTATTACTGATACAAAAAGTTCTTCATTTTTTTTACATTGATTTTATATCTTGCCAATTTTCTGAAAATGTTTATCAGACCTGAGAGTTTTCTAGTGGAATATTCAGAGACATATACATATATGTAACCATAGCATCTGCAAATAAAATGTGACAACTTCTTACTTATATCCTCCTTTTACTAATTCTTTGAGAATTTCATACATGTATTTTAATCATATTTCCTTCTTCTCCTCCCTCTATCTCCTCCATAATTGATCTGCACTAACCTCTCTAACCCGAACACAACTTTCTGTCCTACTTAAATCAAGCTCAATTTATGCTGTCTAAGAATGCTGGGGTGTATGGCCATCCATTGGAACATGGTCAACCTACCACAAGATACACAGTTAAATAAAACTGACTCTCCCTCTCTCAGAAGTTATCAATTACCAATATCTCCTTTAATAGGAGTAGGATTACATGATTACCTCCTCCCTCCATGCTGATATTTTGTCTTGATTAATCTTGTGCCAGTCTTCTGCATGTTGTCACCACTTCTGGAGTTCACATGTATAATGGCCCTGTGATATCCAGAAAACACTGTTTCACTGATGTCATCCACCGGCTCTTGCTCTTATAATCTTTCTGCTCTCCTCTTTTTACCCAGTCATAAGTTCTCTGAGCTACAATAACAACCAGCCTGGCAAGATGCACCCACTAGTGTAATACTACTAGTGTAGTAGTATGAATATAGATGTAACCAACTACTTTCTTATTGAATTTTAAGACCACTCTATAAGACAGAACCAATGACTGCCAGTCTTACCTGAGCCAAGAATCTGTGACTTAATAGGACATAGGCTCCAGACAAGAGCCTACTGCTAATATTATTCTGCTAAATAGACATAGTTTTAAATTTACTCCTAATGACTTACCACTATACCAATAGATTAGTGCATCCCTCAGTTCTCATCAGAGATTTTTTTTATCAGTAGATGGTAATTCACAGAGTCTCATAACTGGTCAATGGGCAGAGAATAAGAGACTGTAAAGTGCTCAGCCCTAAATGGGTCATCTATACCACACATCCTCCACTCACAATTCAGCTATCCTTGTATTCTTTTTATTTCTTGCCTTTGTTCTTTAGTTAAGACTTTGAGCTCAAATTGGAGAGAGCATACACTACCAGCTTAACAGCACATATGAAAGCTCTAGAACAAAAAGAAGCAAATACATCCAAGAGGTGTAGACAGCAAGGAAAAAATCAAACTCGAGGCTGAAATCAACCAAGTAAAAACAAAGAGAACTACACAAAGAATCAACAAAATCAGGAGCTGGTTTTTTGAAAAAATCAATAAGATAGATAAGCCCTTAGCCAGACTACAAGAGGGCATAGGGACAGTATCCAAATTTAAAAATCAGAACTAAAAAGGGAGACATAACAACAGAAACTGAGGAAATTTTTAAAATTATCAGATCATACTACAAAGGCTATACTCAATAAAACTGAAAAATCTGGATGAAATGCATAATTTTCTAGACAGATACCAGGTACCAAAGTTAAATCAGAATCAGATAAAATATCTAAACAGTCCCAAAACTCCTAAAGAAATTAAAACAGTTATTAAAAGTCTTCCAACCAAAAAAAAGTTCAGGACAAGATGGTTTTAGTTCAAAATTCTATTAGACCTTCAAAAAACACATAGTACCAATACTTTTCAAACTATTCCACAAAATAGAAACAGAAGGAATATTACCTAATTTGTTCTATGAAGCCACAGTTACACTGAAACCTAAACCACACAAAGACGCAACAACAACAACAACAAAAAAAACTTCAGACCAATTTCCCTTATGAATATTGATGCAAAAGTAATAAAATTCTTGCAAACCAAAGCCAAAAACACATCAAAATAATCATTCACCATGATCAAGTAGGCTTCATCCCAGGGATGCAAAGATGGTTCAATATATGGAAATATATCTATGTAATCTACTGTATAAACAAATTCAAAGAAAAAGCACATGACATTAAATTTTTAAAAAGCCTTTGACAAAATACTACACCCCTTCATGCTAAAAGTTATGGAAAAATCAGGAAATCAAGGCCCATACCTAAATATACAGTAAATATACATTAAACAAATATCCAAAATAAAACTAAATAAAGAGATGCTTGAAGCAATCCCAAGATAATCATGGACTAGACAAGGTTGCCCACTCTCTCCCTATCCATTCAATATAACACAAGAAGTCCTAGCCAGAGTAATTAGACAACAAATGGAAGTCAAAGAGATTGGACAACAAATTGGAAAGGAAGAAGTCAAGGTATCACTATTTGTGGATGATATTATAGCATACTTAAATGATGCCCAAAATTCCATTAGAGAACTCCTACAGCTGATAAACAACTTCAGCAAAGTGGTTGGATATAAAATTAACTCAACATGAAAATGACTTTGGGCTAGGACAGGGAAGTTGGCTCAGATATTTTGGTCATACTGATAAGCCCTTGGAAACAACAATCATAGGAGTGATCATGGAATTTTGTTTATTGCCTTGCTTGTTTTTTGATTGTTTGTGTTTATTGTCTTGCTTGTTCCTTGACTATTTGCATCTATTGTATTGCTAGTCCCTCAACATAGAACTGACCTGAATACTTGCATGTAATTCAAATGGTATAAAAGGAAAAAGGAGGGGTCCATTCCTGTGTGGACACTGGATTCCTCCCGAGACATCCTAGAGGGTCCATGGAATCCAGAGCTGTAGGTAAGAAGACCCACACACTGCCCTATGCCCATAGCTGCGTGCAGGGAGCACTCAGATTCCAGCAGAAACCCAAACCTCACCCCTGCGGAATAGCACTCCCCTTCCACCCCTCTTCCGGATCTGAGGCCTGGCACAGACCCCCCCGCCTGGTCTGCTCCTCTGTGGGCACTGGATTCCTCCCGAGACATCTTAGAGGGTCCACTGAACACAGAGCGGCAGAGGTACCGCTGAACCCAGAGTGGCAGAGGAACAACTGAACTCAGAGTGACAGACAACATATCCCGAGACATCCTAGAGGAGACACTGCACTCAGAGCAGTGGACACCTTACCCTGAGACATCCTAGAGGAGACACTGCAATCGGAGTAGTGGGCAACTGACTCTGAGACATCATAGAGGAGACACTGCACCCAGAACAGCAGACAAATAACTGGTCTGCTACCTTGGAGACACCACATCCTGAGGCATCCTAGAGGTACCACTGTACTCAGAGCAGCTGGAGAAGATCACAGAGACATCTGGACCACGAGGAGAACAGACACAAGCAAGATAACTGGAAAGGCAGGCTTCAGTCAGAGACAGCAAGTACAGGTAGCACTAGAGTTAACCAGATGGCGAAAGGCAAGCGCAAGAACATAAGCAACAGAAACCAAAGTTACGTGGCATCATCAGAACCCAGTTCCCCCATCATAGCAATCCCTGAACACCCCATCACACTGTAAAAGCAGGATTCAGAATTAAAATCACTTCTCATGATGACGATAGAGGACTTTAAGAAGGACATAAATAACACTCTCAAAAAATTTAAGGAGAACACAGGTAGACAGATAGAAGCCCTTAAAGAGGAAACACAAAAATCCTTTAATGAATTGCAAGAAAACACAACCAAACCAGTGAAGGAATTAAACAAAACCATCCAAGATCTAAAAATATAAGTAGAAACAATAAAGAAATCAAAAAGGGAGACTACCCTGGAGATAGAAAACCTAAAAAAAAGGCTCAGGAGTTATAGACACAAGTATCACCAACAGAATACAAGAAATAGAAGAGAGAATCTCATGTGCAGAAGATACCATGGAAAACATTGACACAATTGTCAAAGAAAATGCAAAATACAAAAAGCTACTAACCCAAAACATACAGGAAATCCAAGACACAATGAGAAGGCCAAACCTAAGGATAATAAGTATAGATGAGGGGGAAGACTTTCAACTTAAAGGACCAGTAAATACCTTCAACAAAATTATAGAGGAAAGAGATGTCCATAAATATACAAGAAGCCTACAGAACTCCAAATAGTTTAGACCAGAAAAAAAAATACCTCCCGCCACATAATAATCAAAACATCAAATGTACAAAACAAAGAAAAAATACTAAAAGCACTAAGGGAAAAGGGTAAAGTAACCTATAAAGGTAGACCTATAAGAATTACACCAGACTTCTCACCAGAGACTAGAAAAGCCAGAAGATCCTGGGCTGATATCTTACAGACCCTAAGAGAACACAAATGCCAGCCAAGACTACTATACCCAGCAAAACTCTCAATCAATATTGATGGAGAAACCAAAATATTCGATGACAAAACCAAATTTACACAATATCTTACCACAAATCCAGCACTTCAAAGGATAATTGGTGGAAAACTCCAACACAAGGAGGGAAACTACAACCTAGAAAAAGCAAGAAAGTAATCTTCCAACAACCCTAAAAGAAGACCACTACACAAACATAACTCCACCACCAAGAACAAAAATAACAGGAAGCAACATTCATTTTTCCTTAATATCTCTTAATATCAATGGACTCAATTCTCCAATAAAAAGGCATAGACTATCAGACGGGATACATAAACACGACCCAGAATTTTGCTACATACAGGAAACACACCTCTGTGACAAAGACAGACACTACCTCAGGGTAAAAGGACAGAAAACAATCTTCCAAGCAAATGATCCCAAGAAACAAGCTGGAGTAGCAATTCTAATAGCAAATAAAAATGATTTTCAACCAAAAGTAATCAAAAAAGATAAAGAAGGACACTTCATATTCATCAAAGGAAAAATGTACCAAGAGGACCTTGCAATTCTGAACATCTATGCCCCAAATGCAAGGGCACCAACAAACATAAAAGAAACTTTACTAAAGCTTAAAACATACATTGCACCTCACACAATAATAGTGGGAGATTTCAACACTCCACTCTCAGCTATGGACAGATCATGGAAACAAAAACTAAACCAAGACACAATGAAACTAACAGAAGTTATGAACTAATTGGACTTAACTGACATCTATAGAACATTTCATCTTAAAACAAAATAATTTACCTTTTTCTCAGCACCTCAAGGTACCTTCTCCAAGATAGACCATATAATTGGTCACAAAACAGGCCTCAACAGATACAAAAAGATTGAAGTAATCCCTTGTACCCTATCACACCACCATGGACTAAGACTTGTCTTTAATATGGACAAAAACAATGGAAAGCCCACATACACTTGGAAACTGAACAATGCTCTACTCAATGATGACTTGGTCAAGGAAGAAATAAGAAAGAAATTAAAGACTTTTTAGATTTAAATGAAAATGAGGACACATCATATCAAAACTTGTGGGACTCTATGAAAGCAATACTAAGAGGAAAATTCATAGCTATAAGTGGCCACAAAAAGAAACTGGAGAGAACATACACTAACAATTTGACAGCACATCTGAAAGCCTTAGAACAAAAAGAAGCTACTATATCCAAGAGGAGTAGATGGCAGAAAATAATCAAACTCAGGTCTGAAATCAACCAAGGTGAAACAGAAAGAACTATACAAAATATTAACAAAACCAGGAGCTGGTTCACTGAGAAAATCAGCAAGATAGACAAACTCTTAGCCAGACTAATGAAAGTACGCAGAGACAATACTCAAATTAATAAAATCAGAACTGAAAAGGGAGACATAACAACAGAAACTGAGGAAATTTTAAAAAATCATCAGATCCTACTACAAAAGGCCTATACTCAACAAGATTGGAAAATCTGGATGAAATGGACAACTTTCTAGATAGATACCAGATACTAAAGTTAAATGAGGAACAGATAAACCATATAAACAGTCCCATAACCCCTAAGGAAATAGAAGCACTCATTAAAAGTCTCCCCACCAAAAAAAGTCTGGGCCAGATGGTTTTAGTGCAGAATTCTATCAGACCTTCCAGTAAGACCTAATACCAATTCTCCCCAAACTATTCCACAAAATAGAAACAGAAGGAACACTACCCAATTTGTTCTATGAAACTACAATTACACTCATACCTAAACCTCACAAAGACCCAACAAAGAAAGAGAACTACACACCAATGTCTCTTATGAATATTAATGCAAAAATACTCAATAAAATTCTTGAAAACTGAATACAACAACACATCAAAGTAATCACTCATCATGATCAAGTAGGCTTTATCCCAGGAATGCAGGGATGTTTCAATATCCGGAAATCCATCAATGTAATTTACTACATAAATAAACTCAAAGAAAAAAAAAACCACATGATCATCTCACTAGATGCTGAGAAAGCATTTGACAAAATTCACCATCCCTTCTTCTTAAAAGTCTTGGAAAAATCAGGAATTCAAAGCCCATACCTAAACATAGTAAAAGCAATATACAGCAAGACAGTAGCAAACATCAAACTAAATTGAGAGAAACTGGAAGCAATCCCACTAAGATCAGGGACTAGATAAGGCTGCCCACTCTCACACTACCTATTCACTATAGTACTGGAAGTCCTACTTAGAGTGATTAGACAACAAAAGGAAGTCAAAAGGATACAAATAGGAAAGGAAGAATTCAAAATTTCACTATTTGCAGATGATATGATAGTATACTTAAGTGACCCTAAAATTTCCATCAGAGAACTCCTAAACCTGATAAACAACTTCAGCAAAGTGGCTGGATATAAAATCATCTCAAACAAATCAGTAGCCTTCCTATACTCAAAGGATAAACAGGCTGAGAAAGAAATTAGGGAAATGACACCCTTCACAATAGTCACAAACAATATAAAATATCTTGGAGTGAATCTAACCAAGCAAGTGAAAGATCTGTATAAGAACTTGAAGTCTCTGAAGAAAGAAATAAAAGAAGATCTCAGAAGATGGGAAGATCTCCCATGCTCCTGGATCGACAGGACTAATTTAGTAAAAATGGCCATCTTGCCAAAAGCAATCTAGAGATTCAATGCAATTTTCATCAAAATTCCAAATCAATTCTTCATAGAGATAGAAAGAGCAATTTGCAAATTCATTTGGAATAACAAAAAACCCAGGATAGTGAGAACTATTCTCAACAATAAAAGAACTTCTGGGGGAAATCACCATCCCTGACCTCAAACTGTACTACTGGGCAATGGTAATAAAAACTGCATGGTATTGGTACAGAGACAGGCAGGAAGATGAATGGAATAGAAGTGAAGATTCAGAAATGAGGCCACACACCTATGGTCACTTGATCTTTGACAAAGGAGCTAAAACCATCCAGTGGAAAAAGGACAGCATTTTCAGAAAATGGTGCTGGTTCAACTGGAGGTCAACATGTAGAAGGATGCAAATCAATCCATTCTTATCTCCTTGTACAAAGCTCAAATCTAAGTGGATAAAAGACCTTACTTAAAACCAGATACACTGAAACTAATAGAAGAGAAAGTGGGGAAGATCCTCAAATACCTAGGCACAGGGGAAAAGTTCATGAACAGAATACCAATGGCATATGCTCTAAGATCAAGAATTGACAAATGGGACCTCATAAAATTGCAAAGGTTCTGTAAGGCAAAGGACATTGTCAATAAGACAAAACGGTAACCAACAGATTGGGAAAAGATCTTAACCAATCCTACATCCAACAGAGGGCCAATATCCAAGATATACAAAGAACTCAAGAAATTATACTCCAGACAACCACATAACCCTATTAAAAATGGGGTACAGAGCTAAACAAAGAATTTTCAACAGAGGAAATTTAAATGGCTGAGAAGCACCTTAATAAATGCTCAACATCCTTAGTCATCAGGGAAATGCAAATCAAAACAACCCTGAGATACCACCTCACACCAGTCAGAATGGCTAAGATCAAAATCTCAGGTGATAGTAGATGCTGGCGAGGATGCGGAGAAAGAGGAACACTCCTCCATTGTTGGTGGGATTGCACACTGGTACAACCACTCTGAAAAAAAAACCAGTCTGGCAGTTCCTCAGAAAACTGGACATAGCATTACATGAGGATCCAGCTATACCACTCCTGGGCATATACCCAGAAGATGCTCCAACATATAACAAGAACATATGCTCCACTATGTTCATAGTAGCCTTATTGATAATAGCCAGAAACTGGAAAGAACCCAGATGTCCCTCAACAGAGGAATGGATACAAAAAAATGTGGTAAATTTATGCAATGGAGTATTACTCAGCTATTAAAAATAATGAATTCAAGAAATTTTTAGGTAAATGGATGGAACTAGAAATTATCATCCAGAGTGAGTTAACCTAATCACAAAAGAACACACATGGTATTTACACACTGTTAAGCGGATGTTAGCCCAAAAGCTTGAAATAGTGAAGACTCAACTCACAGATCACATGAAGCTCATGAAGAAGGTAGACCAAGTGGGGATGCCTCAGTCCTACTTAGAATGAGTAACAAAAATACTCAAGGGAGCAAATATGGAAACAAAATGTGGGACAGAAACTGAAGGAGGGGCCATCTGGAGACCATTCCACCTGGGTATCCATCCCATGTACAGTCACCTAAGCTAGACACTGATGTAGATGGCTGGAAGTGCATACTGACAAGAACATGATATAGCTGTCTTCTTAGAGGTCTGCCAGAGACTGACACATTCAGAGGACGATGCTCACAGCTAACCACTGATATGATCAAGGGTTTCCCAATGGAGAAGTTAGAGAGAGGACTTAAGGAGCAGAAATGGTTTGTGACCCCATGAGAAGAGCAACAATACCAATCAACCAGAGCTTGCCAGGATCTAAACCACCAGCCTGGGAGCACATAGGGAGGGACCCATGACTCCAGCTGTATATGTAGAGGAGGATGGCCTTGTTGAGCATAGGTGGGAGAGGAGATTCTTGGTTCATGAAAAACAAACACAAATTAGGGGGGGGATGTGAGGGTGGGGAGGGGGTAGTGTCGGTGTGGGTTAGGTGGGGGCACAGCCTCATAGAAGCATGAGGAGGGGGGATGGGATAGGAGGTTTCTGGGTGGTGGGGGGAAGTGGGGTAAGGGGATAAAATCTAAAATGTAAATATAATGCCCAATAAAATAATTTTTTAAAAAAGAAAAAAGGAGGAGGGGGATGAAATAGAGGGTTCTAGAGAGGGAAAATGGACAAAGGGGATGACATCTGAAATGTAAATAAATAAAATATCCAATAAAAAATTAACTCAAACAAATCAGAGAAGCCTAACTCTACTCAAAGGATGAACTGTCTGAGAAGGAAATTAGGAAAACAACACCTATCTCAATAGTCACAAATAATATAGTATATCTTGGCATAACTCTAACCAAGCAAGAGAAAGCTCTGTATGGCAAGAACTTCAAGTCTCTGAAGAAAGAAATCAAGGAAGACCTCAGAAGATGGAAAGATCTCCCATGCTCATGAGGGAATTAATATGCTGAAAATGGTCATCTTACCAAAAGCACTCTACAGATTCAATGAAATCCCCAACAAAATTCCAACTCATTTCTTCACAGAGATAGAAAGGGCAGTTTTCAACTTCATCTGAAAACCCAGAATAGAGAAAATAACGCTCAACAATAAAAGATCATCAAAGGGAATCACTATCCCTGACCTCAAGCTATACTACAGAGCAATAATGATCTGCTCAGTACTTGGGCCCTGAGTATTGGTACAGAGACAGACAGGTCTATCAGTGAAATAGAATTGAAGACCCAGAAATAAATTCACACACCTATGGTCACTTGATCTTTGACAAAGAAGCCAAAACCATACAATGGAAAAAAGAAAGCATCTTCAACAAATGGTGCTAGTCTAAGGTGATCTGCATGTTAAAGAATGCAAATTGATCCATTTTTATCACCTTATACAAAGTTCAAGTCCAGGTGGATCAAGGATCTCCACATAAAACCAGATACACTGAGTCTAATGGAAAAGAAAGTGGGAAATAGCCATGAACACATTGGCATGGGAGAAAATTTCTGTAACAGAACACCAATGGCTCAGGCTCTAAGATCAACTATTGACAAATGGGACCTTATGAAACAGAAAAGCTTCTGTTAGGCAAAGGACACTATCATCAGGACAAAACAGCAACCCACAGACTGGGTTACCAACCCTACATACAGTAGAGGGCTAACATCCAAAATATATAAAGAACTCAAGAAGCTGATCTCCAAAAATCCAAATAAACCAATTTTTAAAAAATGGGGTAGAGTGCTAAACAGAATTCTCATCTAAGGAATCTTGAACGGCCAAGAAGCACTTAAAAAAAAATGCTTGACAATCTTAATCATCAGGAAAATGCAAATCAAAATGACCTTGAGATTTCACCTTACACCAATCAGAATGGCTGAGGTTAGGAAAAAAAAACATCAGGCTACAGTAGACGCTGGAGAGGGTGTGGAGGAAGAACATTCATTGCTGGTGTGATTGCAAGATGGTACAACCACTCTGTAAATCAATCTGGTCATTCCCCAGAAAACTGGAAATAGTTCTACCTGAAGACCTAGATGTACCACTCCTGGGCATATACCCAAAAGATGTTCCAACACATAACCAGGGCACATGTTCCACTATGTTCACAGCAGCCTTAATTATAATAGGGAGAAGCTGGAAACAACCCAGATGTCCCTCACCAGAAGAATCCATACAGAAAATATGGTACATTTGTACAATGGAATACTACTCAGCTATTAAAATAGATTTCACGAATTTTGCAGGCAAATGAATGGAACTAGAAAATATCACCCCCTCCTTCCAGTCTGGGCCCAAGAACTGAGCAGATCCCTGGTTGCAGCTCTGTACCCAATCTCACAGAACATAAAGGGAGCAGGGCTCCTAGGAACTCTAACCCAGGCAGTATTTTAGGTAAAGAGACAGCAACACCTGCCCCAAACGGAGAGTAGCTGGGACCCACTAGGACCCAGGAATTCACTCCCGGCCCAGAGCAATTGTTCCTTCTGGTCCACACCCAAGCACTGAGCAGATCTTGGGCCTCAGCTCTAGATGGGTGTCTCCCAGTAGAGACACCCATCCCACACAGTTCTGATACAACCAAGATAATAAGAAAGACAGGCTCCAGTCAGAAACAGGGAAAGTAGCAGTAAGAAGATACAGATGATGAAAGGCAAGAGCAAGAACATAATCATCAGTAACCCAGGGTACTTGGCATCATTAGAACCTAGTTCTCCCACACTAAAAAGTCTTGAATTCCCCATATCACCAGGAAAGCAAGATTGAGATTCAAAAATCACTTCTAATAATGGTGATAGGGGACTTTAAGAAAAACATAAAAAACATTCTCAAAGAAATTGAGAACACAGGGAAACAGGTAGAAGCCCTTAAAAAGGAAACGCAAAAATCCCTTAAAGAATTACAAGAGAACACAACCAAACAAGTGAAGGAATTGAATGAAAACATCCAGGACATAAAAATGGAAGTAGAAACAATCAAGAAATCACAAAGGGAGACTACCCTGGAGATAGAAAACCTAGGAAAGAAATCAGGAGTCATAGACACAAGACACAAGCATCACCAAAAGAATACAAGAGATAGAAGAGAGAATCCCAGGTGCAGAAGATACCATAGAAAATATTGCCACAACTGTCAAATAAAATGCAAAATGAAAAAAGTTCTTAACACAAAACATCCAGGAAATCCAGGACACAATGAGAAGACCAAACCTAAGAATAATAGGTAGATAAGAGAGTGAAGATTCCCAACTTAACAGGCCAATAAATATCTTCAACAAAATTATAGAAGAAAACTTCCCTAACCTAAAGAACGAGATGCCCATAAACATACAAGAAGCCTACAGAACACCAAATAAACTAGACCAGAAAAGAAATACCTCCCATCACATAATAATCAAAACACAAAATGCACAAAACAAAGAATATTAAATGCAGTAAGGGAAAAAGGCCAAGTAACATATAAAGGCAGACCTATTAGAATTACACCATACTTCTCACCAGATACTATAAAATCGAGAAGGTCCTGGACAGATGTCATGCAGACCCTAAGAGAAAACAAATTCCAACCCAGACTACTACACCCAACAAAACTCTCAATTACCATAGATGGAGAAATCAAGATATTCCACGACAAAACCAAATTTACACAATATCTTCCCACAAACACAGCACTACAAAGAATAACAGCTGGAAAGCTCCAATACAAGGAGGGAAATTAGACCTTAGAAAGATCAAGAAACAAATCCTCTTCCAATAAATCCAAAAGAAGATAGCCACACAAACAATGCCACCACTAATAACAAAAATAATAAGAGACAACAATCTCCTTTCCTTAATATCTCTTAACATCAATGGACTCACTTCCCCAATAAAAAGACATAGGCTGCCAGGCAGTGGTGGCACACGCCTTTAATCCCAGCACTTGGGAGGCAGAAGCAGGTGGATTTCTGAGTTCGAGGCCAGCCTGGTCTACAGAGTGAGTTCCAGGACAGCCAGAGCTACACAGAGAAACCCTGTCTCAAAAAAAACAAAAAAAAAAAAAAAAAAAGACATAGGCTAAAGTACCAGATCTGTAAACAGGGCCCAACATTTTGCTTCAAACAGGAAACCCACCTCAGTGACAAAGACAGACACTACCTTAGAGTAAAAGGCTGGGAAACAATTTTTCAAGCAAATGGTCCTAAGAAACAAGCTGGAGTAGCCATTCTAAAACCTCCAGACTGAGAACACAAAAAGAGGGACTCATGGCTCCACCTGTATAGGTAGTTGAGGGTGGCCTTGTCAGGCATCAGTGGGAGTGGAGGGCCTTGGTGCCTGAAAGTTTGGATTCCCTAGTGTTGGGGAATTCGAGAGCAAGGAAGCAGGGAATGGGAGGATGGTGGGAACACACCCTCATAGAAATAGGAGGAGGGGGTATGGTATAGGGGGTTTTGGGGGCAAATGGGAGAGAAGATAACATTGAAAGGTAAATAAATAAAATATCCAATAAAAAAACAGATAATGGATCTGGTGATTGTAGTTGAGCAGTCGAGACTTTTTATCAACAATTTATTACAAGGATTTCATATAATCCTCAAGGATCAGGTATTGTGGAAGAGGCCCACGGAACTTTAAAAAGATTAGTGAGACATACTGTTGCTGAGACAAAGAATGATGACAACTTGTGAGCTTACTGAGTGCCCTGACAAGGGTGACTGAGGAGCTTTATTGGACATATGTTCCTGACCCACCTTTGCTTGACTATATTTCAGATGGGACAAACTGCCTTGCCTCAACTTTATTGGACCTTGTGGGATAGAGACTCAAAAAGAGAAATTATATCTCTTGTATTCTTCTTAAAGGTGTCCAGCTATTAGAACTCAATCATGTACTGGTCTAGAAATCAATCTAATATGGGGAATAATAGTCTACTTTTGGAAGACTGGATCTGGACTTTGGCAGAAACATATTTGAAAGCTAGATGTAGCTCACTATGATGGTAGGATAGCAAGAGATAATGTTAGGACAGGATCTGGATTTCAAACAAGGATTAGTGCATGTTTTAAGGTTCTTTTAATTGTTGAGCTAAAATTGGTTTTGTCTCTTCTACAGCATTTATTGCAAGTTGCATTGACTATATAATTTCCAGTTATGTTAGTGTGTTGAAACCTGGCATGTCTGTTATGAGGGTATATCAACTAGCTTTTGTCTCACTGCCCTGAGTATTAGAAAACCTTGATTCTCTGAAAAAAAAAAAAAAAGCTTGAAAGTGCTGGAAGAAGTGAGATAGGCTTTAAGCAGAAGCAAGAGGGTAGCAGGCCTGATTATTGCTGGTATAACGACTTTAATTTCAGTAATTGCTAGTACCACTGCTTCTGCAATAGCATTGACACAAGGAGTTAAGACAATTATTTTTGTTAACCGTCTAGTAAAAAAATGTTACTAATGTATTGAGTATACAAAAGGATTTATATAGGTATCTGGAACAATGAACGATCCTCTATAACTCATTCAAATTATCCGAAAAAGGTTCAGGGTTCAAGAGTTAGAAGCCATTCCAATCCTCATGACAAATATCATTAGAGTGGTGTTACTTTTGAAATTCACAATGGTTGCCATTATAATTAGAAAAAAGTTTAAAGACACCTGTAGGATATTTGGCATAATCCTAACACCTCTCTGGGTGTGTTAACTTTGCATAGTGAGATGATGAATTTAAAGAGTGCTGCTCTGTTGACCTTTGATGCTGCAGATAATGTCAACAAAATTATTCATGGCCTGAGCTCAGTATTTACATTTTGGACAAACCTCAGGAATACAGCTTAATCAGGCCAGCCCTTCTTGTCCTGGGAATACTTTTATTTCTGCCCATCCTGTTAAAGCTTATCTTTAACAACATCAACATGCTGGCAGCCAAAGTACAAACCTTAAAATGGATACCCCCCCATACAGAGTAATTAAATTAACAGGCTGGCAAGCGAAGGACAAGTAAGATTCTGCACAGTCTTACCAACCTAAGGCAGAGTGCGTTGCCATATTCCATGATGGGTAAGGAAGGCATTCTTGTCAGAATGACCTAAGACAGACTCAGTCTTGTTAACAAAATAGAAAGTGGGGAGAGGTGGAGAGCCTTTTGGGGCTGCTTGGCAAGAAGCTGACATGGGCCAAAGACAAGGAAAGGGGCTGCTTGGCAAGAATATGACATTGGCCAAGGATGAGGAAGTAGGCTTCAAGCAGGAATATAACATTAGACTACAACAAAGAAGTAATTTCAGGTAGGAGTATCCTCTTAGAGGCAAAAAGGAGGAGAAATGCGATGGGGGGATGTGGAGGGGAGACAAGTATAGCAGACACTTGAAATATAAATAAATAAAATAATCAAGTAAAAATAAAATAAAAGAGCCTACTGAGAAAGGAAATAAAATTTATACAACTGTTCGAAATACATAGGTGTTATCCACAATTAAATGAAAGTACTTTTGTGTTAATTTCTATGTTAATTTAATTCTTATTCCCATAGAAATAATAATGTATGGCACATATATGGGGTAAGGGGCCATGAATATTATTTGTGACTATTGTGAAGGGTGTCATTTCCTTAATTTCTTTCTCAGCCAGCTTATCCTTTGAGTAGAGGATGGCTATAGATTTGTTTGGGTTGATTTTATATCCAGCCACTTTGCTGAAGTTGTTTATCAGGTTTAGGAGTTCGCTGGTGGAAATTTTGGGGTCACTTAAGTATACTGTCATATCATCTGCAAATAGTGATATTTTGAATTCTTCCTTTCCTGTTTGTATCCCTTTGACTTCCTTTTGTTGTCTAATTGCTCTAGCTAGGACTTCTAGTACTATATTAAATAGGTAGAGAGAGAGTGGGCAGCCTTGTCTAGTCCCTGATTTTAGTGGGATTGCTTCCAGTTCTCTTTATTTAGTTTGATGTTGGCTATTGGTTTGATGTATATTGCTTTTACTATGTTTAGGTATGGGCCTTGAATTCCTGATCTTTCCAAGACTTAACATGAAGGGATGTTGAATTTTGTCAAATGCTTTCTCAGCATCTAATGAGATAAATGATCATGTGATTTTTTTCTTTGAGTTTATTTATGTAGTGGATTACATTGATGGATTTCCAGATATTGAATCATTCCTGCATTCCTGGGATAAAGCCTACTTGATCATAATGGATGATTGTTTTGATGTGTTCTTAGATTCAGCTTGAGACAATTTTATTGATTTATGTTTGCATTGATATTCATAAGAGAGATTGGCCTGTAGTTCTATTTCTTTGTTGGGTCTTTGTGGGGTTTAGGTATGAGCGTGATTGTAGCTTCATAGAATGAATTGAGTATTGTTCTTTCTGTTTCTGTTTTGTGGAATAGTTTGAAGAGAATTGTCATTATGTCTTCCTTGAAGGTCTGATAGAGTTCTGCACTAAAACCATATGGTCCCTTGCTTTTTTGGTGGAGAGAATTTTAATGACTGCTGCTATTTTTTAGGGGTTACAGGACCGTTTAGATGGTTTATCTGTTTCTGATTTAACTTCGGTACCTGGTATCTGCCTAGAAAATTGTTTATTTCATCCAGATTTTCCAGTTTTGTTGAGTATAGGCCTTTGTAGTAGGATCTGATGATTTTTTTAATTTCCTCAGTTTCTGTTGTTATGTCTCCCTTTTCAGTTCTGGTTTTATTAATTTGGATACTGTCTCTGTGTCCTCTGGTTAGTCTGGCTAAGGGTTTATCTATCTTGATTTTTTTTCAGATTAATTTACAATTTTTATTTCTCTAGGAATGGGTGAGTCATATAAATGTGAATTCAACTCATTCTCCAAGTATTATCAATTATCCTAATAGACTCTTCATGTAATAAGTACTTTTTATTTTAGAATTTTTTAGAAAATAATTTAGCATCCATTAGATTTGTGTTGCATGTGATGATCTGATAGAATGCAAGGGATTATTTCAGTTTTTTTGTATCTGTTGAGGCCTGTCTTGTGACCAATTATATGGTCAGTTTTGGAGAAGGTATCATGAGGTGCTGAGAAAAAGGTATCTGATCTTCTTTTGATTCCTCAGGTTACATAGTCTTTGTCTCAAGACAGGAAAGGTATTTCCTCAGCATTCAGACTGAGCCTGTCTGTCGCCAAGTTACAAAATCTCTTTCTAAATTCAAGAAGTTCTGATGAAAAGTATTCCATAATTACCATTGTTTCTTGTGCTAGGCCATTATTGCAACCTCTATCTGCATGATGCATTGTGCATTTTTCCTTTTTTATATATTAAAGGTCAGACCTCAGGAATAGTTTTGATCACTTCTATCTCATTCTCTACTCTTACTGTCCAATTCTTCCTATGGGTTCCAGATTTTTGGAACCCAAGAAAGAGCTTTAATGCAGAACTAATTTGAATTCTCCTCTCCCTTGCATGCTGCCAGCTGAAAGGAATGGCAAGCCAACACCTTCATCTCATGTTCTAATTTTTTAGTTTTTCCTGCCAAATCAGAGGCTGTTGTGTAGAACAATGCTGGCTTGTCTCTCATTGTAATTTCTCCCTTACAGAAAGTTCTTTCTAAAAAACAGCTGATTCTCAGTTGCACGTCGTCACCCACAGCAAAAGTCATACAAGTTCCACCATAGCCTGCTGATAATTGCTGTCCTTACATATTACATTTAAGGGTTGAACTATATTCTGCTCTGTGAGTCGTGTTTGTTAACCAATTGTACTGCATGACTTTTCCTAGGGAGACATGAACATCCCAGATAAGATGCTAATGACAGACCAAAAAGAAAACAATCCACCCAAGTCTAGCTTGATGAATCAACAAGATCAGGCATGTGGATTACTCATAAGAGTCTGAGTGACTCAAAGGTATCTGCATCACCCAAAAAGCTCACATCAGTATGAGGTTGACTCATATAAACTACATCCCCAGAGCTTCTTACCCAATATATATTTGTACTGGAAAACCCATTCCATTTGATCAAGACAGATCAGACTTCAAATTGTCTACACCTTTGATAAATAATCTTCACAAACTACCTCACCTCTCCACTCCTGTTTCCTAGGTTATAAAATACGTATTACAATCTTTTCCATGTAGGATGCTGTGAGAATTAAACAGGACCATGCCTCAATCACACAGCACAGAGTTTCTCAGAACAGTTACTTTGTGAACTTTCGATTACTAGACAGTACAACCAGCAAAGAACATGATAAAGTCTGTGGTCATAAAGGGAGAGGGTGTGGTAGGGTAATAATGAATGCAAAATTAAGCATTGTGTAAGTTTATAGCAAGGCAGCATTACACTGTGTCTATAGAGAAACAGCATTCAAGAAAAACTAAGATAGTATTCTCAAAAAAAAAAAATGTAAACTGTTCCACTAATGTTCCCTGTAAGACTGACATGCTATAAGACAAATGTGAAGAACTGGGGACAATTATAACTGAAAAGATCAGAAAGGTAAATAAAATTTCTTGTTTTCTGATATCTCTTGGAGTATGGTATTCACACATCATGGTAAAATTAGTTACAAAATAAATATAACTTCAGTTTTTGACTAACAGTTGTTTTGGTTGTCTGGTTTGTGGTCTTTTTTGCATGTATTAGTAACAATAGAAATAGTGTTTAGAAAAGTGGAAAAATCACTATACTTGATTATCTGAACCAGAGCAAAATAAAAACTACCATGAATGTTAGCATGTTTCTCAAATTCCACATGGAATTGGATGTATTGTGCTCCAATGGAACTCTGAAATGAGGTCAACTTCTGGTAGGTCGCACGACTAACTCTATTAAGCCACTGTTCTGTAATCAGCTCCATATGTGGCACCCTTCTGCTGGGTAATTTTGTATTCAGCTTTAAAATGTTATGAAAATGTAAAATGTTGGAATCAAGGATCCTATAATATTATAAAAATCAAGATGAAAATATGAAAAGTGAATCAAAATATGAAAACAAAGTATCCCTTCACAAAGAACACATCGTAAAATTGTGAAGATAACATCAGAAGAAAAAAAAACCCTATCCTTGCAATACATGGGCCTTGACTGCTGGTCAAGAAAAGGGAAAATAGCTAGAAGGTGTTTTGGAGCAGTTACTTAAATACTGCAGTTATTTAAATACCAAAGAGGTTGCTTTATATGATTATTGGTCATCTATTAAGTATTGTTATTGTGTAGAAGTCATTAAAGAAAATGTCCTTATTGGACAATGTATACATTTCATATGTCTGCAGCTAATTTTTAAATGGTTCAGCAAATGTGTATGTGATTTTTGCATAAAAGGGAAGGATGGAAAAAGAATGGAGGAAAGGAGATGATGCAGAGAAAGAAGGAAAGCAAGGACAGAGAAAGAGAAAGACAAAGAAGAAACAACGAGAATGGCAAAATCTTAAAAATTGTGAACTAGGTCTGTATTTAAGTAATGGAAAATTCCTAGCATGTTCCAGGGCCTGGAATCAGCCTCCAACAATCAGGTGGAAAGGTAACAGACATTAAATTTGAATGGACACAGGTGGGTTTCTTTTTTTAATTTCTTTTGAAGTACTCTATCCACTTGAAATTTCTCAAAACAAGTATTCTATTCTTATTAAATCTAATATTAACCGAAAATAGAATGGCATGAATGACTAGAAGAATGGTATAAAGGACAAATGATGTTCATTAAATTTCAAGGCATGTGTTCTAAATAAGCACTAGATATCTTCATTTTTAAAAAAACTGAATTTAAAACTTGAATCTTTTGTCTTCTAAGGTTGTTCTGGCATTGTGCAGATACATGCAAGTCCCTTGAGTTTAATGACAAGCTTCAAGCTCATCATAAGACTATCTCCGTGTGCCTACACAGTAATCTCATTAATATTTTCATTGTTGTCTTTCTAGGAAACCTTGTTCTGGAGTGTACTGTGAGCATTTAATGGAGGTCACGTTTTCTAACAGAAACTAATATTACCCACATTTATAGTTTATTTCAATCAAAAGCCAAATTCATCTCTGTTTAAATGACAAGCTGGGATTAGATCAAGCCATGAAACAAAAGCTATACAACACAGCGCCCATAGGAAGCAAGAAGAAAGATGAGCATAACATTCACTAATAAATTGTCGGGATCCAATGCACTGAGACCCATAGAGAAGTGCAAAAGCCTGTGTGTAGATAAAAATACATTAATTTCTATAAATATTGCTCAGTGTATGGTTTACTTTTGTGACCAGTGATCTCTGCTGTTTAGTACACACTACACACAGATGCATTAACATCATGAACACAATACTTCCCATAAAACTATTTCAGTTTAACATAAAAATCAAATTTCTGAATTATCTTTATTATTAAAAAATGAAATTCAGTTAAGATAGTACATACATATTTATACACAGTAGAATTGGGATATGTGGCTCAAAAAAAAAAAGAGTGTTTTGTATGATATTCAAAAATTCTCCACATACACTTTGGACTGTATAGCCTCAAGAAAACTATTGAAATTTGGACAAAGGTTTGGAATATAGTTTATTCCCATGACAGAACAAATGAGTCATGGGCTGATTTTTAAAGTTAGAAACCAGGGAAATTATAAAAGATGGCTATCACTAATGAAAGATCGATAGGATAGAAAGAAATACTATGTCATTTTTACAGTTCTATAGAGGTGAAGATAAAAAACCACTTGAGAAGTTTCTGGAATAGAAACTGGAACCCTGCGTGTCCTATCTGTTGACATAAACATACTATAGCCACTCCTTCAGAACATCCTTTACTTAGAAACTGTCTTTAGAATACATGTCTAGTATTTAAGTAACATTAGTTAATCTAAAAATCATAATCATTAGAAGTGTCCCAGATGGAACTATCTGGATACAATGTTACTTCTTCTGACCCTCTACCCAAAGAGAGACAGCATACAAGCAAAGACTGCATACAGCTCTTAACTATAGAACTGTTTTGGACATAAGTGGGAGACTGAATCTGCACCCTTACAACTGAAAATCTAATACCTTACAACTCCAGTGAATTGAAAGTAACAAAAGGATGGGAATTTGTGGTTTTGAAACTCGTTCATTTTCAACCCTAGGGAATGCAATTCATCTCAATTTTTAAACTTGTTTTTGTTCAGAAAGGCAAGTAATTCTTAAAATTCTCTTTCTTATAAGCCCTTATGATATATATTATTATTGTCAGATTATAACATATAATAATGGTGAGAAGTGCACCACTTCAGAGGGAAGCCGTGTACAACTCCAGCAGGTATTCTCTGGGAACCTGTAAGCCATTCCTGCCAGGGAAGCAGGTAGGCTAACTACAAATTTTCACCTAATTCTCCATTCCTACAAGTCCATCCTCATAATATCATCTCCAGCTCTGCGGCAGAACACCTGCTGAAGCTTCCATTCCCCCACCCCTGTGCCAAGATCCAGTGGATCACATGGATTCTTCTCCTCTAAACTTCCGTCTTCCAGCTCATTGCTTTGTCCCAGCTTCAAATGCCAGCAGCTACTCCCTAGGAATGCACAGACTACTCTGACCAGGAAAGCAAGTAGGCTAACTGCAGATCTTCACTTTTCCATCTGTTCATCCCAGTCAAATCCCCCATTCTTAAGCCCACCTCTTTAGCAAACCTTCAGCTGTTGCCTCTCCTCTCACTCTATGCCCATTCCAATGGAATCCTCAGAGAACACCCTGCTTTCCTTCATCTTGTGAGGCCCACCACTACCACCTCCAACCCATTCCCATTCCTATATCTCAGATCCCAGTACCCAACAATATATTTTACACAGAACCCCTAGTGCCCACCTCTGGAGTCCACAGAAGATTTTCCTACAGGGAACACACAACTACCATACTGCCCTAAGGGGGGAAAAAAACAGAAGCCAAAAAAATAAAACATCCAGCCAACGCAGTTAAGATGTTAGCACCTAGAATTATAATCTTTCCAATCTTGATGCCTAGATGCCAGCTTTAAAAACACAATCAATAACAGTCCAGCAAACCTACCACAAAAGGCCATAAATATGCCAACATTTGAAGAACAAGAAGAAGACCTTAACATCTATGCCTCAAATACAATCAAGTTTGTAAAGGAAACACTACTAGAGCTTAAATCATATACTGACACTCACACACTGATAATGGGAGACATCAGTAAGCCATTCTGATCAATGTACAAAGCATCCAAACAAAAACTAAGCAGAGACATGGTAACTGATGGTATAAACCAAAATGACCTCACAGATACTTACAGAGCATTTCACCCAAACACAAAGGAATGGGATGCTTCTTCTCAGCACCCCATGGAACTTTCTCCAAAATTGGCCACATACTCAGACACAAAGCAAATCTAAACAACAAAAAATTGAAATAACACCCTGCATCCAAATTAATTATACATGGTAAAGTTGGATATCAGCAGCAACAGAAAGCTTAAAAACTCATGAAAAAATGGGTCAGCACAGAAATTAAGAAGTCACACACTTTCTAGAGTTAAATAAAAATGAATATACAACATATCTAAATTTATGGGAAACAATGAAGGCTGTTCTAACAGAGAAGTAAGTAGCACTAAGAGCATACATAAGAGATCTCATACCAACCGCTAAACAGCATATCCTAAAGCTGCAGAACAAAAGGAAGACATCACACCTGAAAGGGAAGTTGGCAAGAAATAACCAAACTCAAGGTAGAAATGAATAAAATAGAAATGAAAAGGAAAATACAAAGAATCAAAGAGTTGGTTCTTTGAGAAAAAGCAACAAGATCAACAAACCTTTGAAGTAAAAGATTTTGGATATGTCATGTGGTGTAGACTCACATGATGTTTTGCTAAGGCAAGACCCCTGGGAGGACACATGATGTTTGGAGAAATTTTAAATAAGACTCGACAGACAATAATAGAGCACTTGCATAGCTAGCTTTGCCGTGCTCTGTTGATCTCACATTGCTGACTTTTACTTTGTTGAGCGAGACATGGCAGAGGACTTTTCCTGCCATCCCAGCTGGTCCTGGTCACTCCCATTGACTCATGCCAATTTAGCAAAGACCTGGCTGGTTTTGGTGGATTATCCCACCAATGCTGATTCCTGTGTGGTATCCTGATACTATGAAACTGGATTAAAGATGTCCTGACAAATTAAGATTAAAATCACCTCAAAAAGCTACTTCTAAACAGGTCCACATCCCCTTGTCCTGTTTAACATCTTTTCTCTCCTACCTTTGGGCATTGGACTAGAAGGGGATGAAGGTGAGGTCAAAGCATTTGAGAACCCTTATTAAAAAATAGGCTTTAAAAAGATTTAAGCTTGTATTCTAATGCTAATTGGGTCCCTCAAAACTCTTTCACAACAGGATCTGCACTTACCTTCTGGAAACCTGCCCCCAGTTAATTAGGATTGGTTAATAAAGATGCCAGCAGCCAGTAGTTGGGGAGAAGAGACATAGGCATGGATTGGGGTTCCAGTCTTTGGGACCACAAGGATGGGGGAAGAGAGTGGCTGCCATGGAAGGGTAATAATGTGCAAGAGGGAGAAACAGAGCTGCCGTGTAAAGGGGCCAAGAAAACACAGACCAGAGGGCTTATCAATTCCAACAAGAGCAGCTATTGGAACATAGAAATTAGTGAGTAGTAACTTATCTGTGGGAGGTAGATTCTAAAAGCATGAAAGTTAGGCAGTGTTTCAGCTATTGTGCTGCTTAAGGCATAAAGGGAAACATTCCTTCATTGTTGGTGGGATTGGAAGCTGGTACAACCACTCTGAAAATCAGTCTGGTGGTTTCTCGGAAAATTGGACATGGTACTACCAGAGGACCCAGCTATACCACTCCTGGGCATATACACAAAAGATGTTCCAATATATAACAAGGACACATGTTCCACTATGTTCATAACAACCTTTATTTATAATAGCCAAAAGCTGGAAAGAACCCAGATGTCCTTCAACAGAGGAATGGATACAGAAAATGTGGTACATTTACACAATGGAGTACTATACAGCTATTAAAAACAATAACTTTATGAAATTCTTAGGCAAATGGATGGAACTAAAAAATGTCATCTTGAGTGAGATAATCCAGTCACAAAAGAACACCCATGGTATGCACTCACTGATAAGTGGATATTAACCCCAAATCTCGGAATACCCAAGATACAACTCCTAGACCATATGAAGCTCAAGAAGAAGAAAGAACAAAGTGTGAGTCTTTCTCAGAAGGGGGGAACATAATACTCAGGGGAGGAAATGCAGAGACAAAGTGTGGGGCAGAGACTGAAGGAAAGACTATCCAAAGCCAGCCCCACCTGGGGATCCATTCCATATACAGACACCAAACCCAGACACTATTGCGGATGCCAGAAGTGCATGCTGACAGGAGCCTGACATAGCTGTCTTTGTCAGGCTCTGACAGATACTCACAGCCAACCATTGGACTGATCACAGGATCCCCAATGGAGAAGATAGAGAAAGAACTGAAGGAGCTGGAGGGGTTTGCAACCCATAGTAAGAATGACATTATCAACCAATCAGAGCCCCTAGAGTTCCCAGGAATTAAACCACCAACTGAAGAGTACAGATGGAGGAACCCATGACTCCACCCACATATGTAGCAGAGGATGACCTTGTCAAACATCAGTGGGAGGAAAGGCCCTTGGTCCTGGGAAGGCTCGATGCCCCAGTGTAGGCAAATGCCAGGGAGGGACGGCGGGAGTGTGTGGGTGGGTGAGCACCCTCATAGAAGCAGTGGGAGGAAGGATGGGTTAGGGAGTTTCTGGAGGGGAAACCAGGTAAGGTGATAACATTTGAAATGTAAATAAATAAAATATCCAATAAAAAAGAAAAAATATATTTTAAAAATCTAAGCCTACAACTAAATTAAGTAAAAGGCAGAGAGAAAATATCCAAACTAACAAAATCAGAAACAAAAGGGGATACATAACAACAGACACTAAAGAAATATAGAAAATCATAAGGACATGTTTTAAAATCTGTACTCCATCAAACTAGAAAATTTTTAAAAATGGATAATTGTCTAAATAGGTACCACTGACCAAAGATATATCATATCAGATAAGCAATTAAATAGATCTATAACGGAAGTCAAAATTTTTGGTTTCTTTGGGGACTCAGTTGTGTCATGTAATGTTTTAGTTTGGGTTTTTTTTTAAAACTGTCTTATGAAAGGATGTTTTGCTGAGAATAGACACATGGTAGTTTTTTGAAAGCTGCCTGGAAAAGGGGAAAGGGGCGTATGATGTTTTGCTAGAGCAGACACTTGAGAGAGAACATGTGATATTTGAAAGGGGTGTAAGTATAACCCAACAGACAGTGGATGCTGTGACAGTTTTTCACCTTGCAACTCTTTGTCTGTCATCATTAAGTTTTGCTGACAAAGTTGTAGCATCGTTTGGCCTTGCCTTCTTTCCCGATCATCTTTGTAAAGACTTCATAGAAATAAGTGCACGAAGAACTTCTTGTGATAGTCTGGTAGCTTCTTGCCACTTCCACAGACTCAAGTCAGTTGGCAGAACCTTGCAGTTTCTTCTGGATTAAACTGCCATTGCTAATTTGTTAATGGCGTTTGTGAGTGGATTGAGCTGCCACTGCTGATTTGTATGAACTAAACTGCTAATCTCATGACAATAAAAATTAGAATCACCCCAAAGAACTATTTCCAAACAAGTCCACATCCTCCTTTGCCCTATTAATCTTTCTTTTCCATTATGTCTGGTAGGTGGTGGGCTAGAAGGGAGGTTAAAGCATTTAAAAATCTCATTAAAGTAGGTTTTTTTTAAATAATAATCTAAGCCTACATATAACACCAGTGGAAGAAAAATAGACTTTAAAATTCCCCAACACCCCCCACAAAAAAATGCCTACAGCTAACACATAATCCTAACAGACTTTTAAAGAAGAGTTAATGCAAATATTCCTCAAATTATTCCACAAAATTGAAAGAAAATGAGTATTGCCCAATTGATTTTATGAGACCATAGTTACCATAATAACCAAACCTCATAACCCAATAAAAAAATTATAGACTACTTTCCCTTATAAAGATAGATGCAAAAATACTCAATAGAATACTTGCAAACCAAATGCAAGACCACATCAAGAATCTCATCCACCATGGTCAAGTAGACTTCAGCCCAGAGAAGCAGGAATGGTTCAACATACAAAAATCAGTAAATGTAATCTACCATATAAATAAACTGAAAGAAAAAAAAAACCTACAAGATCCCATCTCATTAAATGCAGAAAAGGCCTCTGGCAAATATCTAATAACCTCTTCATAATAAAAAAAAATACAAGGAAGCATCTGAAATAAATGATATTCATTAAACTGAATGGCTACAGGTAGAAGAATCCAAATAGATCCATATTAATAACCCTACACAGTACTCAAGTCCAAATGGATCAAAGTCTGCAACATAAAACCAGATACACTCAACCTAATAAAAGAGAAAGTGAGAAGTAGTCTTGAACTCACTGGCATAAGTAGATAGCATTCTGAACAGAACACTGTTAGCAGAGGCACTAAAATAAACTATTAATAAATTAAACTTATTGAAACTGAGAGGCTTCTTTACTGGCAAAGGATACCATCATTTGGACAAAGTGGCAGCCTACAGAATAGGAAAATATAAACATATTACTATATGTTTATAACTTTACTATAACCAACTACATATCTATTAGAGGGCAAATAACACAATATATCAAGAAGCTAGATATATTTAAAAAACAACAAATAACCCAAATGAAAATGCAGTACAACGGAACTGAAGAGAAGGCTCAGTGGTTAGGAGCATGGATTGTTCTTCCAGAGAACCTAGGGCCATTCCCTATGCCCACATAGCAGATCACAAAAGTCAGCAAATACAGTTCCAGGGGATCTGATGCTCTCATATCAATGCACATAAAATAAATCATATATAAATTATTCAAAATTATTTTAAAAAAAGCATTACAGATCTAAACAGGGACTTTTCAAAGGAAACTCAAATGGCTGAGAAAAAAAAATATGTTCAACATCCAGAGTCATTAGGGAAATACAAGTGAAAACTACTATGAGATTTCATCTTATACCTGTCACAATGACTAAAAACAACAAAACAGGTGATGAATTAAAACACACATTGGTCCTCACACAATAATAGTGGGAGACTTCAACATCCTACTCTTACCAATAGACAGATTATGGAAACAGAAACTAAATAGAGAAACAGAAAAACTAACAGAGGTAATGAACCAAATGGATTTATCGGATATCTACAGAACATTTCACCCTAAAAGTAAAGAATATACCTTCTTCTCAGCACCTCATGGTACTGTCTCCAAAACTGACCATATAATCAGACCCAAAACAAGCCTCAATAGATACAAGAAGACTGAACTACTTTGCATTCTATTAGAAAACCACACACTAAGGCTGGTCTTTAAAAACATCAAAAACAACAGGAAGCCAACATACTCATAGAAACTGAATAACTCTCTACTCAGTGATAACTTGATAAGGGAAGAAATAAAGAAACTAAAGACCTTCTAAAATTTAATGAAAATGAAGGCATGCCATATCCAAACTTATGGAATACAATGAAAGCAGTGCTAAGAGGAATATTCATAGCACTGAGTACCTTCATAAAGAAATTGGAGAGACCCCATACAAGTAACTTAACAGCACATCCAAAAGCTCTAGAACAGGAAGAAGCAAGAGGAGTAAACACCAAAAGGGAGTAGATGGCAGGAAATAATCAAACTCAGCTGAAATCAGCCAATTACAAGCAAAGAGAATTATACATATAGGGAACATATACAAAGAGAACATATATATATATAATCATAGATAGATGATAGATGATAGATAGATAGATAGATAGATAGATAGATAGATAGATAGATAGATAGATAGATAGATGATTTTCTAGACATATACCTAGCACCAAAGTTAAATCAAAACCAAATAACCTGTCTAAACAGTCCCAAGGAAATAAAAGCAGTCATTAAAAGTCTCCAAACCAAAAAACCCCAGGACCAGATGGCTTTAGTGCAGAATTTTATCAGACCTTCAAAGAAGACTTAATATCAATACTTTTCAAACTATTCCAAAAAATGGAAACAAAAGGAACACTACCCAATTCGTTCTATGAAGCAACAATTATGTTGATACCTAAGCCACATAGAGACCCAAAAAAGAAAAAGAACTTTAAATCAATTTCACTTATGAATATCAATGCAAAAATAATAAAATTTTCCCAAATGGAATCCAAGAACACATCAAAATGATCACTCACCATAACCAAGTAGGCTTCATCCCAGGAATGCAGAGATGGTTCAATATATAGAAATCCATCAATATAATCTACTATATAAACAAACTCAAAGAAAAAAATTACATGATCATCTCAGTAGATGCTGAAAAAGCCTTCAACAAAATACAACACCCTTCCATGCTAAAAGTCTCGTAAAGATCAGTAATTCAAGGCACATATCTAAACATGATAAAAGCAACATACAGCAAACCAACAGCCAATATCAAATTAAATAGATACTTGAAGTAATCCCACTAAAATCAGGGACAAGGGTGCCCACTCTCTCCATATTTATTCAATATTGTACTCAAAGTTCTAGCTAGACAACAAAAGGAGGTCAAAGGGATACAAATCATAAAGGATAAAGTCTAGTTATCACTATTCATAGATGATATGATAGTATACATAAGTGGCCACAAAAATTCTACCAGAGAAATCTTATAGCTGATAAACAACTTCAGCAAAGTAGCTGGATATAAAATTAAATCAAATAAATCAGTAGCCTTTCTCTACACAAAGGAAAAACAGGTTGACAAAACAACACCCTTCACAATAGTCACAAATAATATAAAATACATTGGTGGGTCCATGGTTCCTGCTACATAGGTAGCAGAATACTGCCTCATCTGGCATCAGTGGGAAGGGAGGTACTGGGTGGTGTGGCGGCTTGCTGCCCCAGAAAAGAGGGATGCTGGAGGGATGAGTCTAGAGTGGGTGGGTGGATGGGAGAGCACACTCTTAGAATCAAAGCAAAGAGAGATGGGGTAAGGAGTTCGTGGAGGGGAGACTGGAAAGGGGGATAACATTTGAAATGTAAGCAAATACAATGATTAATAAAAAATGATCTCACTGGGAAAGGGAAACAGATAGTTATAGGGGGATATGGAATGGGTGGATCAATTAGGAAGGTAAGAGAGGGTTACAGAGAAAGACAGCTAACGTTCAGGAATATTTGAGTGGTAGTGTGGAAACTTCATACAATAGAAACTTCCTAAATTATATACATATATGGATGCTATCTTTGTACAGTCTCCAAATAAGGAGGGAGACAGAGTCCCAACTTGACATCTCTTGTCACCAAATGAAGCTTCCAGTACTGGGTCAGATTACATCTAATTGAGTTTTGACCATAGGAATCACACAGGAATCCCCAAACAACCCAGGCTGTTACCAAGACTATAGGTTGCTTCTTACAAACTGACAGCAAGGTCCCACTGGTGAAAACAATACCCACACGACTCATTGAAGATGAATAGGCCAAGTTGGTGCCTATATAAACCATCACCTCTGCTTTCCAGCATCTTTAATACAGTACTCTTATTGCTCTCAAAAGAGAAATGTAAACATCAAGCTAGCCAAAATCGTGTACTGCCTGAAAGATATGCTAAGTCAATGAAGGCATAAAGCTTGTGGGGGTAACCAACAAATAACTTGATTTAAGGTCTACTCCACAAGATGGAACCCATACATCACACTGCTTGGGTGACCAAAAACCTGACACTAGATAGCCTAAGTGACCTAGATTAAACTCAAATAATACTGGTCAAACAAAGAAGAAAAAGAAAGGAAAAGGGGGAGGGAGGGAGTTAAAGAGGGAAGGGAGAAAGAGAGAGAAAGAAAGAGGAAAAGGTATAATGATAAAATGACTCTAAATGATATTCTGTTATACTCATCAATCAGCACCTTGTTGAGTCATCATCAAAGAAGCTTCTTTCTACAGCAAATGGGAACAAATACAAAGACCCATAATGACTGCCCTCCGAAAGGCCCAAAAAGCAGCTGAAAGAGTCAGATGTAGACACTGGACAGAATGAACAACCAATGAACAGAAGCTGGTGACCCCGTGGTTGAGTTAGGAAAAAGCTGAAAGAAGCTGAGGAAGAGGGTGTCCCCATAGGAAGACCAGCAGTCTCAACTAACCTAGTCCCCTGGATCTCTCAGACACAGCCACCAACAAGGCAGAATACACCTTCTGATATGAGGCCCCATATATATACAGCCCCGCACATATACAGCAGAAGACTGCCGGGTCTGGACTCAGAGAAGATGCACCTAACCCTCAAGGGACTTAAGAGCAGGAGGTCTGATGGAGTGTGTTAGGGAGAGGACATACTCTTGGAGAAGGAGATGTGGAATGTCAGAGAGTGGACTGGGTGGGGGATAAAGTCTGGACTGTAAAAAACGATTAGAGAAAAAAAAATCCCTGAACACACATTAAAAAAAAAAAAAAGACCCTTAGCCAGATATTAAACAGAGTGTGAGAGACCTTGGAATACTCAGCCCAAATGGATGCCTCTATCAAATCCCTCCCTTTAAAACTCAGGGAAAGCTACTTTCAAGACTGCTTTACATTATTAGCAACAGTGTAATTCCATGATGCAATTTAGAATTCTGCAAGTACTTCTCATTTTACAAATTAAAGGCTTCACAAAAGACATTAAGTCCTAACGAACAGCCAAAAATTCTGAAGGTGCACACACTAGAAGAGAGTATATTAAAGTATGATTAGCCTGGGTTTCAATAGGCTGAGCACAGTCAGGATGAGTTTTGCATTTTGTTTTATTTATCTATAGCCAGAAAGAGTATAAAGCACTCCACTCAGGTAGATTATTGGCCCAAAAGACAATCATTTGGCTGACCATCCAGAGAG
Organism: Rhabdomys pumilio; assembly: GCA_030674055.1. NCBI lineage: Eukaryota > Metazoa > Chordata > Mammalia > Rodentia > Muridae > Rhabdomys > Rhabdomys pumilio. Next base: position 114,124,565 of record JANHMN010000004.1, on the reverse strand, counting down.
TTAATGTAGCCTCCAGCTGGGGCTGGCTGTTGGCAGCCTCCTTGGCAGTTTATCCCCATGTGAATAACGATCTTGGAGCTTTAACATATCAGTTTGTAATCGCCCTGTTTTCTATCAGACTTCTCTTTCAACTTTGCTTTCCTAGAATCTTTTTCTGCATCAGTCAAAACTGCCACATTAATTCTAACTTACCACACGGAAGAGTTAAAAATTACATGAGATTTTTAAGAAAAAAATAAACTTAAAAAAAAAAAGTACTCAGTTTGACTTTTCGTTGTTATACTTAGCCATTCAATAATAGTTTTGTCTCAAAGAACACCTTCATGAGTTTTTATTATAATATCTCATAAAAGCAGTTAAGATTATTTTCGTTTATGCCCTTATATCTATTGGTAAGTTGAACCTTATTTTTTAAATATAAAATTGCTTTTAAAATGTTATCTTTTGAAATGTTCAGAATATTTTATTTTACTTCAACTGCTTTTATTTCAAAGTCAAGAATGTCTAAGAATCACTGTTAATTTTATTTGAAATAAAACTATGCATTTTTTGAATTTTATGAAGTGTTTCTTATTTATGTTCGTATAAGCAAAATTAAATGCTAACTTTCTGTCTCTTTTATGTCTGTTTCTCTGTTAAATGCCCTTAATGCATGGATGTGTTACTATCTACAAGCTACATATTTACATCATTTTAAATAAAAATTATTGTACACTAACAAAGCTTAAAATCATTTTACTACATTAAATTTTAGGTATAAAATCATGAAAAAGATAACGACATCTCTATTTAGGGTCAATACACACTACATATACAATAGTCAGACTCTAGTCCTGTATTATTTTAAAATAATTTAATTCCCTATTAACAGTGGGAGAATTTATTTTTCTGTAAGAAGTTGCCAGGAAACCTAGGGGCTGTTGTTTAAGGTCAGCACCTGGTCATAAAAATTGTAGTTTTAGGTCACATTTGAGCAATAACTACCTGGCAGGATGTGCAAAAATATTATGTTTCTCATCTTTACTCATGACAAAAAACTCACACCCTAGACTATAAGACAGAAAGCTCACCAGTATATGCACAAATACCCAGATCATTTCAAAAAATAACATCTTAAAAGCAATTTTTAATTGCTTTTCTTAAGTATCTCCTAAAAATTTTTAGTATACATTTTCATATATTATTTAAGGGCTGAATATATAATTCAAATATATATATATATAAAAACCTAAACATATCTCCATGACAACAATTCTGGAACTTATGAGATCTTTGGGAGCTTGACAATTAAATCTTTATTTGAAACATATTATTTAGTAGCATAGTAAAGCTCCACATACAATTTGTGGCTTTATTAGTAACTTGCTTTTAATTTACCACTTTAGATTTGTTTATATAAGAAAGAATTGCAGCATAATTATAAATAGCCTTATGTATTTCACAGAAACCATTCTAGCAAAAAACTACAAAATTAAACTAAAAGTTTAAGCCAATTATATTTAAAACATGTATAACCAATTTTGTTGGCATTGAACAGATTTGTCTATGAAGTTGCTGTTTTATATAACAATCTGCATTGCATGAAATATTTTGCAACAATTATTTAAAATATTCTCTCCCTGCCCCCCTTAATAGTAACAAATCTCACACCTCTCAAAGAGCAGTTGAGCTAGAGAAAGCCATGTATTTTTAAAAACCAAATATCACACAAGATATAAAATCAATATCAATTTTTTTCTATTAAAATTAAGTGTAAGTGGTCTTGTGCATTCTAGAAATATTTTGAAATATTTTCATAATTATAATAAGGTTTTAGACTTTTAACATTACCATATCGAAAGGCAGTCGCTAACTAGAGACTTTTTTGAGTCTTTATTACTTCATTACCCATTCAAACAAGTGAATAGCAGTTTTTTCTTTATGTATTAAGATGGGAAACAGGGTAACTCTCTCGTAGGTTCCATAGCAGGGACACTGGTTTTTCTAAACACCGAAAAACAGTTTCACACTAAAGATATGCTACTTAAGAGACCAGTATCTAGAAATTGTTGGGGGTTGTTTCCATTTCAGCCAAACTAATATTCAGAGCCAAATGATGGTTCTGAAGCCTGTCCTCCAGATTCTAAGTCATTAGCAGCACCCATGGCACCTGCCCATTCAATGTCTGTAGCAATCTCTCAGACATGACAACTGAAACAATTTCCAGACATTTTGTCTCCTCTTGGGAAGCAAAAGTCACCAGTGATTAAAAACTACCAGATTAGGTGTTTATAATTTTTCTACCCTCAAGATCATCAAATATTTAGAGAATATTATTACACATTCTACATTTCCAAAGGTAAATAGTCAAAAGAACAAATGTCATAGTTTCTCTATTTACATTTTACCACAAACAGATCTGTAGTGATATATTCTGATAAAGGTGTTCGAACATTGTTTCTATAAGATATAGCCTAGCAACACCCTAGAATATTAAGGTGCACATTAGCACACAATGGGCATGTACAGATATAGACATAGTAGTGTTTATGAGAATCTAGAGAAGCAGTTAGACTCCTACCAAAGAATGCCTTAAAACATTTCATTTAATAACTAGTCAACAACCTTCACACTTTTTAAAATAATGTACTTTGCTATAATTTATACACAGCCTTAAAAATAACATCACATGTAGGGGTAACCATGCAAAACAAACATGGTGGCCATTTACATAGATCTTGACTGTGACTTTAAATTCACCAATAACATTTTATGTTACTTGGTTCCTCTATAATGTCTAAATTTCCATGCACCTGTGGTCTTTTTCCTGTCTACTATCACAGTATTCTGGCAGGGACTAGACTTCAATCAAGTAAAAAAAATTTATTTCCTTAGACTGACCACTTACTTTCAAATCTTTTATCCTAAACATCACAAAAACTTATGACTTTAAAGTACAATTAAATATCTAAATATAGTATGTTAATGAAATTAAACAATAAAACAGAATTTATAAAATAGTAATATTCCAATATTTTCTTTCATTTCTTAAAAAATCAACTTACCTCATTTCTTAGCCAATATAGTATGTTCATAGATTACCTTGCAATGCATTTTGACTGATCAAGGCTCAGATCAGATCTACTGATGGAGGAAGAGTTCCTACTAAAACACCTTATTACAAATGAATAAAAGATTCATAATGGCGAGAATTCACTGACTATAGGAGAATACCGTAAAGCATATGTTATTAAGAATATTACATTATGAACCATGACTGTCCCTAAATAAACCTGAAAGCTTGTCATGAAATTAAAATGATATCATGATAAATTGATAAAATTAATATACTATTTTAAGTCACAATTGTTTAGCCATGCAGAGATCTCTTTGCCATGCTGTGTTTTATTTTAATTAAAGAGTCTCCTCTGCAGTTATTGATGTGTGAACATATTTTCATAGAGAATTATTTAAATAAAGAGTAAGGGACTCAAATACAGTCAAATATGCTTATTTAATATGCTGTATATTCATTCATTGGGAGACTATTCTAATACAAAATCAAAAGTAAAGGATGCCATAGGTAATTATTAGTGGCTCAGCTGTCAGTTAGTCAAATCAACTAAAAGGCCAATTATTCCCCAGAATAGGGACCTCACTGTTGCATTAGGTTGTCTAGAGAGAGCTATGGCTCCTTTTATAATACATTAATTTCCCAGCAAGAATCTTTGCCAGATAACCTCCTATATTATGAAATATCCCCAAATTTTAATTTTTTAGCATCTTGTAAGAAATATGATGCTACCTTTAAAATAAAAAATGAGATACTGAAAGAAAAACAGGAAATTAAAACTTTGAGTTGTAAAGACTATTTCTTTTCCCTAGCTTTACCAATGTCACTCAGGAAGTTCAACTGGGGTGCATATTATTCCCACAAGATATAAATGTCCTGAAGATGTGTTCACAACACTAAGTACAAGTAACACTACTGAATTATATATACGGTTAGAAGTGGCTAAAACGATCGCTTTAAGAATAAATGGTTTGACACAATAAAGAGAGTTTTAAGCCAGTCCAAATGATTCTACTGAGTGAGGTGTGCTGTGAGGAGAGGGATACTGTAAAAATACATAAAATGCTAGAGTTTGTTAAGACAGTCCCCTATAATCTACTCTCTTTAACGAGCAAAGGGGGGAAGTAAACATCACAGTAATTGTCAGCCATTTTTTTCCAGATTGTATACCAAAAACTGTATTTCTGAAGGAGAAAATGGAGGGAAAGGATAAGGAAAATAAAAAGGATTTAGAAGACGAGAAGAGAGGAAAGAAGGAGGAGGAGAGGGGGATGAGTGAAGGGGAAGAAATGAGGGAGAGGAAAAAGAGGGAAAGGGGCAGAAAAAAATACATTTGGAAAACATGAGCATCATAATACTTAAATTTTTACAAAAGCCTCTGATACAGAAACCTGTTTAACTTGCCGTTCTAAGAATTATCTGACTATTACGTCATTATCTCCTCAAGGTAATTTTTATTCTTGAAAATAAAGTATAGCATTAAACAATCTCTCTGAACCTTTTGGCTTTCAGAGTTCAGTGTTGAATCCTTAGAAACCCTAACAGCAGTATGGAAGGGATTTAATAATTCAAATTAGCAGTAAATAAGACAGAAATAACTGTTAGTGTGACATAATGTTATTTTCTCTGGACATAATCCATTCAAGGTTAAAACATGAGCAGCCACTGCTGCTGTTCAGCGGAGCTGTCTACAACTCCTGTTTCTTCTACCTGTTTGCAAGGAAAAGTCTCAGTTTTTCCATGAGCAGGCATTGGCCTGACCTTAGCCATGTTTCTTGCTTCTTCTCACTTCAAGGTACACACCATATTAGAAGTGACTTGATTCACTGTTTCTTTTGTGACAACTCATAGCAACTGCATTATACACATGTGCAGTTCTAAACAATGTATTTCATATTTTGATCAAATTTTGGCTTTGAAACATACATGTGCTATGAGCAACAACAACACCCCAGCAGAGGTTCTTAGCTCACAAGTATGTGTACAAGACATTATAAAGGCAGATATGTTGTCTCGTGCCCATAATTCTAACACTCTAAAGGCTGAAGCAGGAGGATTACCCTGAACTCAGGACAAGGCTGGGCTACAGGAAGATCTTATCTCAAAAAAAATAAAGCAGATACAAAAGAGATACACTTTGGGTATCTTTTGGAAAATACTGGCCTTGTATCCATCCTTACTTTTCCTAAACTAAAACTCTCATGAAGTGTGTCTCTGCAACAATTCTTCTAATTTGATACAATTTTTTTAATACAGGAAAGATGTACTCCCCACAGTGAGAAGCTATGTAGACATGGGACACTATTTTGATATTCAATTATCTTTCAATACAAGATGGACACAGACTTTCTTTAATTTTCATTTGCTCAAGGCATAAAGTAGAGGGAAAGTCTTATTGAGTGTCTTACTGCTTAGATACTGTTAAATTCTCTGGTACATTTGGGAAGCATATAACAGGGTTCTTTACTACAGGCACAATTCATTGTGTTCTTTCTTTAAACTGAGTTGCTTTTCGGGAAGGAGGGAGTGGGGAGGGAGGGAGGAAGGGAGGGAGGGAGGGAGAAAGAGAGAGAGAGAATATCCTGATAAGCCTACTTCTCTTGCACAGATATGCCACCATTTTGAAACTCCCTAAATAGTGCAGTCAACTTTGCAGTGTGGTTATAGAAGTAGAATTATAATATTGTAGCGTTAGAGGGTCCTAGCTTGCACTTTTATCTTAGAAATAAGAAAGCCAACTCTAAAACTTTTAATTCACTTGAAATCTGTGACACTTTCCCAACTTCAATATAATTAATAACATTCACAATATTATATCAAGTAGTAAAGACTTATCTCATGTAATTGTAATGATAAATTCTGAAATAAAGCCTAATTGAGAACAAAATTCAGCTATAGTTCTCGTTTGCCTTTTCTGCTGTACCAAAATTAATAGATGGTTATAACATTTGATCAATCAAGTTAAGAGAGACAAAGAGAGAGGGTAGAGTCTCAGGTACCCACATGTATAAGAGAACATGCATAGACAAAGTGTTAGGGGTAATTGTTTAGCTGATCTAACTATTTAAACGGAATTCTCCACTTATTTTATCCACATCAAATGAAGCCAATAAATCTTAACATGTCCTAGTGCTATTTATGTTCATAACGCTGACATCTTTCTTTTTGCAAATGTTAAACAATAGAATCAATTGACTGGAAAGGATAGCTGATATCATAAAACTTAGTCACAGTTTACGTCATTGTTTACTGAACAACCAAGAAATTTATCACTATATACATGAATTTGAGTTCAGCTGTAAATGCTTTAATACCCCATTTAATATATACACACGCACACACACGCGCAAACACACACATTAGAAATTCAAATATAATAGGGTCTTGAGGCCTTAAACTGTTAACACATACCAATGCCTACTTGAGGCCTGAGGTTCCACTGACATCCTGAATACTAAAAGTTATCATTTCCACCTGTTAAAAATTATGAAACTCAAGAAACCCTGTGTTTTTCTAAGCTTGGGCTTGTTCTGCTTAAAGCTAATTTAAGCCATATTTCCTGCCTACGGGTGGGAAAGAAGAACACTGACAATGATTCTCTTTAGAGTGTCTCGAACCTTCCCTGCATAATGGACTTTTAAAACATTTAAAAAGAAAAGAACAATAGTGAGTTCGTAACCCAAATATCCCTTCAACACACTCATGTCACTTAAATGTGAATATACACTGGTGATCTAGTTCGAACTGCCTGGGTTAGATATGTAGAGAATCATCTCTTAACATTGCGTATCGACAGGTATTGTTTACAGCTAAGAACAAATGAAATCTTTTCTCTACACGATCACCTTATCTGTTTCACACATAGTGTTCTAAATGCCATCATCCTATCTGGGAAAGCATTTTTCTTCTTTAAGTTAGCAGGCATTTCACTTTCAGAAGGGCCAACAATTTCTGGCTCTGTATACACTCTGGCTTGCTCCCCAAAAGGCCATGTCATTTTCAGACAACTTAATCAGTAGCTGCACCGAGGAGGGCAAGGCTGCAATCTTCCTGATCATTTTAATGAGGACCCCTGGCTATTCAGCCATTGAAATATAATTGACTTGCTCTCCTTTTATTTCCATAATAGACACTCCAACCTAGACCACGTTTATTTGGCTATAAGAAATGTCAGGAAGAATTGGAACTTTGCTCAGTGTCCCCATTAAAACTGAAAACATGCCACCCTGTCTTTAAGATGAGCTGTGATCACTTTGTGCTGTTCTCATTATGCAATGCAAAATGCAAATGTTGCCCTCGTCTTTTCATCAAACTGAAAAACCAAGAAAATAAACATACCCAAATAGCTTACTCTAGCTGTATCTTTTTCTTATAATTTATTAATATATAAAAGAGACTATTGGAATATAAAACACGAATGTTAATTTTGTTACTGATTTTTACTAAAAACTGAAAAGTAGGATTGATGTCTCTCTGCTTTATACAAGGTAAAACTTTTTGCCCACAAAACTGTGTATTCTGCTTAACAAGTAAAAACTGTAAATATTATAGTAAAGTTTGTGCTGGGAAGTTTAGATTTGCAAAAATGTTGCTACAATCATTGAAACAATGAATCCTGTAAATTATTGCTTTATTTTTTAGAGTTCTTAAGTTTAAACAATCAAAAGCTATTTCTTAAATGTTTTAAATTCTTTACAATATGAATTTAAAAGTTAGCACAACACCAACATATTAATTTTATAAGATCCTGTAAATGAGGCTATGTGTCTTGTTATCAGATATTTTTCTTAGCCTGTATCAGTCACATTTTACATGTCAGTCATCTGATTAAATGATAATCATCCCACTTATCTCTATTTCAACTAAGGTAAATTTCTCATTAGGCAGTAATATCAAAGGAAACAGAATTTCATTTTATATATACATATATATATACATACATATATTTTTTCATATATATATTGGAGACAACTTTAGTGATGTTATTTTATTTCCATTGAAACAAAAACTCTACCTCCATAAATGTGTTGAACAACTGCATATGTTCATAAATATGTGTGTGTGCATACATTAGTATATTATTTCTAGGCTTATACAGAAATATGCACACTCACTTACATAGATGTCTGTTGCACAGGTTCAAGGTTATTTTAAAGAGAGAAAGAATAGTGGAAACAGACCAGAAAAGTTCATATCTCTTCAGTTTTCCTGCCATACTCAGGACATTACACAGCTGGACTCCTAGTTATCATTAAAAACAGTTCTCTATGAATAAAAACACATAACCAGAAGATCAGCCATGTTTATGTAGTTGGTGTAAGCATGTAAATGTAGCAATTGATGAAAGATGAAGCTATGCAGAGCACACACGACCTGGTTCCAAGAAATGCAAGCAAATATAGACATTTAAAGTCCCAGAGGAGTTCACTGGAAACTGTTAACAGAAATCATTCCCAGGGGTTAAACTACCCTGAACACAATGTTGCCTGAGCATTCACGGTTCAGTCATTCATTCTACCAGCATCTGCTGAGCACCAAGATGGTCCCAAAACACATTCTAAGTGGCAGAAGCACAGCAGTAAACCAAACCAGACTGCCTAGTTGAGTTCACTATAAATGCAGAAAAAAACATCCCTGGCATCAACTCTTAAATGAAAATAACAGTGGTAGAGATTTCTTACCCGTATCTTTCTGTTGGTCAAAACTTTTTCTGATATTAATCAGTAAGTATTTAATTATCTAATATTAATCTAATAAGCCCAACAGATTTTTCGAAACTATTGCATGGTATTTTATTAATCATCGCAGCTTTACAACTAAATAGCTTAATGCACAATTACATAAGAGTGATAAAATACAGCTGTAAGTGTACTAGGTATACTTTATATGAAATACTATAACAATGTATGCAATATACAAATATTTTCACAAGTCACCTTTATAATCCAAATATATTAATTTACAGATCATTAAATAGCTCAATATCAACTTATCACTGGTACATATCAGAAGCTTTTAGAATTTTATACTGAATCGACATGACTATAGTAAATTTCATTAAACCTCCATGTATTTATTATAATTGATATTACAAATGTTAATATCAAATCATGTTTTGATTTCATTATAATCTTAGTAGACACCTTTCCAAATTTTTGATGTCTTAAGATTTATCTTTGTGGAGGCCCCCGAGGGTATATGCAGAGACTCTAGCTGAGACTAGATAGCAGTGAGGGACATAAATCCGAAGTGGCAACTTCTGTAGCCATTGAGAGTAGCCAGACCCACCCACAAAACTTTCAACCCGAAATGTTTCTTGCCAACAAGAAGTACAAAGACAAAGATACAGCACAGACAGAGAGAATGGCCAACCAATGACAGCCCCAAATTGAGACCCATTCAATAACTAAGAATCAATTCCTGACACTACTAATGATACTCAGTTAGATTTGCACACAGGAACCTAGCATAACTGTTCCCTGAGAGGCTCCACCCAGCAGCCATTGGAAACAGATGCAGAGACCCACAGTCAAACATTAGATAATAGCTCAGGGAGACTTACAGATGAGTTGGAAGAATGGTTGAGGTACCCGAAGAGGATAGAGACTCAATAGGAAGACTAACAGAGTCAATTAACCTAGACCCTTGTAGTTTCCCAGAGCCTGATTCACCAACCAAAGAGCGAGCACAGTCTAGACCTAGGCCTCCTGCACCTATGCAGCAGATGGCCAGCTTGGTCTTCATGCAGGTCTCCCAACAACTGGAACAGGGGCTCTCCCTGAGTCTGTTGCCTGCCTGCCTGCCTGCCTGCCTGCCTGCCCGCCCGCCCGCCCGCCTGCCTGTGGAACTCGTTCCCCTATATGGTCTCTGCCTTGTCTCGCCTCAGTGGGAAAGAATGTGCTTAGCCCTACAGCAAGTTGATGTGTGTAGGTGGCGGTGGCGGGGCTGCCCTTTTCCTCAAAGAAGGGGAAAGTGGTATGAGGGAGTACTGGGAAAAGAGGGGGGATGATATTGGGATTATTAATTAATTAATTAATTAATTAATTATAAATTTAATTAAAAAGTAAGATAATTTTTAAAAAATTTAAATTCTGGCTATTGGAAACAGTATACACATGATTCTCTTAGGTTTTCTTCATCCCTTGTCTTGTTGTTGTTGTTCTCCTACCTAGAAAACGCTATGAAAACTTTCATCTATATTTTCTCTTTTTTAAGATTTATTGGGGCTGGAGAGATGATTCAGTGATTAAGAGCACTGACTGCTCTTCCAGAGATCCTGTGTTCAGATTCCCAGCAACCACATGGTGGCTCACAACCATCTGTTATGGGATCTGATGCCCTCTTCTGGTGTGTCTGAAGAGAGCAATGGTGAATACAGAAAATAAACAAATAAATCTTTAAAAAATTATATTTATTTATATGAGTACACTGTAGCTGTCTTCAGACACACCAGAAGAGTGCATCGCATCACTTTAGAGATGGTTGTGAGCCACTATGTGGTGACTGGGAATTGAACTCAGGCCCTCTGGAAGAGCAGTTAGTGCTCTTAACCACTGAGCCATCTCTCCAGCCCTCACCTATATTTTCAAACAAATAATTTCTAGATCTCTGACTAGGCAAGTTATGTGAAGTTAATGTATGTTTTAGTTTTGATAACATTGTTTTCCTGGACCCACTCTGTATTTTCTCAGCATCGACTTGCTGTTTTTACATAGACCCATATGGCTGATAAATCTAGTTGAGTCTTTAAAACCTTGCAGGACATTCTTTTGTTCATATACTTCAAGTAATAAATATTTTGAATTTTTTTTGGGAGGGGGAATTGTAGCATTAAAAGATTGTATAAATCAAAACAAGATTTATCTTTGTTTCCTTTAGACTAATTCTTAATTGAAGAATTATTTGTATAAATTATTTCACTTGTTTACCAAAATTAAAAGTTTGTAAACTATAGTTTATTTTTGAATATTCTGAGGAAAAATTAAAGCTAATTATCACTAACCGATAAGGACAGCACACACACAAGGAAATAAGTAACAGAGAAACCTTACATGCCTGCTAAACAACCACAGTCCAGTCTAGTAACACATAATCACTTTTAATAGAAAGGCTTTAGTATTTTAAGCAACACCTATCCAAAAAGAAAATCCATTAAAATGAGGCCTAAAGTTCAGAGCCATGAACCCAAGGCCCCTAGTACTTGATGTAATTTAAAGAAATTTTCACTAGATGGCAGTACAGGTTGAATAGCTTCTCTCCAGTGTCGGTACACAAAGCTAAAACATCACAGGGAGAGACTCCTGATTATTGTTTAAAACAGATTCTCTGTGAATAAAAAGCACAAGCCAAACATCAGAGAACAGTTTTTCAGTGCTCAGCATTTTAGCAACATTAAGCAAAAGTATTCTAAACACATTCACTATGCTGTATTCCTTCCAGCATTACAAACTTAACCATGCTCACACACTAAAAGATTCAAATTTCCAGTCCTCTCCCCAACCTCGACATTCTGAATCAGGGTGTCTGTGACAGAACACGGCATCCATTTGTGATGACTACATAAGGCGATTCTAAGATGAATTCCCAATGTGATGTATACATCTAGCTCATGAGCTCTGAAACAGGCCTTTATGTTTTCCTCTTAATCTTTTCCTTCATTCTTTGAACATTAAAAGTACTGTGTTCAAATGATAGCATACTTTAAAATGCATAAAGATAGAGAATAGTGTTGATTTTGGTTACTGCTTATTCAAATACTTGCCCCTTGAAAAATTAACGGCCATGCGGGAAGCCCTAAACCAAAATGGATTTATTGTTTGTGAGGGAGTTGATTGCATAATCTACTCCTGAAGCAGTAACTACTGCCTTTTGCCATCAATTCATCGTTTGTGTTCTAGAAATAGACCTCAAAAAATGTACCTATAGGTCCAGAGATAGGGCTCAATGGGTTAAGTTGCCTGCTGCTAAGACTGACAACCTGTGTTCAGTCTTCAGGATCCATATGGAAAAAAAGAGAATTAACTCTTGAAACTGTCCTCTGACCTTCACATTTGCAGACTGTGGTTTACAAGCACACACACACATACACACACACACACACACACACACACATATGCACACACACACGCACATACACATGCATGCATGAACACATAAAATAAATAATAAATAAAACATAAAATTTTAAGGAACGTGCCCATTCTTTGGATTCCTCTGCCTGATTGATGGTCAGCTATAGAGTCAGCTCCTCCTACACTCCCCTACAAGTGGTCTGACCATTTCGTGCTGTATCCATCATTTATCTGTTCAACAGACCTCTCACCTCAGCTTCCCTCATGAAGACCAAATGCCTGTATTTTCCCATATGAAAATGGCCATCATCACTTCTTAGGATTAGTGGGTGTGACCTATGATGTTAGCCTGTCAAAGAGTACACGGAATGACAGGTTTAAAGAAGAAAGGCCTCTGAGTAATCAGCATGGAAGTTATTGTCTCTGTCCCCAAGTGTCTCTATGTTTCCAATGAAAGGACTCTCAATCATTTCTTTAATTAATTTATTTTATTGACTGAGGGTAATTAGCCTATCATGTTTCAATAATTTTCATGTGTTTATATTTCAGAACTTCTATAAGTAATGGGTATTAAAGTTTGGGGGTGTAGTTTACATTATTAATCATAAAATTATATGATTTATTCTTCCTTTAATCTGTTGGTTGAAATTTTTCTCATACTTCTATACTGAACCATTTTTATTTCTAAAATAAACAGGTGAATCTATGATGATCAGGATTTTAGGGGGCAGCAGAGACACAGGCAGCAACATCAGTGACATTTTGTAGAGTCCTAGTGAACTAGTCACTTTAAGAAGTGTGACAAAGTATGGAACAGAAGCTGAAGGAGGGGCCATCTGGAGACCATTCCACCTGGGTATCCATCCCATGTGCAGTCACCAAAGGTAGACGCTGATGTGGATGTCAGGAAGTGCATGCTGTCAAGAGCCTGATATAGCTATCTCCTTAGAGGTCTGCCAGAATCTGACATATTCAGAGGCAGATGCTCACAGCTAACCATTGATCTGAGCAAGGATTTCCCAATGGAGAAGACTGAAGGACCTGAAAGAGTTTGTGGCCCCAGGAGGAGAGCAACAATACCAACCACCCAGAGCTCCCCAGGATCTAAACCACCAGCCTGGGAGCACATAGGGAGGGACCCATGACTCCATCTGTATATGTAGGGGAGGATGACCTTGTCGGGCATAGGTGGGAGAGGAGATCTTTGGTCCCATGAAGGCTGAACACTAAGTGTGGGGGAATTGAAAGGTGGGGAGGTGGGAGTGGGAGGGTAGATGGGGGCACATTTTCATAGAAGCAGGAGGATAGGGATGGGATAGGAGGTTCCTGGGTGGTGGGGGGAATGGGGTAAGGGGATAAAATCTGAAATGTAAATATAATATTCAATAAAAAAAGAAAAAAAAGGAAGGAAGATAGGGGAGAAAGTCTATACAAGAAAATTAAAAGATGCTGGCATCCTTTTTTACCTCAAAATAGGAGTTCTAAATCAACATTAACATCTACTAAAATGTTCCAATTAACATCTACTAAAATGTACCAATTAACGTCTACTAAAATGTACCGAACACTACCACTTCCTAATCCTAGTCAATACAATGGCTCAAATTATTGTTTGACCTTGGAATCCTGCTCTAAACTTAAGTGAATGACTGAAAGTAAAATAGGAAAAAAATAGATATGCCTCACTCTAATCTTAATTCCACATAGTCAGTTCTTTATTTCTGTAAAACAACCCTGCTGGGCCATAGAATAATAAATTGAAATTAGATGAAGTCTTTTGCCCATGTAATCAGGTTAACAAAAAGTCCTCAAAGACCTAACCTAACTCTACTTAAAATTCTTATTGTTACTCAGTGTAAACCAAAGCAGAGCTTCAAAAATCTATCATTTAAAACCTGTTCAGAGAAGAGAAGATTATGTACTGGTTAGCCTTTTAACAGTCCCCTAGGCTCTTCTTCAAACTGAAAAGTGATCAGCAACCCATAGTAAAAATATCACTTTCCAATCCATGGCCAACTCATACCCAGTACTAATGGAATTACATACTTTGTGGTCAGAGATTCGGGGAAAGGATCCTGAGTACCTATTTCACCAGCCTTATAGCCACACTTGATTCTCACTTCTAAAAGGACACAATACACCTGTTGTAGCTGTCTGAGGCAACACAGCCTTTGCAGGCAAAAGTCAGTTGCAGCCAACGTTCTCTTGACTAATACAGCTATTACATTACTTTTGTGGCTTCATCTTCTGAGGACGTTATTGAATACAGTCATTCAAGTACTCACAAAGGAAGAAAGACTATTATCCCACACATATTACAGCCCTGTCACCTTCGTTAGATTCTTGAAGCCTATTCAATAGACTGAAGTCTGCTCAATCTTTCAACAAGTCAGAAAATAGTTATTGGATCAACACAGAGAATGTTAGAGTAGGTTCAACATCTTTCAGGGTACTTATTAATTTTTGCAGGCAATTTTGATTTAAAACTATTCTTAGGCCCAATATCAGCCCATTAGGAAAGGAATGTCCCACAAATCCAAACCTGTCTAAATTCTAGTAAAACAGGCAATCTCACTGCATATCCCAGTTCTTTACTGTACAGACTTTCACTTGAGACTTTCTCTCAAAACTTAAGAAATTTCCAGTCCCTTAGGTAATTGTTCCCAGACTTCTGAGGCATGAAACATGCCTCAGCCTTAACATGTGTGCCACATTCCTGAAAATGAATGGACACTCCTGAAAATGTAACCTTTCATCGGTCCTGATCTTGTGACTTCATTTTAACTATTCATTATGTTTTGGGGTCATAGAAGCAGTGTTGTGTGGTGTGATGTGAAGGCTCTCTTGCTACAGGATGGAGTCAAATAGGTGCTGACTACCATATCTCAAGAAGAGTTAACTTCTTTGTCCTTATTCTCTTGCTAAACTCCAGAGTGCTCTCTTGAACACTTGAACCACTTGACTACCTACAAATCATCTTAGGATTTAACATCGAACATTTTACGAATGATGTCACCACCACCATTACACATGAGCTTCCTCAAGAGCTACCCATTTTTCTTTCTTCATAGAATTTGTTATTTTTGATGGATAATAACACAAATATAGCCACTATCTGAACTATTCATCTTAGTTCCAACTTTACATTCATATAAGCTCTTGAATCATTACGAGACGTCTCTCCATTGATAATTATTTGTATCCAAGGTTGACCCTATTAGGATAAAGAACTTAATGTCATTTGTCTAGAATCATTTTCCAAAATGTATAGCATACATTTGTACACACTACAAGGCCACACCAAGGTAGTCCTTATACACTTCAGAATTCCAGACATTACTGATGGTAACAAAAGCATTCATTTTCTGTTCAAATGATGTAATTTTGTACTTCTACGTTTACTTCTTTCTGATGCAGGGTCCTGCTATTATTACATCACACAGGATGCCTTAAACCCCTGGGCTCAAGTTTTCCAGCCCCTCAAGTAGCTAAAACTACAGGTGTGTAACTATAGCCAACTGACATCACAGTCTTGATCAGTACTTCAGCAGAACGCCCATCCTCTCCCAGTATCAGGCAGCAAGGCTCGTAGAACATCCTGATGGCATCCTTGTACACGTTCACATTCTACCAAGTGAAGCAGCATAGTTGTTATCATCTGTCAAATGTCAGAAACTAACGACCTGACTCAACCCTAGATATCTGACTGCTCATAGCTTTCAAGTCCCCACACAGTTCCTTTTCTTTCTACTCTATGTCTCGGGAAAACTGATGAGAAAGCTCAAATGCTTCTTATGATAAAAATGAAAACTCCAAACATCAGACCTTGAACAGCATCCGGGAACCCTCAGCCCTCATAAACATAAAGCCTAAAGTAGTCACAACTACTTGACTCCCACTCACACTTTTGGATCTGCCGTAGAGATTGCTTTTTTTTTTTTCACCCTTTTGTGGTACACCCAAACCAAACAAGGCCAGAAGAAGGATCTGGACCATTTTCATAGAAAGATCAAAATATCTCTACACTATTCCTAACCAGAATTAACAATGTAACCAGAAATAAATTAATTTAAAAATCAGTTTCCCAAATTTTAACAATAGCAATTCATAGAAGGTACCAAAAATTAATTTTAAATTAAGAATTGTATTATAATTTTAACAAAAGAAATGTATAATATATTGAACAAGTTTATTAAGGTAATTCATCAAAAACCATAAGAGTAATCCTAAATATATGGATATGTTTGTTTCTAGAGAAGGTCACAGTATTACTTAAGGTGTCAGTCCTTAAGAAATTTTTGCAGAAATATGCTATAATTCTGGAAAGAAAATAAAGAAATACTTACCAGGTATCCTGTCTAGTTTTATGTCAACTTAACACAAGCTAGTGTCATCAGGGAGGAAGTAACCTCAATTAAGAAAATATTTCCATAAGACTGGGATGTAGGCAAGCCTGTGGGACATTTTCTTAATTAGTGATTGATGTAGGAAGGCCAGACCATTGTGGATGGTGCCATTGCTGGGTGAATGGTCCTGGGTTCCATGAAAAACAGGCTGAACAAGCCATGAGGAACAAGCCAGTAAGCAACACCACCCCCGACCCCCACCACCACCATGGTCTCTGCATCAGCTCCTTCCCTGTTTGCATTCCAATCCTGATTTCCTTCAATGATAAGTATAAACCAAATAACCTTTTTCTCCCCAAGTAGCTTTGGTCATGGTGTTTTATCATAGCAATAGTAACCCACACTAAGACATAGGTATAAAAGCTGACTATAAAATTACCACAATGAAAGGAGTTTAGTGTGTTGACATAAGTTCATATACAAGGAGATCAGTAGCATAGACGTAAGTATCCAGAAACAATGATATCCATAAGAACTGGCACTCAGTAATATAATGTTTCCTCTCTAGAGAAAGGAAAATGCTGGTGTTTTGCCCTATGTCCCAATCTGTCTCTGTGTGTTGTCCCCACAGCACACATAAAAGATTATTTAATTGGCCTACTATGGTGCACTAAGAAGACTGCTCACAGTTTCAGGGTTTGCAACTGTTTCTGCAGCTCTACACAACCAGTGGGGCAGCCTATCTGGATTGTAGCAAGGAGGGAAAGTAGTGCCATTTCTGTACCTCTCTTTGCTTCTTGGTTGCCATGCAGTGAGCATTTCTGCCCCACCACACTCTCTCCCCTGATGCTCTGTGACTCTGTAGGTCCAGAAGCTAGACACCCAGATAACCACGGGCAGAAAGCTCTGAAGCAACAACCAAAAATTAGTCATCTCATCTTTTAAAGCATTTCTCTCAGGTCACATTGATAAAAAGCCATCTAGCACAAATGAGACCCGTGAAGTAAGCAAGGTGAAAAGTGTCCTGTCGCCGCTGAGATGCTTGTGTGCTCCAGCAGTTCCAGCATACTGCATTGGAACTGACCAGTCCATTGCTTTTGCAAAGCTCACTTTGCCACTAAATGGGTTCATAAGACTGAATCTTCTCTGTAGACCTCCTCTCCTGCCTTGTTCAAGCAATCAGATTTTCTCGTCTTTAAAGTCTTACTTTGACTCCCTGACTAGCACAAGTTCCTGCACATTTTTCTATGGTTTAAGAATTATTAGCTATGGAGTAAAAATATGTGTCCTACAATGTCACCTGTTGCATCCCCGTCAAAGGAAGTAGCAATATAACATTGATACGCCCATGTCGTTAACAGTTAACCTCATTAGATACCACATGACATCTAATCTTTTACTTTTTTTTGCTATTTTTGAGTCTTTTTTATTGAATATTTTATTTATTTACATTTCAGATATTGTACCCTTTCACCATCCTCCCCCTGAAAATCCCATTCCCCCTCCTCCTGCTTCTATGAGGGTGTGCCCCCATCCACACACACACTAACTGACTCCCCACCCTTGAAATCCCCTAAACATGGGCATCCAGCCTTCACTGGACCAAGGGCCTCCTCTCCCACAAAACCCAACAAGGCCATCCTCCGATATATATATGGCTGGGGCCATGGGTCTTTCCATGTGTATTCACAGGCTGGTTGTTTAGACACTGGGAGCTATGGTTGGTTGGTATTGTCGCTCTCCCCATGGGGCCAGAAACTCCTTCAGCTCCTTCAGGCTTCTCTCTAATTCCTCCACTGGATACCCCAATGATCAGTTCAATGGTTGACAACTAGCATCCACCTCTGTATATGGCAGGCTCTGGCAGAGCCTCTCAGGAGACAGCTATATCAGGTTCCTGTCAGTATGCACTTCCTGACATCCACAATGTCTACATATGGTAACTGCACATGGGATGGATTCCCAGGTGGGGCAGTCTCCTGACAGCCTTTCCTTCAGTCTCTGCTCCACACATTGTCTCTATACTTCCTCCCATGATTATTTTATTACTCCTAAGAAGGACTGAAGCACCAACACATTGGTCTTCCTTCTTCATGAGCTTCATGTGGTCTGTGAATTATATCTTGAGTATTTTGAGCCTTGAGCTAATATCCACGTATCAGTGAGTGCATAGCATGTGTGTTCTTTTGTGATTGGGTTACCTCACTCAGGATGATATTTTCTAGTTCCATCCATTTACCTAAGAATTTCAGGAATTCATTGTTTTTGATAGCTGAGTAGTACTCCATTGTGTAAATGTACCACATTTTCTGTATCCATTCCTCTGTTGAAGGACATCTGGGTTCTTTCCAGTTTCTGGCTATTATAAATAAGGCTGCTATGAACATAGTGGAGCATGTGTCCTTGTTATATGTAGGAGCATCTTTTAGGTGTATATAGAGAAATGGTATAGCTGGGTCCTCAGGTAATGGTATGTCCAGTTTTCTGAGGAACCACCAGACTAATTCCTAGAGTGATTGTATCAGCTTGCAATCCCACCAAAAATGGAGGAGAGTTCCTCTTTCTCCACATTCATGCCAGCATCTGCTATCACCTGAGTTTTTGATCTTAGTCATTCTGACTGGTCTGAGGTGGAATCTCAGGGTTGTTTTGATTTGCATTTCCGAGATGACTAAGGATGTTGGACATTTCTTTAGGTGCTTCTAGGCCATTCCAGTTTACTCAGTTGAGAATTCTTTGTTTAGCTCTGTACCTCATTTTTTAAATAGGGTTATTTGGTTGTCTGGAGTATAATTTCTTGTGTTCTTTGTATACATTGCATATTAGCCCTCTATCAGATGTAAGATTGATAAAGATCTTTTTCTAATCTGTTGTTTGCCATTTTGTTCTATTGACAGTGTCCTTTGCCTTATAAAAGCTTTGCAATTTTATGAGTTCCCACTTGTCAATTCTTGATCTTAGAGCATAAGCCACTGGTGTTCTGTTCAGAAACTATTCCCCTGTGACCATGTATTCAATGCTCTTCGAACTTTCTCTTTTATTAATTTCAGTGTATCTGGTTTTGTGTGGAGGTTCTTGATTCACTTGTACTTGAGCTTTGTAAAAAGGGATAAGAATGGATCAATTTGCATTCTTCTACATGATGACCTCCAGTTGAACCAGCATCATTTGTTGAAAATGCTGTGTTTTTTTCACTGGATGGTTTTAGCTCTTTTGTCAAAGATCAAGAGACCATAGGTGTGTGGGTTCATTTCTGAGTCTTCAATCCTATTCCATTGATCTTCCTGCCTGTCTCTGTACCAATACCATGCAGTTTTTATCACTGTTGCTTTGTAGTACAACTTGAGGTCAGGGATGGTGATTCCCCCAGAAGTTCTTTTATTGTTGAGAATAGTTCTCGCTATCCTGGGTTTTTTCTTATTCCATATGAATCTGAGAATTGCTCTTTCTATCTCTACAAAGAATTGATTTGAAATTTTGATGAAAATTGCATTGAATCTCTAGATTGTTTTCATCAATATGGTCTTTTTTACTATATTAATCCTGCCAGTCCATGAGCATGGAAGATCTTTCCATCTTCTGAGATCTTCTTCGATTTCTTTCTTCAGAGACTTGAAGTTCTTGTCACACAGATCTTTCATTTGCTTGGTTAGATTCACTCCAAGATATTTTATATTGTTTGTAACTATTGTGAAGGGTGTCATTTCCCTAATTTCTTTCTCAGCCTGTTTATCCTTTGAGTATAGGAAGGCTACTAATTTGATTGAGTTGATTTTATATCCAGCCACTTTGCTGAAGTTGTTTTTCAGGTTTAGGAGTTCTCTGGTGGAAATTTTAGGGTCACTTAAGTATACTATCATATCATCTGCAAATAGTGAAATTTTGACTTTTTCCTTTCCTATTTCTATCCCTTTGACTTCCTTTTGTTGTCTAATTGCTCTAGCTAGGACTTCCAGTACTATATTGAATAGGTAGGGTGAGAGTGGGCAGCCTTGTCTAGTCCCTGTCTTAGTGGGATTGCTTCAAGTTTCTCTCCATTTAGTTTGATATTGGCTACTGGCTTGCTGTATATTGCTTTTACTATGTTTAGGTATGGACCTTGAATTCCTGATCTTTCCAAGACTTTTAACATGACGGGATGTTGAATTTTGTCAAATGCTTTCTCAGCATCCAGTGAGATGATCATGTGATTTTTTTCTTTGAGTTTATTTATGTAGTTGATTACATTGATGGATTTTCGAATATTGAACCAACCCTGCATTCCTGGGATAAAGCCTACTTGATCATGATGGATGATTGCTTTGATGTGTTCTTGGATTCGGTTTGCGAGAATTTTATTGAGTATTTTTCCATCAATATTCATAAGAGAGATTGGTCTGTAGTTCTCTTTCTTTGTTGGGTCTTTGTGAGGCTTTGGTATGAGTGTAATTATAGCTTCATAGAACAAATTGGGTATTGTTCCTTCTGTTTCTATTCTGTGGAATAGTTTGAAGAGAATTGGTATTAGGTCTTCCTGGAAGGTCTGGTAGAATTCTACACTAAAACCGTCTGGCCCCGGACTTTTTTTGGTGGGGAGATTTTTGATGACTGCTTCTATTTCTTTAGGGGTTATAGGGCTGTTTAGATGGTTTATCTGATCCTGATTTAACTTTGGTACCTGGTATCTATCTAAAAAATTGTTCATTTCATCCAGATTTTTTAGTTGTGTTAAGTATAGATTTTTGTAATAGAATCTGATGTTTTTTTTTAATTTCCTCAGTTTCTGTTGTTATGTCTCCCTTTTCAGTTCTGATTTTATTAATTTGGATACTGTGTCTGTGCTCTCTGGTTAATATGGCCAAGAGTCTATCTATCTTGTTGATTTTCTCAAAGAACAAGTTCTTGGTTTTCTTCATTCTTTGTATAGTTCTTTTTGTTTCTACTTAGTTGATTTCAGCCCTGAGTTTGATTATTTTTTGCCATCTACTCCTCTTGGGTGCATTTGCTTCTTTTTGTTCTAAAGCTTTCAGGTGGACTGTCAAGCTGCTAGTGTATGCTCTCTCCAGTTTCTTTTTGGAGGCACCTTAGAGCTATGAGTTTTCCTCTTAGCAGTGCTTTCCTTGTGTCCCACAAATTTTGGTATGATGTGCCTTCATTTTCATTAAAAAGTCTTTAATTTCTTTATTTCTTCCTTGACCAAGTCATCACTGAGTAGAGCATTATTCAGTTTTCACATATACGTGGTCTTTTTATTGGGTTTTTTTTTTGTGGTTATTGAAGATCAGTCTTAGTTTTTGGTGATCTGATAGGATGCATGGGATTATTTCAATTTTCTTGTATCTGTTGAGGCCTGTTTTGTGACCAATTATATGGTCAATTTTGGAGAAGGTACCATGAGGTGCTGAGAAGAAGGTATGTTCTTTTGTTTTAGGATGACATGTTCTATAGATATCTGTTAAATCCATTTGGTTCATACCTTCTGTTAGTTTCACTGTGTCTCTGTTTAGTTTGTGTTTCCATGATCTCTCTATTGCTGACAGTAGGATGTTAAAGATTCTCACTATTATTGTGTGAGGTGCAATGTGTGCTTTGATGCATATGAAGTGTCTGTCCTTATCTTTTTTGATAACTTTATGTTGAAAGTCAATTTTATTTGATATTAGAATGGCTACTCCAGCTTGCTTCTTGGGACCATTGGGAAATTTTTTCCAGCCTTTAACTCTGAGGTAGTGTCTGTTTTTGTCACTGAGGTGTTTCCTGTATATAGCAAAATTCTGGGTCCTGTTTACTTATCCAGTCCAATAATCTATGTCCTTTTATTGGGAAATTGAGTCCATTAATGTTAAGACATGTTAAGGAAAATGATGGTTGCTTCCTCTTATTTTTGTTATTAGAGGTAGAACTATGTTTGTGTAGCTACCTTCTTTTGGGTTTGTTTGAAGAAGATTGCCTTCTTCCCTTTTCTTGGATGTAGTTTCCCTCCTTGCATTGGAGTTTTCACTCTATTATCCTTTGTAGGGCTGGATTTGTGGAAAGATGTTGTGTAAATTTGGTTTTGTCATAAAATATCTTGGTTTCTGGAATAGTAGCCTGGGCTGGGATTTGTGTTCTCTTAGGGTCTGTATGGCATCTGTCAAGGATCTTCTGGCTTTTATAGTCTCTGGTGAGAAGTCTGGTGTAATTCTGATAGGTTTGCCTTTATAAGTTACTTGACCCTTACTGCTTTTAATATTCTTTCTTTGTTTTGTACATTTGGTGTTTTAATTATTATGTGATGAGATGAATTTCTTTTCTGGTCTCATCTATTTGGAGTTCTATAGGTTTCTTATATGTTTATGGGCATATCTTTTTTTAGGTTAGGAAAGTTTTTTCTATAATCTTGCTGAAGATATTTACTAGCCCTTTAATTTGGGAATCTTCACCCTCATCTATACCTATTATCCTTAGGTTTGGTCTTATCATTGTATCCTGGATTTCCTGGATGTTTTATGTTAAAAACTTTTTTCATTTTGCATTTTCTTTGACAGTTGTGTCAATTTTTTCTATGGTATCGTCTGCACCTCAGATTCTCTCTTCTATCTCTTGTATTTTGTTGGTGATGCTTGCATCTATGACTCCTGATTTCTTTTCTAGGTTTTCTAGCTCCAGGGTATTCTCCCTTTGAGATTTCTTTACTGTTTCTACTTCTATTTTTATATCCTTGATGGTTTTGTTCAATTCCTTCACCTGTTTGGTTGTATTTTCTTGTAATTCTTTAAGGGATTTTTGTGTTTTCTCTTTAAGGGCTTCTACCTGTTTACCTGTGTTCTCCTGCATTTCTTTGAGTGAGTTATTTATGTCCTTCTTAAACTCTTCTATCATCATCATGAGAAATGGTTTTAAATCAGAATCTTTTTTTTCCGGTGTGATGGAGTCTCCAGGGCTGGCTCTGGTGGGAGAACGTTGTTCCGATGATGTCAAATAACCTTGGTTTCTGTTGCTTATGTTCTTTTGCTTGTCTTTCCCCATCTGGTTATCTCTAGTGCTACTTGCACTCACTGTCTCTGACTAGAGCCTGTCTCCCCTGTTATCTTGATTGTGCCAGAACTCCTCAGAATCCAACTGTCTTTGTGATCCTGTGATCCTGAGATCCTTGGTGTAAGAGTTCCAGGGAGTCAAGATGCCTCTGGGATTCTGAAATCATGGTGTGACTAAGCTCCTGAGATCCCATGATCGTACGATCCTGTGTTCCTGGGTGTAAGAGCTCCTGGGAGTTCAGCTTCCTTTGGGTGTTGTGGGAATGGGTGAAGAGCTATGATACATGGCATATTAGAGCTCCTTGGAGTCCAGCTTCCTCTGGGTATTTTGGGATTGAGTGCAGAGCTGGCACCCAAGGTCTGCTCAGGGTACTGGAGCAGACCATAAGGAACCCATACCACTGGCCTGGCGGGGGTTCCTGAATCCCTGAGTCTCTGGGGTTCCCAGTTACTCCCTGTTTGGGGCAGATGTTGTGGCCTTCTCACCTATGATCCTGGGCATGTTAGAGCTCCTGGGATTCCAGCTTCCTCTGGGTATTGTGTGATTGAGTCTCATCTTCTCCTGTTCAAACCTTTAAACTGCAAAGAACTGCCGAGAAAAGGAGAATCGGTCTTCTCCAGGGCTGAACCCTCCAATTGGTTCTACAGTACCACATGATCAACCCTAAGAACATATACATATCAGCAACACAAGTAAGTTCAGCATGTTGTGTTTATATGTTTTTGCATGTTATTATACATATAATTATTATATAATTATATGTTATAAACATATAATTATTAAAGGAACACTGACCATGAATTTGAGACAGAATTGGGAGGAACATTGATGATGATAGAGGAGGCATAAAATCGTTTTTAAAAAAAGATGGAAAATAATTAAATACATTTAGCTGCTCTGCCTGCTCAAATTAGACATTAAACTTGGTAATACTTGATCAATATGACATGAACAATATTTGTTTGAGTTTTCACTTGTCACTATGAAGGTTTCTTTTGTCTGTGAACAGATGATTTCCCACTCAAAAGCACAGGGACAGCAACTGCAATGTTCCAAATAGGTAGAGAAATTTTTACACATCTGACTCAGAATTTTTTTTAAAATCTGTTTACTTTTATGTTCATGTGCATGAATATTTTGCCTGCCTATATTTTTATGCATCATGTGCATGCTTGTTGCCTAGAAGGCCAGAAGAGGGTGTCAGATCCTCTTAAGACCAGAATTACAGATGGTTGAAGACTGCCATGTATGTGCTGGGCATTGAACATGGATCCTCTGGAAAAGCAGCAAGTGATTTTAACCTCTCCAGCCCTGGAAATTTGTTTTATTTAAGTTGGAGGGAAAATTAAACTTTAAGACAATAGGCTTCTCCTTTTCACTGCTTTTCTGAATTGGATTTCTTTGAATATTCAGAAGACAGGGTAAGATTTTACTAAGAAAAAGTAAATTACACAATATCTAATTATGTTTATGATATGTCTGTGTGTGCGCAGTGTACACAGAAACATGACTAGAGTGTATAACTCAGAGTAAGAAGTATGACTTTGCTTTATATGACAAAGCATAAGGAAACATTTTTGGGGATTTTTTTATTGAATATTTTATTTACATTTCAGATGCCCTCCCTAGAAAACCCCTATCCCGTGCCCCCTTTTCCTTTTTGGTTTTACACAATTTTTTAAATGTTAATCAAAGGCTTTATAAGTATGGTAATGCTCAATCAGAAGTGTAACCCAATACCCAACCTAGATAGATAAACTATCTTTGACTGGTGGAGACATGTGAACATCTGCCTCCATGCCCCTCCCTCTTTCTCTCTCTCATCACCTAGCTTCTCCTCTACTTCATCTTCTCCTCTCCTTACTCTATTTCTTCCCCTCGGTGCTCCTTCCCCCTTAGCTCCTCCTACATATCACCCTTCCTGTTAAAATAAAACTTTTCTCTCAAAATACAATTAGAGCATAATTATTCCTATTTGTACCAGTGAGGTACAAGATAGTCTTAATACCCAGTCCATCATTTTGTTGACTAACCTGAACCTCTGTCGTCTCTCTTGACTAAAACACTTAGTTTTGAACCTGGCTTTTTTCTTGGCTTTAGAATGAATGTCAGCTGAAAACCATCCACTCAGATCTTTTCTCTCAAAGTAAATAGCCAGGATTGGCTATGAGACCATAGGTATAAGGAAACTTTTATTTCATTACACTTTATTATCTGTATTTCCAAAGTATTCAGTGTGTACATTGTATAAGAAGACAGCATTGATAAGCCATTGTTTTAAACACTGTCTATTCCTTACAGGCCCCGCAGAAGCCACTAATACAACATAAGTGGTGTGTTGGCCTCTCCTTATCTCCTGTAGCATTTGGGCCTTAGTTCCAGCCAACATTTTCACATTTGTTTCATAAACCTATTAGTAAGACTTTTCTTGCTTGCTAGATTTCCAAAGGCTGTGAATGATAAAACTGGGTTTTAACTGCTGATGAATTTCTAGCACCATACAATAAATACAAGAGAAAAGTCACAAATGAAGTCTGAACAAGAGTGACAAATGCATATTCATAAAAGGGCAATTATGACTAAACTTAAAAGAAAATCACTGTGACCATGTACAATATCTTAAGGTGTTGTACAGGCCTTGGCCTTGACTGGAAAGCAAATGAGTGAGACCAGTCTGAATCAATGGGGCTTCAGAGTTGCCAGAAAAAAAGGTAGGGGAACTGGCAAAGGACTTCTTTGTTGAGCCAGGGTCTCAGCAAGCCTTTCAGATTAAAAGCCTGCTAAGCTGCTGTAACTCCTATTTGTGAACAGGTGAGCCATAGAGGTTGGTCTTGTCTTGCCTCAGGTGATTTCAGAACCATCATAATTGATAAAGCAATGAACCCAGGACACAGCTTCTGTGCAAACACAGTGAACATCCACACTCACATTTTCTTGTTGCATAGCAAACAGTCAACCCAGAAAAACGCTTCTATGATGCAAACTTCAGGAACAAACACCAATTCCCCAAAGATCTCCATTACCATTCTTGTTTCTTTTCTGTTCCATTCTTTCCTGGAATTCATCCCTACTTTAGGCATTCTTACTAAAATAAGACTTCAGTTTTAAGGGTAGCATTTGGACCTTTCTGGCAGGGACTCCTGGCCTGGGCAAGCACACTTGATGATCATACGGCGCATGGACCCTCTTCTCATGACCATCTGCTAGAGTGGCTCTCTGCCCACTCACACACTCACTGGATTGCTTCACTAGGACGCAGGTGCCAGGCAATCATGGGTTTAAATGAGCAGACTACATAATAAAACTAAATTTTCCTCTTCCCTTCAGGAGGATCCTTCCCCCATGGCAGCCTTAATACAGTGTTTTGCATGGCTTCTGAAGTTTGATTAAAGTAAGTCATAGACATGATGGAACCAAGGACAATATTATAAGAAGCAACCCCTGAGAAACACCTGGTTATTGAAGAAAGCAACCATGACCACAACAGCTATGATGCAGGAAGATGTATGGGTGAACAATAATTATAAGAACCAAATAGCCATCACTCCAAATTTGTTTAGTTGGATCTTGTGATGGTTGGATTTTGTCAACTTGAATCAAACCTAAACATATCTGGAAAGAGGGAACCTCTGTTGAGAAATTGCTTCCATCAGATTGTCCAATGAGTAATGAGGGAATTTTCTTGGTTAATAATTGATGTGGAAGGATTCAGCCCACTATGGGTTGTATAAAAAAGCAAGCCATGGGGTGGAAGTCAGCAGGCAGCATCCTTCCATAGTTCTCCTTCCGTTCCTGCCAGGAGTTCCTGTCCTGGTTTTTCTTCACTATGAACTGTTCGCTGTAAAATGAAGCGAGCCCTTTCCTCTCGTAGATTGATTTGGGTCATAGTTTTAGTACCAGCAGCAAAAGGCAAACTACAACAAATCCTTAGAAATGAAGAAAAGAAATATCCACTGTGGGTGTGACTATCATTTGGCTTAAATAGAGAGGAGCAGAAGTAACATGGGAGTTAGCATTAAAAAGCATGCCACTGCTTGATGAAATCTGTAGCCAGCCTCCAAATCCCAATGTTTGTAAGAGTTTAATGTGAATAAAAATAAATCAACTGTCACTGTGACTTTCTTACAGTCACTTCAAAATGGTGGCTTAACCAAAAATCATCTCTCTGTGGCTCAGAAATTTGGCAGTGACTCAAATAGCAGTTGTAACTTAGGTCCTTAGTGGAGTTGCAGTCAGGAGCCTGTATCTTAACTATTTCAAAGACTTCATTTGTACATAGGGGCTAAAAGATTTGAGAGCTGAGCTCCCAGAAGCCCTCAGGCATCAATTTGTTCATCAGCTTGGCAATGGCTGACATTAGACAGCAGACAGATAGATGTCCAGCACCACTATAGAATGTCTTTTTCCATCAACTTTTTTATTGTTTTGTTCCTGAAAAATAGGCATCAATTTTGTATATGAGAGTGACTGTGTATAAAGAAGAAATGTATAAAATGCTAAATTATTACTAACTTTATAGAACTGTTCCAAAATACTATCTTGCTTCATTTTCTGTCAGTTTATTTGGCTTACACTCCAGGCACACAGCAAATTTGGCCATATCACATCAATTATTAATCAAGAGATGCCCTTGAGACTTGCCTATGACTCAATTTGAAGAAGGTGTTATTTCAATTGAGGTTTCTCTTCCCAGATAATCTTAGCTTGTGTCAAGTAACAAAAAACTAACCATCACTAACTAACCAGAAAGAAATCAGAAAAGAAAAATAAGAGGTAATTGAGAATAAAATTCGGTTAAAGGTTTCAATAAGCTGAAAAGTGAAGCCTCCAATCCTGCCTTCCACTTAGTCATGAATATACTGACAACTAGATCTATACTTTTTAGGCAGGAAGGCAGAAAGGTCTTTGCCAATGAATAATCAGGACCTAAGGATGCTGAAAGTCCAATTACCTCCAAAAATAAAATATAATAAAAGTAAATAAAAAATAAACCACTTGAAAGAGATCATGAGGACATTCATGAGTGGAAGTTCTGAAATATGAGAGAACTGTTTTAATATTAAGGAAAGACATATTCCTCTCAAGTAAGGGTGTGAATCAAGAAACAGGAGAATACAGTACATAAAAAGCAAACATTCAATTGAAGAAGAATAAACAGTATCAGGATGAAAGCGAAGGAAAAACCTAAAGGCACCTTGGACGAGATGAACTGGCAGAACAAAGTGACACAAAGGATCTGATAAGACATCAGCAAGAAGAAAAGATGGAGAAAATATATGATAGATCTGGAAACGTGAAATAACTTGATGGTAAAGAAATTAGACATAAGTTAGCAATAGGTAAACATAATTATCTGAATGAAAGAAGAAGCGATGATTAACCTCAAGAAAAATAATGACTATCCAAAAAGGAAATCCTATGGAACATGTCATGGCTCAGCTAGAAATAGTATTTTGCAGACTTTCAGAGTAAAGCTAATACCAATACTCCTCAAATTATTCAACAAAAAAAAATAGAAATAGGACCAGTGCCAAATTCATTTTATGAGACCAAGACCACAGTCACTCTCATATACAAACCACACAACGATTCAACAGAGATGCAGATATGGGTCAAGATATGAAAATCAGTAAATGCCATCTACTATATAAATAAACTGAAATAAACACACACACACAAGATCATCTTACTACATGCTTTTTTAAAAAGGCTTTGACAAATCCAACACACCTTCATGATAAAATTCTTAAAGAGATTAGGGATAAAAGGAACATACCTAAACCTAATAAAGTCAAATTACAGCAAGCCAATAGCAAATATTAAATCAAATGAAGAGAAACTCAGCAATTCTACTTCAATCAGGAACAAGATAAGGCTGTCCACTCTCTCTGTGTCTATTCAATATAGTACTTAAAATCTAGCTGGAGCAATAAGACAACAGAAGGAAATAACAGAGATAAGAAGCTCTCAGAAGACGGAAAGATCTCCCATGCTCGTGGATCAATAGAGTTAGCACTGTAAAAGCAGCCATCCATCAAAAGCAATGAACAGATTCATTGCAATCCCCATCAAAGTTCCAACACAATTTTTTACTGAACTTGTAAGTACAATACTCAACATCATATGAGAAAAAAACAAATCTAATGATAGGTAAAAACAATTCTAATTCTATACAATAAAAGAACATCTGAAAACATCACCATCCCCAATTTCAAGCTGTACTGTGGATTAATAGTTTAAAAAAAATGATAAAAAACAAAAAAGAATAATACAGCATGGTATCAACATAAAAAGACAGATGGAATAATGAGATTAAATCAAAGACCCAGTAATAAATCCACATATTTATGGCCCCCTGATTTTTTTTATTAAAAAGTCCAAGCCACACAATAGGAAAAGCATCTGGAAAAAAAAGTGCTGGACTAACTAAATGTCTACATGTAGAAGAAAAAAATAGATCCATATTTATCACTCTGCACAAAACTCAAGTCCAAATAGATTAAAGACCTCAACATAAAACCAAATACACTGAACCTAACAGAAGAGAAAGTGGGGAATAGTCTTGAACTTACTGGCACAGGAGACATTCCTGAACAGAACACTGATGGTGCAGGCACTATAAACAACAATCAATAAATAATACCCCATGAAACTGAAAAGCGTCTGTAAGGCAAAAACGTTATCATTTGGACAAAATGGCAGCCTACAGAATGGAAAAGGGTTTTCACCAACTCCACATCCAACAAAGAGCTAATATTCAAAATATATAAAGAACTCAGGAAACTAGACATCAACAAACCAAATAATCAAATTTAAAAATGGGTTACATCTCTAAACAGAGAATTCTCAACAAAGAATTAGCTGAGAAACACAGAAATTATCAACATCCTTACCAATCAGAGAAATGCAAATCAAAATGACTCTGAAATTCCATCTTACATCAGAATGGCTAGGATCTACACAGTGACAGCTCATGCTGACAAAGATATAGATCAAGGAACATTCCTTGATTGCTGGTGGGAGTGCAAACTTGTACAGCCACTATGGAAACTATATGGCAGTTTTTCAGAAAGGTCGGAATCAATCACCTCAAGATCCAGAGATACAACTCTTGGGCATATACTCAAAGGATACCCTATCCTACTACAAGTACAACTATGTTCATAGCTGCATTATTCATAATAGCTAGAAACTGAAAACAACCTAGATGCCTCTGAGAAAAAGAATGGATAAGAAAAAAATACGGTACATTTAAACAGTGGAGTATTACTCAGCTGTTAAAAATAATTATCATGAAATTTGCTAGCAAATGATTGGAATAAAAAAAAAAAACATCCTGAGTGAAGTAACCCAAACCCAGAAAGACAAACATGGTAGTACTCACTTAGAAGTCGACATTAGCTATTAAGTAAAGTAGAATCATTATACAATCTACAGATCCAGAGAGGTTAGGCAGCAAAGAGGGGGGATGCAGGGAGACCCCTGGAAAGGGGAAATAGAATAGATTTTGCTGGCAAACTGGGGAAGAGTGGGGATGGAAACAGAAGGATTCATAAAGGAGTGAGGGTGGAGGAAAAGAGTACTGGGAGAGACTACCAGAATTTGAAGGCATATGGAAGCAACGCATAAACCTAATTCAGTGGAAACTTCTGAGAATCTACAAGAATGACTCTAGAAAATATTCCTTGAAATAGCACATATGAAGCCCAAACCAGACATCTTCTATAACCAGGCAAGTCTCCCAGCAGTGAGACTAGGACATGAACCCAGCCACAAAAGCTTCGGCCTACAATTTGTGGCCAAACAATGACTGACTTATTTCTGAATAAACTCACTCTTTCTAGTTCTTTCTGAACTCTGGCTAGCTGGTTCAATTCAGCTGTTCTGGCTCAGATTCCTCTCCAAGCTGACTGATTCAAAATGGCTTCTCTTGATTTCTCACTGCTTGGCCTCAAACTAACTTTGACAATCGGTTCTAATTTTCTGTCTCCTTAGTCTCTGGCTCGTTCTATCTTCACCCACAACCTGTCTCTGTAAAACTGTCCCTGCAAAATTTTCTCCCTCTCCTTCTCCCCCTCCTTCTCCTCCTCTTCCTCTCCCTCTCCCTCCTCCTCCTCCTCCTCCTTCTTCTTCCTCTCTCTCTTTCTTCCCTTTCTCTCTCTCTCTCTCTCTCTCTCTCTCTCTCTCTCTCTCTCTCTCTCTCTGTCTCTCTCTCTCTCTCCACTGCATGACAGGAGCATAACTGCTATAGAACTGTCCTATGAGAGGATCTATCTGATTGAAACAGATGCAAGTACCCAGAGCCAAACATTAGATGGAGACTCTTATGGAAGAGTTGGAGGAAAGATTGAAGGCCCTGAAGTAAACAAGAATGCCACAGGAAGACAAACAGAGTCACCTAAAGTGGACCCTTAGGAGCTCTCAGAGAATGAGTCATCAACAAAAGAACATATACAGACTGGACCAAAGTCCCAGCACATATGTAGCAGATGTGCAGCTCAGTCTCTATGTGGGTTCCCCAACAACTGGGGCAGAGGCTGTCCCTAAAGCTGTTGTCTCTGTGGAATCTGTTCCCCAACAGAACTGCCTTGTCTGGTCTCAGTGGAAGAGAATGCATCTAACCCTGAAAACACTTGATAGACGAGGGTTAAGGATACCCAGATGTCCCCCCTCTCTCAGAGGAAAAGGGAAAGGGATGAAGGGAAGGACCCTGTAAGGAGGAAAGCGGGAGCTATTGGAATATAAAAATAAATTGAAAAAAAATATTATTCTCAGACAGATGTTCTGAGAAAGAAAATAATCTTGTCCATATGGCCCAGGTTTTTTATTGATATGTTATTACTATGAGTATATTCTTTAGGATCAGTTTACCTGATTGCCTGATTGACAGCCAGAAAATCAGAATGAGACTGTTGAAAGCAATGTGCAGAAGAAAGAGCCATCTAGAGGGCAATACGCCACATAGACATTTTGAGCTGCAGGAAGAGCAAAGACTAGAAAAATAGCTAGCCCTGCTTCAGTAGTTTCCGTCTGACCTCCATGGAAGATGTGATTTCATCAAGAAGATATGGAACTGAAAGGGAGGAGAAACTTCAGTGCCTGTATCCAGATGTTTGTCTTTCCAAATCTTACACAGAACGTGTATCTTTCCAATGCATAAAACATGTGGTCAACTCTAGTAGTGTTTCCAAATGAATGTCTTTCAAACTTATAGGAGTTTAATAGAATCAATTCTATTTTTATTTTCAAGAATATGACTTGGAGGCCTGGCTGAGGATATTGTTCATTCATTAAAGTCCTTGCTGCACAAACATGAGGACCCAAGTTCTGTCCCCAGATTCCAAATGAAAAGTTGAGTGTAGAGGCATTTTCTTGTAATCAAAAGATAGAAACAGGCAGACTCCTAGGCTCACTATCCAGCTAGCCCCACCTAATTAGCAATCCCCCGGAACTGGTGAGAGACTCTGCCTCAAAAACTGATGTAGACAGCTGCTGAAGACAAGCAACTGAGGTTGATATATGGACTCCACATGCACATAAACTCACACACAAAAAAAAATAATTTCACAATACAGCAGAAGGGCTTGAGAACCTCTGTGTACATGTCAAATGAACAAGATGGGTGACAATTACTATCGCTGAATCCCTAGTTACTCATCTGTTATTTAGCTAAATACCAACTGATGCCTTGTCATTTGACCACTGTACAATTTCTAGATGGTTTCAGTTTCAGCTTGTATGACTTTATAAAGACTGTCACTAAAACCAAGAAGTATGAGGAGCACATATCACGAGCTGGTGTGAAAATAATAAAAATAGTTCAATTAAAATTATTGTATCCAACCAATAAATTACAACAATCTATCTATATTTATTATTCTCAAAGTAGCACATAAGCTTACATCTAAAAAATTTTCATGGCAAGAGGATAAAACATAGTACCAGCAAATCAAATCGATGTTTTTTTTAAAAATAAATACATGCCCTTTGAATTGAGAATCTCACAAAAACCTAGCATAAAGCAGTTTTTGTTATTTCGTCTCTCAAAAATAAGTAAAATTGAAAGATATTTTGAGTTCAAAATATAAAATTATTATATTTATAAACTATGGCTATATGGGGTTAGAGAGATGGATTAGTGGTTAAGAGTGCTCACTGCTCTTCCAGAGGAACCAAGTTTAATACCCAGAACCCATATGGTGGCCCACACCCATCTATAACTCCAGTTCCAGGCAATCCAATGCCATTCAGGGAATCCATAAGCACTAGGCACACACATGGTGCACATACACTCGAAGACAAAACACTAGTATGTATAAAATAATAAAAGGAAATTAAAAAATAAATAAATGTGGCTATGCCTATTTTGATGCCTTACAATAAAGATAGAGCTTTATATTCAAGTAAATACATGCTAAGTTTCTTAAGCCAAAAGTAACACATGTCATTTATACTTTTAACATAAAATCATTTTAATATTTAATATAAAATAAGCCAAAATACATTTTATTTTTATTGGTTATTTTATTTATTTACATTTCAAATGTTATTCCCCTACCTGGTTTCCCCTCCACAAATCCCCTATTTCATCCCCCCAAACCTGCCTCTATGAGGGTGCTCCCTTACCCACCCATTCCCACCTCACCACCCTAGCATTCATTCCCCTATGGTGGGGCACCAGGTCACCACAGGACCAAGGGCCTTCCCTCCCATTGATGCCAGATAAGGTAATCCTCTGCTACATATGCAGCTGGAGCCATGGGTCCCTCCACGTGTACTCTTTGGTGTACATGGTCCTTCCATGTGTACTCCCAGGTTTAGGCCCTGGGAGCTCTAGGGGGTCTGGTTGGTTGATAGATGGTTGCAAACCCCATCAGCTCCTTCTGCCCTTCTTCTCCCCCTCCATTGGAGTCCCCATAATCAGTCCGATGGTTGGCTGCTAGCATCCTCATCTGTATTGGTCAGACTCTGGCAGAGCCTCTCAGGAAACAGCTATATCAGGCTCCTGTCAACAAGTACTTCTTGGCATCAGTAGTAGTGTCTGGGTTTGATGTTTGCAGATGGGATGGATCCCCAAGTGGGGCAGTCTCTGAATGGCCTTTCCTTCAGTCTCTGCTCTATTCTTTATCCCTGTATTTCTTTTAGACAGGAGCAACTCTGGATTAAAATTTTTGAGATGGGTGGGTGGCCCCATCCCTCAACCAGGGACTGTGCATAACCTCTGGATATAGTCTCTACATGTTCTCTCTCCCTTTTGTTGGGTATCTCAGCTAATGTCCTCCCATTGGGTCCTGGGAGCCTCTTGCTTTCCTGGCATCTGGGACTTCTAGTGGCTACCACCAGTTCCCCATCCCCCATTGCTACAGGCCTCTGTTCAATTTCCTGACCCTCTGCACATCTCTCCTGTCTCCTCCCATACCTGATCCTGCCCTGCTTTTCCCCTCCCCCTCCTCTTTTCCTCCAAATTCCCTTCTACTTTCTACCTCCCGAGATTATTTTGTTCCCCCTTCTAAGTAGGACTGAAGCATCCACACTTTGGTCTTCCTTCTCCTTGAGCTTCATATGGTGTATGAGTTGTATTGTAGGTGTTCCTAGCTTTTTGCGTAATATCCACTTATCAGTGAGTACACACCATGTGTGGTCTTTTGTGTCTGGGTTACCTCACTCGTGATATTTTCTAGTTCCATCTATTTATCTGAGATTATTTTTAAATAAAATTTTTTTACTTAAAATCATTTATGTAGAATATATATGCAAAATCTTTCAGATTGTTAGAAGTCCTTAACAGATTCACAAGTAAGTGTGGCAGGGATTTGTAGATCCAAAGTATTGGAAGATTATAGTTTAAAGAAGACAGTTGCTATCAGAGCTCCATACCCCTCACCTACAGTCCCCCACAAACACTGGTTGTGTTTAGAGTCACTGTACAGGTTAAGATTGGGAAATGTGAAACCAGACAGAACTAGATTCTGTTTAAATTCTTTAGGCTTCAGATTCTTCATGGTGCCTCTTTCCCAAGATTATTACAGCAGACACGGTAACAGATGAAAGTGGTCGGCCTCAGGACCAGGTAATCGCTCAAACATCCAAGAAGTTTCATGTATTCATGTCTGAGCATGTGCATTCTCATGAGCCAAACCAACCACATCAAAAGCAACTCACACAGCTCTGACTGACAGACAACAGTGACCACTAGGAAGTGAGGGAACAGGAAAAATAATAGGCGATTTGTTACAAGGAAAATGCAAAACTGAAGCAAAATAGTCTAAAAACATACTTTTGCCAAAGGTATGCTTAGGATAAACAAAATACCTGTAAACAACAGAAATAAATAGGTTCTCCCTTACTTGTCCAGCATGCATGTGAGTCCTAGTACCTAAAATAAATTCTGTGCTGGAGAAAATATGAGAAGGAAAATTAATGTCGGCACCAAATTACGGAAAACCTCTGCCATGCTGCCCCTAATGCTAACGAGGACATAAGACACTGCTAATGAAGAGACCCAGAGAGACTATCTTACCAGCTGCACCATTTTTTTAAATGCATACTAGAAAACTCAGGTGGTCTGCCAAGGCCATGCTCAGTTAGAAGCATGGGCCAAAGCTTCTAGATCAGTACTCTTTCTTGTTTTAAAAACTGAAACAGCCTCTGCATGTATGTGACAACTGAGAGGCGAAGGTTCCCTAACACTGCTGAAAATATGTGCTTGGCTGACAGTAAGGTCAAAGATGAACAAGGAGAAGCCCTCCACTCCCCAGGATGGATAACATGCTGTGTTCTTCTTCCAACGGAAGACAGCTGGAGTAAAACATTCCTGCTGTCAGAGTGACCACTGTTTTCAGAAACATTTCCACCTACCCTTTAGAATGGAAACGAGCCCAAATCCCTTCCTCAGAATGGTTAAGCACAAAATGAGCACACAAACGGTGAGAGCAGCTTGAAGAATGGCTGCAATGAGGTGGTCCCCTGGTAAATAGATAGAACATTATCACTCTACTTCATACCCTTAATGAAACTCCGTCTCCTGAATGGAATGGTATATTATAACTGGCATAAAATAGGCCACCACTTTAGTTACAACACAGGATTGTCCAAATAAACAAGCATTAATCATGCATATTATGTAGAGCATAATGCTTCAGAAAGCTTCTGCAAGCAGCTCCAAATGAACTCAACCAAATTATACCATCTGACAGCTGTTCTGTGACCTGTGGGAAATGAGTTGGTGGTCTCAGTCCAGTTCCTAGTGGACAGGTGTCCAAAGCACAAAAACTACCCTCACAATTGGGCCTAATTAGCAACCTGGTTGTTGCAGCCGCAGTAAAACCTGGAGCCCGTGTCACTGCCGTGCAGTTGGAGGCGTCTTGTGCTATCAGGTGCCCATGGACTGAACACTTAGTGGAAAAGCTCACGATGGCGCTTATCAAAAAAAGTAATGTTACTTCAAAAGAAACAGAGCAGTGCCCAGACCAGCTCTGCTTCTCATCTGACTCCAAAGGTGTCAGGGACAAGACTACAGTTCTGGGTACTATTTTAATTCATGGAAGAGATGTTTCGAATGCTTAAACTCCCGCATTTCATAGGCGAAATTCATGTGTTACACAAGATCTTTGGTTTCCCTGGATGCCCAGCCCCATCCCAGAATGATTCTTTTTGTCTTTTGCCTTTGAGCAAAACCTGCTGCTTCTGTGGACACTGCTTCCTGCAGCCCTGCTAAATGTCCATAGCTTCCCACACACACCTCAGGACACACGCTGCACATACTGTACATTATAATGATAAATCGCCCTGTGTTGTTTGAGCTCACTGAGAAGTTGACTCGAGAATTGAGGTTGCCGCCACACCGTTTCAGATTCAAGAATCTTTATCTCAGAGTGTTTTCCAATGCCCTGCGTCTGGGGATGATCTGAGAACACACACACCACATGCATGTCCTGTGTCTGGGGATGAGCTGAGAACACATACACACCCCATGCATGTCCTGTGTCTGGGGATGAGCTGAGAACACACACACCACATGCATGCCCTGTGTCTGGGGATGAGCTGAGAACACATACACACCCCATGCATGCCCTGTGTCTGGGGATGAGCTGAGAACACACACACACCACATGCATGTGCACTTGAAAGGAAATGAAAGGAACAGGAAAGGAGCCCAAGAGTAAAAACATTTGCAACAGGCATTGCTATTGTTTACCCGGATATAAAAGCGCCTGCGGTGGGAGAATGTGGAAGTTCAGCCATGAGAAGGTCATCCACACAGAAAGGCTGATGGGAAGCCCTAGTGGACCATCTCAGCTTTCTCAGTTTGTTTCTGCTGGAGATTGTGAGTGTCCTATTTGAAAAACGTTATCTCCATCTGTTGCTATTTGCTCCTTTACTTGGAAGCCTCACAAAGGGAATCCTATTTTTCCCACACATACATATCTGCCATACTCTCTTGAGCTTCATGGCTCCCACTGGCTGCCTATGCAGAGCAACCCCCAATGATGGATTTTGAGAGATGGTTTTTGGGCCTGGTTAGTGATGTCTTACTAAGTTGTCTACTAGATATTCTTTTATTTTGGTTTCTATGTACTTGTAAAGTCACTCAAAGCCAAAAGCATAATTGTGCTCATTCTCCAGACTGTTCAGAATATTGTTCTTAAATGTCACTCCTATAGCAACAGTTCCCTAGCCTTGCAAACTCCTTCTTTGCTACACAAAACATTCAACTCTGTCCCATCTACCAATGCTTTTTAATCCACTTCTTCAGAAAAGGTGTTAGCTCCTGTCTTAATCTCCTCACTTCCTCATCCTCTATGTGATATCAGTAGTGATTGCAGTCCCACTGGGTGACTCTCAAACAT
This sequence comes from Rhabdomys pumilio, assembly GCA_030674055.1. NCBI lineage: Eukaryota > Metazoa > Chordata > Mammalia > Rodentia > Muridae > Rhabdomys > Rhabdomys pumilio. The sequence continues at coordinate 114,086,251 of JANHMN010000004.1, read as the reverse complement.
GGCCTTATTTTCTCCTGGCTCTAATGATCTGTCTCTCTTCAAATCCGCAGTTACTCATTCCCGCAGCTATCCCTCCAGCACTGGCATTGCCTAAAGCTTCTGCCTCCAAAGCTCACTTTGTTACAGCTCCCACCTGTGCACTGAGCACACTCACACACTGCACTGAGCCCAGGCTTTCTCAACAACAGCCACAGCCTCCACTTTGCATTCCCATGGAGCCTCAGGTCCTTTCATTCTTTTATCTGAATTAACATTGATTCCTCTTTTAGCTACAAATCATATTTTTTTGTTTACCATTTTACTCTAGAATCTTTATCTCAAAGTGTCTTCCAATGCCCTGTGTCTGGGGATGAGCTGAGAACACACACACACATACACCACATACATGCATGCTCGCACGCACGCATGCATGTGCTTGACAGGGAATGAAAGAAACAGGAATGAAATGAAAGGAATTTTGGATTCAACAATATAAACTCAATAATACTTGCAGAATGAGTGAAAAATCAGAAATAAATGATGTTTTCATTTATGGTAAGAATATAGAAACACAAAAGAAGTGTCACTCCCACATTGAGAATGGATAGAATCTAAAGTTGGAATTTTTCTTCATTCTCAAAGGACAGAGGAGGTTGCAAGCAAAGATAACCAGATTCTAAAGAATGACAAACTCAAAAAACAAAAACAAAACCCAGTGAACGACTTTACCTTTGTCAAAGTATAGAAAAAAATGGTTGCTATGCCAATAGGAAAGCATTCAGTTAAAATTCCCTCCCTCTATTCCCCCTCCCCTTCTCCTCTCAGAAGGGGAAGGCTCCCTCCCACCCCCCAGGTTCCAATCCACCCTGGCACAACAAGTCACTACAGGACTAGGCATTTCCTCTCCCACTGAGGGCAGACAAAGCAGCCCAGATAGCGGAACAGGATCCACAGGCAAGCAACAGAGTCAGGGACAGCCTGTGGAAGAGCTTTCAGTCTTTCATCATTGAGTTTGGTATTCACCATACTCAAGTTTTTATATGTTGAACACAGTTATGTTAGCATAGTTCCCTTATCTTTGTAGTTTGTTGAGTGTTACTATTTGACTGGGTGTTGAATTTTGTAAAATGCTTTTTTTTGTGACTCACTTGAGTTGGTTATATGTTTGTTAATTTGTTAACACTGAATATTATTTTATACTTTTCATGTATTTAAATATCCTTGATTCCAGAAATAAATACTATTTGAACATTATGTACAATACTTTTAATATGCTACAGACTCAGTTTGTACAAATTTATTTTTAAGAATTTGAGGATCAGTGTTGACAACCTTCCATCTACCCTTCTTTTATACCCATACCTCTCTCCTTCCCTTCCTTTCTTATTTTTATCTGGTTTCTGTTTTATAATGGCACTTTTGGTTTCTAGTATAATACCTGCTTTAGAGAGTAGGTTACAAAGTATTCTCTCAATTTGTTAAATTTTTTTTTGGCAAACATCTGAGAAAGATTAGTATTATCTCTCTTTTTTTAAACATTTAATAGAAGGACCATCAAGATGGCCCAGTCTGTAACCTGTTTACTTCAAAGATTGACCTCCACATGCAAGCAGTGACATGTACATATCCACATACATACATTTGTTATTTTAGTTGATTGTTCCAAGGAACCAACTTTTGGTGCTAATAATTTTTGTATATTTTCTTGTAAAAATTAGGAGACAACTTTCTGAACAGAACACCAATAGCTCAGACACTAAGATCAATAACTAATAAATGGGACCTCATAAAACTGAAAAGATTCTGTAAGGCAAAGGGTACTATCAAAAGGACAAAATGGTAGCATACAGAATGGGAAAAGATCGTTACCACCCCTACACCTGACAGAGGATTGACATTGAAAACATATAAAGAACTAAAGAAACCAGACATCAACGAGCCATATAACCCAATTAAAGAATGAGATACAGATCTAAACAGAGAATTCTCGACATAGAAATCTCTAATAGCCAAGAAACACTTAAAGAAATGTTCACCATCCTTACTCATAAGGGAACTACAAATCAAAATGACTCTGAGATTCTATCTTACATATGTCAGAATGGCTATGATCAGAAACTCAAGCAACTGCTCGTGCTGTCAAGGATGACATTCCTTCATTGCTGGTGGGAGTGCAAGCTTATACAACTACTTTGGAAATCAATCTGGTGGCTTCTCAAAAAATTGGGAATATTTCTACCTTATGATCCAGCTATAATACTTTTGGGGATATACCTAAAAGATACTCCACCACACCACAGGAACACTTGGTGTAGTATGTTCATAGTAGCTTTATCCATAATAGCTAGAAACTGGAAACAAACTAGATGTCCTTTAACCAAAGAAAGGATAAAAAAAAATGTGGTGCATTTACTCAATGGAGTATTAGTCAGCTATTGAAAAAATGACATCATGAAGGACATATGCTTCACTATGTTCATAGCAGCCTTATATAGGTTGCTTATATAGCCTTATATAGGTTGCTTATATAGCCTTTTATAGTAGCCAGAAGCTGGAAAGAACCCAGATGTCCTTCAACAGAGGAATGGATACAAAAAATGTGATACATTTACACAATGGAATATTACTCAGCTATTAAAAATAATGAATTCAAGAAATTCTTAGATAAATGGATGGAAAATATGGAACTAGAAAATATCATCCTGAGTGAGGTAACCCAATCACAAAAGAACACACATGGTATTTACTCACTGATAAGTGGATATTAGCCCAAAAGCCTGAAACAGACAAGATTCAACGAACAGTCCACATGAAGCTCATGAAGAAGGAAGAACAAGTGTGGATGCCTAGGTCTTACTTAGAAGGAGCAACAAAATACCCAAGGGAGCAAATATGTAGACAACGTGTGGGACAGAAACTGAAGGAGGGGTCTTCTGGAGACATTTCACCTGGGTACTCATCCCATGTGCAGTCACCAAAGGTAGACACTGATGTGGATGTCAGGAAGTGCATGCTGACAGGAGCCTGATATGGCTGTCTCCTTAGAGGTCTCCCAGAGTCTGACATATTCAGAGGCAGATGCTCACAGCTAACTATTGATCTGATCAAGGGTTCCCAATGGAGAAGTTAGAGAGAAGACTGAAGGAGCTGAAAGGGTTTGTGGCCCCATGAGGAGAGCAACCATACCAATGAACCAGAGTTCCCCAGGGTCTAAACCACCAGCCTAGGAGCATATAGGGAGGGACCCATGACTCCATCTGTATATGTAGGGGAGGATGGCCCTGTTGGGCATAGGTGGGAGAGGAGATCTTTGGTCCTATGAAGGCTGAACACTGAGGGGGGGATTTGAGGGTGGGGAGATGGGAGTGGTGGGTAGTGGGGGCACACCCTCATAGAAGCAGGAGGAGGGGGGATGGGATAAGGGGTTCCTGGGTGGTGGGGGGAATGGAGTAAGGGGATAAAATTTGAAATGTAAATATAATATCCAATAAAAAAGGAAAAAAATTAAACATAAAAAATTTTTAAAAATGACATCATGAAACTTGCAGGCAAAAGGATGGAACTTGAGACTATCATCCTGAGTGAGGTAACCCAGACCCGGAAAGACAAACATGGTATGTACTCACTTATAAGCGTATACAAGCCATAAAGATAGGATAATTATGCTACAATACACAGTCCCAAAGAAGCTAAGTGGAGAGGAGGTCCCACAGTGAGATACTTGAATCTCACTGATAGCAAGAAATGGAATAAACATTGGGGTAGATGAAGAGGGAGCTAGGTGAGAGATGGGATAGAAATGGGAACAGGGGGAATGATGTGGAGAAAAGATGGAGGGAGAGAGTACTGGGAGAGACAACTGTAATGTCAGTGTGCATCTCTGGGACTAGCTAGACAGAGCCTATGAGGATGACTCTAGATAAGACTCCTAGCAATGGTGGATATGAAAGCTGAACTGGTTATCTCCTCTTTCCCTTGCTCCTTTTAATATTCTTTGTTTGTTCTGTAGATTTTGTGTTTTGATTATTATGTGCTGAGAGGATTTTTTCTGATTCAGTCTGACTGGCATTCTATAAGCTTCTTGTATATTCATAGGTATCTCTTTCTTTAGGTTAGGAATTTTCTTCTATGATTTTTTTGATATTTTCCGGAAATTTTAATTTCCTTGATATTAAAGGAAAATTAAAATGATATTTTCCTTGGAGCTGTAACTCTTTATCTTCTTCTATTCCTGTTATTCTTATGTTAGGTCTTTTCATGGCATCCCAGATTTCCTGGATGTTTGTGTCAGGAATTTTTTTAGATTTAACATTTTTTTTGACTGATGTATTAATCTCTTCTGTTGTATTTTCTATGCCTGAGTTTCTCTCTTCCTGGATTCTGTTGGTGATGCTTGTTCTGTTGTTCTTGTTCTCTTCCCTAGGTTTTCCATTTCCATTTCTGTCAGTTTGTGTTTTTTTCATTGCTTCTATTTCCATTTTCAGATCTTGAAGAGTTTTATTTATTTCCTTCACCTGGTTAATTGTATTTTCCTATGTTCCTTTAAGAGATTTGTTTCCACTTTAAAGACTTCTATCAACTTTATAATATTGGATTTGAAGTCATTTTCTTCTACTTCAGTTGTGTTAGAATATCCAGGGCTTGCTGTATTAATGTAGCTCTGTTATGAAGGTATCATATTGCCCTACCTTTTGATGATTGTATTCTTTTGAGGGCCTTTAGCTATCTGAGAGACTTTGGTCTCTGGATATTCCTGTTGTAGTAGGCATTGGAAGGTGGCAGGAGGGGGGGGGAGTAAAATTGATGGTCCTAGTGTGCAGGTTTCTGATGGCTGTTCTTTGGCTGTATGGTTCCAGATCTGATATCTAAACCACAGAAAGACTCAACAAAAAAAAGAAATTCAGACTTATTTCTTTTATGAACATTGATGCAAAAATACTCATGAAACTACTAACAATCAGGAACACATCACAAACATCATCCACCATGATCAATTAGACATCATCTAAGAAATGTAGAAGTGGTTCAATACACAAAAATCAACACAATCCACCATATAAACAAACTGGAAGAAAAAAATCACATGATCATCTCATTAAATGTTGAAAAAGCCTTTGACAACATCTAACACCACTTCATGTTAAAAAATATTAGAGAGATCAAGGATATAAGGCACGTACCTAAACATAATCAAAGCAATATACAGCAAGCCAATATCAAACTAAATGGAGAGAAACTTGAAAACAATTTCACTAAAATCAGGGAAAAGACAAGGCCGTCCATGCTCTCTCTGTCTGCTCAACATAGTACTTGAAGTTCTAGCCAGAGTAATAAGACAACTGAAGGAGATCAAGGGGACACACCTCAAAGGCAGAACTCAAAAGTATCAATATTTTCAAATAATATGATAGTATATATATATAAGTGACCCCAAAAATTTTACCAGAGAACTCCTATAACTAATGAACACCTTCACTAAAGTGTCTGGATACACATTATCTCACACGAATCAGCCACCTTTATATAAATGAAAAACTGACTGAGAAAAAAATTAGGGAAACAACATGCTTTACAATAGCCACAAATAATATAAAATATCTTGGCAGAACTCTAACCAACCATATGAAAGACTTATATGACAAGCATTTTAAGTTGCTGAAGAAAGAAATTGAGGAAGATATCAGAAGATGGAAATAACTCCCTTGCTCATGAATTGGTAGGATTAACATAGTGAAAATGACCTTCTTATGAAAAGCAACATAGTTTACAGATTCAATGCAATTTCCATCAATACCAACACAAGTCTTTACAGACCTAAAACAGAGCAGTTCTTAACTTCATATAGAAAAACAAAAAACTCAGGATAGCAAAAACAATCTGAACAATAAAAGAACTTCTGGAGGTATCACCATCCCTGATCTCATGGTGTACTACAGAGCAATAGCAATAAAGACTGTATGATACTGTTATAGGAACAGGCAAGTCAATCAATGGAATCAAATAAAAGACTCTGAAATAAACCCACACACTGATGGGCACTTGATTTTTGATGAAGAAAGCAAAGCCATACAACAAAAAATGAATGCATCTTCAACAATTGCAGCTGGTCTAACTGGATATCTGCATGTAGAAAAATACAAATAGATCTAGATCTACCATCTTGCACAAAACTCCAGTCCAAGTTAATCAAAGACAACATAAAATTGGATACATTAAATCTAGTAGAACAGAAAATGGGGAATAGCCTTGAACTCTTGGTCCAGGAGACAACTTCCTGAACAAAACACTAAAGACTTAGGCTCTAAAATAAATAGTTGGTAAGTGGAACCTCATGAAACAGGAAAGTTTCTGTAAGGCAAAGGACATTGTCAATATGACAAAACGGCAACCTACAGACAGAAAAAGGATCTAAACCAATCCTACACCTGACAGAGGGCTAACACCCAAAATTTATAAAGAATGCAAGAAGTTAGAAACCAACAACCCAAATAATCTAATTACAAATTGGGGCACAGAGCTAAACAGAAAATTCCTGTCAGAGGAATCTCAAATGGCTGAGAAACACTGAAGTGTTTAAAGACCTTAGTCATTAGGAAAATGAAAATCTAAACATGTAAGATTCCATCTAGATTCCATCTAGTCAGACTGGCTAAGATAAAAAACTCAAGAACTAACACATGCTGGCCAGGATGAAGCAAGAGGAACACTCCTCCATTGTTGGTGGGAGTGAAACTTGTGCAACCACTTTGGAAATCAGTTTGGGTTTTTTCAGACAATTGAGAATAGTTCTACCTCAAGACCCAGCTCTGCTACTTCTGGGAATATACCCAAAAGATGCTCCACCATCCCACAAAGATACTTGCTTAACTATGCTCATATCAGCTTTATTTATAATAGCCAGAAACTAGAAATACCTGGATGTCCCTCAACTGAGGAATTGATAAAGAAAATGTGTATCTGCACAATGGAATACTATTCAGCTACCAAAAAAAAAAAAAAAAAAAGACATCATGAAGTTTGCAGGCAAGTGGTTGGAACTTGAGAATATCATTCTGAGTCAGGTAACCCAATGCTAAAAGGGCATGCATGGTATGTACGTATAAGTGTACATTCCATACATACACATAACTGTTAGAACTAGCAAGTAAACTAGGAAAGTAGCAAGATGGAACAGTGCAATTCATGCCTGCAAAGTTGGCATTAGAAAGATAATCAATGTCATTCGCATGTCAACATGTTTCTCTTAGAGAGAAAGGGGGAGAGGAGGAAGGGCATAGAGGGAGGGAGAGAGGAAAGAGGGAAAGAGCAGGGAGAGGGAGGGAATGAGGAAGCTTGGGGACAGCCTTGCAATGTCAGAGGGCAATTCACAGGTGTAAGTTCTCCCTGACACCTTGTGAGATCTAGAAGTTAAACAGAGATCATCAGGTCTGAACACAAACACCAGTATGCCCTGAGCTTTTTTTTTTTTTTTTTTTTTTGCCTGGGATAAGAGCGTTTCAGAACTTCACAGCTAACACCATACTTGATGGCAAGAGAACAAATGTTTTTGGTTTTGTAACATGTTAATATATTTTAATAACAAACTTACAGGAATAGTACAGAAGATATGTGCCCCGCGCAATCGTCTCACCGGCAAGAACGCATGCGGGCGCCAGGATCCTTCTGCAGCAAGCGTTTATTGCAATGAAAGGAGGAAGAGAGAGAGACCCAAGATGGCGCTGCTTTATATACACCCTAGGGTGGCGTGGACATATCTGATTGGCTGCTTGCTCAAAACCCCGTATGACCCCCGGGCTGGGTGGTGACTTGACTTTCACCACTTGCACATGCGCAATTTACTTGTTTACCCATGGCAGTGCCGGGTGCCAGTGCCATGTTGTAATGGCGAATGCTGTCACCACTCACCGAGGCTTTCTACATCTTCTTTTAGTTTTACTAAATAGGACTTAAGAGTGCGATGAGCCCGTTCTGTAATGCCTTGCGGCTCTCTACAAAGATATACAATAATAAAAACACAAGCTTGCTAAAAGGACAACTCAGTTATAAAATCAGATTGAAAGAAATCAAAGTATTATTTGCAGATGATAGAATGATATACATAAGTAATTCTTTAAAAATTCCATTAGGAAACTCCTAAAGCTGATAAACATTTTCAGCAAAGTAGCTAGATAGAAAATTAACACACAAAAATCAATAGCTTTCCTATCTCCAAATGCTAAACAAGCTGAGAAGGAAATCATGGAAACAACATCTTTCACAACAATTTCAAGTAATATAAATTAATATCTTGTAGTAACCAAGGAAGTAAAAGACTTGTATGATTAAAAAAAAATCAAGTCTTGAAGACAGAAATTGAAGGTAGGATGATCTCCCATACGCACAGATCCATAAGATTAATATAGCAAAACTGCCCATCCTACAAAAAGTAACCTACAGATAGATTCTATTCAATCCCCATCAAAATTCCAACACAAAGTTGAGATGGAAATTCTCAACTTCACATGGAAAATTTAAAAGCCCAGGATAGCTAAAACAATCCTGAACAATAAGAGAACTTCTGAAGATCTCACTATTCCTGATTTCAAGTTATACTACAGAGCTATAATAATAAAACAGCATGGTATTTATAGGAAAACAGATATGTTGATCAATGGAATAAAACTGAAGACCCAGACATAAACTCACATGCATATGGACAACTGATTTTTTATGAAGAAGCCAGAAATATACAATGAAAAAAAAAGATATTTGTTAGCATCTTTAACAAATAGTACTGGTCAAACTGGACAGCTACATGTAGAAGAATGCAAATAGATACATACTTATCACTCCACATAAAACGCAAGTCTTATAAAACTCAAGTCAAATATTGTGGGTAGTTGTCTTCAGAAACACAACAAGAGGGCATCATATCACATTACAGATGGCTGTGAGCCACCATGTGGTTGCTAGGAGCTAAACTCAGAACCTCTGGAAGAGTAGACAATGCTCTTAACCACTGAGCCATATCTGCAGCTGTGAGAAGGTGGGGGGAAAATGCTGAAAGTTCCTCCAGATGAGAAGTTAGGCATGGCGGCTGTGGTTATAGAGGCTCATTAAAGGCCTTCTCCACGATTCCTCATGGTATGGCCCCAATGACTCGAGAAAGTCCTTGGGTTTCCAAAACGGCATTATTGGATGATGGTTGAATCTGGCTGTGTACCCCCTCAACCGCCCCCCCCAGACTCAGGGCAGACCTGAGTTAAATAGGGAGAAAGAAAGAGGGAAGGGTCTGGGGAAGAATGCTTAATTAGCTCTGCCCTCTGGCCTTCAGACATCTCATTAGTATGTAAATCTCTCTAGGGCCTGAGGCCTGTAGTCACACCCTCTACCTGTGCTCTTGGGGTGGGGCTGCATTGCCCTGAACGTGACTGAAGAGTGCAGGTCAATGGAGTTCCATGCCAAGTGTTAGGAGCCTGGATTCTGGGAGTGCAGTGGAATAGATGCCTGTCCCTTACAGGCAATGGACACCTGTTGGGTCTCCGGGCTTTCGAGCCAGTGCTTCTACCAAAACCAGCCAGCCTATCATGGTCCTACAAAATATCTCAACATAAAACCAGATACACTGAACCTGAGGGAAGACAAAGTGAGGAGTAGCCTTGGACTTAGTAGTAGAGGTAACTTTCTGAATAGAATATCAATAGCATAGGCACTAAGAACAATAATCAATATACGGGGCTTCATAAAACTGAAAAGCTTCTGCAAATCAAAGGACACCATCAATCAGACAAAGCAGAAGCCTACAGAATGGGAAAAATAGTTTTTACCAATGCCACATCTGATAGAGGACTGATATCAAAAGTATATAGAGAACTCAAGAAACTAGACATCAACAAACCAAATAATCCAATTAGAAATGGGGTACAGATCTAAACATAATTCTCAATCGAGGAATTTCAAATGACTAGGAAACACTTAAAGAAATGTTTGACATTTCTTTAGCCATCAGGAAAACGTAAATCAAAACTACTTTGAGATTTCATCTTTCACTTGTCAGAATGGCTAAGGTCAAAAACACCAGTGACAGCTTGTGATATAGCAAAGAGAACACACTTCCTTTGTTGGTAGAAGTGCAAACTTGTACGATCACTATGGTAACCAATATTGTGGTTCCTTAGAAAGTTGAGAATCCATCTACCTCAAGATGCAGCTGTATCACTCTTGGACGTATACACAAAGGACACTCCATCTACCACAAAGACATTTGCTCAATCATAGTCATTGTGATTATTATTCATAATATTGTGGCTATTATTCACAATAGCCAGAAACTGAAAACAACCTAGATGTTCCTCAGCAGAATAGATAATATTACTCAGCTCTTTTTTTAATGACATCATGAAATTTTTAGGCAAATGTATGGAAATAGAAAAAATTATTCTAAATGAGGTAATGCAGACCCAGAAAGATATTTATGGCATGGATAAGTGAATATTAGCAGTTAAGTAAATGCTAGCCAAGTTACAATTCATAGATTCAGAGAGATAAGGCAAAGAGCTGAGGCATATGAGGGACACATGGATCTTCCTGGGAGGGAAAAAATTGAATGGATTTTACTGGAGGACTGAGGTTGTGTGGGAACAAGAGCTGTGGGGGGCGGGTCAAGATAGAGTGGATGAAGGAATAGAGTGTGGGGAGGGACAACTAGAATTGCAGGCATTTGGGGTAATTCCAATTAGCACAGTGGAAACTTCCTAGAATATATAAAGGTGATCCTAAATGAGGTGATAGGGGATACTGACTCTCAACTGGCCTTTTCTCATCACCAGGCAAGGTTTCCAGTGATGGGACTGGATTGCATTCTTTGAACTTATTTGCCAAGAGTGTCCATGGAAATCCCTAAATAATCCAGGCTACTGCTAAAACAAAAGGTTTCTCTACAAACTGACAGCTGGGCCCCATTGCTGAAGACAACATCCACCCAACTCATTGAACACTGAAAAGTTGAGCTGGTACCTACATGGAGCCTTCACCCCTACATTCTAGTGTCTCTGTTGTGGTAAGGACTCTGCAGGCTACCCAAAATGAAGCATGGACACCAACCCAGCCACAAATCCTTTGACCTATGAACTGTCCTGCCTGCAAAATATGATAAAGCAATAGAGACGCAATATGGAACCCAAACCAAGAACTGCTTGGGTAACCAAGAACCAGAGAGTAGACAGCCTAAGCACGTAGGATAAACCAATACCACTGATCGAGAGAGAGAGAGAGAGAGAGAGAGAGAGAGAGAGAGAGAGAGAGAGAAAATATAAAAATAACTCCTCCTAATGATATTCTGCTATACTCATAGATCAGTGCCTTATGCAGTCATCATCAAAGAAGCTTCCTCCAGCAGCAGATGGGAAAAGATGCAGAGACCCACAGCCAGACATTACCCAAAGACAAAAATGTCTAAATATTTCTTTATCAAATCTTTCCTTTCCAAACGCAGGAAATCCTGCAGAAGAGGAGGTGGAAAGATTGTAAAAGCCAGGGGTGTGGATGACACCAGGAGATCCAGGTCCTCTGAATCTGCTACGCAAGGCACATGTGAACTCACAGAGACTGAAGCAGCAAGCATGGGGCCTCTATGGGTCTGCACCAGGCCCTCTGCACATCTAACTGTTAGCTTAGTATTTTATGAGACTCCTGACTGTGAGAACAAAGGAATCTCTGACTCCTGTGGCTGCTCAAGACTCTTTTCCTCCTGTTGGGTTATTGTATCCACCATTGATATGATAGTTTTTGCTTTATCATGTTTTATGTTGTCATGTATGGTTGTCGTCACTTAGAAGCCTGTTCTTTTCTAATGAAAGACAAAAAGGGAGTTGATCCAAAGGGGAGGAGAGATGGGGAGGAACTGGAAAGAATAGAGGGAAACTGTAATCAGGATATATTGTATGAGAAAAGAATCTATTTTTTAATAAAAGGGAAAAAATGAAAAAAGAGATTTGGGGATTTGTCACTGTATCTTAACTACTTAGACTAGTGCAAATGTCTAATTTGCCTATCAACTTATTAATATTATCTAATCAGACAATTCACTAAATGGACCTGATCACAACTCCGAATATTTACCTTTATGTAAATTTATGTCATATAATTGTCATGTAGAGAAATATAGATAATGTATTTCTCACTTAACTGTAACTCAGAATAAACATCCATGAATAAGTAAGCCTTGTGGATCTCCTCTCTGGTCTGCACCTGCTTGGGGGCAGATCAGCCTGTCTTCCCCCCTCTCTCAACACCACACAGTCTACAGGGCTCCCAGGAGATCTGCTGTAGCCAGGGCAACAGTCAGCAAGTCTCCCAGAATATTGCTGCAGCTAGGGCCACAGATCCCCCAAAGATCTGCTGCAACCCAGGAACACAGGAGGCAGGCTCCACAGAGTCACCCAGGCCAATTAACACCAAAGATAAGCAGGTGGCATGAAACAAGTGCAAGACCATAAGCAACAGAAGCCGATATACTTTGACTCAATCAGAACCCTGTTCTCTCACCATGAATACAATACCCCAATACATCTGAAAAACATGATGCTGACCTAAAATCCCATCTCATGAAGATAACAGAGACTTTTAAGGAGCATATAAATAACTCAAACACAGGAAAACACGGGTAAACAGGTAGAAGCCCTTAAAAAGGAGACAAATCCCTCAAAGAAATACAGGAAAACATAATGAAACAGGTGAAAGAAATGAACAAAGCAGTCTAAGACATAAAAATTAAAGTAGAAACAATAAAGAAATAAAAAATAGAGGCAACCACAAAAGTAGAATACCTAGGAAAGAGGTCAGGAGCTACAGATGCAAATATAGGAATATACAGATGCAAACAGAATACAAGAGATAGATGAGAGAATCTCTGGCTTAGAAAATACCATAGAAGATATTGACACAATGGTCAAAGGAAATACAAAATGCAAAAATGTCCAAATTTCCTTAGGAAAAAGGCCAAATAACATATAAAGGCAGACCTATCCAAATTACACCAGACTTCTCAACAGAGACACTAAACCCCAGAAGATCCTGGACAGATGTCATGCAGATTCTAAGAGAACACAAATGCCAGCCCAGGCTACTATACCCAGCAAAACTCACCATAAATGGGGAAACCAAAATATTTCATGACAAAACCAAATTTAAATACATATATATATCCAACCCTAAAGAGGATAAAAGAAGGAAAACTCCAACACAAGAAGATTATCTACACCAAAGAAAAAACAAGAAATTAATCATCTAACAACAAACGCAAAAGGAAAGAATCACATACACATAATTCTACCTCCAACAGCAAACCTAACAGGAGCTAGCAATCATACGTCTTTAATATCTCTCAACGTCAATGGGTTCAATGACTTAAGCTAACAGACTGGATATAAGCAGAATCCAGCATTTTGCTGCATTCGAGAAACAAACCTCAATGATGAAGACAGATGCTACCTCAGAGTAAAAGGCTGGAAAAAAAGTAAAAATGACCATCTTACTAAAAGCAATATACAGATTCAATGCAATCCCCATCAAAATTCCAACACAATTCTTCACAGAGATAGAAATAACAATCCTCAACTTCATCTGGGATAACAAAAAAGCCTGGATAGCAAAAACAATTCTCAACAATAGAAGAATTTCTGGGGGAATCACCATCCCTGACCTCAACCTGTACTACAGAACAATAGTGATAAAAATGCATAGTATTTTACACTGCTATACTATTAGTACAAGAGACAGACAGGTAGATCGATGCAATAGAATTGATGACCCAGAAATAAATCCACAAACCTATAGTGACTTGATCTTTGACAAAGTAGCTAAAACTATCCGGTGGAAAATAAGACAGTATTTTCAACAAATGGTGGAAGCCTAACTGGCAGTCCACATGTAGAAGACTGCAAATTGATCCATTCTCTTTTTTTGATATTCTACTTATTTACATTTCAGATGTTATTTCCTTTCCCCATTTCCTACCCCAGGAACTCCCTATCACATCCCCCCTTCCCCTACTTCTATGAGGGTGTGCCCCCACTCCCTCTCCCTGCCCTGCACATAAACCATGGATGGATTTTGTTCACTCATGGGAAGGAAATTAGACGTCTAGAAGGCATGTTTCAGGCCAACAGCTGAGTAGGACCAGCCCTGAGACTAGGATCTCCAATGTTGAGAACTGGAGTAAGGCCCTGGCATTGCTGTGTTCAGCCTACATGAAAAATCACCAGGATCACTAAGTGTTTTTCATGAGCTTTGTGTTATAGCATGAACAATGAAGTATTATATGAGACTAAAGAAGACAGCTGTGCAAATTATATTTGTGAGCTCAGATGATTTGAGGGTAGAAAGTGTTATTTACCAAGAGTTTAAAGGGCATGTGCACTAAAGAGGTCTATGCTTCTGTTCCAGGGAACAAACCTTCCTTCTATTCCAAGTTGGTGATTCCTGTTACCTGACTGGTAATCCAGTCTGAGATAGGTGTTCAGTAATACATTCATCTATTGGCAGATGAATGTAGTCTTTATTAATTATTATGGTAACAACTTGTCCTCTTTTACTTGCTGTTTTATTTTAATTTATCCAAAATCTACATAGGGAAGGTGGTAATATTTGTAGGTCCCATAAAATACAACTACTTAAAAAACTCGAAGAAGTCTGAGTGCAGTGACGCGTGCTTTTAATCTCAGCACTCAGGAGGCAATGGCAGGTGGCTTTCTCTGAGTTCAAGCCCATCCTGGTTTACAAACCAAGTTCTGAGACAGCCAAGGCTGTTATACAAAGAAGCTCTATCTTGAAAAAAAAAGAAAGAAAGAAAGGAAGAAAGAGAGAGAAGAAAGGAAGAAAGAAAAGAAAGGAAGGGAGGGAGAGAGGAAGAAAGAAAGAAGGGAAGGCAAGGCAAGGCAAGGCAAGGCAAGGCAAGGCAAGGCAAGGCAAGGCAAGGCAAGGCAAGGCAAGGCAAGGCAAGGCAAGGCAAGGCAAGGCA
>JANHMN010000004.1:114058503-114071264 GCA_030674055.1 Rhabdomys pumilio | reverse complement strand
CAAGGCAAGGCAAGGCAAGGCAAGGCAAGGCAAGGCAAGGCAAGGCAGAAAAGAAGGAGAGGGCTTGGGGCAATGATATGCTCCAGACTGAAAATACTTCCTTTTACTCAAGAGGCTAATGAAACTCACAGGAAACTTACAAAACTCAGGAGGATCACAAAGTTTATAAGGCTCATTAGACCCTCTTCCCCCAAGGTGATGTAAGAAATAAACAGTGGCTGTGAAAGGGATTCTTCAGAGGTGTAGCTGCCTATAAGTTACACAAGATAATCCAATGATACAACCTTCATGAGTTACAATTCATGAAGGGACAGGCTTTTGAGCAGAACAGGCACATTAGTTACCATGCTCCTCTAAGTAATCTCAATAAACCCATTGTTTCTAAATAAATAAATAAATAAATAAATAAATAAATAAATAAATAGCACAGTGAATAGACAGAAATCTGTGGGGTTAAAAATGTTATATCATTTAGCTGCCATCAATAAGAAATTTGCTTATTTTTCTTTGATAATTAAATGCCATCCTTATCCAGAACTGAATAGGCTTATTTATAAGTATTATAAAGGTGACATGTTGAAATTCATTCATTCAGTGTTCTGACTTGTATCATGCTTTGCATATTGCATTTCTATTAAAAATTTATGCACAATGAAGGTAGGAAACCTACCATTGTTTGACATCTGCTCCCCATTTTTCACTTGCCATCCAATACTTAGGCCTTTCAATCCCGTGGAAGAAAATGTTTATCATTCAGAATTACTAATAACAGGAAGAAGGTGAGAGTAACGTTTTAGGCATTTTTGTTATGAAAATGAAGTATTTCCTTTTGCTGTGGATTTTTTTTCATTAATTTATTTGTTAATAAATTACATCATGATTTTAGCCCTCTTCCCTCCTCTCCTCCCAGTCCCACCTTTATACCCCCTTCCCTCATTCCTCATTTCCCAGAAAAGGGGAATCCCTGTATGGGTGCCAGACTCCCCTCCCACCCCCTAGCACATTCAGTTGCAGCAAGACTAAGTGCATCCTCTCCCACTTTGGATAGACAACAGAGCCCAGCTAGAGAAAAGGAATCTAAAGGCAAGCAACAGAGTCAGAGACAGCTCCCGCTCCAATTGTTAGGGGATCCACATGAAAACTAAGTGATACATCCTCTACATATATGTAAGGAGCCTAGGTTCATCCCATGCATACTCTCTAGTTAGTGATTCAGTCTCTGTGAGCCCTCCCTGAACCCAAGTTGGTTTGCTCTGTAGGCATTTTTGGTATTCATGACCTCTCTGCCTCCCTCAATCCTTCCTCTGACTCTTCCACAAGACTTTCTGAACTCTCCTTAATTTTGGTTGTGGGTCTCTGCATCTATTTCCATCAGGTGCTAGATGAAGTTTCTCAGAAGACAGTAATGCTAGGCTCCTGTCTACAAGCATAGCAGAGAATCATTAATAGTGTTATGGGTTGGCTTTCTCACATGGTATGGGTCTCAAGTTGGACCGGTCATTGTATAACCATTCCTTCAATCTCTGTTCCATCTCTATCCCTGCACATCTGGTAAACAGGATAAAATTGGGGTCAAAGGTTTTTGTGGATGTGTTGGTGTCTTCCTCCTCCCACTGGTGCTCCTACCTGGCTACAGGAGGAGACCACTTCAGACTCCATATCCCCCACTGCTAGGAGTCTCAGCGAAGGTCATCCTCATAGACTCCCAGGAGCCTCTCTAATCCCAGGTTTTTGGTGCATCCCAGAGATGTCCTCCCACTGATTTCCATTCTCTTTTCCAGCCCTCCATCCTTCCCCTCAAACCCTCTCCCCACACCTGTTCCCTACCCCGACTCATACCCTTCTGCATCCCATCTCTCACCCAGTTCCCTCCTTCCTTCCACTTCCAGTGTCTATTTCATTTCATCTTTTGAATGATATTTAAGCATCCTCCTTTGGTCTCTCCTTGCTACTAGTTTCATTGGGTCTGTGGAATGCAGCTTGGTAATCCTGTACTTTAATGGCTAATATCTACTTATAAGTGGCAACATACTTTGCGTGTTTTTCTGGGTCTGAGTTACCTCTCTCAGGATGATATTTTCTATTTCCATCCATTTGCCTGAAAATTTCATGATGCCATTGTTTTTAATAGCTGAGTAGAATTTTATTATGTAATAGATTCACATTTTCTTCACCCATTCTTTGGTTGCAGGACATCTAGTTTCCAGTTTCTGGTTATTATGGATAAAGCTGCTATGAACATAGATGAGGAAGTGTCCTTGTGGAATGGTGGAGCATCTTTTGGGTAAATGCCCAGGAGTAGTTGTAGGCTTAGATTTAAAGCTTACTTTTAATAAGGGTTCTCAAATGCTTCAACTCCCCATCCCTTCTCTCCACCATCCAAAGATAGAGGAGAAAAGACCTTAAACAGGACAAGGATATGTGGACCTATTTAAAAGTAGTTCTTTGAGGTGATTCCAATCTCTGTTGTCAGGATACCAACAGACCAGTTCAGTAGTTTCAGGATACCAAACGCAAATCATTAGCAGTGGCATGATCCAACAGAAATAGCCAGGCTTCCACCAAACCAGCACCAGACAGCAGGAATGACCAGGACCAGCCAGGATGCCAGGAGTTCTCTGTCATGCCTCTCTTAATGAAGTGAAGATCAGTGAAGACAAAGACTCACGGACAATGAAGTATTGCAAAGCTAGGTGTGCAAGCACCTGTCACTCTCCATTGAGTCCTATTTATACTTTCTCCAAACATCACATGTTCTCCCATGGTCTTGCCTCAACAAAACAGCAAGTGAGTCTGCATCAGTAAAACACTGCATAAGTCTGCATCACTGGACACATTCAGAAACTTCTGTTTCAAGAAGCAGTGGTTTAGCTGGGTGTTGAAGTAGAATTATTCTAAAAATTTTTTTATAACTTACATATTGATTTCCAAAGAGGTTGTACAAGTTTGCACTGGAATGCGATGGAAGAGTGTTCCCCTTGCTCCACACCATTGCCAGCATGTGATATTGCTTCAATATTTTATATTAGCCATTTTAATATGTGTAAGATGAACTCTCAGGGTCATTTTGACTTGCATTTTCCTGATAACTAAAGACGTTGAATCTTTAAGTGCTTCTTGGCCATTAGAGAGTTATCTGTTGAAAATTCTGTTTAGCTCTATACTTCATTTTTTAAATTGGGTTATTTGGTTTGTTGGCATTTAACTTTTTGAATTCTTTATATATTTTGGATATTATCCCTCTGTCAGATGGAGGGTTGAAGATTCTGTTCCAATCTGTAGGCTCTTTTGTCCTATTGGCAGTGTTCTTTGCCTTACAAAAGCTTTTCAATTTCATGAGGTCCTATTAATTATCGATCTTTCTTAGTGCCTGAATATTCTGTTCAGGAAATTGTTTCCCATACCAATGTGTTCAAGGTTATTCCCCACTTCCTCTTCTATTAGATTTAATGTTTCTGGTTTTATGTTGAGGTCTTTGATCCACTTGGACTTGAGTTTTGTGCAAAGTGATAAATAAGGATCTATTTTCATTCTTCTACATGTAGATATACAGTTAGACCAGCACTAGTTGTTGAAGATGCTTTCTTTTTTCCATTGTATGGTTTTGGCTTCTTTATCAGAAATCAAGTGTTTTTGGGTAATTTTGGTCTATTTCTGGGTCTTCAATTGATTCCATTGATCAGCCTGTCAGTTTTTATGACAATATTCTGTGGTTTTTATTACTATTTCTCTGTAGTATACTTGCTGTGGATTCTTTTTAATATTTATTTATTTTGTATATATGACTACTCTGTTGCTCTCTTCAGAAACACCAGAAGATGTATCAGATCTCATTACAGATGGTTATGAGTCACCATGTGGTTGCTGGAAATTGAACTCAGGAACTCTAGAAAAGCAGCCAGTATTCTTAACCGCTGAGCCCTTGCTCATGTTCATGCCCTCGCTATGGATCCTTAAGCATAATTTTCAAGTGTAGCAAGCTAGCTGGAGATACTTGAGCATAATTTATTACAACTTTGCACAAATAATACATAAACTTGGTATCTTCAAAAAAGCCAGATAGGCCTCACTTGCCTCTTGCAAAGCTCCACTTGCTACACACTGGAAGTGAAGGTCTGCTTTTAAAAAGCTGAGCAATTTCTACAACCAGACTCAGCAAAGGAAGTTTGTGAATCAGAAGCCAGCTTAATTCTGGTCATCTTTGATTTCACCCTAAGTCACAATACCTATCCTATAATGTCAAGGTTTCTCCACCACTCCAGTAGAGGGCACACTTGAAAAGCTTTTAGAACTGGTTGTTTTCTGGGTGCTATAACAAGATGTAAGCCCTAATATAGGTATGCCCTTT
Source organism: Rhabdomys pumilio (assembly GCA_030674055.1). NCBI lineage: Eukaryota > Metazoa > Chordata > Mammalia > Rodentia > Muridae > Rhabdomys > Rhabdomys pumilio. Next base: position 114,066,916 of record JANHMN010000004.1, on the reverse strand, counting down.
TCCACCCTCTTCCTTGGCTGGAACTCTGTGAGTGAGTGTGGGAGAGCAGAGGTACTGGCAATGGCCATGAATTCCTCAGAAATGAGGTCCAAGTTTTACTCTCCTACTCAGCACTGTACCAAACATCCCAGACAGCATTAAGGCAACAGCAATAGTGATAATGATGACGTGCATATTGGACAAAGCTAGAGGGGGTTTTATTCTGAGACAAGATTACATAGAGGATCCCAGAAAGTCAACAAGAAAAGAAATAGGTAAATTGCAGGATATAAAGCAATATGCAAAAACTGGGTTCTGTTTCCTTTTATTTTTCCTTTCAATTTTTTCCTTTTATTCAGTGAGATTGCTTTATTCTAACTCACTAATAAAAGCATCACATCACTACTTTAAAGAAGGCAGTGAAATTTTCCCAGTCTCAAACTCTCTATACTTCTCAACAAACAATGCAGTTACCAAAAAAAAAAGTTTTCTGAAGCAATGAAGCTTCTCTTAAGCAGTTTTCACTCTGACTCTCAGTTACATTTTTATTCACCTACCTACCACAAAAAAAGCAAAAAATTATGACTGAGTTGGAAAAGTACCTTTACCACTTCTTTTGTGGCTCATGAGTCCTTCTGCCTACATTTTGGTCCTTCTTGGTCATTTTTTCTTTTTTTTCTTTTTTTCAATTTTTTATTAGATATTTTATTTATTTATATTTCAAATGTTATCCCTTTTCCCTGTTTCCCCTCCAGAAACCCCGTATCCCATCATCCCTCCGCCAGCTTCTATGAGGTGCACTCACCTGCCTACCTGCTTCCACCACTGCACAATGTCAACCAACCAACCAGACCCCACAGAGCTCCCAAGAACTAAACCACCAATCAAAGGACCCACATGAAGGGTCCCATAGCTCCAGTCACATATGTAGCAGAAGATGACCTGGCCAGACATCAAAGAAAGGAGAGGCCCTTAGTCATCTTTTCTTAACTTAAACATAAAAACTAAGACTGTACATATTTATGTGATCCTGTTATGTTTTGATGCAAGCACACATTGTTGATATTTAAGTTGAGTCAGATATGGCTGTCTCCTCAAACATTCATCTTTTGTATCATAAAAGCATTCAAAATACTTTCTTCAAGCTTTTTGAGACACATACACATTATCATTGTTCTAACTTTTTTAGATTGCGTAACTGAGTGGTATCGTGCAATGCTTGTCTTTCTGTACTTATTTCATTTAGCATGATGACCTCTGTTTCCATTGGGTTGTCCCAGATGGCATGATTTCATTCATTCTACATGGATCATGCATTCTTTATCCATTCATCAGTGTATGGACTTGTCTCTTATTATCGTTGCTTGACTATTATGAGTTCTATTGTGAAGAACATGAGGTGCTGACTACAGAGCTCAGCAGATAAAGGCACTTACCAGAGACTTGAGAATGTGAGTTTGATACTCAGGACCCACAGGATGGGAGGAGAGAACTGACTTCTAAAAGTTGTCTTCTGACCTCCATATGTGTGTCATGACATGAGTACACACACACACACACACACACACACACACACAAATAAATAAATGTAATTTTTCAAAAAGAACATAGGTTTTTAATAGCTGAATAGTATTCCATTGTGTAAATGAACCACATTTTCTGTTATCCATTCTTCCATTGAGGGACATCTGGGTTGTTCCAGGCTTCTGGCTGTTACAAATAAGGAACATGGTGGAGTACTTGTCCCTGTGGTATGGTGGGGTATCTTTGGGGTATACACTCAAGAGTCATAGAGCTGGGTCTCCAAGTAGAACAATCTCTAGTTTTCTGAGGAACTACCAGATTGATTTCCAGAGTGATTGTACCAGTTTTCAATCCCGCCAACAATGGAGGAGTGTGTCTCTTCCTCCACATCCTCACCAGCATCTGCTGTCACATGAGTGTTTTTATTTTGGCCATTTTGATTGGTGTAAGATGAAATCTCAGGATTCTTTTGATTTGCATTTCCCTGGTGACTAAGGACTTTAAATATTTCCTTAAATGCTTCTCAGTCATTCAAGATTCTTCTGTTGTGAATTCTATGTTTAGTTCTGGACCCCATTTTTTTTAAATTGGGTTGTTTGGGGTTTTTTTGAAGGTTAACTTCTTGAGTTCTTTATATATTTTGGATATTAGCCCTCTATTAAATGTTGGGTTAGTGAAGATTTTTTCCCCAATCCTTAGGTTGCAAATTTGTCCTATTGACTGTGACTTTTGCCTTACGAAAGCATTTCAGTTTCATGAGGTCCCATTTATCAATTCTTGATTTTAGAGCCTGAGCCATTGGAGGTCTGTTCGGGAAATTTTCTCCTGTGCCAATGAGTTCAAGGCTCTTTCCTACTTTCACTTCTATTAGACTCAATGCATCTGATTTTATGTTGCGGTCCTTGATCCACTTGGACTTGAGGTTTGTACAAGGTGATAAATGTGGATCTATTTTCATTCTTCTACATACAGACCTCCAGTTAGTCCAGCATCATTTATTGAAGATGCTTTCTTTTTTCCACTGTGTTTTTGGCTTCTTTGTCAAAGATCAAGTATCTATAGGTGTGTGGGTTTATTTCTGGGTCTTCAATTCTATTCCATTCATCGACTCAACTGTCTCTGTACCAGTACCATGTGGTCTTTACCACTTTTACTTTGTAGTATAGCTTGAGGTCAGGAATGATGATTCCCCCCCAGAAGATCTTATATTGTTGAAAATTATTTTGGCAATCCTGGATCTTTCATTTTTCTATATGAAATTGAAAATTGCTCTTGCCATGCCTGTGAGGAATTGTGTTGGAATTTTGGTGGGGATTGCACTGAATCTGTATGTAGACTGCTTTTGGTAAGATGGCCACTTTCAATATGTTAATCCTGCGAATCCATTCAGCTATTAAAAATGAGGACATCAGGCTGCAGCTAGACTTGGTAATGTGAAAGAATCTCCCAGGTGGTAGTGGCTTTAAAGGGGTCATAGAAAACCGCTGAGGCTTGGCACTGCAAGGCTTGGCTTGGTCAGGGAAGGCCATTAGTGAAGGTGCAGCCTCAGTTGCAGTTAATGGCCCAGGACTGAAGGGGTTGTGCAAAAAAGTTGAGGCTTGGCACCACTTCAGACCCTATGAGAGGCTATTGGTAAAGCCTACTTGCAGTGAAAGACTCCAGCAAACTGGAGATGCCAGTACCATGGGATGATCGCCAAGAATAGCAGCAGCAGTGGGGCAGTGGAGTAGAGTCAACCAGAGCATAGAGTGCTACAGAAAAAAGAACTGGAGAAATGACCCAAGCTCTTTGGAGGAGCACAAATAATCATGTGTAGATCCCAGACGTTGGAACAAGAACCTATAAAGTTGAGGTTGCCTTAGAGACACCAAGATGTTAGACATGTCGAAGCTGTGGGATGCCTGCCAAGGAAAGCTCCAAACATGGAGTGGAAACAGCCCAAGACAAAATTTGTTGTTGCTGAATGCCAGGTCTGACAACAGCAGTCAACAAGGATGAAAGGAGTTGGAGATCGGAAGAGCACTTTGACGATGGACATGGAGACATGGAGTTTGGAGTTTGCACAGGTTTTTTACTTTGCTTTCATCCAATATTTTCTATGACATTTTGGAATGGTAATATGTATCCTGTGGTGCTAGAAGTATGTGACCCGCTTTTTTAGTTTGGTTTTATAGATTATAGTTAAGAAATTGCATGAATCTTAGAGATTTAGAACTTTGGACTTTTCATATCGTTGAGACTGTTATAGACTACCAGTTGGCCTAAACGTATTTTCCCTTATGCTATGACTGGGTCTGGTCCCTATAGACTCATGTATTTGAACAAGCCTATAGTGGCCAGGAAGTAGCATGCGGTGGTTTGAATAAGCTTGGCCCAAGGAGTGGCAATATTAGGAGGTGTGACTTTATTGGAGTAGATGTGGCTTTGTTGGAGGAAGTGTGTCACTGTGGGGGTGGGCGTGGAGACCCTCCTACTAGCTGCCTGGAAGACAATCTCTTCCTGGCTGCCTTCAGATCAAGATGTAGAACTTTCAACTCCTACTCTAACACCATGTCTGCCTGGATGTTGCCATGTTTCCTGCCATGATGATAATGGACTGAATCTCTGAAACTATAAGCTAGCCCCAATAAACCATTTGCCTTTATAAGACTTACCTTGGTCATGATGTCTCTTCACAGCAATAAAACCTTAACTAAGACAGACACTGTGAATGTTGGAAGAAACCCCAAACTATTACCTTTCCTTAAACACAATTTCAGAAAAAAACAAAACAAAACAAAAAATCCACCACATTAGGAAGTGCTTCGAATTTCTCTATTAAAGATAGGGGGAAGAAAGAATAAAATATCTTTGATAAGACTAGATTTTAAAAGGACATTACTTTTACATGGATAAGTATTTATCAGCTTTCTTTTGAAATTATCTGTTTCATCATTGGATTCCCTTATACTCTATATCATCTCAATCATTAGCAATCAATAACTAACAATTAAAAATAAACAGCTCACTCCTCTAAATAAAAACAAAATACACTTTTTCAAGAAGGCCTAATACAATATTTTCCCATCTCCCTTAAAGACAGACAAACTTTATTAGTTTCTGGCAGCTGTCAAAAGCTGATCAAAAAAAAAAATCAGCTGTATACACAGCAGAGCAACATCTGAAGATGGTAGCAAAACAAGATGTATGAAGAATCTGTGTCAATTATAGCTTACAGAACGTTTAGCCAAGAGATACCAGGTAAAATTATTATAAATATCTGCCACCACTTTCATCTTGCCTTCAGTAACCGTAACAATAACATCTGAAATCTTTTCTTCCTGATGCATCCATAAACAATTAGCATCTCTTTGTTAAACTCTAATTGATCTTCGTACACAGCTGTGCCACTGTACAGCTCAAGAAAGAGGACTCAACTGTTAAGACAGTTATTAATAATGTCATAACAAACCATAAGAGCCTGGGGAATTCAGGAAAAAGCAGGTCACCCACATCCTTTCAGAAAATAAAATCGCAAACCATATTCTAAATGCATGTCTTGTATGGCCTTTTCTCATAAATATAAATCCATAGTTGGAGACACAGGAATGTAGAGCTAAAGAATATAGCCTCCTCAACCAGACTGTATGCATTTGACCCAGGTCCACGGGTGAGAAAACCAAGTGCATGGGACACACCACTACAGTCTGTGTGCCCCAGTGTGTTCATCTATGAAACAGGGCTTGTGGTTGCTTAGATCAAGCTTAACAGCTGTAAGGCCTTAGAGGAGTGCCTTGAATATATTAAATGCTTAGTTTATTAACAGAAACAATGCATAATTTTTTACTGATCGCTGTTTACTTTTTTCACAGCAGGGTGGTTGAGTTGGCTTTATCAACTTTTTACCTTAAACCTGTGATCTAATCACATCTTCAACAACAGCAGTCGTCAGGCAGCACACATAACCGGTACCTCAGCAACACCATGGCTAACAGGGAAAAGACCAGAGTGCTACAAATACTCACTGCATTTCTAAACCAAGTCATTTCTAAACCTTAGAGTTTTTCACCCTTCAGCGTGACACAATGAAGAATGACAACTTCCCCAACCCTTTCTACTTGAGAAACTCCAAAATCTGTTTGTCCTAGAAATATCTTGACATGTTAGAGGATTTGAGCTTCAGGAAATAAAATGTTCTACAGTAGACGATTGAGACATCCACAAACCTGACATGAAATTACTTCACAGAGTAAAGAAGCAAATTCTCTCTAACAAAAGCCTAAGATGTGGTTTTTCTCTGTGTGGCTCCTCAGTGATACAGCTTATCTCCAAATGCAGTGACCAACATGCTAGTCTCCACACTGGCCAGTAGCTGAGTCTCTGATCAACAGTAGATTAAAAATGAACATATTTTATTTTTCACAAAAAGGCTGTAAGGTTATGCCTTACTCGTTTTTCACCTGTCATCCACAGCACCTCCTCTTCTCTATCCTCGGGCCTTCCATCTTTCGGCTATGAGTGCACTGTCTTGATGTCAGATCATAACACATAGGATATTCTCAAGGAGGAAGAAAGAAAGGGAGCCAGTCTTTCCATTCCCATTGCACTTCAGCCCAGAAAACGTGATTCTATCTCCTTGTCTAAAATTATACCACATGAGCAATCTTAACTATAAGAAACTGTGTAACAGAATTCAGTATTTCCAGCCCTCATTGTGGGGGGAGGGGAGGACAATGGGGAGGAAACAAAATGGCCACTGAATGGTCAACCACAGCGTCTGCCACACCTGCTCTGAAGCCCTGATTTTTCATCTGGAAAACTCTTAATCATTCTTTCATAAAGAATGATCTGTTACTTCCTTGGCAAATTCCTGGCCCAGCCCAAAGCAGAATTGAGTTCTCTGGGGAATTGGTAGCAGTTTACATGTGTATACATTAATGTGCCCTGTTTGCTTGCACTGTGATTGTCACAAATATCTGTTTCCTCACTAGAGTAAATTCCTTTAACGGAGAGACTGTACACTAACCACTAAACTCTAAATGTCTATTGGCATGATGATTGGAAAAGGTAGATCAAATTCTTAAAACTATGATGATCAAATTATTCCTAAATGATCACTTATGCTGTGTTATAGTAGGCTGCACATAAAAGTCACCAAATAATTCTCTGAAAGAAATTAAAGGGTGGACTTACTGATTGATTATCCCCAGGGCAACTGTGGTGGTTTGAATAAAAATAGCCCCTGTTGGCCACAGAGAGTGGCCAATTACAAGATGTGGTCCTGTTGCAGGAAGTGCGTCACTGGTGGGGTGGTAGGATTTGAGGTTTCAGAAGTTCAAGCAACGCCTAGTGGTGCTCTGTCATTTCCTGCTCCCTGCAGATCCAGTTGTAGAACTCCCAGCTATCTCTCCAGCACCATGTCTGCCTGTGTGCCACCCTGCTTCCCACAGTGCTGATAATGGACTAAATCTCTGAGCTGTAACCCATACCCAGTTAAAAATGTTCTCCTTTATAAGAGTTGCTGTGGTCATGCTGTCTCTTCACAGCAATAAAATACTAACTAAGAAACAAATAATGTTACTCTCTTTCCATTGGAATTTTTTTTCTGAAATAATAGAACAAACAAAGAAGGAACACGCAACATTCATCTGCCCTGAAACCCAGGGAATAGGGATTTCTAAGAATTTGAGAATGTGGAGTACATGCCACCATTGCCTGGGTTCTTAATACAAACATCTTTTCCTGATGGTTTACAGAAGAAGTCATTAAGTCCTCCCAGAGTCTTAAAAATAGTGTCCAACCTAGTAGCGCAAAGAGTTCGGGGATTTCTTCAGTGTAAAGGCTAGAAATGTGCTCAAACCTAGAATACTTTTTCCAAACATGTAGCTCAAAAATTCTCTGAGACTATTAAACTCACGTCAAAGGAACTTAGAATCCTACTCACCAAGACTCACTAGCAAAGATGAGACATGTTCGGCATCATTAAAGATAATTATACTAAGTTAAAATGTATCACATTTGCTTAGAATTACAAATCATTAATGCTACTCTTTGGATTGTTTTTGGTCTTTGGTTTTTATATTTGAGTCAGGGTATCATATAGCTAAGCTGACCTTGAACTTCTAATCCTCTTTCCTTTGTCACCCCTTTCTCTTGGAACCCAAATTTCCCTGATTGACTAGACTGGCTGGCCAATGAATCCACCTGTCTCTCTACTCCCCTACTTTTCCCAGACCATTTTTTTAATTTAGATTAAAACTCAGTTTCTGTGCTACACACAAGAAGTTTTCCAACTGAGCCATCTCTCAAGCCCTCGAGGAAACGTTCAAAATGCTATCACATTGAAACCCGGCATAGTATCTCTAGCAGTAACCACAACACTCAGAGGCAGAAGCAGGAGGATCACCAAAAGTTAAAGGCTAACCCGCTCTACATAGTAAGACGCTGTCTCAAAGGAAACTGACATTTATGAAAAACAAATGTATTTTAAATAGTGGCTACATGTGCATCATATTAAACATTTATTATAAAATATTAGATGTTGATTTATATGAAGAGGTATGCTTGGAATTTGTTTTAGAATAATTTGGGGAGTAATGACATCAGAGTGAATGGAACAGATAAGCTGTGATGTGAGTCACTGAATTGAGTGGCCAGTGCAAGGGGACTAACTGTTGTGTTCCACCTGCTTTATGAGTTCACATTTTTCTAAGATTAAACATCTTTATAATACTTTCCTAGTATAAGAATATTAATAAATGGACCAGGCCTGGTGATTCGTGCCTGCAATCCCTCAATACTTAGGAGGCTGAGGCTACATGATTACAAATATGAAGATAGCAGAGTAAGTTCAAGTTTCATGTAAGCTACATAGTAAGACCCTAAGATAGATAGATAGATAGATAGATAGATAGATAGATAGATAGATAGA
>JANHMN010000004.1:113983348-114049562 GCA_030674055.1 Rhabdomys pumilio | reverse complement strand
GTTTGGTTTGGTTTGGTTTGGTTTGGTTTGGTTTGGTTTGGTTTGGTTTGGTTTGGTTTGGTTTGGTTTGGTTTGGTTTTAGCCACCGTTGTTCATAATTCGTACTATAGAGAACTGAAATCCTAGTCCCACAGACTGATGCCTAATTTGTGTGAACAAATGCCTGTAAAAGTGAGCAAGCAATGCCAGCCCCCACCATCCTCTCTCCCTCACACAGCCCTCTGAAATCCTGATGAGCTAAGCCCATCAAAAGTCCCCAGTGTATGATGCTTGTTCAATTACAAAGTCTATTCAACTTAATTATGGATCATAATGAAAATACCTGCCTCGGGCTACAAGAGTGGTCTGGTCAGAGGTAAGAGAATAGAAACTACTAGGCAGGGGCCGAGCAGAACACCAGGCAGCCAGGGTTGGTGGCCTTAGGGGTCAGCCATTTGTCACAAGCTGCAGTTGGTGAGCTTCTGGCAGAATTGCCTAACCCCTGAGAACCCACACTGCAGCTCCCCTACTGACAGATGGATCCCTAAGTTAAAATATTCCCAGACTTTGATAAAGAATTTAATCTCTTACAAAATTATTTTTTATTATTAGAAATTGCAATCACACATAAAAGTGACCATTCCTAAGATAAGTTTTACACAGTTCTGGCCTTTCTTTATGATAGGATATCCACACACTAATGAGTGTGGCTGCAGAGTAATTAGCATCTAGCCCAGCATCCTCTTTGAAAATACTTTCTTTTGCTCACACTGTCACTTATACTTGAAAATAGCATTATTAATCAGATGTTCCTCCCATAGCAGAGTTCCCTTCTGATTGTGACAACATCACAATCATTGTGTCAATTCTCCTTTGCACTGGGCACAGGGCAACAAGAAGCTCCCTGTGTTTTTCAATAACATGCACCCAGCATTGAAGGTGGTGTCCGTCCATGAAAATAACACCTGTGAAATCAAGGTTAAACTGTGCAGTTGACATCTCAGTGCTGTCATCAGGATATCTCCATACAGCATGTGGCTATGCAACAGTGCTTTCTATGTGCTCCACAGTGTACTGTCTAATAAGGACAGTTGTCACATAAAGTACAGCTTATTCCAGTACAGAGGGAAAAATGGGGAAATATTCAAGGGGACTGGGGGACTTCACTTTGCCCTGTGTGGCATTTTTAGATGACAGGATTACTTTTCTCCTTGCTGTAGTTGAGTCCTAGCATAACTAAAGGCTGACACTCTTCAGAAAGTTACTCGCCTGAGCCAAGTCACTCTGCAAACAAGATCCCAGGATGCCGTTCCTGCCATCCTTACCAGCAAAGACCATACTTCTGCTCCACCAAAAATATGAACAGCTCACTCCTTCCTCTACCTAGAAATCATGCTATCAACAGAGGGCCCCAATTCATTTGCTTATTCTTTTAGAATATTTTTATTTATTCCTTGACAATTCCATATGTGTATTCAGTGTATCATTATCATATCCACCCTAATTTTTTTCTCTTATGCCCCCAACATTTCCTCCTCAAATCTTCATGTCCTCTTATATTTTTATAGGGCACTGAAATGAACTAGTGCTTTCTGTATGTACATGGATGTGAGGCCATCTACCTGAATATAGACAACCTATCAGCAGCCACAATTCTGAAGAAAAATAGCCCTCCCTTCTCCAGTAGGCAATTGCCAACTGATAGCTCCTCAGCTAGGGATGACACATCACAAGCCCTTCCCCATTCATGCTAGAATGAAAACTGACTGATCTTGCACAAGTATCCATGGCTCTGTGAGTTCATAAGTATAATGGCCATGTCATATCTAGAAGACTGTTTCATAGCACTCCTCCCAACCCTCCTGTTCTTACATTCTTTACAGCCCTATTCTGTGCTGTTTCTTGAGGCTTGCCAGGGTGAGGCGGTGCTTATTTCTCACTTGCCATGCCAGGCTCAAGTCATTGTCTCCAGGAAAGCTTCCTGGACTTTCCTTGCCTGTTATCTTTATGTCTGATGAAAAGCTAAACTTACCATCACTTTCCACCTTATATTTAAATGATTCATTTGTTTATCTGTTTCCCCATATATAATTTGCTTTAAAAGATCAGGGAACTGTATCATCTCCATTTCCTTGCTCTTAGCCTAATGTTGGACAAAGAGCAGTTGTTCATAAACTTGTGACAAACTTAATTAGAGCGAACAATTCTTTGGATAGGAGAGAAAGGATGGAACTGTGGACAATACCTCTGCAGGGCAGAAGCAGCAATGAGAATACAGTGAGCCAGAGGTGGGCAGAAGGCACACAGACGCAGAAGACAGTGGCCCTGATATTCTTGTCCGACTGAGGGTATAAGTTCCATCCAGCAGAAACTAAATATACCAAAACCGATTCAGAGAAATCCTTGGACAATAGAGGGTTAACACGAGATCTGTATAGGACAATGTGATCACCTAGAGTATCATACAATTATAGTCTGAAATGAGATGGACTCTTCCCCCTAAAAAGCTCTGGAATGAATGGTCCACAATAAAACCCTGAGAAAGCAGAAATTTGAAATCCATCAAATAATTATGCTATTAATGATATTCTGTTTATTCGTTTCTAACTGGTTGTCGTTCCGTTGTGACAGACCTAAGTAAATGGTAACTTAGCAGATAACGCCTCAGTGTTGGTTCTCTATCACAGCCTGACTTCATTCCATGCTTATAACAAAACTTCAAAATAAAGTTCAAAGAATTCGGCTCAAAAGCTATCTGAGGCTCCTTAACACCTGAGATAACATATGTGGACATTCCTTGTCAGCCTTCATAACTGTGGATTCTTTTTGTTAACTAGTTAGCACCACATGTGAAGTTCATCGCAGGAGAAAAATGCTTATTTTGCTTAAACACATTTTATTTCTAAGTTAGGGTGCAAAGCAATTGGTATCATTATGACAGTTTTAAGTGCATTTTTAAATTAAGTCATCTTTTGTGTCACAACAAGAAAAAGCCTGAGGTTAAAATAAAAACAAAAGCATTCTTTTGAACGGGAATCCCAAAAGGTAGAATAAACAAGGACAACTTGTAGCTTCCAAGGTTAAATAAGCCTTGTACACACTAAATCAAATGCAGAGGGGCAGAATCTTTACTGCAGGATTTCTCAAAGACTTTATTATATTAACACTATGAGTTCAAAGAGAATAGTATCTGGTGTAGCATTTTACCAGCATATTTGATTACAAACCCCCACTTTATTGCATATAGTTTGGCAAGCATAAGCTACATCTTGAGAGCCAGCTGGATGTTACAGGAGTTCCTTGCAGAAAAGGGAGGCACTAGTCCTGGAAAGTGAACATGGGCTGGTTTCCCAGCTATCTGTGCCCTTAATGTCACACAGTAATGCAGCCGTGGTATACTTCCAATTCCCCAGAAATTTCATATGAAAACGGCAGGTGCCAAAGGTAAAACAATTACACTCAAGAAGTCAGCATCCTTGGGTAAGAAAAATGGGCAATTGATTACTGCATGTCAACACACGGATGTGTCACAAATCCCCAAGGAAGCACCTGTAGTAGACAAGCTTGTATCTAAGAGGCCACAGATGGGAAGTACAAGACGGACACTAAGACAGAGTGTTAGAGAATATAGACTTTATTGAAAGAGTTATCAATGCCATGGGGAGACAAATGAAAACCAGCAAGGCAGGGCTCTGGAGAGAATTCAAGCCCCAGCACCAAAGATAGCATGGTAAAGACTCCTATTTATTCTAAAAATTCATGAAAATTTCAAATTCCACTCTTCACGAATTTCAGGTACAACCATTGGGTTCAATGTTCCAATCTAAGTCAAGCTTCAAGGTAAAAAGTTGTTCTGGAAGCAGGAAAGAAAGAGAGAAAACTAGAGAGAGGTATGGGAAGGGAAGTGGCCTGCATTTGATACTAACATCCAAGACATCCATACAAATGACTGTGCACTACCCCACCCCTCCCCCAACCCCTCACCCCAACCCCCAACTCCCATGTTCGGCCTACCTCAGGGCAGCTTGGGGAGTTTGACTACACTTCTCGCTGGGCTTCAGGGACAGGGAAGTGCCAAGACACCACTCCAGGGGTAGGAAAAGCTCAGTCTGAGATGAAGGAGAGGCTGGAGCTGGTTCTGGGAGTAGCTGAAGAGTCAGGAGTTGGGGGGCTGGACGGGGAGGGAGGCTAAGGATAGCTTCTAGTCCAGAGCTGCTGGGAGAAACTCCAACTTAGCTCAGTGGTGATTGTCCTTAGCTTAGTAGAGACAGGCTGGAAGCACAGAGAGACCTTCTAGGGAGATTTAGCTGTGGCCCTGTAGAACCTTCTGCACATTCCCCATGGTGGTAGTAGATGAAAGAGACCGTCCATGTTTATCTATATCATTTATTGGCTGTTCATGGTGGAAATGTATGCATACTGTACTGTACCAACTTCTCAGGGTGGACCCAAGATGAAATAACTTTTGCAGGGAGAAATATTAAATAACTTTTCCCTGGGAAGGGAAGCTCATTGACTAAGCCCTCAGGGCATCTAGGTACCTCATTAGGATGGAGAACTCTGTTCTGGGGCTATGTGATTACAGGTCATGTTTCCTTATGTGAGGAATATGACACGTGTTCCATCCAGGCCCGGAATCTGGCAGGCAGAAGGGAGTCACCTAAGCCTCAGGTATGTACCCATTGAGACTATAGATCTTGGGCACCTTACCAAGCTTCCTGGCATGGTTTTACTGTCCCACAAATGACAAATGCAGAGACAGTTTTCCCTTTTCCTGCCTCAAAGGAGTATGCCAAAGTCACCAAGTAAACTGTACTTAGTACCAGAATATTTGTATACTTAAATGTAACCATAGTAACTAACGTTCCTCTCATCCCTGCATCAAAAAATGAGTCTTACAACTTTGTTTATAAAAAGGATTTTTGGCTGGGCATAGTAGTATATGCCTTTAATCCCAACACTCGGGAGGCAGAGGCATGTGGATCTCTGTGAGTTCGAGGCCAGCCTGATCTACAGAGTCTCGAATACAACCAAAGATGCACAGTGAGAACCTGTCTTGAGCAGAAAGAGAAAAAGAAAATGAAATCTGTGTTTTTCCTTGTTTGATGTTTGAGGGAGAAGGTTGTTTCCATGCTTGACAGGCTCTCATGTAGCCCAGGGTGGGTTGGAATTCACTTAGTCAAATAGTTGAGGATGACCTTGAACTCCTAATCCTCCTGCCTCTCCTCCTCCTTCTTTTCCTCCTCCTTCTCTTCCTCCTCCTCCTCTTCCTCCTCCTCTTTCTCTTCTTTCTTCTCCTCCTTCTTCACTTTTAAATTTTGATTTTATTTTATGTTTATGGAAGTTATGTACATTTGTGCATCACATATACATCTGGTACCTGTGGAGGCCAGAAGTGAGCATCAGGTCCTGTCTAACTGAAGTTATAGATGGTTAGTCAAAACGACCCTGAGATTTCACCTTACACCAATCAGAATGGCTAAGATCAAAAACATAGGTGATAGCAGATGCTGGCGAGGATGTGGAGACTCAACAGAATTTGGAAGTAATACTACCTGAATACCCAGTTATATTGCTACTGGGCATATACTCAAAAGATGCTCCAACATATAACAAGGACACAAGCTCCACTGTTTATATTAGCCGTATTTATAATAGCCAGAAGCTGAAAACAACCCAGATGTCCTTCAACAGAAGAATGGATACAGAAAATGTGGTACATTTACACAATGGAAAACTACTCACCTGTTAAAAATAATGACTTCATGAAATTCACAGGCAAATGGATGGAACTAGAAAATATCATCCAGAGTGAGGTAACCTACTCACAAAAGGACACACATGGTATGCAAGTGTATACCATGTATGTAATATCCACTGATAACTGGATATAGCCCAAAAGCTCAGAATACTCACAATACAACCCACATACCATATGGAGCTTAAGAAGAAGGAAGACCAAAGTGTGGATGCTTCAATTATGCATAGAATAGGGAACAAAATAACCACAGGAATTAGAGGGAGGGAGAGACCTAGGAGGGAGAGAGGAAGGGGAGGGAAAAATAGGGGACCAGGATCAATTATTGAAAGGGACAGGAGAGAAGTACAGAGGGTCAGGAAATTAAATATGTAGCAGTGAGGGGGTTGGGAAACTGGGGGCAGTCACTAGAAAGTCCCAGAGGCTAGGGAATCAAGAAGCTCCCAGGACCCAAAGGTGATGACTTTAGCCAAAATACACAACAAAGGGAAGATACAATCTGTGGAGACCACCTCCAGTAGACAGGCATGGCCCCCAGTTGAGGTATGCTACCACTCACCCATTTCAAAACTTTTCACCCAAAATTGTTACTGTCCAAAGGGAAGAGAAGGACAAAAAATGAAACAGAGTCTGAAGGAAAGACCATCCAGAGACCACCTCACCTAGGGATCCATCCCATGTGCAGACACTATTGCTGATGCCAAGAAGCTCTTGCTAACAGGAGCCTGGTATGGCTGTTCCCTGAGAGGTTCTACCAACACCTGACTAATACAGATGCAGGTATTCCCAACCAATCATCGGACTGATCACAATGAACCCAATAGAAGAGTTAGGGGAAGGACTGAAGGAGCTGAAGGGGATTGCAATAGGAATTCCCATAGGAAGAACAATATCAACTAACTGGACCCCCCAGAGCTCCCAGGGACTAAACCACCAACCAAAGAGTACACATGGAGGACCCATGGCTCCAGATACATATGTAACAGAGGATGGCCTTATCTGGCATCAATGGGAGGGGAAGCCCTTGGTCCTGTTGAGGCTTGATGCCCAGTATAGGGGAATGCCAGTTTGGTGAAGCAGGAATGGGTGAGTAGGTGGAGGAGCACTCTCATAGAGGCAAAGGGAAGAGGAGAGCAGGAGAAAAGCTAGGGGATTTGTGGAGGGGAAACTGTGGAGGGGAATATCATTTGAAATGAAATCAATAAAATGATTAAGAAAAATGTTAAGAAAAAATAATAAAAAATAAAAAGCTGAGAACAATATTATGTTTATATTTCTATTGTATTTAATTGTTTATCCCTTGACTCGTTGAACTTCTGTTTATGTTCTGTTCACATTTAACAGTAGAAGATTAAAATTCTTAGTTACTGCTGCAGAG
Source organism: Rhabdomys pumilio (assembly GCA_030674055.1). NCBI lineage: Eukaryota > Metazoa > Chordata > Mammalia > Rodentia > Muridae > Rhabdomys > Rhabdomys pumilio. The sequence continues at coordinate 114,042,447 of JANHMN010000004.1, read as the reverse complement.
TACTTCTTTCTTTAAAAACGAAAACTATCAGTGGGTGATAATAATCAAACATAGAACCTCTGGAAGAGCAGTCAGTGCTCCTAACTGCTGAACCATATCCCTAGCTCCCTGCCTCTATTTCTAAGGGCTCAGATTATAGGCATCCACCACCATGTCAGATTAGGCAATTACTTAAGATAATAGCAATACGTAAAACATCTCATTTAAGTTTTAAATTGTACTTTTAAACTTTGCTTAGTCTTTGAACCTGGTTGCAAGTTACATCTTTTGAGCATTGCAATTTTAAAAGCCACAAAATTGTGTGTGTGTGTGTGTGTGTGTGTGTGTGTGTGTGTGTGTGTGTGTGTGTATACGTGTGTACATGAGCACTCTTGTGGGTTTTGTGTGCATTCACATTTGCATATGTATATGTGTATGTATGTGTGTATATTATTGTTAAAACATTGAAGTGTGATTTTCTTAATAAGCTTGCACACAAGCATTAGGATCACACTATGATTCTTTTCTCAAGGGTGTCTGTCTCTCTGAATTCCTGTCCTTAAATCTAGAGTGTATAATAGCATTTACCTCTGCTCAGTAGATTTACTGTTTTCTCTATTCTAATGCACACTGAAGCCCTTTCCTATGTTTTGCTTTAAGACAGGTCCTCAAGGAGTTGGTGGGTGGTGGGGCTGAAGTTGATCAAAATATGTATGAATGTATGAAATTCTCAAAAATTGATAAAAATATTTTTCAAAAGAAGAGTCTCACTAAATTACTGTTTTAGTTAGTCGTCTGTTGATCTGAAGAGCACCATGCCTACAGCAATTTTTACAAAAGAAAGCTTTCAATTGGCTCTTGCTTACGGTTTCCAAGGTTTATTCTATTATCATCATGGTGGGGAACATGGTGGCAGAAAGGCAGGCATGGTGCTAGAGGAGGAGCTGAGAGTTCTACATCTTGATCTATAGACATTAGGAAAAGAAAATGACACTGGGCCTGGTTTGGACTTTCAAAACCACAAAGCCCACTCCCAGTGATACACTTCCTCCAACAAGGCCACACCTACTCCAAAAAGGTCATCCTTCTCAAGTAGTGCCACTCCCTAATGACTAAGCCTTCAAATATATGAGTCTATGGAGGTCATTCTTAGTCAAAGTACCACAATGGCCCAGTCTGGCCTTCACCTTGCCATCTTGCCTCAGTATTCAGAATAGGTGTGATTATAGGTCTATGTCACCAGACCCAGCCAAGAATCTTACTTGCTTGACCAGAAGTCCGAAGTTTGGAAGCCTGAAGGGGCTCTGCAGATTACAGGAGGCAGTATTGGGCTATCTCTCCTCATGGTCACTGCATTCTGATCATCCTATATTTGGGTAGAAGATTAGTAGCCGAAAGAGGCATAAGCCATGGATTGCTGAGAACCATCAACACGTTTCATTTTACTTAAATCTTTCATTTCCCATAAAGCATTTAGATCAATCTGAATATTGACACATGAAGTAAAAAAAGTTACAAAACTACATCAAGGGAAGCCATAGTTAGATGCAATGTAACAAGACATGATGCTAAGACATTAATGTAATATTTTCCACATTCTACAAGTACTTTCCTAAGATCCAAGCAACATTTATCTTTTAAGTAATTCCGCCAAATTTATCAGAACTACTCAACTCTTTTCCAACCATGTTGCAATTGTAAATTGGTCTTCAGATAAAATCAGTCACTTTGCCCAACTAAATTTCTTTTTAACAATTAATTTTAAAAAATTACACAAAAAGTCGATATACCAACCCTCCCATACCTCAGAATTACAAAATATCACCCATCTCTGAAAGAGACAGAGCACACACTTGCCATTCTGATATTCCTTCTTGTCTCCTGGCCATGAGCCGGTATCTACTGCTGAAGTCAGCTCAAGAAGCCATTTGTTTGTTTGTTTGTTTGTATCTGCTAGAGGCAGGACCAGAGGGCCTCAATATATAAAAATATCTCACACTCAGAAGGAGGCCCTCAGGCTTTTTTGTACCCATAGATATATTCAAAGAAGTTTAAATAAGCGTGGGAAAAGAACAACTGGAGATCTGAATTTGCCATAAGGCAAGACCTAACACAGATTTTCCTGGTTTGCCAAAGACAGATGGAATAGCAGCTTAGCTAAAGGGTCTCCTGGGCTATTCTCTCCATTGTATGCACACAACTGAGACAGTAAAAACACAAAGAGGTGGTGCTCAGGGAAGAAGTGTCTCCTTAAGAGCCAAGCCCTTGGCTGCTCATTATTCTCATCAAAAAAAACGGTAGAGTGAGGGGATTGATGTAAAATATTTCTAGGGGTCAAACATGCTCTGTGGCTACCAGTCTTCGCCCTCTGTGCATAAACAGACAGCTGGATAAAGGACAGCCAAGACTTTTTTTAAAGCACCACCTAAAAACACAGCTCTCTCTTATCCTTTGGAAAATAGCTGGCAGCAACTCACTGGATATAGCTAAGACAGAAGCAATGAAAAGATGGAGCAGCGGGAATGGCTTCCATGCGAATAAATCAGCACCACTCTCTTCTACAGAGCAAGCAGTTTCTGTTACTCCACACAAATGTAAACATGGAAGAGAAAACCAATTTTTTTAATACTCTGACTCAGCAAGAAAATGTTTATAATCATTGAATTGTCACCATGAGTGTGAAAGAGAATGTTCAATGGGCCAGAGCTTGCTGTAAAAGCCCTATAATAAGAGCTTAAATTCCAACCACAATGTAGAGGCTGGACATTGAAGGTGTGTACCCATAAGGCCAGGGTAGCAGAGATGGGTAGGTCCCAGATGGCTTTTGACCTACCAACCCAGCTGAAATAGGTCCAATGAGAGACAGAGGAAATCTCTAACCTGCACACAGACATTCAAGGGTAGACACACATGTACACTCATGTGCATGTGCCACACACACATGCATCACACGTGCACACCAAAGTTATAATATTAGAACACGTGAATGATGGTAAGCGGAGAAAAGCATTTTCTCAAAATGACTTCCATACAAGAAAAAGGCTGAGTTGTGACTTCACTGCTGTTAGTGGGAGGAGATGAATGCACAGGACCTTACTCTGTTTATCCACTCTATTTATAAAATACTCTGGAAACAAACACTTTGGCTATATTTTTTCATTTTCCTTTAAAACATTTGGCATTGCTTTAAATGACATATGAACAATGTGCATTTTAAGCCTTTTATCTAACCTCTGAAATATATCTCAAGGCGCGGGGGGGGGGGGCGGGGGTAGTGCACAGCTGTAATCTGTTGAGGTTGGGGTTGAGGCAGGAGCATGAAGAGGGAGCGGCTGCTGTGAAGCATGCAGGAAGACAAAGAGAGGGTAGGAAGTGAAGGAGGAGCAATGGAGGCAGAAGACAGAAGGAAAAGAATCTGATTAAAACAGGAACCTATTCCTATGCGGTTATCGTCATAAACCAGTTCTCAGCAGACATCTAAGGGGTGATGGTCTCTTTCAGTGAAGTTTGCAAAAGAATTCAGGAAAGCTTTGTGTAACAAAATCTTGAGTGTTTTTAGAAATATAAATTTGAGTCACGTTTTTTTGCTGTGGAACAACTGAGATTCACTATCTTCCTACTCACTGTTGCCAAGGGCAAACATTCCCAAGAGTCATCCCCTTCCTTTGGTGGTCCACTGCTGTAAACTGAGAGCAAATGCAATTCAGTCTGTTACTAGCATATGTTTAATTATAAGAAAAACTTCCCACCTTTTTCTGTCGCTTACAGCCCATGTATATGCATGTACACACTGGAAATGTAACACGTGATCTTCCCGCCAGTCAGTACCATTCTGGTGAAAGTCATTAATTCTAAAGTCTTTTCCAAGCTAGTTCCATTCATGCCACTCAACTGAAAAAGTTTTCACAATTTAATGATGTAAAATACAATACTATCTTTAAACCCAACAACCAAAATAATGTGGCTTTGTAGGCAGTAAATGATACAAAATTCAAAATTAACTCTAAAAGTAAATATTTGGAAAGAAATATATATGTTTAAGAGAAATGGCTGCAGTGATTTTACCTTACACATTAAAATAATAAAATAAAAGAAAATAAAACTTTTTCAAAAACAGACCGGGGCAATCCTCAGTACAGCAACTCATAGCACAATGAAGGGAGCTGGAGAGATGATACGGCATTAATAGTGCACACTGCTCTGGCAGAGGACTCAGGTTCAATTTCCAGCACCCATGTTAAAAAGCTCACAACTATCTAGCTCCAGGAAATCTGATGTCTCTGATTTCATTGGGCATACACATGTACATATTCACCACACATAATTAAAATAAAGAGTTGGTGGTCCATGCTTTTAATCCCAGCACTGGGGAGGCAGCAACAGGTGGGTCACTGAATTTAAGACTAGCCCACTCGACAGACTGAGTTCCAGGACAGCCAGACTACACAGAGAAATTCTGTCTTGAAAAATAAATAAATAAATAAAATATAAAATAAAATTAAGCAGGCTGGAGAGATGGCTCAGCAATTAAGAGTACTGGCTACTACTCCAGAAGAGCCAGGTTTGATTCCCAACACTCACATGGTGGCTCACAACAATCTGTAACACAAGCCCCAATAGATCCCAAGCCCTCTTCTACCGTCTACAGGTACCAGATATACACATGATGCACAGATAGCCATGCAGGCAAAGTATTCATAAACATACAAAATAAATATTTTTAATTAAAAAGCATTCATCTACCCAACTGGCCAATTAAGCAAAAGGTAAAATAAAAATAAAGCAGGGCTTTCAAAAAACATAATGTATATGAAAGCATATTACATGTATACATGAAAATGACAAAATGAAATCTATTATTTTTGTACAATTGATATGTGATAACATTTCTTTGGTTAGGCACAGTAGCACATCCCTACAATCAGAGCACTAGGGAAAGAGAAAGAAGACTTCTAAGCTAGATCCTGCGAGCTGGCCCAGCATGTTCGTCCAGCCTCTCCCTTTCTCCAAGGTTTGGTCCTAGTTGTACAGCCTGTGTGGCAACCCACCTGCTGTACATTACTCTGTCCCCAGTCCTGTTCTGAGCTGCACTTCGAGGGCATTGGGCCACTCTGGATGGTCTTTGCCAAGTACTGTTGTCATTGCACATCTTCTGTGTTTGCCCAGTCTAACCTTCACCTTCCCTACACCAGTACTGGCCTTGGTTTCATGTCCTGTGATTTGCAATACCAGGTACAATACTCAGTTGCTATAGCTGTGTGGATCCCAACATCCAGACTTGACCCTGGTTGTATAGCGTATGTGTTTGTCCAGTCTAGTGAGTCACCTAGATTCTAGCCCACCTGCACCATACCCAATAGACAGTAACCCAGCACCTACAGCTGAGGGCAGACTCAGCCTGCTGAAGTTTTGGTCCCTTACTTGCCTGCACCATACCTAACCCTCAGTCCTTGTTTAGGCATCATTGTAACATAAGTTACAGGGGAACCAATGCTTTCTTCTGGGCTTCTCACGTATATACATGGTAAAAAACATACATATGGACGAAACATCCATACATATAAAATAAAATAATTCATTTTTAAAAAAGAAGACTTGTATAAACAGCTCAATAAACTTAAAAAGAATAGCTATAAATGCCTGAATGTTGATAAAGAAAATATAAATATAAAGAAGACAATCCAGAAGGAGATAGAAATATTGGAGAGAACTAACTCAAACTGAAATAAAGATAGAATTAGATTCAAAACTCATTAGAGAACTCAGGAGAAGCCAGGCAGAGGTGGTGCATACCCTTAATCCCAGCACACAGTGGGGCAGAGGCCGGTGGATCTTTGGAAGTTGGAAGCCAGCCTGGTCTACAGAGCAAATTCTGGGACAGCAAGGGCTACACAGAAAAATCCTGTCTCAAAAAAAAAAATGTAACAAAACAAAAAAGAGAGAAAGAGAAAAAAGAAACAATCAATGAGGAAACTCTTATGAGTAGACTGGGTCAAATAAAAGATGAACTATCAAGAATTAAGTGTAAAGTCAAGGAACTAGACCAAACAAGCAACGAATATGAAACATTTTTACCAAAGCAAACATAAAGGAAAAACATTTAGAAATTTGAAGACATCATGAAAAGACAGAAAATTCTGTTAGAATAGTAGTAGATTTAGCAATAGAAACCTCAAAAGTCTGAAGACTCTGGAGCAATGTAGGCCACATTTAAAGGACATTGCCATGCTGCCTAGCTTGTACATTAACTTGACATGAGATAAAGGAAAAGGGAAGTCCAGTTGAGAACATATCCTCTCCACAAGACAGGCCTATGGTACATTCTCTTGACTGATGCTTAATGTGGGAGGGTCCAGTTCATCCCTGCACTCATGGTCCTGAGAGATATAAGAAAGCAGGCTGAGTCATGGAGAACAATCTAGTAAGCAATCTAGTAATGGCCTATCCAAAAGCTCCTGCCTCCAGGTTCCTGCCCTGTTTGAGTCCCTGCTCTGATTTCCCTCAGTGGTAAACCATGCTATAGAACTGTACTGAAATAAACTCTTTTCTCCCCAAGTTGATTTTGGTCATTGTGTTTTCTCACAACGGTAGAAACCCCAAGAGAGATGCCAACCTATATTATTGTGCCCAGCAAAACTGTCTGCTGTTTGAATGAGAAGGAAAAACTTTCCACAGTACACAGGACCAAAGAATTCACATTCATCAGATTATCCCTATTGAGAACACTAGAAGCAATACTTCAAACTGAAGGAGGAATAAACATAGACAAGAGATTCTGCATAGAAAACAAAAGAAGTTCTAATCACTGAAACACAAAATAAGACTGAGTATACAAATAGCAAAAAATCATAAAAATAATTAAAAATAACACACTTTTAATAACTTTAAGTATTAATCGGTTTAAGTGCCAAATTAACAGACACAAACTAGGAAAATGGATTAAAAACAAAATCATCTATCTGTTTACTAAAAGAAATTCATCTTAACTTTGAAGTCAAGTACCACCCTAAAGTGGAAGGATGGAAATAAACTATTCTAAGCAAACGAGACCAAGAAGCAAACAGGTACTACTATCCTAATAGCAGAAATAGACTAACGAAATAGACTTCAGACTAAAACTAAGAAGAAGAAACAAAGATGGACATTTCATTCCAGTCAAAAGAAGAATTAACCAAGAAGACATTACAATCCTAAACAAATATGCAGCAAACTCTGAAGCCCCTAATTTCATAAAAAGCATACTACTAGAATTTAAGACACATATTAAATCCAAATCAATAATAATAGGTTATTTCAATACCTACATTCACTAATACACAGGTCATCTAAACAAAAACTAAAGAAAGATCATAATAAAATGTTATCATAAGACTTGATGTGCCAGGGTAGGGGGATAACCGGTGTGGGGTGGGTGGGAACCTCCACTCTCTCAGAGGAGGGCAGGGATGGAGGCATTGTTACTGTTTGCCATGCTTAGCTTTTTTATTTTTACACCTGAACTTGAACATAATGTTTTACCATGCCACTTCCCCATGAAGACATCTGGTCTTGGCAAGTAGTTTACTCAAACACAACTAACTGCATCCTGGTAAATGTGGTCCTCAATCACCACCATTGAGGATGAAGCAGGATGCATGATAGGAAGCTAACCCAAGGGCACTAGTCCATGTGCTAGAAATAGACTGACTCAGCCTTTCAACTAAAGTGATTTGAAGGCACAAAATTGTGCCAAAAGATGGGAGAGAGAAAACCAAAGTTCTCTGTTGTCTGGAATGAATAGATCTGGTAAAATTGATAGGTGAGTCTTCAGAAATGAAACTAAGGCCAAAGCAAACAAGCAAATCAAAGTGCTGACTTACTGTCTTTAAGACAGCAGATTCTTAAATATTGACCATTAAAGCTCAACTTTACTGTTCTTTAAAGAAATAGTTGAGCTGCAGAGATGGCTCAGCAGTTAAGAGCACTGACTGCTCTGCCAGAGGTCCTGAGTTCAATCCCCAACAACCACATGGTGGCTCACAACCATCTGTAATGAGATCCAATGCCCTCTTCTGGGGTCCTAAGACAGCTACAATGTACTCATATAAATAAAATAAATAAACCTTCAAAAAAATTAGTCTAGCCAGGCAGTGGTGGTATATACCTTTAATTCTAGCACTCTGGAGACAGAGTAAGTGGATCTCTGTGTTGAGGCCTGCCTGGTGTGTACAGAGAAAGTTCCAGGACAGCCAGGGCAACACAGAGAGAGAAGGAGAGAGAGAGAGAGAGAGAGAGAGAGAGAGAGAGAGAGAGAGAGAGAGAGAGAGAGAGAGTAAACTGAATTAGGTATGGTTAAAGTTACTAGTCTTTGTTAACCAGTTGGAGATGTCCCTGAAACAAATGACCTCTGCGTCAAAAATATAAATAAATATTAAAAAATACTGTTACTCTACCCTTCCTCTTGGTAAGTACTTTTGAGTTAAGAACAGTGATTAACTATGTTTAATTGTATGATCACAAAGTACTTGGCCACAGAAACATTTTGGACATGATCTCCATCCTGGTCCATTTGGATTTCTCTAACGAAGTGCATAGGCTTGTGATCAATAGGGATACTTCTCACAGGTCTGAAGGATGAGAGGTTAAAAGTATCCAGTCAGCCAGTTCTGAAGACCCTTTGCATCCCACAGACTGCAGACTTCTAATTTCATCTCATGTTGTTGGGAAGAGGATGGAGAAGCCCTCAAAGATTCCTTGTAAAATTAGAGCTCCCCAGGCCATGGTGGATCCCACCTTTAACCTCAGCACTTGTGAAGCAAAAGCAAATGAATTTCTGTGAGTTTGAGGCCAGTTCCATCTACACTGTGTGTCTGAGGACCACATAGTGAAACATTGTCTTAAGAAAGAAAAACAAAAACTTACCCCTAAATTAGTTCCTCAAACTCCTTTCTAAACGCTGGAAGTCAGGATTTCAGCATACGGATTTGGAAGTAATACAAACATCAAGTTTACTCCAACATCTTTTAAACATCTCATGAAATCACGGACAATTTGAGCTATTTCAATTTCTATTCCTCTGGCAAATTACATAGGCTTCTCATGTCACCCAAGTTAAGTGTGTAAAGCACAACTCAAGCAAGGCACTATGTACTGTGTGTTTTGAGCCAGGAAAAGATCACAAGTTTAAAGGAGCTGGAGAGATGGCTTAGCAGTTAAGAGCACTGACTGTTCTTCCAAAGGTCCTGAGTTCAATTCCCAACAACCACATGGTGGCTCACAACCAACTGTAATGGGATCTGATGCACTCTTCTGGTATGAGTCTGAAAGATAATAATGTACTCGTATAAATAATAATAATTTTTTTAAAAGATCACGAGTTTACCTCAAAACTTATGTACTTGACCCACATACTCACAGAAATTAACTTGGCTACTGGTCAGGCCAATGACAATTCCATGTCCAAGTCAGAGAAGTAGAGGCAACCTAGAATCTACATGTGGTACAAAAGAACTAGCAATACCTGATACCTCCATTGACTCTTCTTTCACAAAGGACTCCAGGAATCCAAGGGAAGCTTCCAAGTCTAAAGGATCAGTGATTTCCAGAGGACATGGAAATGTATAAGGTTCTTGTTATCAAGCTATAGTTAAGGACTGAATTACATGCCTGCAAGAGAAACCATACCACACATTTGAAAACCTGACCGAACTCCAAAATAGAAAAGAACTTTATCTAAGAAGCAATACTGGTACTTAAATGTGCCTAGGACACCAAGTTTATGGAAAGATAAGCAAAAGCTGACTCTGGAACAATAATGTTCAGCAAAATAGCTGCTGTGTCCAAATCCAGAAAAGGTAGCCTTATTCTAATGTGCACAAGTTTGCATGGTATCCTTCTCTCCTCATGAGTGGGCTCAGGTGGTGAAGAGTCAGCACAACAGTGAATGGCATCAGTGGCTCTAACTATGGCCACATTAAATGGAGAAAGACAACAGAATATCTACTAACATTTTGAAATTGCTATTTATTTCTTACAAAGAAATGGGGGAGGGGCTGTTGTTACACCTCAGTAATTCTTTTGAAAGATTCATATCTATTCTTCCTTTCTTTCTAAGCCTTGTTAACTCAGTCTCTTCTGTCCCATTCAGCTCTTGGAAGACAATGACTGGCTGTGGAAATAGCTCAGTAGAAAAAGTACCTACTACTCAAGCATGAGGAACTGAGTTCAGATCTTCTGCACCTTATAAAAAGCCAAGCATAGGATGCATTCCTGTAAACAGTCCTGAGGAGGCCAAGGGTTCACTGGAAGATCCTTGGAAAGAATGGATCCCTGAAGCTCACTAGCCGTCTAGTCTTTCCAAATCAGTGAACTCCATGTTCAATGAGAGACCCTATCACCCTGTGGTGAACTTGCCAAGGAAGTGGAAGTGGCTCTTGCAACAGCACCTCTCCCTGAGGGTTTGTACAACTAACACTCAATAATGGAGGGAGCGATATTTTCTTCAGTGTCACACTAGTAAGGTGCCCAAGTTCCTGTAAGTAAAGTCTTACCCACACCTGAGTAAACAACTCTAGAGAAACTCATTTAGTTGCAGAAGGAAAAGAAAGAAAGCCTGAAAGTAGAAATGGGACTAGTTGGAAAGAAGACAATAGGAGTAAGAGAAGAGCGAGAAGGTAAAGTGGGTGTTTTTGTACATGTATCAAAATCGCATAGTAAAAGTTATTACATACAATTAATATATGCTGACAAAATCATTTCAAATTAAATAAGTAATTCAGAATACTATAAAGAAAAACACTAATATCAACCTCTGGCTTCTATGCACAGGCACCCATAGACACATGCATATAATGTACATCACTAACATTTTGGGATTGAGAGAGGGAAAGGGGAGAGAGGGAGGAAGAGAGGGAAGGAAAGAGGAAGAGAGATGTGGAGAGAGATAGAGAATGCAAAATAGAACAGAAGCATGAAACTAGCCAGCATTTCTTATACAAGGGAATAGATCAATTTAAAAGCATCTGGCATATATTCACCTGGCAGTAAATCCTGCTCTGTGGAGTCACTGACATATAACATTGATCAAGTCACCTCTATCCATTGTCCTTCTGTTTATTAATCACCTATTGCCTGCTCGATACAGGCAAATATCAAAACATTAGCATTACGAGGTTGATATAAAAAGACTAAAGCAACTGTATGGTCTGGAAAACTTGGAGTGTAATTAGATAGGCAAGAAGTTACAGAATACACTGAGTAATAAACAATATAAGCATCACTAACTCCAAAAAGGAGAAGAAGTTCTTCCTGAAAAGTAAATACAGAAACCATAGAAAATTACAATAGAGAGTTCTCTTGAATCACCCCCTTCACAGTGTAGGCTTGGTGTGTGAGTTGGATGTGGTCCAGGCCTACCCTGCTCTGTTCTACTAGTTGGTTTTCCTGTCAAGATGACTAAGGAAGTGCACCGTGGAGAGGAAGAGGAGTTCAGATATTCTGCACCTTTTAAAAAGCCAAACATAGGATGCATCCTATGCAGTCCTGAGGAGGCCGAGGGTTCACTGGAAGATCCCTGGAGCTCACTAGCTCACCTTTGCCTTTCAGAAATCGATCAGCTCATATCCCTCATCGTCAATACTTTCTATTTAAACAAGGAAAATTTCCTTTGGGAGTTGGTCTCTAATGCTTCTGATGCCTTGAACAAGAATCACTACAAGAGCAGGAGCACACACTGACTTTGGTGGACACGGGCATTGCCATGACCAGGACTGACCTCATATATAAGTTGGGAGCCACTGCTAAATCTGGCATGATGGCATTCATGGAGGCTCTCCAGACTGGTACAGGCATCTCCATGACTGTCAGTTTGGTGTTGGATTCTATTCAGTCTGTCTAGCGTCAGAGAGAGTGGTTACGAGCACAAAGCACAATAATGAATGAGCAGTATGCCTGAGAGTCTTCTGCTGATGGATCTTTGACCGTCCATGCAGACCATGGTGAGCACATTGGGTGAGGTACCAAAGTGATCAATCCTTCACCTCAAAGAAGACCAGGCAGACTACAAAGAAGACCAGGCAGACTACTTAGAGGAGAGGAGGGCCAAGGTTGTCCTGAAGAAACACTCACAGTTCATAGACTATCCCATCACCCTCTACTTGGAGAACAAAGGAAAGAAGATCAGTGATGATGAAGAAGAGGAAGAGAAAGATGAGAAGGAAGAAGATAAGGATGGTGAGGAAAAGCCTAAGATTGAAGGTGTGAGATCAGATAAGGAAGATGACAGCAGCAAAGATAAGAAAAGAAAACAAAGAAGATTAAGGACAAATACATTGGTCATGAGGAGTTAAATAAAACTGAGTCTATTTGAACCAGAAACCCTGATGACATCACTCAAGTGGAATATGGTGAATTCTATAAGATCCCCATCTATAAGATCATCAATGATAGGGAAGGTCAATCAGCAGTCAAGCACTTCTCTGTAGGTCACTTGGAACTCAGGGGATTGTTCTCCATTCCTTAGCAAGCTCCCTCTGACCTTTTCAACAACAAGAAGATCAACATCAAACTATATGTCCATTTTGTGTTCATCATAGACAACTATGATGAGCTAATAACTGAGTATCTCAACTTTATCTGTGGTGTAGTTGACTCCAAGAACCTGCCCCTCAACATCTCCCAAGATATGCTCCAGCAGAAAAAGATCCTGAAAGTCATGCCCAAATCATTGTGGAAAGGTGCCTTGAGCTCTTCTCTGAGTTTGGCTGAAACCAAAGAGAACTACAAGAAATTTTATGAGGCATTCTCCAAGAATTTAAAGCTTGGAATCCATGAAGATTCCACTAACCACCAGTGCCTCTCTGAGCTCCACTATCACACCTAGAGATGAGATGACTTCCCTGTCAGAGTATGTGTCTCGAACGAAGACACAGAAGTCCATCTACCATATCACTGGTGAGAGCAAAATGCAAGTGAATAAATGTGCCTTTGTGGAGAGTGTGTGGTAGCAGGGCTTTGTGGTGGTGAATATGATTGAGCCTATTGATGAATACTGTGTACAGCAGATCAAGGAATTTGATGGAAAGAGCTTGGTCTCAGAGTCTAAGAAGGACCGAGGGCTATCAGAGGATGAGGAAGAGAAGACAATGGAAGCGAGCAAGGCAAAGTTTGAGAATCTCTACACGCTTATAAAGGAGGTCTTAGACAAGAAGGTTGAAAAGGTGGCAGTCTCTTCTAGGCTTGTCTTTACCTTGCTGCACTGTGACAAGCACATATGGCTGAACATCCAACATGAAGCAGACCTGAAGGCCCAGGCACTATGAGACACCTTTACAATGGGCTACATGATGTCCACAGAGCACCTAGAGATCAAATCTGACCACTGCATTGTGGAGACCCTGAAGCAGAAGGCTGAGGCAGATAAATATGACAAAGCTGTTGTTTGACCTCGTGGTGCTGCTACCTGAGACAGTTCTGCTCTCCTCTGGTTTCTCACTTGAGGATTCCCAAACCCACTCTGACTGTATCTACCATATGATCAAACTACGCCTAGGCGTTGTTGAAGATGAGGTGACAGCAGAGGAGCCCAGAGTTGCTGTTCCTGATGAGATTTCCTGACTTGACTTCAGAATGATGAGGATGCTTCTTGCATGGAAGAAGTGGATTAGAGACCTCCTGGGAAGCCCATGCCCTCTGTTCCCTGTGGCTTCCCCAGCAGCCTCAACTGGCCCTGACCACAGAGCAGCCTGCCCTTGGCTCATGTCTAGAGGATCTTGCTTATCCTGTACTTGTGCCTTAAGGCAGGAAAAATAGTCTCCCACAAAATAGCAGGGCTGGGCATTGTGTATGGGGTTCTTGTTTGCTTTATTTTGTTCTAAAATTAAAAGAATACAAAATAAAAAAGATGCAGTTTTACACAAACAAAAATTATAATAGGCATTTCTGCTGGAATAGCTGGTCTTATAAAAACATTGCTATGTTCACATATTCCATAACTCAAGTGAAAATGGGAGGGGGAAAGAAGGTGAGAAAAAAAACAGCTGCCTCCCTCCCTCTGGCATTGGGCAAAGAATCACTTTGTTGGTGGTTGTTTTCTTGTTTCAGTCAGGGGCAGAGCAGACAGCAGTCCTTTGTTCATCCTAGCTTGATGCCTGGCTTGGTGGCCAAAGCTATTTTATACCTAGGACTCACAAAAATAAAATAAAATCGAGGTAGTGCAGGAGGAGGAAGATAGACAGAGGCCTGTGTTCTACCACACCATGTGATGCTGGTGAGAAAAGACACCCACAGACCTTTTCTCCACCTCACAGAACAGGCCAAGCTGTAAGCACACATTTGCTGTTACATCACACAGCATAAATGGAGGATGTCACCCAGGGGGTCTGCCAGCCATGTAGCCAGCCTGCAGCAGAAGCAAGCACAATATGCAAAAATGTAGTGGACAAATGGGAGAGAGAGAGAGAAGCATAGCAGCTTGAGCGTTATGAAGAGAGATGGAACTGGAGTCTCAAGGGTGGAGAGGAGTAGCCTGTTGCGAGTGGCCAGCCCTGCCACCTGGGCCCACTGTGAGATCCCAGCCCAAGCTGCCGCTGAGGGCCATGTCTAGGTCTGTGGCTATACAACAGCAGGTGTCAGTGTTGATGTCTGTGGCACCTAACACCACTAGAGAACATGGGAATATTCCTAGCCATGGCAGCTATGGGGACCACATGGATGTCCAGGGACTCTGCAGAACTAGCCCTGCCTCTCACTGGCTGTGGTACTCTGGAAAGCTGACCACCTCTCACCAGCTGCAGCACTCAGGCCCTGTACCTCAGACAAGCTGGTCCTGGTGGTCGGGTGTGGGTGAGCTGGTCCTGAGAGTGCAAGAGTTGGGAAAGCTGACTCCAGCAGGCCAGAAAGCTGCCCAAAGTGTCCTAAACTTGGGAGAGCTGGCAGTGCCCCTTATCAGCTGCAGCACTCAAGAGAGCAGGCCCTGCACTTCACCTGGACAGCATAGCAGAGCTGACCCTTGTGGAGGGGTTCCAGGTGAGCTGGCCCCAAGGGTATGTGCAAGAGAGAGCTGGCCCTGCCACTCGTCTGCCACGAAATGGCCTGAGGGAGGGAGGTGCCCTCCACCCCATTGCCACTGAAGGCAGTCAGAAGAACTGACCCTAGTGGTCTTGAGAGTGGGTAAGCTGGCCCTGCCCCCTTACTGGTTGTAAGACTCCGGGAGAACAGGACCCTACACCTTACCTGCACAACATAGTAGAGCTGGCCCTGATGGCACCAGTGAGCCAACCCTGGGGTATGAGAGTGGGAGAGCTGGCCCAGCCCCTCATAGGCTGCATCCCCACACCTTGACAGTGGAGCTGGCTCTGGAAACATGAATGGAGAAGAGTTCCCTGCCTCCTGCTGATGGTGGCACTGGGCAGCCTAACAGGAGCAGTGAGGTAGAACCCTGGTGGTACAGATCAGGGAGATCCAGCACACTGAGCAGCTCAGGTACCACCCAGGCCAAATCCGGGGCTCTGACTTAGCCCACCCCGAAATCTCTATCATCTATGAATGGTTGGGACGTGCGAAAGGGTCAGTCCTGCTGTTCCAAATCTGGACAATCCCCATGACACAGGACAACAACAGGGAAATCAGGAGGATTACAACAAAGCACAGAAAGCCATGGCATCCTGGAAGCTGTGCTGTGCTTTGTTGTTATTGGTGGGGTGGTGCTGGTGATGGTGGTGGTGGTGGTTTTTTTTTTTTGTGTGTATGTGTGTGTGTGTGTGTGTGTGTGTGTGTGTGTGTGTGTGTCTATGTGTGTGTTCATTTGGCAGAAGGAGGTTGCAAGAGCAAAGGGTGGATGTGAAGGAATTAGGAGATGAGTGGATCTAAAATGCACAATGTGAAACTCACAAGAAATTAATAAAAGGCTTTGAAAAAACAGCTGGTTTAATGTGGAACAATAGGAAAGGGTTTCCTGAAAGGCTGAGTGTGAGTTAAGTCTGCATAGGACATTCTAGAGTGAGGGTCTGAAAGCCAATACTGTGTGTTGGGCACAGAGCAGATACTCTGTGGAATTCTGGAGGCAGTTGTGAAGAAAGCAATGGATGGAACCAAGCAGGAAACAGTTCATGAAGAAGACGGAGCCATAGGGTGAGAGGCTGCAAAACTAAGTCCTTAAACACCAACTCCAAAAGTTTTGAACTAAAAATTCCAATTATTTAAAAAAAAAAAAAAAAACCTTCAGACATCATCTAAGATAATTCCTAATCAAGAAAACACACACAAATCTAAGCCCTAGAGCCTTAGCCAGAAGATTTTTTCTGCAGGAGAATGAAAATCTCCCATCTCTCATGAAAAATAGCGACTCAGAGTATCCTGCTTGTAAAGACATCACTGTTCTATTACTAACCCTGGAGATGTTTAAAAAAGTAAGATGTCATCCCTCCTCTGGGCCAGGCTGTAAGGGCCCAGGATAGACTGGTATTTGTGTCACTGATATTCAGAAAAGATGACACCCATTGGTTCCAAGGTT
The DNA here is from genome assembly GCA_030674055.1 of Rhabdomys pumilio. Taxonomy (NCBI): domain Eukaryota; kingdom Metazoa; phylum Chordata; class Mammalia; order Rodentia; family Muridae; genus Rhabdomys; species Rhabdomys pumilio. The sequence continues at coordinate 114,025,979 of JANHMN010000004.1, read as the reverse complement.
ACCATCACCTTAATCCAACAGACTCCTAAAAAACGGAGTCTGTTCATATAAGCATTTTACTTTGGTGATAATGTCTGCATGAATCTCTCCAAGTTGCTGTCAATAGGACTGGAATTGATGTCAAGGTTTGACATTAGTGTCACATCCAGAAGGGATCCTAGCCTTACCAGGTGAAACACTCAAGCAGACTTTAACCAAAATGTATAATCGTGGATTTTGCCATTTCCCTGGTAAAAATTTGGTCATAACTGAACCATGTTTAGCATACTTATTAAATTTAAAAAAATTGAAGTTTCAAAGATAGTTATAAGGATGGGGTTTTTATTATTCTTTATTGTTTGTTCATAAGAAGTCCACATAGCAGGACATAGAAAAATCCATCTTCTTGGCAGATAGTTCTAAGATTCCCACAAAACACATCACTCCCTGGACTGTCATATAATAGTGACTATTGGGAGAGGGATCAAATAGGCACTGTATTGTCAATCGAGAGAATTCCATACTGTGAAGGACTTCCCTGCTGGTTACAGGCTGTTTAGCAGAATCCTGACCTCTAGTTACTAAAGGCCAGTAGCATCTTCCCTTCCCAGTTATCCAACCAAAATCATCACCAGATGTTACAGAACACCGCCTCTCTTCCAGAGAGTGAAATTTTTCTCTACTTGAAAGCCAGATATATAAAAAAAAGAAAAAAAAAACTTAGATTCTAAACTCCTCTGGGCTCAGCATTCCAAGCATCTTTTTAAAGTGATGGTCGCTATCCTGGCTTCTGTCCATGTGAAATCTGCTATTTGTTACGATCTCTTCAGAGGAAAGTGTGAATGCCCTGTTTCTTGACAAATGACTTTAATTATTAGATTGTACCACAATGTGTATCAAAGTACAAGGGCAAAGCCTTAGCGCTGCTGTCAAGACAACCGATGCCTCTCCAAGCAAAGGAAAAATCAAAGACTTGTAGGATGCCAGTTGAGTAGAATCTGAAGCCAAAGGAGAGTGCTGTGGCCACAGCTGAGCACCTGGTACTTTGTGGAGGAGCTGAATACTCAAGAAAATTGAGACTTCAAATGAGCTTCCACCTAACAAGCTGCAATTTTGTTTCACTGGGGCGAGAGGAGAGGACAAGTTGGAGAAGAAACCAGGGGAGAATTCAACTGACAGTCCATTTGCTAATTCAGTGAGGAGTTCAAGACAATCTTCAGAATGCCGCAAGACAAAAGTGTCATTATCTGTAATTACTGCTTACCAGTAGCTCGGATTGATAGCAAGCTTCCTCACCAATCTTACCCCGCCATTATGAGAAGAGGCGATTAAACTAATTAACAAATCAACTTTTCTGTGGAACGTTGGACTCAATAGCAGAAAATAATGAAAAAAAAAAAAGGCTAGCTTATTTGGAGAGACGAGATGAAATAGAAATCTGAAGCAAACAGTGCTATGGACGGAAAGCTAAAATAACCAGCAAATGTATACATTGTAGCAAAAAAATCAAATGAGCCTCGGGAATTATGAGGCCATACCATCAAAACCACACTTAAATTGAAGGTGTTTTCTCACGTCAATTGTGCACTCCTGCACATGTACAAAAACAAAATATAAAAATAATAGCACATTTACAGAGAAGTTAGACTCTCAACAGCTTCACATATCTTGGAAACTAACAAACAACCACAAAAAATCCTACTTTTGCTATAAAGTCGTTTTATAATAAAAGGAAAACACGTTCCCCTCAGTGGCCCCATTCTTCAGTGGAAAATGCCTAGACAGCCCCTGGTAATCACCATACTACCCAGAGCTATCTCTAATCTGAGGCACTTCACAGATATGTTCCATAAGTGTGCTTGATAGTTTTATGTCAATTTTATACAATCTAAAGTCATCTGAAAGGAGCGAATCTTAGTTAAGAAAATACCTCCATAAGATTTGGCTGTGGCCAAGCCTGTAGGGTATTTTCTTATTAATGATTGAGGAGCAGTGGCAGCCCACTGTGCACGGTGTCATCCTTGGGCTGGTGGTCCTGAATGCTATAAGAAAGACATGATCAGCAAGCCAGTAAGCATCACCCCTCCATGGCCCTGCATCAGCTCCTGCCTCCAGGTTCCTGCCCTGTTTGAGTTTCTGTCCTGAGTTCTCTTGCTGATAAACAGTGATATAGAAATGTAAGACAAATAAATCCCTTCTTCTCCAAGTTGCTTTTTTGATTGTGGTGTTTCATCGCAGCAATGGGAACCCTAGCTAGAACAATGAGCATCTGTGGTAGTTCTGTCCAGTAAAGTCTCCACAGCCAGCTTCGTGGCTACCAACCACTTGAAACACGGTCAGTGAGATATGGAGCTGCATTTTTAATTTAACTTCAATCAACTTCAACTTAAAAACTGATGCTCGTTTCAATTACTGGAAAACTTAAATATGTATGGAGTAACTACTATTTATTCAGCTATAAATTTTATAAAATCCAAATGGGGGAAGAAAATCTAAATAAAGAAACCTTTAGTGTTTAACGTTTAATTAAATTAAATATCTAAATATCTGCTAGTTAAAGTAAAAAATATATCAGATCTCAAAGACTTGATATTAGACAATGTAAGATATATCCACTACATATATTCACATCATATATTCACTACATGTTTAATATATTTCATAATTTTGAATTAAATATAATGTATTATTAAATATAAATACCTTTTTCTTTTTTGGTGTTTGTTTGTTTGTTTGTTTTTCAAGACAGGGTTTCTCTGTGTAGCCCTGGTTGTCCTGGAACTCACTCTGTAGACCAGGCTGGCCTCAAATTCAGAAATCCACCTGCCTCTGCCTCCCAAGTGCTGGGATTAAAGGTGTGCGCCACCACTATCAGCTACCTTTTTCTTTTTAATTAATTGTTTTATTTGCATTCCAAATGTTGCCTCCCTTCCTGGTCATCCCTCCAAGAGTTCTTCATGCCATCCTCCTCTCCTTTGCCTCTCAGAGGGTACACCCCACCCCTACTTCCAACACCCAACCACCCACTTTCCCACCCCACCCCCACCTCATCCTGCATCCCCTTTCTCTGGGGCAGCAAGTCTCTGAAGAATTAGGTACATCTTCTCCCACTGAGACCGGACAAGGCAGTCCTCTGCTCCATATGTACGGGGAGCCTCGAGCCAGCCCTGTGTGCTCTTTGGTTGGTGACTTCGTCTCTGGAAGCTCCCTGGAGTCTGGGTGAGTTGATACTATTGGTCTTCCTATGGTGTTCAATTCCCTTCAGCTCTTTCAGTCATTTCCCTTACTCTTCCATAGGAGTCCCCGACCTCAATCCAATGGTTGGCAATAAGTATCTGCATCTGTAAGTCAGCTGCTGGTAGAGTCTCTCAGAGGACAGCCATACTAGGCTCCTGTCTGCAAGCACAACATACCATCAGTAATAGTGTCCAGGTTTGATGCCTGCACATGGGATGGAACCCAAATTGGGTAAATCTCTGGATAGCCTTTCCTTCAGTCTCTGCTCCATTTTTGTCCCTGTATTCCTTTTAGACAGAAACAAGTCTGTGTCAAGTTGAAGGTGGGTTGGTGACTCCATTCCTCCACTGGGGGACATGTCTATCTACTGGAGATGGTCTTTTCAGGCTCCATCTCTTCGCTGTTGGGCATTTTGGCTAAGGTCACCCCCATTGAGTCCTGAGAGCCTCTCATCTCCTGGGTCTTTGGAACTTTCTAAAGATTCCCCTTCCACCCCACCCCTACACCTGCATATTTTCATTTATTCTTCTGACCCCACTGGGCTTCTCTCCTGTCTCCCCCATACTTGATCCTAACCTCCTTTTCTCTTTACCCCTCCTACACAGGTCCCTCCCTCCCTCTGTCTCCCATGATTATTTTGTTCCTTCTTCTAAGTGAGATTGAAGTATCACACTTGGGCTTGTTGAGCTTCCTACAGCAATTTGTGAAATGTATTATGGGTATTCTGTATGTTTTGACTAATATCTACTAATCAATGAATACATACCATGTATATCCTTTTGGGTCTAGGGCACCTCATTCAGAATATTTCCTAGTTCCATCCATTTGCCTGCAAAATACATGATGTCCTCATTTTTAATATCTAAATAGTATCCCATTGTGTAAATGAACCACGTTTTCTGTATCCATTCTTCAGTTGACTTTTTGTCAACTGGACAGTGATGGTGCACACCTTTGACCCCAGAACTTGGAAGGCAGAAGCAACCAGATATCTGAGTTTGAAGCCAGCCTGATCTACAGAGTTCCAGGACTGCCAGGGCTACACAAAGAAACAATTTCTTGGTGGGGGGGAGACAGGAAGAAACTGTTAACAATCAGAAATGACATCAATAAGGAAACAAGAAAGAAAACCAACAAAGTACAATCACCCATGAGTAAACCATGGATATTTATTTCTATTTCAGGGGTACCTGAGTATCTGCTGTTATCTGTTGTTAACTCCATAAGTATGTATTTATCATGTACCACAAGCTAAAAATATATGTGCATTCTGGGATGGCTAAATTAATCTAATTATAATATGCATTACCTCATGTACTCATCAATTTTTCTAATGAGATAGTAGATTTAAAATCTACTCTCCATTTTAGTTATTTTCATAAGCACAACACATTCTTACTAACAATAACTTTCACAGTTTGAATCTAGATAAGTCCTCCAGACTCATGTGTTAAAAACTTGCTTCCCAGTTAGAGGCATCATTTTGGAGACAGACTGAGGAGATGGAATGTAGCTGGAGAAAATACATCACAAAGAGGAGTATGTTTGGAAATGTTTACCTCTTCCCCACTCTTTTCTCCTTGCTCTGCTCCCATTTGCATACAGACAGCCTCTGTGGCATGCCCTTGTCTCTGTGAGCCCTTTGCTCAGAATTAGAACCAAAAGCTATAAAAATGAAAGCTTTGAAATTATGAGCCAAAATTTTTCTTCTTCTCCTGAAGTTATCTCTAAAAGATATTGCAATGTTGAAAAAACTAATAGAAATCTGTTACTGTTGGTATGACCATTGTTATGATTAAACCTGACCATTGGTCATTAAGCCTTTGGAACATATTTGTGGAGGGAATTGGGCTTTGGATGGAGAAATGAGGTAGCAAAAGCCTAAAATGGAGCTATGAATGGAGCTGAATGGGTGATTCAGGTGGGAGCTTAGCAGATCAGAATGTCAATTTGAAGGCTGGCAGCAAAGACTGTGACCATGAAGTTCCAGGTAGAAACAAGAACTCCGGTGAGACTGGACTGGAGGATATCCCTCTTACATTCTGCCAAAGAACTTGTCTACACTTTGCCTATGTCCTGAGACTTGGTACTGACACTGAGTGAAAGGTGATTGTCTAACTGATCTGGCAGAGTCCAGGATTCAGGATATGACATGATTATCACTACCTGCCTTTAGCCAGGTGTATTTGTTGACAACTTGACACAACCTAAAATCAACCCCTATTGCTATAAAAGAACACGGAGGCTTGGAAGGAAAAAAAAGTAGAAGAGAAAAACTTGCAGTTTGATCAGGAAATTTAACGTGAACTTGAGGCTAAGGAAATCATAATGTTTGAAGAGATTAGACATTAAAAAGAAGCCCAAAAACCTGGCAATGGTGAAGTATGCCTTTAATCCCAGCACTCGGGAGGCATAGGCAGGAAAATCTTTGTGAGTTCAAAGACAGCTGGGTCTACAGAGTGAGTTCCAGGACATCCAAATCTACACAGAAAATCCCTGTCTCAGAAAAGAAAAGGAGGAGGAAGAGGAGGAGGAGGAGGAGGAAAAGAAGGAGGAGAAAGGGGGAGGAGGAAGAAGAGGCAGCCCAAAATACTTTGCATTGGCACAACAGAAAGGGTTCCTCAAAGGCATTTTAGGAAATGGCAAGACTCCACACGTTACAAACTGAAGGGGAATAAGAGTATAAACTCATTTGAAAGGCTCTTCTTTGAGAAAAGAGCATGTCTGAGTCACCTCTAGGCTTATCCTGCTTACACAGGACCACCTAGGAACTTGTTTCTCCAAGATTCATTTTACCATGAGTGAAAGGCAAAATGAATGGTTACCTTGCAGCAACCCACATGCAAGGCCATTATCCAAGAGTTCCAAATACCAGTCAGATTTGCAGTAGTCTCTGGCACTGTTCATGGAATAATAGTTTTGCAGGCAATTAGAATTCAATAATTAAGGAGTAATAGAGACTTCACCCAGATTTTAAAGAGAGTCTGTAAGACCAGTGAATATGTGACAGTGTCAGAGACCCTGCAGGCAGTACAATGTAAAGGTACAATGTGTAAAGCTGTGAGGATGACATCTCTATGGTAACGAAGAGACCCTAGGGAATTAAAAACTGAAACGTTCACTGAGAGCACACAGATGATAATTACAGCTAGCCCACAAAGAGGTCAGACTCCAGACATAGAGCTACAAGACCTAGTGTTGGATCTATGGGATCTCAGCCTTTCTCTGGTAGAATTCCTTCTTCCTATTCTCCTATTGAGTGAGACTATTCATTCTTTGGAATTGTAATATATAAATTTCTTTTGATTTTTCAGGAGGTTGCATCTAAAAGGTTAGTTTGGGTATGAAAAGAAACTTTAACCTTGGACTTCTGAATATTAAAACCACTAAAGATTGGGGCTGAAGAAATAGTTACTGGTGCAGAGGGCCTGAATTCAGTTCCCAGCACTCACATGGCGAGTCACAGCCATCCTAACTTCAGTTTCAGGAGATTCCATGCCCTCTACTGACCTCAGTGGGCACTAGGAATGCATGCAGTACACATACAGACATAAAAATAAAATAAATATTGAAAAACTCACTAATACTTTTTGCAAAGTCTTGCATTTTTATGAGATGGCTATGAGCCAGAAAGTGCCTTTTGAATCTGAAGTGTTCCATAGGCTCATGTTAAATTTTTTATCCACAGCTGGTATGGATCTCATTTGGGAGGAAATTTAGGAAGTAGGACCTAATTGATACTGGGGAATATTGTTGAAAGTCAGCTGGTTTTCTTAATCTGTTCGAGTTTAGTTTCTATTGCTGATAGAAGAGGAGGAGGAAGAGGAGGAGGAGGAGGGGGAAGAGGGGAGGAAGAAAAAGAACGACAGTAACAACAAGAAGAACAAGAAGAACAAGAAGAAAAACACTGTTATCAAAATAATTTAAGAAGCAAATAGTTTATTTAGCTTTTACTTCCTAGTAATAATCCATTATTGAGGGAAATTAAAGCAGAAATATATTTTTTAAATTTTCTTTGAGGCAGGTGTTTCTCCATGGCTGTCCTGGAGCTCGCTCTGTAGACCAGGCCTGGCCTCGAACTCATAGAGATATGCCTGCCTCTACCTCCTGAGTGTACTATCACCACCCAACATCAAAACAGAAACTTAAAGAGGATTTAATGCAAAAGTCACAGAGAGAAAACAATGGCCCGTGCTCACCCAGCCTTCTTTTTTATTATTAAATTATGTATGTATGTATGTATGTATGTATGTATGTATTTAATTTATTTATATTCCAAAAATTTCCCCACTTCCCAGTCCCCCTTCTCCAAGTTCTTCACCCCTTAACCTTCCCCGCCTCTGAGAGGGTGCTCCACCCACACCTACCTCACCCCCACCAGCATCCCTCTTCCCTGGGGCATCAAGTTTCCACAGGATTAAGCACATCCTCTCCCACTGAGGCCACACAAGGCAGTACTCTGCTACTCATGTTCATGTTTGTGCCCGGAGCCACGAAGCAGCCCAGGTATGCTCCTTGGTTTTTGGCTTAGTCTCTGGGAACTCTGAGGGGTCCAGGTTAGTTGACAACAGCTGTTCTTCCTATGGGGTTGTAGTCCCCTTCAGTTTCTTCAGTTCTTTCTCTAACTCTTCAATATTCAATCCAATGTATCTACGTTTGTTTCAGTCAGTTGCTGGGAAAACCTATTGGAGGACAGCCATGCCAGACTCCTGTCTGCAAGCACAACATGGACTCAGTAATAGTGTCAGGATTTGCTGTACCCGAATGGAATGGATCCCAGGTCAGGCCAGTCACTGGGTGGCCTTTCTTTCTGTCTCTGCTCCATCTTTGTGCCTACATTTCCTTTAGACAAGAACAATTCTGGGTTAAAAGTTCTGAAGATGAGTAAATGGCCCCCTGCTTCAGCTGGGGGCCATGTCTGTCTACTAGTGGTGGTCTCTCCTGGTTCCATCTCCCCACTGTTGGGCATTTCAGCTAATAGCATCCCCATTGAGTCCTGGTAGCCTCCCATCTCCCAGGTCTCTGGGATTTTCTAGCCTTCTTATACATCCCAGGACTACCTGCCTAGAAGTGGTCCTGCCAACAATGGGCTGGACCTTTTAACATCAAACATTGATGAAGACAGTGTCCCCCAGACATGCCTACAGGTCAATCTGATCCAGGAATTTTTTTCTTTTGAGGCTCTCTCTGCCCAGATAACTCTAGTTTGTGTCCAGTTGACAATAAAAACTAACCAGGTGACACATAGTCACTTTCCTTCTCTGCCTTCCGTTCACCGTGTGATGAGTAGCCTCTGGCAAAGACACCATTGCCATGGTATTTCACTTCACTGTAGATCCAAAACCAATGGGAGTCAGGAGCTACAAACCAAAACCAAAAATGTTGTAGCTATGAACCAAAGTTTACTCTTCTCCTGAAGTTGTTTCAATTATTTTGCCACAATATCAAACAAACAAACAAACGAGCAAAATCTAATACAATATGATGATTTGAATGAGATGTGCCCCGTATCTTGTGCATTTCAATACTTCCTCAGTTGGTGGCCTGCTGGTGTGTAGTGAAGCTGTATGTGTGATGGCACACACCTTTAATCCTATTACTCAGAAGACAGAGGTAGGTGAATCTTTTTTAATTGGGGCCAACATAGTGAGTTCCAGGCCAACCAAAAACACATAGTAAGACCTTGTCTCAAAATAAATAAACAAATACATATACTAATAAATAAATAAAATAATGTAAAGAAAACTAGAAGACAATTAAAATGCATGCATGCATACAAACATACATACATACATACATACATACATACATACATACATACATACATTCTACGTGTGTGAGTATATGTATGTATACATGTATATATACATTACAATTAAAACCCAATGAAGACATGCTGGTATATCTAGTCAGTTTTTTTAACATTAAATGGTAAGTTCAATGTATCTAATTATTTTTTCCATATGCCACAACTCAATTAATTTTTATAATGACTTTATGGAACGGAAATTATCTCTGGCGTGCACCAAGACTGTTGTCAATCGCAGGAGGCCAGGAATAGAAAGCTCCTCACAGAGATTTTAAAATGGCCACAAACAAAAGTGTTGGCATATTCAGCTCCGCATCCCTGGCTGTGAAATGTGTGGATTCACTCCTGCCTGAGAATCCTCTGCAGGAACCCTTTAGGAATGCTGGGGTCTACATGTTGGGTGACTATGCAAAGTTCCAGATCGCAACCTGAGGCTCCCCGATAGTTCACGAAACCATCTATTTCTTGTTCTCTTTACCTGGATTTCTCTTCCAGTTTATACCTTACATGAGAAAGTACAAGATTCAAAAGGATAAACCAGAAGCCTTCAAAGGCCAGTGGAAGTGTTTGAAAGGAATTCTATTTAATCATTTTTTTATCCAATTGCCTCTGATTTGTGGAACATACTATTTTTCCGAGTTTTGCGATATTCCTTATGATTGGGAAAAAATGACAAGATGGTATTTAACTTTGGCAAGCTGTCTGGGTTGTGCAGTCATTGAGGATACCTGGCACTATTTCCTGCACAGATTCCTTCACCGTAAGAGGATTTGGAAATACATTCATAAAATCCAGCACGAGTTTCAGACTCCATTTGGAATTGAGGCAGAATAGGCACATCCTGTAGAAACCCTAATTCTTGGGGCTGGATTTTTTTCATTGGACTTGTGCTTTTGTGTGACCACGTAATTCTTCTCTGGGCATGGGTGACCGTGCATTTGCTAGAGACCATTGATGTGCACAGCAGATACAATATTCCTCTCAACTCACTGAACTTCGTCCCTCTTTATACGGATGTTCGGCACCACGATTTCCGCCACATGAACTTCATTGGGAATTACATCTCCACCTTCACATGGTGTGACAGGGTCTTTGGGACACATGCCCAGTATCGTGCCTACATTGAAAAGATGAAGAAGCTTGGGGAAAAGTCTGAGTGAATACCCGGCTCTACACCTTCCTCAATTGCAGCTGGGGAGCAGAAATAAGCATGTGGCTTGGCTGCTAAGTGATAAGAACGTTAACGACTTTTAACTATCTTCCAGACGAAAACTTTTGTACTTTACATTCAAGATCTGTATATGTGGGAACAGATGAATATATATACATATACATACACATACACATACACACACACACACACACACACACACACACACACACACACACACACACATATATATATATATATATATATATATATACAGTTTTCATGAGGAGGTTTTAAAGGCCAAAAGGTTTCAGGAACTGGAAGAAGTATTAACATACAACTCACCACTTCGTGCCACCCAAAGTTGAAGTTGACGTTGTCTTTTAAGGCTTTTGTGTACACTGGTCAGTTCAGAAAATTCTCAACAATGATGCCTGCCTTCTAGTTTAAGACAGTGTTTTTTAGTATTTACCTGAAATAAAAATATCACAAAGTAAATATATCAGCTGGTGAGCTAGTGACTGAAACCACACTCCGGTCTGGAGTTGACCAGTTCAGGACTATTCTTTCTGTGAAGGATTGTTTGATTGTTGTAATTTTATTGACATCTTGTAAACTGGCTCATTTTCTACATGATGTTCATAGCCTAAAGATTTTCAAGTTACTTGCGGTGTTTTTAGATTAAGGAGCCCCACTTCTGCTGTCCACTCCTTTGTCTTTGTGTCAGTGGTCATTGAAGTCGTACCTTGAGCTTTGTGAATTCACTTCTCTATCTGCACCTGGAGCTGGTGAAATAAATGTAATTTTTGTCTGTCTTGTTTTATTCTTATAAGGAAAAGCACAGAAATCATTAAAGTAAGTTTTACAATAAAAAAAAGAATTATCTCTGACTTTCCTATTTTAAAAGTAAGGAAACTAAGGCAGTTAAGTAGTCAATCAAGGCTACCTACATTTACTCTAGAATCCTAATAACCCTATCAAAATTATTTTCTAATATCTGCATATGTGTGTAGTTAAATATATGCCTCTTTCCTTCTATTTAAATGTTATTCTATTCCATAAAACCTGTAGTATAGAGTCATTTGGCTGTGTCAGTCCTGGAAATAAAGGTTCTACCAAGTATCACAAACAAACTTCCTTTGTCTTCCGAAACTGCAGTAAGTGAAGTCTTCGAGATGAAGAGGGCACATAGAAACTGGTGAACAGTTCCTGGTTCCTGCATGAGACCTGTTACAATTCCTAAAAATCTTTATGGTTCTTCCACATGGTATATAATGTTCTCTTAGGAACATGACATGAACATGAGGTCATAAATGTGCAATGCATCCCTAAATGCCAAAAAAAAAAAAAAAAACACTGTTATGTTTTAGAAAGACAGGCATCATCTTTCATTTCTGTAGCTTCATTCCGCGTAGAAAAGTTTCACCAATAGAAGACAAGAATGATTAAGGGAAGACAAAATGCCTGAGATAGCGAACGGTTGGAAACAGAGAAATGGGAAGATTAAAGAGTCAGTAGCTAGGCAAATGGTCTGGAAAGAATCGAGGAGTTAAACAGAAAAAGATACTACAGGGAGCCTAAGGGACATGAACCTGAACGGCTTTGATGGGAAATTTATTTAAAGTGGAATCTCAGCTGGCAGTGAAGAAAATGGGACACTTTAAGGTCCAAGCAATAAGTAACATAATTTAATGACAGTATCTAAGATGCTTTGTATTGAGCTGTTTAGTTTCTATTTATTACCCCACCTTTTTACTCTTTGATGAGCTTTTATATATATATATATATATAAAATATATTTATAAATATAATATAAATATATTTAATATATATATATTAAACAAAAAAATTAGCGAGAACTGGAGGGATAGCTCCACAGTTTAGAGCGCATGCTGTTCTTACAGAAGTTCGATTTCCAGCACCCACATGGTTCACAGTCATCCAAAACTCTAGTTCCAGGGTATCCAGTGCCCTTTTCTGGCCTACCTGAACACTAAGCATGCACATGGTACATATACATTCATTAAAACAAAACATTCATTTATACATATAAAATAAAACTTATAATCTAAAAATAAACTTAAGTTAGTAGAATCAGAGTCCAGGTGCTATAATTTTAAGATATGGAAAGTTAAGCATGTGAAAGCATGATCTATCGGTTTTTCACCTCTTACTCAGACATCATCCGTATCTAACTTATTTGCTACCGTGAGGGTGCAAAGTGGTTATGAAAAGGCCTGGGACTGAAGGATAACCACCATCCTACAGATAAGAAGAATGTTTGGGCTTTCTCTGTGAGTATCTGAGGAAACACCAACCTGTGTACATTGACTTTTCTTCTGGTAGCTTCAGGATAACTTTTCCAGGATGGAGCTTTGTTGGGTGGAATCAAAGAATCAAATTATTTTGTCAGCCTCGGTGAGCCTCCAAGAGCAGACTAGCCTTCCTGGAGGCTCTCCCATGCCTGTAATTTCTGTGTTTTCTCAAATGGAAGATGCGGATGAAAGGAACCCTGGTGACAGGCTCTGAGTGGATTCTCTGACTAAAGGCCAGGCTGTCCTCAAGAGGATTTACCCAGCAGGATCTGTTTTGCAGAGTGCCTAGCCTGAGGTTTAGTTTGGAGATTTTAACCAGATCACTGGGGAAGAAATGGTCTAACAGCTGTGCAATCCCTGAAGCCTGGTGTGAACTTTATTATGACCCACAGTCCATGCTGCTACCAGACCACTTGATAGCAAAGGCTACACTCAGAAAGAATTACTTTATGGAAATTTTAATGTGAAAATTTTAATGTAAATAAAAGCTAAACCTTTTTAGGTTGCTTATCTTGAAACAATATCTTTCTTGATTTTTTATTATCATAAAACAATATATATATATATGTATATATATATATATTAGATAGATAGATAGATAGATAGATAGATAGATAGATAGATATCCATGATTAAATCAGTTGGAAAGCAATGTATATCTTTTTTTTTTAATTCTGTTGTATGGTTACTAAAGTTCACTCTTTTTTACTGGATATTTTATTTATTTACATTTCAGATATCATCCCCTTTTCCCATTTCCCCTCCCTTGAACCCCCATCCCATCCCCCCCTCCTCCTTTTTCCTTTTATACCATTTGAATTACATGCAAGTATTAAGGTCAGTTCTAGGTTGAGAAATGCAATGTATATCTTTAACATTAATTATTTTATCAAATCTGTTGCATTTAAATCCTAACAACAAGTTATTGAAGAGTAGCAGAGAGACTATAATTCCAAGCAACTCTAACAAAACTAATTCACACACAATTTATATTTTAGTGCTTATAAATGTTCTAACTCCTTTTCGTCTTTGTTTCTTGCAGATAGATTTTTGGACCTTCAAGAAGAATGTACTTTTTTTGCATTCTTTTCAACATCTTTTCTGGTTTAGAACTTGTCTCAAGAGAAAACCTTGAAAGAAAATGAAAACTTCTTTCTTAAAGCCCACAGTGGTTTATTAATATTTTAAAGCTTTTCAATGCAGTTGCATTCACAAATTGGATTTGCACTGTTTGATATAAAACAATTGTTTTATTCCCACTTGAAGTGTGCCACTGTTTTCAAGCTTGTTAATTAAATGTTTTATTTTTTAAAATACTGTACAAGTTTCTCAAAACTTCATCTGCACCTGCTCCATTAATGAAAAGATGTCCTTGGAACAACTCCAGTTTATTAAGTGGAAAGCCATTTATTTCACGTCAGAATTCAGTCTTTTACCTGTAGGCTTTAAAATGAGTTCGTGAGCATTGTATGCCCTCACCTTTTATCTGCTGTCAATTAACACGAGCATTTTAAGTATGCAGAGAGAGAAAAACACACTGTTTGGAATGTGACTTTCATTGCCTGATGCTCTGACACATGTGACAAACTGACGTCTCTGTAAAGCTATTTGGTGCTTTTCTCCTTTAGTCTGGCCCTTTGTGGTCTTACACTGTCATCCACTGCCCCTGTGAGTCTATGTGGAACAATCTGATGAAATACAGGATTAGGGTCAAGCAGCCAAACAGCTCTGCTTCCCAGAATTACCATCATAGAACCAAATTCACAAACTACCTTCTAGGGTCACTGGGCATCTTATAGGACCTTGATGATTCTTGAGAAAGCTGTTCAAAGGTTAAGAATCACTAAAAATGAGCTTGAAGTAGAAAAATTTGAGACACAGAGCAATGTAAGGTCCCTGACTATCACAATCATGGCTACTCTGAAAAGACAGTTCATAGATGCTGCTCTAAAAAAAAAAAAAAAGAAAAAAAACTGCTAGGGCTGAAAATTATAATAACATATTGTTAACTTTTTTAAATCAGGTTATAACGTTTTCCCACTAGCATCTTGTTTATATAAAAAACAATACATCTACATACACAGTGGTGGACAGACAGCCTTACGGGTTATAACCCTGTTACAGGTTATAGACGCTGTTTTCACAGGTTTGTAATGTCCTGGCTTCAGTCTCCCATACAGTAAGAAAAGAAGAAATAGAAAGAGTGAGGGGGGGGAAGGGAGAAAGGGACAGAAGGGAGGGAGAGAGGGAAGGAGGGAGGGAGGGAGGGAGGGAGGGAAAGAAGAAAAGAAAATATTCCCTAGTTTTGACTTTCTTCCTTTTTTGTGTTCTTTTAGTTTTCTAATCTATGTTTTCTGGACAAAACTGGGATTTTTAACACGTTTTCCCTTACTACCTCTATGAAATCGCAAGAAAATTGAACCTTGATTTTTTTTAATGTTTTATCTCTAAATCAGATTAATATTGTTCAGTTAATAAGAGGGAGAGCCCTAAAATTAAAATTAAAACCTCAAAGCAGAGGCTGGAAAGATGATTCAGTGATTAAGATCACTGGCTGCTTGGCCAGAGGACCCAGGTTCGATTCCTAACACCCACATGACAGCTGACAACCACCCATAACTCTAGTTCCAGGGGATCTCATACCCTTTTCTGGCCTCTGCAGGCACTAAGCATGTATGCAGTACACGGGAATACCTGAAGGTAAAACACACGTTCATATAAATAAAGTAGTGAAAAAATGTTTTAAACCCTCAAGATTTAGTGCAAAGTGAATCCCTAAGGGAAAAATGTTCTCTCCGGGGACAAAGTTTGACATATCTGTTTTACACCACCCATCCTTAGCTGGAGCATACAGCAGCTGCTGATGATACTTTCCCCCACTGTCCCATTAGGAGAGGGAAGGTAGCATGCATCCTGCTTTGTTAACTAGCATATATTCAATGCACAACAATCAGAGCACAGGTTTTTTTTTAATTACCAGCTGTCACTTTTGACAAGGCTAGAAGAAATGAAGACCCATCCCTGAGAGTTGAGTTTTTAGCCTCAAGTCCAGCACCATGCCTGCTGACTCTTACCCTGCAGACATCATGAGGGTAGAAGTGTGTGTGTGTTTGGGAGGTGGGGGAAGGGATGGGAAAAGCTCATCTAAAGAACTTCTCTTTCAACCCCAGTGATAGAAGCATTTAGCTTAAGCAACTAGCATTGATTTGCCTAAATAGTAAAGAATATTTGCTTCTCTGTTTGTCATCCATTACAATCCATTCTCATGACTTCTGAGATGTCAAATAAGGTGGGTTCTGCTACACAGACTTGCTTATTCTCAGTAGCCAGACTTTATGCTATCTACAAGCTCCCAAACCAGAAGGGAACGCTACTTTATTTTTCTCCTTTTCCTCCAATATAAAATCTGTTTACAAGTGCTTAAGATCCTATCCTAAAACTTAGGTCTCCCTCTACTTGCAGTCCAACCTTTACTGCTCACCTAATGCCCGTCTCACTGTCGTTTTTCCTTGAAATGCCACATACTGTTCCACACCATCTTTCTGGTTCACTCTGGGCTTCACACAATTCTTTTCTTATTCGGGAGTCAATAGGATCGTACATTTTCCCTTCCCTGACTAAAGCTTTCTAATGGCTTCCCACCACACTCAGAACGAAAGTCAGCAGCCTCCTTGTAACTTCCAGAGTCCTGGCTTTCCTCCCTTTTACCAACCTCAGGTGCCTAGGCACATTCCATCCTGTCCCTCGTCATGATAGGCTTTCTCTTTTGGAAGTACCAGATTTATAGCTGCCAAAGGCATTCATTCACATTAGCCGTGTCCTTAGCATTAATGAATCTCCCTTGGATACACAGTGCCTGGTTCCTCTGGTCATTCAATCCCCAGCTTAAATGCCACTTCCCCAGAAACAGCCCTTTGACAGAATGATTTACACACATTCCCTATCCCTTCTGCCACACTGATGAATTTTTGCCTGCATGTGTTAGCCCCAGTATTTTGCCTCCTGCAATTCCCCACCACCGCCCCGTGTTTATTTGTTCTGGTTATCTTCTGTTACTAAACTGTAAGGTACTTAAAAGGAGGGATTGCCACAGTTACTCACACTTAAAGGATATCCGGCACAAAGTAGACACTGATAAATTTGTTAGATGAATGAACATGTAGATAGGGAAGGGGTTGTAGCTCGTTAGTTTTCCTTATCTGTTAAATAGTGAACATGGATTCCTAGGATTGCAACAATAATCAAAACAACCAATGTATATAAAAGCCACAGAGATACTTTCTGGTGTGCAATTTACCTGTTAAGCAAACTAAGTAAGTAAATAGTTTAAGGGTCAGTCCAGGCATAATGGCACACACCTGTAACCACAGCTCTCTCGGGAGGTAGAATCGTCCCATTCTGGTGTCAGCTACATAGTGAGTTCAAAGCCAGCCTGAGCTACATGTGACCCTGTCTCAAAAAACAAACATGAAAATAGTTTCAAGGTCATTATCTAGTATAAAAAAAATCAGAACTACTATGTATTTGGTTTTGTTATTTTTTGTTTCCTGCCTTGTTTTAAAAAAAAAAAATGATTCCTGGCAGGCAGTGTTGGCATACACCTTTAATCCCAGCGCTTGGGAAGCAGAAACAGGTGGATCTCTGTGAGTCTAAAGCCAGCCTGGTCTACAGAGCAAGTCCCAGGACAGCCAGGGCTCACAGAAAAAACCCTATCCCCAAAAACAAACAAACAAAACACAACAACAAAAAAGATGGTTCCTAAGGATGAAGCAACCAAAAAATCCAAAGTTCAGGAAAAAAAAAGTGTGTTTATATAGCGTTTGTTATTATCTACCAGTCAGAGGCGTTGCAGTTCATTAGAAACTGTGGCTTAAAGAAGCCATGTTTTCCCATAAGACCTGTCGCTTTTAGCCTGAGGAAGGCCTGGGAGATGTGTCATAAACACTGCCTTTATTCCTCCAAGTCAGCCACAAATAAGCTGCGCAGAACAAAGCCTCAAATGGGAAAAAAAATACGATACAAAAATAAAGCCTCAACTTTTTATGCAAGGACAAAAGGCGATTATTAGGCATACCAGGAAGGTTCTTTCACAGATGGTAATTACATATAAATTGGGGACATATAAAAAGAAAAATCATTTTCCTCTCCACTTACTTAAAAATGTGATTTCTTGCAGTCATTATATAATTGCTGGTATTTTTTTCAGTAACATTATTAGGGATAAATGGGTGACTATTTCTAGAATTACCATAAAGATAAAAATAGTGGATCCTCTTTATTAAAACTACTTGCTGAGTAGGTAGAAAGGGAAGATGGTCCCTGTCAGCAATAGCAATCTGAACATTCTTCTGTGCCAAACGGGATCAATCTGTCCTTCTGCTTTCCACAAGAGCGACCCTTCCCATTTTCCACATATCTTTACAACGTTCCATCTTAAGTGCCTTCTTAAAACTTTTTGTGCTTTGTGACTGCACATCTGTGATAAAAAGCTCTGCTAGGAACTGGAATGCCACCCTTTCACTCACCGGGGCCAGCATACTAGTGAAGGAAAAATCAGAAAGAAACATACTCTTGTTCTTCTCTATGCTAGTTTCAGGGCTTGTGCAGAGTTATTGTATTAGAAGGTACTACATTACTATAATGAAATGCCTGAGGCAATCAGCTTACCAAGAAAAGAGAATTCAGCACTGAGAAGATGGTTAAGAGGTAGAGCACTTGCTCAGCAAGTATAAGGAACTGAGTTTGATCCTTAGCACCATGTAAAAATCCAGACATAGCCATGCTCACCTATAAACTCAGCATTGTGGGGAGAGCAGACAGGACTGCTGGAGCTTGCGGGCCACCAACCAAGATCCAGGTTCTGTGAGAGACCCTGTCCCAAGGGAATAAGGATGATAGAGCAAGACAGCTAGCTGACAGCCTCCTCTGACCTTCAGGTGCACACTCACACATGTACACTTACAAATGCCACACATACATTCACACACACATACACACACACACACACACACACACACACACACACACACATACTCCATGTGTACATTCACACACATCTGGTGAAGACAACTTTACACAATGTCAGGGTGTTAATGTGACATGTCGAATTACTTAAACTTCACAAACCAGGAAATAGAGAGTCTGGATAAGGCCCACAATTCCTTTCTGTGGAACATTCCCAGTGGACTAAAAACTTTCCATAAGGCCACTCCTCTTAAAGGTACAGCCCAGTAGTGCCACCCTGGAGATCAAGCCTTTAAAATTGAAACCTTTAGGGAACAAATGCATGAAGTAGGTAACTTGATTCCCACATCTTTCAATATTTCCTTCCTCTGACTTCTGCTTTCTCCTATTCAGTCCTGACGATTGCCACATAAATGCCTGAACCACAATCCCAGGAAGCACATCCTCTTTGCTGGTTGCAGCCACTTCCTATCTTACTAAGAACCCATCCCACATTCATTTTCAAAAACACATTCTGTGGGCACAGAGGACAGTGATCAGACAACAAAATTCATGAATTCTTGCTAATATAATCATGCTTGGTTTTCTCCTCTCAGCTCTCGATATTTCGCTAATGCCATACCTTCAGCTGGTTATGTTCCTGAGGCCCTCAAAGGAGATAACATGTTGGGCATTGCCAGACACTACAGCTAGAGAAGAGAAAAGTACGTTTACAGGTTCACCTTTCAGTAATTCTCAGCTCAGACCATATAGACATCAGAAAACTGGCACTGTCCATGATGTTGTTAGTCAACACTTTGGAGTAGATGAGGAGAGAAAGCTCCCACTGAAACCCTGGTTCCAAGGCCATTGCTCAAAGAAGAGTTAGAATTAAAGCAGTCGGAGCCAGGACTCTGACTAGAACACACTCCCAGGGAAAGGAAGAGCAAAGTGGGTCGTGCAAATAATACAGACACCTGCATGCTGGAGGCATCAAAAAGAAATAACAAATGCACAAAGAAAAGTAGAGCCAGGAAGCTACACTTTTGCACCCAAAATAAATAATGGATCTATGCAAGTTTCTACAAGAAATGCCAAAAACATGTTTGTAAATGAGTATGAAGACTTTGTCCTGGAGGGATGTATCAGTGCTTAAGATCATTCTTTCTCTTGTCTCTTTTGTAGGACTTGAGTTGTGATTCCCACCACACCCATACCCGGTGGATGTCAACCAATTGAAACTAACTCCAGGAGATCTGATGCCTTCATTAGTACCGTCCCACATGTGCAAACACTCATGAGACAAACACACATAAATAAAGATAATGTGTTTCTACGATATTAAATTTTGTGATTAATCTTTTTTTGCTTTTTTCATTTTTTTTTTTTAGTTTTGTTTTGTTTTTATTGGTTGTTTTATTTATTTACATTTTAAATGTTATCTCCCTTCCCAGTTTCCTCTCCACAAACCCTCTGCTCCTTCTTCCCCCATCCCCACTTCTATGAGGGTGTTCCCCCACCTGCACACCCACTCCTGCCTCAGTGCCCTAGCATTCCCCTACCCTGGTCATCGAGCCTCCACAAGTCCAAGGGTTTCCCCTCCCAGTGATGCCTTATAAGGCCATCCTCTGCTACATATACATCTGGAGCCATGGGTTCCCTCATGTGTACTCTTTGTTTGGTAGTATAGTCCCTGGGAGCTGTGGGGGTCTGGTTGGTTGATATTGTTCTTCCTATTGGGTTGCAAACCCCTTCAGCTCTTACAGTCCTTGCCCTAACTCCTCCATTGAGGTCCCCACTCTCAGTCCAACATTTGGCTGCATACATCTGCATCTATATCGGGCAGGCTCTGGCAGAGCCTCTCAGGAGACAGCTATACCAGGCTCCTGTCAGTGAGGGCTTCTTTGCATCAACAATCTTGTCTGGGTTTGGTGTCTGCAGATGGGATGGATCCCTAAGTGGGGCTGTCTCTGGATGGCCTTTCCTTCAGTCTCTGCCCACTCTTTGTCCCTGCATTTCCTTTTGACAGGAGGAATTCTGGATTAATATTTTTGAGATGGGTAGGTACCACCATACCTCAACCAGGGGCCATATCTATCCACTAGATATGGTCTCTCTCTCCCCTTTATTGAGTATTTCTGCTAATGTCCACCCTGTTGGGTCCTGGGAATCTCTTGGGTCCCTGGCATCTGGAACTTTCTAGTGGCTACCCCCGCTCCCCCTCTCCCGCTGTTATGTACCTCTTTCAAATCCTGACCCTCTGCACTTCTCTCCCATCTGCTGTCATATCTGAATTACCTCTCCTTTTCCCTTCCCCCTCCTCTCTTCCTCTCAGATCCCACTCTCCCTCTACTTCCTGGAGATTATTTTCTTCTCTTTTCTGAGTAGGACTGTAGCATCCATACTTTGGTATGATCTTCTTTCTTCTTGGTCTTCATATGGTCTGTGCATTGTATCATGGGAATTCCGAGCTCCTTTTTTCCTACTATCCACTTATCAGTGAGTAAATACCATGTGTGTTCTTTTGTGAATGGGTTACATCACACAGGAGGATATTTTCTAGTTCCATCATTTGCCTAAAAATTTCACAAATTCTTTGTTTCTAATAGCTGAGTAGTACTCCATTGTGTAAATGTACCACATTTTCTGTATCCATTCCTCTGTTGAAGGATATCTGGGTTCTTTCCAACTTCTGGCTATTATAAATAAGGCTGCTATGAACATAGTGGAGCATATGTTCTTGTTATATGTTGGAGCATCTTTTGGGTATATGCCCAGGAGTGATACAGCTGGGTCCTCAGGTACTATTATTTCCAATTTTCTGAGGAACCACCAGACTGATTTGAGAGTGATTGTACCAGCTTGAAATCCCACCAGCAATGGAGGAGTGTTCTTCTTTCTTCACATCCTCACCAGCATCTGCTGTTACAATCCAGTTGTTATCCCTGTCCTAGTCCACCCTCTGACTGTTCTTCATCCCATACCTCCTTCCCCATCTCCAAAAAAGATGTCCCCATACCCATACCCCACAGACCTCCCCACTCCCTGGGATCCTCAAGTCTCTCAAGAGTTAGGTGCTTCTTCTCTCACTGGAGCCAGACCAGGCAGTCCTCTGCTATATAAGTGTCAGGGGCTTCATATCAGCTGGTGTATGCTGCCTGGTTGATGGCTCAGTGTCTGAGAAATCTCAGGAGGGCCCAGGTCAGCTGAGACTGCTGTTCTTCCTTTGAGGTCACCCTCCTCCTCAGCTTCTTCTAGCTTTTCCCTAATTCCACCACGGGGGTCCCCAGCTTCTGACAATTGGTTTGGTGTAAGTATCTGCATCTGACTCTTTCAGCTGTTTGTTGAGCCTCTCAGAGGGCAGCCATGCTAGACTCCTGTCTGTAAGTACATCAGTAATAGTGTCAGGCCTTGGAGCCTCCTCTTGAGATGGATTCCAAGTTGGGCCAATCACTGAACCTCCCTTCCCTCAGGCTCTTCTCCATTCTTGTCCCTGCAGTTCTTTCAGACAAGACCAATTCTGGGTCAGAGTTTTCGACTGTGGGATGGCAACACCATCCCTTTACTTGATGCCCTGTCTTTCTACTGGAGGCTGACTATACAAGTTCTCTCTCCCCACTGTAGGGCATTTCATCTAAGGTCCTTCCCTTTGGGTCCTGAGAATCTCTCACCTCCCAGGTCTCTAGAATTTTCTATAGGGTCCCCCCCCCAACTTCTACCTCCCCAGGTTCTACTGGCTCTCAGGGCTTCAGTTCTGTTTTTCCCCCGCTCCCCAATACCTGATCATGTTCCCCCTTTCCCCTTTCTGTCCTCTCTCGCACCCATGCCCCTCCCTCCCTCTTCTACCCTGCTCCCGTGATTGCTTTTTTCTTTCTCCCAAGTGGGTTTGAGGCATCCTCACTTGGCTCCTTTGGCTTGTTAACCTTCTTGAGTTCTGAGGATTATATTCTGGGAATTCTGTACTTTTTTGGTTAATATCCACTTATTTGTGAGTACATTCCATGCAGTCCTTTTGTGTCTGAATAACCCCACTTAGGATAATATTTTCTAGTTCCATCCATTTGCCTGCAAAACTCATGATGTCCTCATTCTTAATAGCTGAGTAGTATTCCATTGTATAAATGAACTACAATTTCTATATCCATTCTTTAGTTGTGGGACATCTGGGTTGTTTCCAGCTCCTGGCTACAACAAACAAGGCAGCAATGAACATAGTGGAATATGTGCCCCTGTGGCATGGTGGGGCATCTTTTTGATATATGCCCAAAAGTGGTATAGCCTGGTCTTCAGGTAGATCTATTTCCAATCTTCTGAGGAACCTCCAGAATGATTTCCAGAGTAGTTGTACAAGTTTGCAATCTCATCAGCAATGGAGGAGTGTTCCTCTTTCTCCACATCCTGGCTAACATGAGCTGTCTCCAGAATTTTTTATCTTAGCCATTCTGATTGGTGTAAGTTGGAATCTCAGGGTCGTTTTGATTTGTGTTTCCCTGATCACTCAAGATTTTGAACATTTCTTTAAGTGCTTCTCAGCTATTCGAGATTCCTCCGTTGTGAATTCTCTGTTTAGTTCTATAAAAGTTCTATAATTACTCATCAATCTACCTTTAGGACCTCAAAAACATTTTGGCAGACAGGATGGAATTAGAGCAGCAACCTTGACCAGGGAGCCTGAATTCCTACTCTAACTAATTCTTAGGAATTGTGGGAGGTCACTGGTAATAAAGAATCCAGTTTAGAAGTATGAATGTAATAATGCAATTTACATTATGTTTTGTACTTTAGTTATATTGTTATCTCTGCATTAAAAAAAATAACAAAACTACATTTCTGAAGAAAAAAAGAAGACACAGAGATGGCTCAGGGGGTAAAGTTAGTTCTTGCTGTTCGACATGTGTTTGAATGCCCGTAAATCACATGAGCCTTGGTGACGTATATCTGTAATCCAGTAATGCCTCGGAGAGGTAGGAGATGAACACAGGATATTTTCTGTATGTTCTCAAATCGGATTGTCTCACACACTCAGCAGTGAACAAGAGACCCTGTCTCAAAAAGGGTGAAGAGTGAGGGCCAACACCTCGGGTTGTCCTGACTTCATGTACGCACGCACATACACATGCATGCACACAGACCTGCATGCACACATGCACGTGCACACATACACACACATCTACTGGGCTGAAAACATAGCTGTCTGTAGTCACACCTAACATGTTTAAGAACATGAGTTTTATTATCTAACAGTCCAAACAAGGAGAGGGTCCACCCTTGAATTTAAAAATTAATTATCTCTAAAACTGGTACATGGGTTTCTTCCTCCCTCCCAGGGTGAAATAGGAAGCTCTCAGCCTCACTCATATTTTCTTGTTCCCCAAATGAAACATTAATCTAAATGATGCTCTAGCTGTAACTACCTAGCTATAGAAAGTGTAGCAGGCTGAAGAACGTGTTGAACAACGATGAAGAACAAAACTTAAAGAAATGCTATGAGTAGACTTCACTTAAATACCAAATTCAACTGTAAAAAGAAGTTTACCGTAACTGCAAAACCTTCATTGTGGGCTGGGGATGAGATACGTTAGGGAGTATCTGTCAGGTCAGCCAGGCCCGTGGCATCAACAGATGAACCGACAAAAAGCTTGAACCTTAAAATACTTCAACAGAAATAAAGAAAACAAGATGAGTACGGCATCAAGGGAGACGTCTTTTTACCTTTTGCTCTGTTTTGTACTAACCAGGGAAATTCATATTAAAATATGTTTTGTTTCTTTGTCATCGATGAATTGCTTTCATCTGGTTTGCTTTGCTTTTTTTGCTTCATAAAGGTTACAGGGTCTTCCTGACAATTTAATTAACTAATCAAATCTTTCCATGCTGATCTTGTTGTTGTTGTTGTTGCTGCTGTTGTTGTTGTTGTTGTTAAAGGCTTGACTTAATTCAAAAGGTCCAGCTAATTAAGAGAGACAGTGCTTTACACAAACCACAGGGAAAATGAGTCAGCAGCTCAGGGAGATGGTTAGGAGCTGTCACCAAGCAAGTAGGGAGCTCTGTGAGAAAACACAGGACCTGAGCAACTGGCTTGACAAAGAGAATGTGGCAAACTTCCTCACTCTAAGCACAAACCTACTGGCTGCTTTCTTGCTGCATGCTGCCAGCTGGCGCCAAGGGTCTAAGAGCCTGAACCCTTCCTTCCCATGTCTCCAAGCCAGCTGCCCTCCTCCCTGATCCTCCATACCAAGAGGCCCAGGGGCTTGACGGACAATCCTACCATGCCAGCAGCCTGGTGGCTCCAGGGTCCTCCGTATAGCAGTAAACAACCCCACGGAGCTGGGCAGTTTTATCAAGTTATTTTATTTTTGGAAAGAAAATGCGAAATTTATCTGTGGCTTGTGTGTTAGATGCTGCTAAGAAATTAAGTGTGTTTAGTGGTGTACTATGCACACTAAAATACTAAGGATTAACTTGCTATAAAAACAACAATGTACTTTGAAATCTGTTAGCAGTTACTAAATAAAAGCAACTAAACCAGACTTGCTGATGGAAAATCAGAAGGCATCAGGAACAGTGAGAATATACTCAGCACAAACACCGCCGGTGTTTCACGTGTGAGTTTCTAGTCTTCTCCTTTCTAACAAATATCCTTATGCAACTATAATAATAATAGGCAATCTTTGTGGGGGGAGTTGCATGGTTGTGCAAATGTTCGCTGTTGTATCCATGCATCCATGGAAGTGCATATACTCACGTGTGAGTATTTGTGTGACAGCCTTAGCATATTTTTAGAGATGAGGTTTCTCACTGAACTGAGTTCACTAATTCAATTAGGCTGGCTGACCACGGAGCTCTAGGGATCCACCTGTGTCTGCCTCCCAAGCGCTGGGATTATAACAGCTGGCTTTTGATATCAGTGCCTAGGATCCAGATTCAAGTCCTTGCACTTCCACAGCAAGCGTATTACCACTGAGCCATCTCTTAGCCCACAAGACAGTCTTGTTTAGTCATAGTTTCTCATTGAATGTTGTCCTACTGTTTTAAACGTTGTTAACATCAGGTCACACTACACTACAATTGGTTTTAATACTGAAGCTGCTTCTCACTCTTTCCTGTATTCTTTTTCATTCTTTCATTCTTTTCTTTTGCTTTATGATTCCAGCCTGCCCGCCCCAAGATGCCACACCTCACACTGATGCTCAAGAGTAAGGAAGGCTCCTTAATGCCTCACCTGCTTCTACAGTTACAAAGTTGCATCCTAAAGATGAGATTGTATTCCTTCCAGTTCTGATTACCACTGTCTCTGCCCTGAGCACTGCAGAGTACAGCTGCCTCTCAACTCATCTCCCTACCTCCAAAGCCATCCTCTTGTTGTATGAATCTGTCCACACCAGTTTACATCTCTCAGAAGCCCCTTTTTTATGGACTCTGCATAACTACTCAGATTCTCTGAACCAATTGGCCAAAATGATTTTAAACACTTTGCAAAAATTAATTTGATTCATCCTTCACAAGAGGCTTCTAAACGAGGTCATCATTGTGTCCATTTTGCAGAAGAGAAAAGTAAGGCATGTAAATTTTCTATCATTTTGCCAGGTTCTCTCAACTTGGAAGTTGCCCAACCTGAATGTAGACTTGCTTTTGTCCTAATCCAAAGCACACAGCCACTACACCACAGTTCCTCACAGTAGATACCTCATCTGTGAACAGTCTGCCTGCCTGTCTGCTCTTGCCTGCAAACCACACTGCAATGCTTGCACTTCCTAACATTCCTTCATATCGATTCCACACTCAATCCCTTGCTTATGATGACTCTTTAAATATCCTTCCATATCCCTTCATCTTTGACCTAGATAACTTGCCCATCTTTCAAGACTCAGACGGGATGTAGTGACCTCTGTAAAAGTTTTTTTATCTGTGACTCCTGGCCTGACCCACTTCCCTCTGAGTCAGGAGAACTCCTTCTCAGTGTGTGGCTCCACCACTACACTCACCACAGGGTATTGTCAGCTCACATTCCTGAACTTGCCTCCTGGATTAAAACAGGAACAGCTTGCAACAGTCTTAACCACACTAGCTCTATGGAAACTGGTCAGGTGCCAGTGTTTCATCAATGTTCAGCAAAATGGAAACTTTCAGGAGAATCAGTTAATTCTGAAATACGTGTGGAACACCCAGCACGCTGAAGAACTTTTGTCTTTGTGTGTATGTATACATATCCATGTGTATGTCTGCCTGTGGAGGGCAAAGGTCAACCTGGCATGTCTTCCTCTTATTTGACAAGGGCTGTGTCACTAAAGCTTGAGCTCAGCGTGCTTTCTGTACATACATCAGGCAACTCCCCACAGACCTCTTCCATAGTAAGTGGTCTTTTACACCTACATTACTAATAAATAATTATTAAATAAAACAATCAGCCCCAGTATTTTGTGAAGTTCATGTATTGGGCATAGGCTGGCATTCACGTACAAAATACCCTAAGGGTTAGCATTCCTCAGGAGAATGAGGAGGAATCCAGGGGGATTTAAAACTGGTTTTGAAAGATGAATACAGCCCAGAAAGCAAAGTTCCATGTCATTCATTTTAGTGTCTGAACAAATTTGTAGGTTAGGACCACAGTTAGCAATAAATGGCCAGGCTAAGGAGTTGATCTCCCTCCTCTTCACCCCAATTCTACAAGAATGGATCTTCCCTAATCTGAGACCAAGATGCCAGGTTTAAGTTTTATTCCAGGGATGTCCAAAGAGAAGCTTCCCATTATATCTCTTGGGTCATCTCCAAGCATAGAAAAATCATGAGACATCATCTATACATATGAAAAACCTAGAGACTGTTTTGTCGTGACATACACGGATGCTGATCAAACTGTAGGAAACATGTACAGCCTCCTGTAACATATTCAATTACTGTCCTAAGGTCATGGAGGTCTCCCTAGAAAACTCGTGTCATTCTGTTTACATCAAACACCGAAAACTCATTTACAAGTGAATGTCATTTTCATCTCTGTTCCACGGCCAAGCACATCTCATTTGCATTCATTTGTTTCCCTACTGCAGTGCTGTTCTACAGCTGGCGGGGTTGTGCTCAGTACCTGCTGCTTACCACAGCCCATACTGCAGTCATCCGGTTACAGGTTTGCATGATAATTCCAGAGGTGTTTTTTTTACGTGTAAGTTCCAATGGTTACATCAAAGGAAAATAACTCAATAATAGTATTCATGGGAAAGAATTTACTTGAAAATTTTAAATGCATATTCACGCAAATAACATTCTTCTCCATATTAGATTAGCATTGAAATTCCCACGTTGGCCAGATGAGATGTCATAAAACTGAAATCCCAGAATTTGGGATTACAAGCAGAGGCAGGAGGATCAGGATTTCAAGGCTATCCTCAGTCACACAGTGAGTTTGGGGCCAGCCTGTGCCATAGAAACCCTGCATAAACAAATAATATATACATGCATACATAGTAAATAAATTTTTTAAAGTTGCCTGATCTGGTGAGGTCCAATTCTATAGTCAAGAATTCCCATAATTTCTTGGCAGATCCTAAAAGGAAAAGAAAAAAGAAATGGAGGGGCGGCTCTACTGCCCACTGGTGTACTTGAGTATTAAAGAGACTGTAGCTTCCAAGCGAAACAACTATCCCAGCATCCTTCATGAGAGGTGCATCCACTTCTGACACTGTCCCGATCAGCAGTGTTCTCAGTGAATCTACCTACTGTAATGCTGGCAATCATAGTTTCCAAAACACACCTGCAACCTTTCTACAAAATTACTTAGCATTAAGTATCCATTGAAACATTCCAACAGCCTGAATGTCCAGCAATAGAACGAACTGAATAATCTTTGTACACCTACACAATAGGGTGCTGTGCAACAGCAAAAGAGAGAAAGGAAAGAGGGGGTTCTCTTTATAACAAGGAGGAAAATTAGAATATATAGTGTTGGTTGTTTGTACTTCAAAAACAAAGAGTAGGACAAGTATGATGGTTCAGTGAATAAAAGCACTCACCATGCAAAGTCTGACAACCCAGGCTCAATCCCTAAGATCTGCTGTGGAAGGAAAGGAATCAACTACTAAAATTTGTCATCTAATCTCCATATGTATACAAGTACATGCCAACACTTACACACACCATACACATAGGCAGAGGGTGGTGATGGTAGTGATGATGATAAAGAAAAATAAAAGCCTAGAGTACATAAAAAAAAATAAGGTCCAGAGAGATGGGCTCAGTCACAACAAGATGACTAAGTAGGTAATGATTCCGCCCAATAAAGCCTGGCAACCCGAGTTCAACCCCTAAGACCTACACAGTGGAAATAGAGAACTGATTCCTTCATGTTGTCTTCTGACCAACACACACACAGTGACATACATGTGCCTACACTCATACAGACACACACACACACACACACACACACACACACAAATAAATAAATAAATAAAATGTAATAAAATAAAATTTAGAAAAAATCTTAAGTATTGGGGCTGGAGAAATTGTTCAGTGGCTAATGCTCTTACGGAGGACCTGAGTTCATTCCCCAGCACCCACACAGTGGCTGACAACTGTCTGCAACTCTAGTTCCAGGGGATCTGACACCCTGTTCTGACTGACCTCCCCCAGCACGAAGCACACACAATGTACACAAATACAGACAAAATGCTCATACAAATGATAAATCTTTTAAAACAGAGATAAAAAAGATGTTGCTGTGATTCTGAACTAAGGTGACTCCTCCTGACCCCAGAAGAACTGACACCATGTCTGCTCCTGGGCCCAGGAAGCTGCTGATGATACCCAATGATGACTGCTATACACTAGCCAGGGGCAGTACTGCCACCTTGGGCAACTTGGTCAAGGCCATCTTTGATGCTATCTCCAAGACATACAGTTAGTTACCTGAACCTCAGTCTCCAGAAGGAGACTGTGTTCAACAAATCTCTATCAAGAATTTACTACCTTGTGAAAATCCACACCACAGTCTTTATTTACAGGACCCAGGCTCCAGTTGTGGCTACCACATAGGATTTTCATTTTATCACAAAAACAAAGTAAATTAAGTCTGATAAATAAATAAATAAATAAATAAATAAATAAATAAATAAATAATAGGCTTGTTTTGCAAGCATAATGACACCTGCCTTACATTCCCCAGTGTAAAACCCGTGAGTACAGCAGCCTGTACCAGCATCAGGAAGGCCGAGACAGCATCAGGATGCTTAGGACTTGCTACACAGGCAGTAAAACTCAGTTGACAGATCCGGGATGATTAAGAAATCTTGCTTCAAAAACTAAGATGGAAAGCATTTAAGGAAAAAAACATGGCATCAACCTCTGACTTTAATGCCCATACACACACATGCATACATACACATGAACATGTACATGCATACATACACATGAACATGTACATGCATACATGCACAGACAAATGATAAGTTATTTCAAAGTAGGTGTCCACATGGTGTTAGTTCTGAAGCTCATAGAATTTGGGATTCCACTTTTAAAAAGTGAACACAGCATAATGTACAAGCCTTCTAAAATCTTTTGACAGCAAGGTTCACAACATGTGTACTTAGCTATTGCATTAAAGCCTGGACTGACAGGAAAACAGAAATTACGTGGAATTAACACTCCCATATATATACTTCCTCACAGCTTGACCTTAAAATATGAAGCAGATTAAAAACAAAATTAACTTTTATATAAATCCTTGGGCTGGAAAGATGGCTATGGGTCTAGTGTTCTACTTTTAGTTTGCCCCTGAGTTCTCTCCCTAAGGCCACTGTCAGTTTTGCCATTAGCAAGACTACTTCAGCCCAACAAGCCCCACTGAGACACCTGCCTGGAATTTGGCTGCTACCTAAAAGCATTTCAACATTAAACTGCTTCACAGTCAAGCCCCAGTCACAGAAGGGAAAGTGGGCAGCTTTCTGTCCTGAAAATATTCTAAGTAGAAATGAGCTATCATACATACATTTGCCAATCTAGATCCAAACCTGTTCACATATCTCTGTGTTCAATAAGATCAAATGAGGCTACATTGGACTGAAGAGAACATTTTAGGGATATGGCAGAACTCAAATCCCAGGCCAAAGCTGGTCCCTAATTGAAGCTCTGCGTTCAGCCGTAAAGCCTGGGACCCACTCATCTGTGAGTGTACTTCCTCACTGTTCTTTGGAACACTTACTGAGTCTAGGCAAACAGAATTTCTGGTCACCTCCTTTATCAGCTAGGAAAGTTTTTTGGTATTTTATGTTTTTATCATTTTTAATTAACATACCAAAAAGCTTTTTTCATTGTGACATTTTCAACATAGATACCAATAGTTTTTTTTTCTTCTGAAATATCCCCTCTTCCACTTTTCTCCATGCACCAACTCTCTTTCAATGGCCCCTTTCCTCCCCCGAAGAAGTCCTCTCTCGTGCTTCTATGTCATGAGTATTCAGTTACTGTCTTTTTCCTCCGTGTCACCCCCCTTAAGATTGGTTCCTTATCTTCCTTGGTTTGTCTATTTTCATGACCTACATATATGCATGTGTGTCCACATCCACATATAAATTTGAATCTATATTCCTTATATGAGAGAAAGCATGCAGTCTTTGTTATTGAGTCTAGTTTATTTCACTCAATATAGTGGTGTCCAATTATATACATTTTCCTGCAACTGTCATGACCTAACTCTTCCTCATTACTGAATAAAAATTTATTCTTTATATGTACCACATTTTCTTTAATCATCTGTTGATGAGTATGTAGGCTGGCTCCAATATTTAGTTATTATGCATAACAGATCAATAAGCAAAGATATGTAAACATAATCCTGATATGTTAACTTAAGAGGTTTTTGGGGGGTTATATACCCAGAAGTGGTATACCTTGGTCAAATGCTGGCTTTGCTTTTAGTTTTTGAGGAACCTTCACACTAACTTGCATAATAATTGCACTAGCTTCCGTCCCACCAGCACTGTGAAAGATTCCCCCACAGTCTCACCAATATTTGAAGTCACTCATTCTCTTGATAAGAGATTTTTCTCACTCCAGTGAGATGAAACCTCAAAGAAGTTTTAATTTATAGTTCTCTGAAAGTTAAAAATGTTGAATACTTTTTTTTTCAAATATTTCTTGGTCATTCGTACAGGAAATAATGTTTTAAAAACCATATGTAGTATATTAAGAGTAAGTCTGTGGTTTCAGTAAAAAATTGAATGAATCTTGAAAAAACATGTCACTGGTTGTAAAACATATGATTCATTTCCCTTATTTGAGAAATAAAGTATTAACTGAGATAATAAAGATTTAATGAAATGAACGCTTTTAATGCAAAGTTAACTCTCTCATTTGTATAAAAACATTGGCCAAAATAAAAATTATGAAGCCCCAAAATACCAATCTAAGCCTTTAGTACACAAATTGATTTTCTAAACATGGGGAACAATATGTATACAAATACCTATAGATGTCAAAGCCATCACCTTAGGACCAGATTTCAGCGTGTTAGCCTTAAATAATCTGGAAAACCTATCCTATCAGCTCTCTGTGTATTTTCTTCTCGCTACATCGTCTTGATTGCTAAGACGTTTCTTTCTCTTGCTTTCTCAAAATCACAAATAAGCTTATAAAATGCGACAGCCCACATTGACTCACTTCTCATTGGAGTGACTGTTAGCATACCTGAAAGCATTTTATTGCTCACAGATGTGTTTTTGCTGTGGCCCCATGCCCCCAAGTTAATTTGAATCTGACCTGGTCATGTCTCTATTTTCCTTACGGTAATAATACAGGGATGAACTTCTCAGTGTCAAATATAGATTCTTATCTGCTTCCTTTTCGGTGAATAATAATAAAAAAAAAGATTTAAAGAAACCTTTGACCTTCACTGTCTTATGTAAAGCCATCTGCATTTGCATCTCTTCTCGATGTGTCTTCTGTCACATAAGTCATCTCCACCCACAGCTTTCTAGTCTATATCTGAGTGCCTTCCATTTGGATGCAACGTGTCACAGAACCTTGGATTTTAAAGAAGCCACTACTTAAGGTAGCCTCAGGAACATTATTACCGAGTCCATATTTAAAATAGGAAGTGTGCATTTTTATTCATGTCCTATAATATCAAACTATGAAAAAGTATACACGAATAGCGAAAAGGCAAAGACGTGATATTTAGATAGCGAATATATTTCATTTTAAACGAAATTTAAATTAAAGTTTATTCACACTAGGTGAAAACGCTGGTCTTTATCTATTTAACTCAAATAACCAGTTCTCCCTTTGATGATATGACTTTTACATTTTTTTCAATAAACTTGTCTTCTAAGTTTTTGTCTATTTACATAAAATGTTTAAATTTAAATAACATATTGTACTAAAAATGAAATCTTTAAAGGGGCTATACACCCAGCCTTGGTCCCTTTTTTGGACCCTTGGTTTCCAAGTCAAAGGCATTAACAAGTTGTCTGTCGCACGTTTTCCCCTAATTTGAATTAAACCATAGTTGCAGATGGCAGAAGCTCTCTTTTCATCTTTTATAAGAAGGTCGCCCAGCTCCTAGTGAGCTAACCAAGAGCTCCTTCTGGAACTAAACACTTGGGCTGCGCCAGCTTTTGAATCCTCCCTGTGCTGCTCACACCTGGGTGGCCAAGGGTCACATATGACCTCGACAGTGCGGGTGCCTCTGCCTCCTTCCCTTTGGGGAGGCGGCAGATGGCGAGGGCGCAGGGCGCTGGTGCGCAGCTCCCCAGCTGCAGCCGGGCGGAGCACGGACCAGGAACAAGCCAAGCTGCAATCCTTCGGCCTGCTGCGTGTCTCTGAGGTTTTTCCGAGCACATTTGCTTCTGGGGCTCCAGGACTGTGCTCCCAAAGGTGGTGAAATTCCCATTCCATGACCCAGTTTGGAAACTTTAGCAAAGCTGGGTCTCTAAAGCTCGCAGGTTAAGCAGGTTAACAACCGCTAACACTCGGAGACCCCAGCCTGATGCCACCACCCAAGACCCAGGCTGCCGCAGCCTAGTCTCCAGCAAACTTTGGGTCCACCACCAATAGCAGCCCTGGCTGCAAGGGATGAACCAATGGGGCCTCTAGGAATAATGACAATGACCATCTCTTTCTGGCTCAGACCACAGCGCTAACCATTCACTTGCACTGAGCTTAGAATAACTAAAGGCACTTTCCCCATCACTGCCAGACCTATGGCACTTCTTGAAGTCTTGGCTCTCCTCTAGACTAAGGAAAGGAGCTGTGCCCGTACTCGCCTCTTCCCTGTGCTACTGTTTAAGCTCAACCCTCACCGCCCAGCAAGCTTTTCAAAACTTAGTAACTGGAAACAGAAAACAGCATTCTCTCCAAGCCCTGGTCCTCTCTCGAAGTGGCTCCTGGATTTACAATGGGAACTGAACAAGAAATGTGAAGACGTTTCTCCAAGTGTAAAAAGCCACTATTTACTGAACTTGATGTGACTTGGGTGGGGAGGGGTGCTTGGAGAACAAAGCCAGGTGTCCTGTACAGGCTGCCAATGCTTTTAAACCCCTGCATCAGCTCTCCTCCTTACAGTGGAGTCTTTTAAATGAAAGTAGATTTCTACTAGAGTAGGAGCGAGAGCTTTCTGTGCACCAGGCATAATGCTAAGTCATTTACCACTATCACCTCATAATGTTCAAAACCACCCTATTGCTTATTTGACCCTGTGCTACGAAAGAAGACACTGTAGCAACAGCGGGTCTGAACCATAATGTGACAATTTTAACTATCTAACAAAACTAAAATCCAGGTGCATCTGATTTATTTAAATTAGCAAAACTTTTCAACATCCAAAATTACTGACGCCTTGTCTATTAAGATTGATATTCTGTTAAAATGTCGGAAATATCCAGTGCCCTTGCTCTCAGAATGAGCTACTGGTCTCCAAGATAAGAGCTGTTGAGTAACCAGGAGTAAGAAGAAAGGGAGACTGAGGCAGAAGGATTCTCCGGAGTTCAAGGCTAGTCTAAGGTACATAGCAAAACCCTGTTTCAAAAACTTAGAGAGAGACACAGAGGAACAGAGAGAGACAGAGAGGCAGAGAGAGACACAGAGGAACAGAGAGAGACAGAGGAACAGAGAGACACAGAGAGGCAGAGACACAGAGAGATCCTCATTTAGCTGATTGTGTTTTACTGATTTGACTATGACATAAAGATAAATAATGGCGTTAATTATCTATGTAGTTAGAATTAGAGCATGAACAATAGGGGAATTGTCTTAGTCAACCTATAGAGAATTACAAACAAGCTGCAATTAAGAGCTTTGTAAATCTATGTTTAATTATTTTATTTTTGATGTTGCAATCTAGCCTAATAGGAAGAAACAGGTGGCTGTGGTTTTTGTTTTATTAAATCATTTCAATTCTCCATGTATTTCATTTAACAAACAATTCTTATCCTGGTTGTTTATTGACTATTTTCCCACAAAACAAGAATTACTACCATCAGAACTAGGAAAATAAGGTGCAGGAAATATAGCTAATAGAATATTCCCCATGTTTCAAATCTGGAAGCCTGTCTCACTTTCCCTGAGGACTTACAAGATCTAATTTCAGAAGAAAAAAAATCTTTTCAACCTTCTATCCAAGGATGAATCTGCTTTTAAGTGACAATTGTTACAAAAGACAAGACTACAAAGTACACCAATGTGATCAATAAACTGGTGATGAAAAACTGAATTATGGAAACCTAAGTTTAGCAAGGAAATGCTAAATCATGGGTATCAAGATCATCCTAAACCTGCTTTATAGAGAGGAAAGAAATGCAAGTAGCCTATAATTCTGGCCCAGAATAGTTCTTCAACAAATGTATATTCACCATTAGGTCCACAAGAGTAGTCTCTGTCTCTCTGTCTCTCTGTCTGTGTGTGTGTGTGTGTGTGTGTGTGTGTGTGTGTGTGTGTGTGTCCACACACACCTTTATGTTTTCTCTTACACAAGAAAACAACGTCTAACCAGCATACACTAAAAGCTTATATTTTCCAGCACACATCTTCACATCTTCTCATAGAAGGAATCTTTTTGAAGATCACCATTAATAGAAATCATTTGTTCTTGGTTGTGATATGCCAAAAGAAGAGAGAAAGAACGAAAGAAAGAAAGAAAGAGGAAGAGAGGGAGGAAAGAAGGAAGGACGGAAGGAAGGAGGCGTTCCTGGCAACCACCTAGTGACCAAGGAAGTGTTTCCAATCAGGGACAGCAGTGGGGACTTGCAAAGCAGTCAGGATTCAGGACTCAAAGGACATGATTAGATAAATATGGTCATCAGAATCGTATCCACAGCTTCTACCGAGCTAACAAATTCTTTAAATCTAACTCTGAGAAAATTGCTGCACACCTCGGCCTTCAGTGTACTTGCCTTCAACTAAGAGCCTAATTCTCTACTTCTAATAGGAAAGGAGAAACATACCTAGAATGTATATCTAACCGCACTTCTTAAACAGCGAATAGAATAATCACTGCTAACAATTTTGTTATTCTGATTATTATCCGTACACTGTGATCAAATGACATTTTTTCTTCTATAAAGTGGGACAAAAACTGACAGCACAAAGTTGTTGGAAGTACAAATGAGGGGGCACTTAAACACCTCCAATAAAATAGGTCCTCCTTTAGTATTTGTTGAATGAACACTAAAGTGTATGACTCATAATAAGTTTTGAGCAAATTTCCTCTCATATCTCCATGGTAAAAACCTGTCAAATGGTAAACAAGAAAATACTGATTCTCATTTCCTGATTCTTTGTGACAAGGAAATATATATAAAGGTGTGTGTTTGTGTGTGTGTGTGTGTGTGTGTGTGTGTGTGTGTGTGTGTGTGTGTCTTGTAAGCTTTTTCTGGAAGGTCCTTGAAATGAACATAAAAACACCTAGCATGATTAACAATGGTTTCAGAAACCAATGGGTTTTGCCTGTTCTTCATACAACCCTGACTATCATTAATTCCGTGAATAATATAAATCTTCTGTGACTTATCTTATTGTCAAGTCTCCTCAGAGGTTGTTTTCGAGTTAAACTATTTCTTTGAAGGGTCCTCTAAAGTAGCCAAGTAATAGAACTCTCATTTGTATCTTTATTATTTTTTAAGATTGCACAAAATGGAAGGAAGGGCAAAGTACTATATTCACTGTACATCATTCATTATAAAACAACATAAACATTTGAACTCTACCAAATAGGATATTTTTAAATTTATATATTGCGTGCTCTTATATTCATGCGTTATTTTACATTTATCAGTATTCTCTCATAAATAATTGCAACTTGACCAATTTTTACATCCACTCCCACAGTATACTCAATGTAGCAAGGAGTGCTCTCTGACAGAAGAACAGTTAAAAAATGGAAACAGGTGTGTGGGTGTCACATCTACTGTTTTGCTTGCTATGCAGTGAAATACTTAACATAAAATTCACTCGGAACATCTTTTCAAAAGGCACGATTTCCTCTACAGAAAAGAACATTTAAAAAATGCGTGGCAGTAAAAATCATCACCTTTGAGGGCACTGAGATACTTATATTGACGTGATCCTGAACCTCGACACCAGAATGCTTTCAGAATGAGAGGCTATGCCAGAATCTAGGGGCCTGAAGGATGGAGACCCACAACCTATGGTGCTGTTCATTGGCTGTGTTTCTTTAACCCATCGTTAAACTTTGCTCCACTCGAGAACTGGAGCAGCTCACTATCCCTAATCCGACACCATCCCCAGAATTATAACAAGTCCTTCTCGTGACAACTTCACTCTACTCTGTCCATGTCCCTGCTCCTTCCCTGGAAGGCGCGTTAGGAGACGTGCTCTCCACGGCCCCCAGCCTCAGGGTCGCTCTGGTCGTCAGTGAAGCAGACATCCACATCACTGTCCTCGCTCTTGGGATCCCCAGGCTCCAGAGCATAGCCGGGCTCCGCGTCCTGGCCGTCGCCCGCCTTGGCGATCAGGCTCTGGCCGGGGTGGCGGGACTTGACGTGACGCTCTAGGTCTCGGCGGCGCACCAGCACCTTGCCGCAGAACTCGCAGCGGTAGGGCGTATTGCCCTCCGCGTGGAGTCGGATGTGCTTGTTGAGATTGCTGGGGTCGCCGAAGGGCCGCAGGCACACTTTGCACTTGAGTGGCTTGTAGCCCGTGTGCGTCCGCATGTGGATCTTGAGCCCGTACTTGCGCGAGTACAGCTTGCCACAGTAGAGGCACAAGTGGCCCGTCTTGGCTTTGCCTGCCGCGCCCCCGCCCCCGCCGCCACTGCCGCCACCCCCGGGACCTGCCGCCGTCACTACGGCTGAAGGCAGCGTCCCCGAGTCCAGGCGGGCGCGACCCTTCCCGGCTGCCATCTCCGACAGCTGCTGAGTGTGCATGGCGATCTCGCGATCGATACTGGCCAGGGAGCCCAGCTCGGCCGGGCCGATCGCCGCCGCTGCTGCTGCCGCCGCCGCCGCGGCCGCGGGGCCGCTCAGATAGGAGATGGAGTCGGGGTATTTGAGCAGCCCGCCCAAGTGCAGCTTGAGAGGGTAATAGGCAGCCGGCGGGCCGTAGAGCAGGTCTCCGCTGTACACCGTGAAAGCCGGCATGACGGCGGGCAGCGGGCCGCACTCGCCGCCCGGGTACGCCTTGAGGCTGCCGGCGTCGAGGGGCGGCAGCGCGCAGCGCTCCACAGGGAGCCCGGGCGCGGGGAGAGCGGCGTAGCGGGCGGCGGGCAGCGAAGTGGCGGCGGTGGCAGCGGCAGCGGGCGGGACCCGCTCCACGTGCTTAAAGGCCGACGCCTCTTCCGGGTGGCCGGCGAGCAGGGGGAAGGCCCGCAGGGCCCCGGGACACGGCAGGCCGGCCGGCGGCGGCGGCTCCCCCGCCAGCAGGCACTTGGGGTGATGGTGGTGGTGGTGGTGGTGAGCGTGGTGGTGATGGTGGTGGTGGCCCGCCGGGCTCTCCCCACAGCCCGGGCGCCCGCCGGCCCGGCCCCCGCCCAGCAGCCGGCCTAGCGCCAGCCCGGGCCCCTTGCCGCCGCCCTCTTCCCGGTAGGGGTCGCTCTGCGCAGCCGCCCGGGCCAGGCCGGCCGGCTTGAAAGCAGAGCGCACGCCAGGGTAGAACGGCAGGCCTCCGCTGCCGGCGGAGGAGCCGCCCACGATCCCCAGGAAGTGACTGTGCGCGCGGTCCGGCTGCTCCTTGCCCTTCTTGGGCGTACCCCACTTGCCCGGAGGCGGAGAGGAGGTGGCCAGGGGCGCCAGGGAAGCCTCCCGCTTGATGCTCTCCCGCGCCCCGCACGCCTGAGCGAGCTGAGCCGCCTGAGCTTGGGGCCTCAAAGCGGCTGCCTGGACGGGCGTCGTCAAGTCTGGGGCAGTGGGTTTCGGAGGGAGGCCGAGGCCTTCGGCCACCGGGGAAGCTCCGGGCCGGGCCGCGTGCTCCTGAGGCAGGAAGGCGCGGCCCCCGCCACCGCTGAGCACGCAGTGGAAACGCAGGTGTGCCTTGAGGCTGTTAGGGTAGCGAAAGGTCCTCCAGCAGTACCAGCAGATGTAGCGCTCCTCCCCTGGGCAAGAAAGGGGAGAGAGTAACAAGTGAGAAGAAGCAAGGGAGCCAGAAGGAAAGCGCCAGCACAGCAGGCACAGCCCGGGTTTGACAGAAGCAAGGGTGAAGGTCTTAGGGCCAAGAGATAAAGTTCAGTAACCCGATCAAGAACCTCCCAAAGCGTGTAAATGGCCAGCCCTTGTCACCTCCATCCTCAAAGGTCTACTGAAAGAACAGAACAGGTGACCAGGACCTTCCCAGTGACTACTTCCACCAAGCCCTCATAGTAAATCTCCCTTGGAAGACCCCTGCCTTAGGAAGGCTAGTCGGGAAGAGCAGAGAGCAGCTGTTGCCTTAAATCAAGTGTTGAGGCTGTGCTGTGCCTGTGCCCATCTGTTGGCGTTTACAGAATAGGTGGCGTATGTCAAGGAGTTTGGACAAACTGAACAAAGGCCAATCTAATAGTCGTGAGCGCCTCATTACCAGGCGAGACAATATCCTGTATGTATGGGCCATATGTAATCATTTCTTTTCTTATAACAATGTCTTTTGTGTCCTCTCTCCACCCTTTTACCCCCTCCCAGACTTAAACACTTGCTTGAGGTTTTCCTGGAGCGTGACCAAATGAATCCCCACATAAGGATGATGGTTTGCTAGTCTTCAAAATTATTTGCACCCTCATTTTCTATTTTAACTTTATCTGATTGGATTGGAGAGGGGAAAGCTACTACTTCCTGATGTTCTGTAGTAAATTCTGAGGATGGTGTAGCGTTGACTTATCTGTTGCTTTACCTGCTGGTTAATTAACTCCTAGATAGTTGCACAGATGCAAGCTTAGAAAAGCACTTGAGCAAGATATATTTCATTTAATATATAAAAATGAGAAAGGTCCTCAGCTTTTTAAAGTGCAGATTTCTCTACCACAAGTGCAGTGCATGTGTGCACTTGCAGCGTCAATTCTGTGTGTCTCTTACATTATAACTGTTTTTTTGACTTGCTAGGATCTGTGAACACAATCCAGAGATAGCTACTAATTGGGTGCTAGAAACTAATTTCTATGTACTAGTGTGCATACAATGCAGTTTCTTTTTAAAGTGATTGGTAATGCTAAAGATGTCTGTGAGCAAAGTTGACTGGACCACAAGGAAATTCCAAAGTGCATTGTAGATCTCTTAAGGTTTGCTATAAACATTACATTCTCCCTCTTTAGGGGCACCCTGCTCACACTTCTAAAACACTGCTACAGAACCTGTCATGAGGACACATGCCTTTAATTCTAGCACTTGAGAAGCTAAGGCAGGTAGATCTTTGTGAATCAGGAGTTCGAGGCCAGCTTGATCTATATAGTGAGTGTTCCAGACCAGCCAGGGTTACAGAGCAAGACAATCTTAAAGGAGGGGAGGAGTTTATTCCACAAGATGTTCAAAGGAGATCTGAGAGAAGTGGGAGACAAGGGTTTACCTATAATAGTCTATCCCAGTTGTCTATTGAAGACTTGGGCAAGACCATCTCAACATTCCTGCCACCTATGTAAAGCAGGACTTTACCTAGAAAAGATGTTTTACTAAGATGTTTTGGAAAGAGAAGCGACCCCTTAGTTTTCTTTGGGTGTCTGAAATTCAGAGGCTCTTTTGCAGCAGTTCTTCAAAAGAGTTTTCAGTTTGTTCCAGAATGGCTCTGCTAATGCAAAGCTAAGTGCGCTTTGTTATTAAAAATGAAGGGGCAGTAGCTTAATCTTTTTATGAAGTGGAAACTAACTTAAGTTAGCCAGCCTAGTTAAAACAGAAGATATTCCTAATTACTTCTTCCTCTTCTCAAAATGTAACAAAAATGGTGTCCATACAAGCCTGTGTGTGTGTATGTGTGTGTGTGTCTGCTGTCTGTTTGTCTGTCTGTGTGTATGTGTGTGTGTGTGTGTGTGTTTGTCTGTGTGTGTGTGTGTGCATGCATGTGTGTGTGAGAATGTGTCTGTCTGTCTGTGTGTCTCTGTGTGTATCTCTGTGTGTGTGTCTCTGTGTCTCTGTGTGTCTGTGTGTGTGTGTCTGTGTGTATGTGTGTGTGTGTGTGTGTTATTCCGAACATTACTTTTCCACCTTAACTTCATCAACAGGTTTTGCAGACCCTAAGGTTCAACTTTTGCTAAGTGAGACAAACACTCTTCATAAATGACTTTGCTCCTCCCCGCTGTGTAACTTAAAATTTCAGGCATGCCCAAACTAGAAATGCGAGGTTCAAAATAGATACACCTTCCCTAACAGGAAAACGATAGTTTTTTTAATTATCATTTGGCTTATGGCATTTATAAAACCATTTGGATGAAATAGAACACATCGTTAATCATGTTGCTTTTCTGTTTTACATCATTCCTACGTAAAAGTGTTCTGTGTTGGCACAATTTGTTGTGGAGTTTCAAGTCTCAGAGTTCCCCTATGAGGCCTCAGTACTTATTATGTGGTTCAAGGAACAAACTATATCGTATAATTCTTATAACCATTAGACATACCGATCTATTTTAAAACTAAATAGAATTGATTTGCAGAGGGCAGTGACACTTCGAAGTGAAATGACTCATTGCTCTGAATAATGTGTCCCACTCATGAAGTGTTCGCTAATTACCACACTTTTATCAATATATACCTGCTTCTAAATGGGTGTTGTGGCCCAGCAGTTCCAGAGGAGATTGTATTAAAATACTTTGGAACATTTTTTGGTTGTCTATAAATAAATAGCTTCTTTGGAGAAAATATGAACAAGCTCAAACACTTGTCAAGGGGTTGGAGATGAGGGCCAGGGGACACCTTGTGAAAGTTTCAAGACCTTAAGTCTTTTAGCCCTACCCAGCCTTCTTCCCACAGGAAATGCCCTTCAGTGCTGTGTTTTCCTGGGGGGTGGGGGTGAAAATGATTTTCCCGTTAGTTGCTGCACCTTAATTTGCATGGACTGGCTCTGAGCTTGAAAGGAATCAAATAAAGAAGAAACTGGGAGACATCCCAGATTCTGTTTAAGTTGACTTAGTAGGGGGAAATGAATAAAGTCCATTTTGAGGAAGGACGTTAGTACCTGCCAAGGGACCAGCTGTAAGCACCACAATGCTTCTAAATGCCATCAACTGCACTGGTCGCCCGAAAAACTTACAGAGAAAGAGCACCCTTGTGCCTTTTAAAAAGCATTCTACATTTAAACTTTGATCTCTAGAACCCAAGATTTAATTGTAGTAACATAATAAATCTTCTTTACTGTTTCTTAACCAAGAATGAAATGGGAAAGGAAGGACCCATAAAGTTCATAAGGAGTTTTCCTTTGGTTGAGGACCAGATTATTATTCACTTTTAGTATCATTCGCTTATGGTTTTAGATTAGCAGTTCCCTCTCTCCCTTGTCAAGAGCATGAATTCAGTTTCCACAGAGTGCAACAGAAAAATTCTTCCAGTCTGGGATCACCTTCCATAACCCAGGAGAAAAGCTGGACTGTACTCTAGCTCGCCCTCCTGTTGGGGATTCCTTCTCAGAGGCAGTACCTTTCTCATCATGAGTCGGAGTCGCAGTTGTAGGAATATCAAACCACTGAGCCAAGGAGTTAGAATACCACACAGTCAGCTCTTCCCCTGGCTGGACATCTCGCAATGCCCTATAGAAGATCTAGGAGAGAGAGAGAGAGAGAGAGAGAGAGAGAGAGAGAGAGAGAGAGAG
>JANHMN010000004.1:113908978-113983338 GCA_030674055.1 Rhabdomys pumilio | reverse complement strand
GAGAGAGAGAGAGAGAGAGAGAGAGAGAGAGAGAGAGAGAGAGAGAGAGAGAGAGAGAGAGATTTTCTGTGTTATTTCCTGGATGGTTGGGAATATTCAAAGACTGTCATTGTGATCCTGGAGAAGCTACTGGAATGCTCGGCTGCCTTGGGGACCCTTAGTAGATGGAACTGGGATTGATAACGGTGAGGGGCTCTGACAGTACCTGTCCTCCCGGTAAGTCTGCAATAGCTTCCAGAGTCTGTTCCTGAGGACTCCTGGCTGCCCGGATTAACCCTATCCACTCCAGAGGAGAGCCCCCTGACTCGTCCACCAGCTCCCCTCTCACCATGCGTACCTGCAATACAAGCAGTAGTCATTACCCAGCTTGCCACAGCCAGGCTCACAACCCAGAGGAAAGTTTATCATCTAGTCCACCGCACTCACGAAAGCATTTGTGTTCTCTTTGACCCAACCTCTAAGAGCTGCAGAGGGCAGGGAATGATTCCTCAGAGCCTCAACATAGACAGTGTAAAAATAAAAGAGTCTGGGTAGTAGATAGTATCAACACACACACACACACACACACACACACACACACACACACACACACGCCTTGGAAACACCAACTGAAAATGGCATCCTCTCAGAGCTCCTGGATACATCTTATTGCAAAACTCACCACCTCTTCCCCAAGTAAGGTCCTGGGATCCTTAACAGTGAGATGGAAGTGGTTTCTAAGTTCAAGCATGTCCAAAGCCTGGTACAGTATTCCTACCCTGTTTCTCTGCCTCCCAATTCTCTAGTACAGCACTAGGCACAAGTGAACTCAGCAGTGAGATGCTCAGAACAAAGCGACCACGGAGAAATTTTGCCTGCAGCTAGCAAGCCATTTAAAGGCAATTAAATTGCGTTTAAAGAGAGAGGCGTGGTGAGCTTCAAAACCCAGTGTTGCCTGGGATGAGAGACAAGGGGCTTTTTAGCACCAGGAGGAAAAAACGCTGGCCCTGCTCCTACTACTGGAAAAATACTTTTTACAAGATAACTCTAGGAGGTTACTAAAACCAATGTCTTTCCTTTTTAAACAAGCTTTCCACTGCATTCCCTAGTTGCTGTCTGCCAGTCCTTAGCTGCTAAGGTGCACCTCTCCCCCTTCCCACCCCCTCCGGTCCCTCTCTGGTCAGGGATCCTAACTGTGTGTGTGTTTGGGGTGGGAGGTCAGAGTGGGAGAGTTGTACCTGGGGCCTCTCAGCTGGGATCTTGAACTTTAAGAGCCAGCTGCAAGGTTTAACTGGGTGTCCCCTCGAGGGTGGGGTGGGCTCCCTTACCTCTCACCAGGCATCAAAACTAATCACCTGGCTCATCCTCTCTCCATTTCCTACCCAAACCTACAAGCAAAAGGGATTGGGGATGGAGATATGTTCCAAGAACTAAGAGCTTCCCAAGGACTATCTCTTCGGTGAAATGGAATTAAATTGTTTAAAACAAATATGTAAGGCTCACATTAGTAAACAGAAGGGGAGGAAAAAGTGCTCTCCACCCGATGACTCCAGCGAAAAGGGTGTGTTTGCAAGGGAGGCAAGGACTAAGGTGGAAGTTAGGTCTTCATCACCTTGCTGAGGACACCCAGAGCACAGGGGAAACTACCGGTTCTCAGAGGCCCCATACCTACAGACCCTGGCGCACTAAGGTCTGTTCCGGCTTAGCTCTACCCTCCCTTCAGCCCGCCCCAGGTCCAGCTCAGATATCAGACATGCTAAGGATAACCAGATAATTCTGTTCTGCAGATTTAGCAGGTATCCCTCTTCTCCGCAGCTCCTCTCTACCCCTTTTCTGGATCAGGGCAATAGGAGGTGAGAGGCAAGGGGCGGAGATCCAGAATGGCCCAGTACCTTTTTCTTGGGCCCTGGTTCCCTGCGATCTGACAGGTACTTGCCCAGCTTGAAGGTGCCAGGCACCGGCCCAAGGCGCAAGCCAG
The DNA here is from genome assembly GCA_030674055.1 of Rhabdomys pumilio. NCBI lineage: Eukaryota > Metazoa > Chordata > Mammalia > Rodentia > Muridae > Rhabdomys > Rhabdomys pumilio. Next base: position 113,981,381 of record JANHMN010000004.1, on the reverse strand, counting down.
CCGGGATGCAGCAGTCAGCGTTCACGCTCGTGGCCGAAGTGCGGGAAGTTCCGTGCATTGTTGCCATTGCAGCCAGGCAGACGCTGGGACTCACGGGGTCCTCCACGGGGTGCAAGTGACAGAACCAGGAGCAGCCGCATGCGAGGAGGGATCCGCACCCCGACGTGCGTCTTCTGTCTGCGGAGTGACGCGGGCGGGCATGCACTGCGCCTTTTCAATCCGGGCGGGCGCCTTTTGGCACCGCGAGCGCAAGGGCGCGGAGTTTGGTGAGAGAGTTGCGCTGTGAAGCAGCTGCAGAGTCCCACCCGAGAGGGTCACATGGAGTGGTTCCCTCAGCCCCCTGCATAATCGAGGCCTCTGAATGGCTAGCACACAATGGTCCAGGCGACCTTCCCATTCCTAAAAATCCAATTTGTCAAGGGCGAAGAAAAGGCACTGGTGAATCAAAGGTCCGGCGGGACCATTAATCCTCAGCATGGGGTATTGTCCCTGAGACAGTTACGATATTTTAAGTGACAAATCCACTGTATAATTTCTCCATAAATTTTACTTCCTTTTATTGTTCACCGACAAACCAGTTTTGGGAAATAAGTGACTACTTTAAGTCTACTTGGCTGATTCCTTTGAGCCTTGGTCTACTTCAAAGATTCTTAATTCTCTCCCCTTGGCTTTATTGTAAAGGAGATTAAACAAAAGGACGGGGACTGTTTGGAGGACTTGTTAACTTCTATTGATTTCTGGCGTGTGCCATACAGAAATTAGGCAGGTACTTGATGGGAAAACACCAGAAAATACCTACACTTTTTAAATAACGACCATAGTACCATTTCAGGGATTGGGTTCAGGCCAGTCCACAGTTTAGAACCGCTTTAGTTCTTTCCTAGACCTCGACCTACCCACGAATATGAAGACACCAGTATTATTTGAGAGGGCGAAAGCCAACTGAGCGTCACGTCTCCCTGTCGCACTCAGGGTCCACACTTTCTCTGAGAGTAGAAAGCGACCACAAAGCCAAGAGCTTCGTAGGAGATCTGCTCTGCCGATGGAGCTGCAGTGTTGAAGACAGGGAAGTTCCCCAGCGGGTTATTAATCTTCCCACCGGCAACCCATCAATTTAAATCTTGTTTTGCTTTTAAGTTGAAAACGGGGAGAGAGTCCTGACATTAACTTCTCCAGAACCAAAAGGATAGATTTTTACTTATTTTAAAAGCAAATCGCCGCCAACAAAAACATCTCAGTCTCTCAGCGGGGGTTAGGGGGGAGGAGAGTACCATAGAGGGTATTTGGGTCAACCCTGAGCACCTTTCCCCAAATCCCACGCTGCCATTACTGGAGCCACCAAGAAACTCCTGCAGAGGCTCCAGTGCCATTGTGTCCTTGCTCCCACCTCGTTCCCACCCCCACCTTATCCTGTGCCCACAGAAAGTAGAACAGAAGACTCTGAGCAAAGCGCTCACTGCTTCCTCCCTGTGGCCTTGACCAAGAAGATACAGTTATCCCTCCAGAATGTGGAGTGGCTCTGACTAACAAATGTGGGGAAGCAAAGTACCAACTCTGTCGCAGGTTCAAAGAGAGTCCTTAAAGTAGCTTATTAAGCTGCCCTCTGTTAGAAACTTATGCTCACATCCGTAGGCCCGACCAGAAAACGAACTCACGAACTCACAAACTCAAGACCCAAGACACCTTTCATGAATTGCTTGGAGCCTCATTCTCCAGAGCTGTAAAGTGGGACTGGTGGATACAAATGGTTCCTTGCTTCTCTTTCTGCTATCCACTCCAGTTTGTTGGGAAAGTGCAAGTAGCCTTATGAAAGTCACAAAATTCATTGTTTACAGCAGTGGGAAAGCCGGGTCAGGTCAAGGTTCTTAAGTCTAAGCAAATCAAGTCAAGACTTTGCTGGGACACAAAGAAGACAGACTCAGTGTCTGCTTCACAGACTATGTAGATATACCTGCAAGGGACAGAAACGAACCTCTTGGTGGGCCTTGAATTGCCATGCTTTTGTGACTACACAGAGCCTTGCTTCTAAGCCTAGTTTCTAAGAGAGCAGCCTTTACGTTTCACTCTCAGCCTTCCAATTGCTTCTCTGAGGGTAAAGAAGGCTATCCCTCAGAGATAGAGAAGAGCCTTTGATCCTGGGGACTATGAATGGCAAAGCCCGGAGAGCGGAGTAGGAGGGGGGCTGAGGAAGCCTTTCCGATGAGTCCAGGGCAATAAATTTAAGCCATGAACATGTCCCTCTAACCTCTGGCCTGGCGACTCCGGATGACACCTAGTTTAACTATCCAGCGCTGAGAGCGAGAAAGGGGCGAGCGCAGTGCCTGGATTCGGGCGCCTCCCTAGCCCTTCTTAACCAGTGAAAAAGCGTGAACGACACGCGAACAATTTTATCAATAGGACCATGTAAAGGCCGACTGTGAGGAAAGTTATTTATTAATATAGCCAATTGTGACTGGTTCCCAGCTCTGAGAGAAGAAAGAGACTGCGCCAGAGGCATTCACACCAGCTCCCCGAGTTTTATTCTGTCCTGTGGCTCAGAGTTGCAGTTCCCCAAGTGAAATAAATTGTCCACAAAGGAGAAAAGGAACACATTTTCTTTTATTTTTCCTCCCCTAAAAAGCAAGGGTGAAACCAATCTAATGTGCCCAGTGGAGCAAGATGGGCCGTGAAAGGCTGGGTGTTAAAAGTAAAAGCGGGCTGCGCAGCAAATGGGATGGAAAATTAAATGAAATTAAATAGCTTGAACGGCCGTATTGTCCCTTATTAAAAAGACACATTAATTACATGGTCTCAGCCTTATTCAAAGACAATGTTGAGACTCAATCAAAACATTCCACTCGGCTTTTTTATCGACTTAAAATGGGCGTCCAGAGGCCCTGTTAAAGCGAAATCCCTCCTACACGGGAGGTGCAAGAAGAGCGTGGTTTGGGGCGGGCCCGCAGCCTGCCCAGCGCGGACGGCACTCGGCTCCCGCGGCGGTAACAGGTTGCCCTGGGAGGCTCCAGCTCAGAGAGCAGAGACGGGAGGGGAAGGCGAGCCACGGGGACGAGACCCGCACCCTCCTCTGAGCCTCGGCCTGGCCCACAGCTCACGCCCAGCCCCGGGCGCGTCCAGCTCCCGTGGCGGCGCGCGCGACCTGCGGGGTTCTGCCGGGGAAGAACGAGCCGACCTAGGCCTTCCGGGCCCAGCGCAGCGCTCCGTCTCAGGCCGCGCTTCTTAGGGTGACCAGTCTGGGCCGGGCCACGGCCTCGGTCCTCGGGGTCCCCTAGGAGGGCCGAGCCCGCTGCCCTGAGTGGGTCCGGGAGTCAACCCACCAGGCGAACAACGGCCAGGTCGCCGCTCCGGCGCCGCCCAGTCCCCACCCGAGATGGAGAGAGGCCGGGGACTGGAGGCGAGGTACGGCCGCTACCTCCGGGCCGGCGCTAGTCCAGGAAGCGCCCCCTGCGGGTGTCGGCAGCACCCGGGTCAGAGCCGACCAGCTGCTCTGCCCCCGAGGCGCGGGTGGGACATTAAGGCCGGCTCTGAATAGAAAGGCTGAGCCGGGGCTCTGGGAACGCCACCAGATGACGCGCCCGCGCCGAGGCCTTTTCCCCCTTAATTGCGTGGACGGTGGGTGCGCGGCGGCCGGGAGTCTTCAAACTTGTAGCCAAGGACGCAGCCCGGACGCCGCTGGTGGGTTTTGTGGTGCCTTTTGTTTTGTTTTGTTTTGTTGGTTTGCTTTGGTCTTTTTTTTTTTTTTTTTTAAGTCTAGCATTGGAAACGACTCAATAAAAGTATTCAGAGTCCCTCTCGAGTTGCCTTTTAACCGGAGTTCCCCAACTTATTTCTTGGTTCTTTCGGTTGACATGGTGCAAAGAAAAAGTCAGCGAGCGTGCTGCTGAATTGCAATGTCTTGGGGCACCTCCACATTCACGCTTCTCTGCCGGCCTCTGCCCGAGGAGCCCGCGCTCAATTCGATTTTCCTTGCTATTGGGCACATTTAGGAGCGCCTCTATTTGTGAAGTTCATTTCTAGGCAAATGTATTCAAGAGCTGATGGGAATGAATAGGACCGTGTGTCAGCCGCCCCTAATTGGGATTAAAGCACTTAGGAGCATATGCAGAGACTGACAGAAATTCTCAGGTTGCATTGTCTTCAGACTTCCACCCGCTCGGACGCTCCTCCTCCAAGGGAGATTTATAAAGATTGCGGGGAGAAACTGAGGAAAGAAAGAGGAAAGGCAAAGAGCCAGGCTAATAGCTCAGGATGGGGCTGCAGTTCAGCTAGTGAAGGTGGCGGCTTCCCAGAAAAGACGCTTCAGATAATTGAGCGCGGGCGGGGGAGCAGGTCCGAACTCTGAAAGGCTGGGAGTTAAAAGGCGAAATAAAGATGTTGTTGAGGCTCCCAAACGCCCCCTTCCTTTTTTCTTTCCACTGAAGAACCTGCCTTCCTTTTTATCTCTACTGCCATTTCTGCAGCCCAAAGCACATCGCCTCTCTTAGAGAAAAATATACAGGTTGATACGTGAAACGGAGAGCAAGGAGTCACACAGGAAACAAAAATAAGTTTCGTGTGTTGAAAAGGCCGTGATCAAAAAACCCTGAAAAAGTTTCCCGATGAGCGTGTTAAACATATGTATCCACAGTGTGTCAAATCGCAGGCACAGTGAGCGCTCATGTGCATACAAATCACAGCTTTGAATATCTCGTCCACCTGTAAATCTCAATCCAGAATGGCCCACTGAGTTTTGGGGCTGAAGTGACAGAGCGTTTTAAAGGCTGGGAACTGGCATGGGAATGGAGGCTGAGAGTTTTCTAAACAGAAGGCAATGGTAGCCTCCTTAAGCCTAAAGAGTTTTAGAGGACTCTCAGACTGTGGTGGCTCTGAGGTGTCATAGTCAGAACACTTCTCACCACATCCTTTTGGGTGCAAGGAGGAGAGAAAAGCAAGGCTAGGTGAGGCTGTGGAGAGAACAGTAACTAAGAGTTTCTGTGATAAATTCCTATTCAAAATTCCTATTCAACCTGATTCCAGGGACCTCATTCATTAACCACGCAAAATCCAGAATCCCAAGCCCTGAAATGACTGCATAGCAGCTATGGTGGCGATTCTGGATGAGAAATGACGGTGAGACACAAGAACAAGCTCCTAGGAGTGAGTGGACATTTGTCCTTTTTGGGTCCTCGGCAGAAGTAAAAACTTCCTTTCTCCCCAGGATAGCCCACCTCATGATTACATAGCACAAGGTTGTGTCCTATAAAACATGGATCTTTCTTAAATCAGATTTTCTGTTTTGTTTATTGTTGTAGTTGTTACGTGTGTGTGTGTGTGTGTGTGTGTGTGTGTGTGTGTGTGTGTGTCCGTGGCACCTGTGCATAGATCAGAGGAAAACGTATGGGGTCAGTTCTCTTCTAACGTGAGTTCCCAGGATCAAACTCAGGCCATCAGGCTCAAGCGATCTCCCAAGTCCCCTTTACAGCTTTTGATTGTCATGTATTAATTGTACCAAGTAATAAATTTCATTGTGGATTTTTAGACATTCTTGGCTTACTTTGATTGTGTTTGTCCTACGTATCATCTGTTATTGTCTAACTTCTTTGGAAGGTAGTACACAATGGAAGGAAGCTGGCTGTACAGACATATTTACAGGAGCTGAGGCAAAGTATCAATTATGGGAGTTCATAATATTCATTACAATAGTAATAGGAGCAGAGCAATAGAAGTTTCCAGCTATGTCACAGCTGAGAGCCCAACTCAGCTGCATATGCACTATCTGCAAATAATAATTAACAAGCTCACCACTAGTGTCCAGCTCGGCTGCCCTGCCGATCACACGCTTGCCTCATGCATTGCTCCAACATTTGTGTTTATTCATACTCGTTTTGATATCCATAAGCAAGTGATATTCTTAATTTCCTGAAAGTGTGTTTGAGTGTTATGTATTCATTACAGAGTAGTGGTTCACACTGGGGTAATCTTTCAGGTAGATGGACTCATGACATAAAACTTAGTTGAAGTTAGAAAAATGAATTTTATGCAAATACACAGAACAGGTTTTTCTTTTTTTCTAAATAGCTTTATACAGATACCATGATTTGGGGCATACTAGAAATCAAGCCTTAGGATTCACACGTGCTCTACTAATGAGCTAAACTTCTAGCCCCTAAAATATAATTCCCACATCATAAATTGACCCATTGAAATGAAAAAAAAATGTTAGTATATCCACAGGCATGTGCAGCCATTGCAGTTACCTACTTTTAGAAAGTTTTTATTTCCAACTCCAAGCAAATGTATTCCAGGCAGCCACCTAGTATTTTCTGTCTCTAGAGATTGGCTTTCTGTAAGCATTGCATGTATATGCACTTATGCAACATGCATTCCTTTGTGACCACGTTACAGCATTTCAGCATCGTGCTTTTAGAGTTTCTCTTAGTCCACTTTCAGTTGCTGTAGGAGACTACTTAAAAGTGGCACCTTTATTAAGAGAGAGAGAGAGAGAGATTCATTTGGGTTCAAAATCTGAAAGCAATGAAGTTCAGAGTAAGTTCTCTGTATCTGGCATAATGTGGGGCCTCTGCAGAATCCCAGTTCAATACAGCACTTCACCTTGTGAGACAAAACAAGCTTGTCAGCCTAGGTCTCTCTTCCTCTCACAAAGTTAGTAATTGTATTGTGGAGACCTTATACTCATGACCTCAACCTAATTTTTTTATTGAAAGATGATTTTTTCATACAGTATATTCTGATGATGGTTTACCTTCCCCAAACTCCTCCCAGATCTTCCCCAAATCCACATTTCCTTATCTCACTAGAAAACAAACAAGGGCTGGGTGGTGGTGGTGGTGGTGCAGGTCTTTAATCCCAGCACTTGGGAGGCAGAGGCAGGCAGATTTTTGGGCCAGCCTGGTCCAGGGCTACACAAAGAAACCCTGTCTCAAAAAAACAAACAAACTAACTAAAAAACAAAAAAGAAAAAGAAAAGAAAAAGAATAGAAAGAAAGAGAGAGAGAAAGAAAAACAAACAAGCATCAAAATAATAAAAGATAAAAACAAACAAACATAAATAGGACAAAACAAGCAAATAGGAAGAAGAGAAGCCAAAGCTGAAGCACAAGAAAGGCACACAGATGAGGAGATACACACATCGGCACACACACAGATGCAGAGATACACACATCGGCACACACAGAAATCCCACAAAGATACAAAACTGTAAAAGCCATAAAAATCTGTAAAGGAGAAAAAAGTCCAAAAAAAGAAAGAGAGAGAGAAGAAAAGAAAAAACAGCATCCAAAACCACACTGAGTTTGTTTTCTGTAGACCATCACTGCTGGGCGTGGGACCTGTGGTTTGTATACTCAGTGAGATCCCATGGAGACAACTAGTTCTTCATTTGTGATTGGTTTCATTTGTGATCACATCTGGATTAGGGATGGGGGCTTTTGTCATTTCCCTTTCTCAGTTCTGCTACTGTGTCTGACTTGAACATGTGCAGGTCTTGTGTGTGCTGTCATAGTCTCTGTGACTTTATATGTGTATCAGCCCTGATGTGTTTGGAAGATGCTGTTCTGTTGGAGTCTTCCATCACCTGTGGTTCTTATAATTCTGCCACCTCTTCTTCTCAGATCCTTGAGCTTTGAATGGATTTGTTGGAGACATCCCATTTAATATTCAGCATCCCAAGGTCTCTCCCTCTCTGCACACTGTTCAGTTGTGGGTCTCTCTTTGTATTTGTTCCCATCTGCCCCAGGAGGAAGTTTCTCCAATGGTGACTGAGAAATACACTGACCTGTGAGTCTAGCAGAATTTTGTTAGAGTCATTGCATTCCTTCTTGTGGATGAGTAATATTCCATTGTGTAGATTCATCACATTTCATTCATTCATTCTTCAGTTGACAGGCCTTTGAACTGTTTCTATTTCCTTATTATTTTCACTAATGCTGCCTTTAATATTTTTATACAATGCTGTGTGTATTTATGTGTTTTAGTGTATTATACATACATGCATTTATGTGTGTTCATACATGTATAGTTGCATGTATATGGGCCCAAAGTCAGTATTGGATACCTTTCTCAATTCCTCTCTACTTTATTTATTGAGGCAAGATTTCTCACTGAACCAGAGCTCACCAATTTCAACTAGTCAAGCTATGTAGCTTGTTCCTGAGATGTCCTATCTCTGCCTCCTCAATATTGAGATAACAGGAAGCTGCCATATTATTTCATGTCATTGAATAAAACACTTAATTTTTTTTTCAGATAAAATAAGAACCACCAAAGATATTCTCCACTTAAGTCAATTTTAAGTAGCCTATATTAATTTTATTTGTATAATAGTTGAGAAATCTATGACATTATTCTATACATATTATTAATATTTGCATTTAAAGTCATGTTTGCAAGCATACAATTATGTTCCTAAAAATTCATGTTAAAATCTTACTCATACGCAGCTTAGAATATGGCCTTATTTACCATATATAAGATCATTTTAAAGATGCAAGTTAAAATGATGTTGTTGGGAAAGACTGCAATAAAATAAGACCAGTCCTCACAAGAAAGAAAATTTGGTGCATAAACATGCTGTAGAGAGAATGTGGTTAAGCCTCAGAACAGCTCCATTGGCTATGGCTACTGTATCTGACTCAGACCCTCCTAATTTTTCTGCTGACTATAAGCATGGATATGTGTTGCAGCCCGAGCTGCCCCAAGCTGCTCCAGTTCCAGGGTCGGAGTTCATCAAGAGAGAGCGTGAGGATGGACTCGAAGAATGGAGACCAAACAGAGTGTGATTCGATCCCGTTTATTCTTCAGTCTCTCTCCCTAGTCCCAAGTCTTGAGTTCCTAGTCCCTAGTCCCTAGTCCCTAATGCCTCCAAGTTCCAAGTTTCTAGTTCCAAGTTCTAGTCTCGAGTCTCAAGTGCCTACTATCTAATTCCTTGTTCCTGCTATAGTAAGTCTCAAGTCCTTCTTCCAAGTTCTCTAGTCCAAGTGTCTGTCTTCTCTTGCCTTTTATATATCTCGCTTCTAAGTCACACCCTTAAGTCACGCCCTTAAGTCTCTGCTCTAAATCACACCTTTAAGTCTCACTCACCCAAGGGAAAATCCTGGGTATCTAAAACAAGAGGTTATCAGAGTGTGCTCAGCTGCTGTAGGCTATTATAAACAAGACTCTTGTCAGGGTATATGGCTCAAGATGGCTTCAAGGATGATAGCCGCCTTCTGTCGGCTACCCACAGATATGTACACTGCTGCCTGAGGAGTTTGTTCTCTTTGTGGCTGCCCTCACCAAAAATGGGTCCACACGCAGCTGCTTTTGAACATTGCTTCCAAATCAAAGTTAAGGGTGGGTACATCTGACTTACTGCCTACACCATACTGTAGGGTTCTAGATACAAAAGGAAGGTTAGGAATGTATGCTTCGGAGTAGAAACACAGAAAGAGTGGCACCATGTGGCAAGATGCTTCTTTTCATATTTCAAGGACCTACATAAACTATGTGGCAAAAGGAGACAAGAAAAAAGTAAAAAGTAAGTAAAAGGAAAACCTGTCAGGCTGCTCTGCCTCCTGCCTTTATCAGACTGGGGCCTGCGAGCATCTCTATGATGAACAAATGTGTGACGGAGAAGTGGGAGAGGTGGAAGAGTGGAGCAGTGCTTATGGTATGGAGAAAGGCGGCACTGAAGACGTGATGATGGTCACAGGTGTGAGCGAGGGCTGAGGTCAGCAATGTAACAGGTCATTGCCCTTTGTGATTGACCTCTGAGCAATGATGGAGGCCTAGATGAGGAACAGTTCACTATAGCTGCTTGTATTGTGAATAGTAATTACATTCCCCAAAAAACCTGCTTACACGAAAGTGTCTGCATGTAGCTTCTGGGAACGAGCCCCCAGTTAGCTCTGATTGGTAAATAAAGATGCCAACAGCCAATAGCTGGGGAGGAGAGGTCGGAGGCAAGATTTTAGGATTCCAGGCTTGGGACCAGGAGGAAGAGAAGGAGGAGATCCTCCATGCTGTAAGAGTGTGGAGGAGCAGAGAGACGCTATGCCTGAGAAGAGTGGTCAGAATGGCATAGCCGCCATGTGGAGGAGCCAGGGAAAAGTGGCCTAGAGGGCTGCCCCGCTGAGTCTGGAGCAGCCAAGATAGAATATAGAATTTAGTAAATAATATCTTGGGATTATCTACAGGAGGTAGATTAACAGCATGAAGGTTAGGCCCAGTTATTGTGCTGTTTAATGCATATAAAATATAAAGGCTGTGTGCGTCTTTTTCATTCGGGAACATAAACCATTGAAGCAGGAAGCGAACCGGACACCAGGATTCATTAATTATTTAATATTTTACAACAGTTCACTATCTGGATTGGACCTCTTTGAAGGACCCACATGGCTATGTTTGGGTCAGTGGTCCTGATGCTGTCAGGAGTCTGATAAAAGTCCTTTGCCCTTGTTACCACCAAAAGCCATGTGGATGTCCATGATATGTGCTGCCACCCGAAGCCGTGTTGATGTCTGAGCCATGCTGCCTCTAGGAGCTAAACCGATCTGAATGGCCTTCTCTGTGACCTGAGGCCACAGTGATGTCCTGGTCATGCTGCTGTTGAGGGCCATATTTGGGTCCGTGGTCCTACTGCAGCCGGGGTTTGTCTTGATGTCCATGGTCCATGCTATTACCTAGGGCTATGTGGATGTCCATGGTCTGTACCGCCACCTGTAGCCATGTTGATGTCTATGGGCCGTGCTGCCCCCTGGTGGCCATATTGATGTGCGTGGCTTGCACTGCCACCTTGGTCTGGGCTGCCTCCACGAGCTTGTCTGGGTCCTTGGTCCTACTGCAAGGGAAGTAGGAGGAGTCTCTGCTGTCGCCAAAAACCATCTGAGCTTCCTTTGACCATAAAGAGTTACTTTGGCAGTGATATCAATGACTGCAAATGAACAGTTGAGACAGAGGGACATGGAGGGCTTCTTTCTATGATAACCCCAATTCTCTCCCCTAGCACCCTCCCCCAAATAATCTTGAAAAGGAGGCCATCAAAGAGAACTCCTAAAAATTGTGATAAAGATGCTGAAGTGTAGCTCTCCCCAGTTGATGGCTTCGGGAGGAGGTGCAGGTGGAGAAGGACTCGGCTTTCTTTAGGGCTCGGTTCACTGGGAGTTTAACCATGCTCCAGTAAATATATGAGAAATACAAATTTGACTTAAAAAATTGTTGGGGGCGGGTAGACATGAAATGACTGCGAAGTGAGTGTGACCGAGGTGTACCAGGTGAAGTTCCCAACGAATCAATAAAAATATTATTTTGGGAAAAAAAAAAGAAAAAGGAAAAACTTCAAGGGCTGGCAAGACAGCTCAGCATAGAAAGCACTTGTGCAGATCCGACAGTCTGACCCAGTCCCTGAACCTATGTGATGATTCTGTGTGTACAAGCTCTACACAGAGTGGGACCACACAGAAAGAAGGAAGCAAGATGCCAGGCAACTTAATAGAACCACTATACCCCAACCAGGCATTACTTAGGTCTATGCTTCTTTGAGGTGAAAATAAAACCTGATGTCTTTATACCATTGATTTGAGGATGAAAGAAAGTTTGGGGATTTTGTCTTTGTTTGTTTGTGTTTGTTTTGTTGTTGTTCTGTTTGCTTGTTTTTGAGACCAGGTCATACTATTAGCCCTGGAACTCGATAACTAGACCAGGCTGGCTTTGAACTCACAACAATCTGCCTGCCTCTATCTCCCTGGTGCTGGTGTTAAAGGTCTGCACCACAATGCCCTGCTGACAGAAGGTCTTATTACTCTCAACTCTCAACCATTTCCCTGTGAGGCAGAGTGTACATGTGGGGTTGGGAGTGAGGTGTTGCATGCCTGTGTCCAGGCACTCATTCATGTGTATTTGGAGGCCACAAACTGACATTGCTTTCTTCCTCTATTATGGTCCATGGTTTGTTTTTGTTTTTGTTTGAGACAAGATCTCTCACAAAAGGCGGGGCTCCTGGTTTCAGATAGACTGCTGTCCAGTGGGTTCCAGAGGTCTTCCTATTGATACAGCCTCCTAACCCGGTGCTGGGATTACTGACCTGTGCTGACACCCTTGTCCTGTCTGTAGTATTTGGGAACCCAAACTCGGGTCCTTGTGATTAAGAAACAAAATTTTCCTATTGAGCCCTCTCTACAGTCCTAACAGCAATCTGTGATACTATGAAAAAATGAAAGATACTAGCTTTGACTATGTGACTTTAGATTCCTGTGTGAATTATGTTACTTTTTGAAACACTTACAAACAAATGAACTTTTTAAACTGAGAAAAGATACATTTTTATGCAAAACATAGAGAGGAAAAAAATGTAAGTTGTAAAAATAGAAACAATTCTGAAAACTGTCATTTAAATATTTTTGAAAAGGAACATTCCACATGAGACAGAACACGTCATATTTGGCTTTTAGTTTGGCTTATTTCTCTTAACATGATCCACTCCCATGCCATTTTCTTGCAAATGTCTTTATCCATTTGCCTGTTAGTGGGCACCTGATCAGGTTCCCTATCTCATTTCCAGTAGTGCTCCAATAAATAAATAATTCTGTAGAGCACCCACTTAGATTTCTTCAAGTACATATATATCCAAGAGTGGGCTAGCTCAATCGAATAGTAGTTCTATGTTTAGTTTTTTAAAGGAAAGTTCTCACTGATTTCCACAGTGGCTGTACCAGTTTACACTCCCACCAACACTGTATAAGAGGCTCACCACAGTCTTCACCAGCATCTGTTGTCATTCATTTTAATTTTGATTATTGTTTGTATGTGTGTGTATGCGTGTGTTCTCAGATGCCATGCATGGCTCTCACGTGGAGTCAGATGACAACTTTCTAAAATGACTTCTACCTTTATATGAGTACCAGATACCAAACTCAGGTCACCAGGCTTTAGTGACAAGTGTCCTTACATGCTGGACTATCTTGTCGCCCATGTCGTATTGTTTCCTGTTGATGATAATTCTGACTGGGGTGAGATGGAGTAATAATGCAATGTTTGTTTGTATTTCCCTGATCAATAATGGTAATATTTTTATTCTACCTTTATTGGCCATTTGTACTTCTGTTAAGGATTATCTTAATCTATTTATTTTGGAAATAAAAAAAAAAAAATCTACGCTGACCCTGGTGGCTCATGTCTGCAATTTCAACATTTGGAAGATGAGGTAGGAGAATTGTCTTGATTTTGAAGCCAGCTTGGGCTATCTATTCAGACCAGACCAGATCAGTTTACTAAATTGAGACAGTTTTCAAAAAAAAAACAGGAATGTGGAATGTGTCCTGAAACAAGAACTATAGTCATATTCTGCAAAGCGCCATTTATAGTGTGTGGTTAGCATGTATAAGGCATGCAAATTGCAGAGGTCTGAGATTCAATTCCTGAACACCTCCCCACACCACACACCCCCAAAAAAGGGAAAACCTCTTATTTTTATAGTCCACTACAGCTCATCTTAGAGAAGTTGTACAGCATTGACAAATAATTGTTTTTCATGTTTCTTCTGTGTTTTTTAAAGACGTTTCCCTGTGCAGCCCTGACTGACCAAGAATAGCTCTGTGGACCAGGCTGGCCCCCAACTCACAGAGATCCTCCCTCCTCTGCCTTGAAGGTTCTGGAATTAAAGGTTTGTACCACCAGGCCAGGCTCGTTATGTGATCTTTTAGATAAGACTTTTCTTTAGCTGAGGTGATCCTCTGCTTTAGGCTCTGACATGCTGAGATTATAGGTGTGTTCTTCTACACACAGATGGGCCTTTGGCTGTTCACGTGGTTTTCCCAGTGATTTTTCCTCTTTCAGTGGTTAATCTCCTGTGGTCATTCCCAGTAATCAAATCTCCCAGTGTTCATGGTCAGGTACAGTCACAATGACTTTGAAGTTTGCCAAATGACTTCCTCTTATTTTTGAAAAGGGTATCCAGAATGTGAGGGCAACATGAATGTGACATGTGCTACCCATTGATCAAGTCAGGTAGGTAGGAATCTCATATTTCCTCATCACTTGATGGGCACCCCTCAAGGCACTCAGTTTTCAAAAAATATAACCTTCCCAGAAAGAGGAGATCCAAATGTTCTCCCAAAGGGTACATAAATAGCTGTGCTTCCTGCTAGAACCATCAGACAAGCTTTCAAAGAGCTATCTAGTATTTTCTTTCTTTGAATGCTATGTGAAAAGATGATTTTGAAATAGCTTCATTCATCATAAAGGAACAAACCTAAGGATGAATAACAACATGTTGAAATGGCCAAATACTTGTGATTGGGCCCTTCTGAACCACTGAATTAGCCAATCTTACAGCAGATCCACCTTCAGATCACTAGTATTTCAGGTGGTAAGTTTGGTTGCTTGGTTAGATGGTTTTCTTCTTTTGTTGGGAACAGTTTAAGATAGGGTCCCACTGTGCAGCTCTGGCTGCCCTGAAACTCACTATATAGACCAGTCTGGCCTAGAACTCATGGAAATCTGCCTGCTTCTGCCTCCTAGTGCTGGTATTAAAGGCATTCACCACCATGCACAAGCTCCTTCAGGTAATAAGGTTCTATGAAGCAGAATTAAGCAAGACCAATACTGAGGAAGGTGGATTTTATACGGAATGATTTTAAAAAGGTCTCTCTGACATTTGGAAAGAAGTGAGGGAGACAGTCATGTAAAATGTCTGGGTTTGTATAAATGAATTGTGCTGGATAGTTTTATGATGAGCTAGTCATCTGAGAAGAGAGAACATAAATTAAGATAATAGTTCTCTATGACTGCATGGCATGCAAGCCTGCAAGGCATTTTACATTGTATGCAAGCCAGTAAGGCATTTTAATTAGTGGTTGATAGAGGAGGGCCCAGCCCATTGTGGGCGGTGCCACCACTAGGCTAGTGGTATTAGGCTCTATAAGAAAGCTGGTTAAGTAAGTCATGAGGAGCAAGCCAGTAAGCAGCACCCCTTCATGGCCTCTGCATCAGTTTCTGCCTCCAGATTCCTGCTCTGTGAACTTCCTGTCCTGACTCCTTATGAACAGCAATAAGGAAGTGTAAGCCAAATAAAGCCTTTTCTCCCTGACTTGCTTTTGGTCAATAGAAACCCTAACTGAAGCATGCCCTGAGGTAGAAGTTTCAAAGTTTAGCAAGGAAGCCAATGTGTGAACAGAGAATTGAGTTAGGGGTGGAGGACAATAGGTGATAGCAGAAAGAAAATAATGAGATCTACTTGTGTAGGTTCATTTGAATTGTGTTAAAGACTATGGATGTTCTTACGATGGAAGTCATCTGGATTTGAACAGAGGTGTGGTAATTTTATGAGAAAGTGTGTGCTGGCTGGAGTATAGATACTATGATAATGAAGTACTCTTTTTTAAGGATTTATTTTTTAATTTAATTTAATTTAATTTAATTTAATTTAATTTAATTTTATGTAGGTGAGTACACTGTAGCTGTCTTCAAACACACCAGAAGAGGGCATCAGATCCCATTATAGATGGTTGTGAGCCACCACGTGGTTGCTGGGAATTGAACTCAGGACCTTTGGAAGAGCAGTCAGTGCTCTTAGCCACTGGGCCATCTCTCCAGCTCAATAATGAAGTACTCTTGCTGGAAATATACAAGAATATCTAGAAGGAATACAACATGGAGAAGGATAAAGGTGGTGGTGGTGGTAGTGATGGTGGTGGTGATGGTGGTGGTGGTGGTGGTGGTGGTGATGGTGCTGAAAAGAGAAAGATTGTGGAGCGCTGCTGCCGCAACCTTAAGATGGCACCTGCCAGGCTTGTGCTTTGGAGTAAACAAGTCCTTATTTGGTATGGAGACTGTGCTTGCTGGTAGCCTGATCTGTCATCAAGACCTCTTAGCCTATGATAGTGTGAAGCGTGGTATGGGCGTATGGGCAGTCCCACAAAGAGCATTTAAGCAGCGCTCGAGGGGTAGTAGGAGGCACACCCTTGTTCTTGCTGTAACTGAAAGCACCTGAGTAAACTGTCTCTGCAAGGAAGTGGTATGCTAGTCTTTCTTCCCGCTGGTCGGGGTGACCAGCGCGGCACAAAAGATTTCTGAAAATGTTTCTAAAATAGACACTCCAAGATGTCCTAATGGATAGAGCTAGTGTGTAATAGGAAAAGGACTCAAAGATGACTACCGGATTTTTGGCATTAGCAAATTGTTAAACATGGCTTTGCAGTTTACTAAGATGAAAAAAAAATTTTAGATGGAAAGCAAAAGTTCATATTATATTTGAGATAGCTATTGCAAATGAAGAAAAGGTTACTCAGAAGATTGAAATATACACATTTAAATATTAACATTTGAATTTGCATATTCAAAATTCTAGAAATTAGGCTAGAAATACAAATTTTCAGCTCATAAGTATATATTATGTATTTAAACCCATGATAACAAATAATATAATTAAAGAAATAAAACTATTTGAGATGGACAATCCAAGGCATAACACCTTGGCGTTTTCAAGTCTTACACATCAAAGAGGCGGGAGGAATAGGGGAAGAGTACAGAAAGAGAAGCCAGTAAGGCACGGCCACAACTTCTATCCTAGAATGTGTAGTTGAATAAAGTTTCTAGAAAGCGTAAGAAAAAAATCTTTGAAACACCACTGAAAGGTCTTACATGGATGTTTAGAACCTGACCTCACATGGGGTAGCCTGGTATTCATCTGTTTTATTAGTCCAAGTTCTCACAGAAATGTTGGGTAAGACGATAGGAGACAGTGACTCTCGATTAATATGAGATTTTTCTATAAAGGTAACTGAGAAAACAGAGTGATAATTATTAAGTGGCATAAGATCAAAAGGTTTCAAGTTTTGTCATCATAATGGCAGGATATACGGTGATAGCTATGATTCACAAAAGGCTAAAGGAATGGGTGCTGTAAGAGGGACAATTTCAAACAATCAAACCCTAGTAGTATTTCTCCTATCTGTCACCAAACCACCAAAGACCACGTTATCCAACTTTCTTGTAGTTTTGTAAGAAACTGGAGCACAAAAAAGCTGCACTAGTCCAGAGCCATACAACCAGCTTCCCCTTTGTGCCTCACCATGTTTTCCTAATGTCATTTTATATTAAACATTTTATTTAATATTCATATATGTACATCATGTGTTTGAATCAAACCCTTCTCCATCCTCTCCTTACTGTAGTCCTTTCTCCCGGTTTTTAACTATTTGTCACTTATTTAACATTGTGGTTAAGTGTAGCATTCAGTGCATTAAATACGTTCAGACCGTTATACAAGCATCACTACATTTCCCCAACGCAAATTTTGTATTCGTCAAATAACAATTCCCTAGCCACCTACTTTCCTTGATTCTCCACAAATTTTATCACACAAGATCACACACACAGTACAATCATACAAAGATTGTCGGGTTTTGTCTGGACTAATTCATCTGGCACAATGCTTTCAAAATGAACATCATAAACCCTTACAATAAGAAGAACAGATTTCAAATGCAAAACTCTTAAGATTAATCACTGTAATCAAGTGGCAGAGGTATCACCAGTAATATGCACAAAGCAAGCATCTTTGGCTGGCATCGTTTCTTAGCATAGTATTTTAGAGGGAAGAGGAGAGAAGTGATGCTAGCTTTTCATCCTGGTACTCTCATGCCTCCTGTTGGAAAGCAAAGGAATTGGCTCTCCCCCTAATCACTATTAAAAGCAAGAAGTGATTCACAAAATTCAAGAATCTCAGAACCAAGGATGCATGCACTGCAAGGTGAAACTTTCCAAAGTTACTTGAAATCAAACTGCTTGGCAAGTGATGTGCACCACTTAGAAGGTGGGCAGGAGGATTGCTTGAGACTAGAAAGTTGAGATGGTTTTCAGGTATTCACCAGAAATATCTACTTGGCCATGTGTTTCAGCCAATAGGAAGTTTTTATTATCTGGCTGGTGACTACACTGGGCCACCCAGTGTAGCCCAGAACCTTTCTCAGGGTGACATTTTAAGTACCTGGGTTGATATTACTCAGTTAACAAGAACAGTTATTCAAAAGCAGAACAACAGAAGCCAAAAAAGCAAGGTTAGCATATTTAGAGACATTCCCAGAGCTTTGGACTATGAAGGCTTAGCTCTTTGTTTTAATTTTGGCAGGTGGTACTGTCTAGATGCTGAGTTTTATGGCCTGAAGGCTACTTCTATCATGACATCACTTTTGCTAAGGTCTGGGGGCTGGGTCCTGTTACACATTCCCCACTGGTTCTTTGGGTATGATGGATTCATTTAGGGGCAAGGGGGTTTGTTCTCTTTTTAGCATTAGTAGTTTACAAGAATTTATTCATTGTTTTACATAAACAAGTAGGCAGTTGAACAGGCAGAGTCATATAGTGAAAACTATGAGTAAGGATTAGTGGCCCAGCCACGGCCGTAAGTGCAGTAGTTAACTAGGGAGCCTGACTGGTACCAGTTTGATTTCTGACATCTCTTTTTTCTTTTCTGATGATTATTTTTTACTATGGCTAATTTTCAAAAATTATTCCCTGACTGCTTGGCATATAAGCAACAAGTTTTCCCCAGTTCCATGCAAAGAACACCTTGTCTCAAAAAAAAAGGAGGTCCAGTTTCTTCAGTTCTGAAGAATGACCTCAGCTAAGGAATCTAACAGGGGTTCCAAATAGGGAGCAGAATTTTCTAGATGGCCCGGGTCTATATTTACTTGAGTACTGAGTTCCTTCAAGTTTTTATCCCCCACAACTAGGGCTAAATTTCAACTGCATCAGAGCCCATGACACCTGCCCCAAATAGAGGGATGAAAAGGGGGATGGCTCATCTCACACGGGAAAGCCCAGGATCTAGATTTACATAGACCCTGCCTCCTTTTCATTTTTAGATGAACACTTGTGGTATAACATGCATGAGCTTACAAAGGAGTGGGGTTTCCTCCAGAGTAAGCAATTCAGAAGATGCACAGTTGGTTAAGCTATTAGTGCCAGCTATTAGTCCATTAGACTCTGGGGCCAGGGAATATATTCTCTTGCCATTTCTGAAATTAACCAGCTGTGTATGGATACAAGAATATGCATGGGGTAACTATCTTGGAGTTATCTTGGTGACATTAAGCAGGTACACTTCCCCCAGAGGTCCTTGTTCTGGGTAGTCTTATGTCAGCTTGACACACAAACTAGAGTGATCTGAAAAGAGGGAACCTCGACAGACAAAATGCTTTCATAAGATATGACTGTAGTGCATTTTCTTAATTAGTGTTTGATGACAAGGATGCAGTCCATTGTGCATGGTTCCATCCCTAGGCTGGTGGTCCTGGGCTCTATCAGAGAGCAAGCTGAGCAAGCCAGGGAAAGCAAACCAGTAAGCAGCACCCTTACATGGCCTCTGCATCAGCTCCTGTTTCTAGACTCCTGCCCTGTGTGAATTCTTGTCCTGACTTCCTTCAATAATGAACAGCAATGTGGACGTGTAAACTAAATAAACCCTTCCCTCCCCAACTTGCACTTTCGGCATGGTCTTCCATTGCAGCAATAGAAGCTCTAACAGTCCCTCAGGGTGAGCTTACGTTGGTTCTATTTACAAGTATAGGGTTGGAAGTGGAGCTTATTGTTTGATTAGTTCCAATAGCAGCATTATATGGGGGATTGGGGTCCAGGCACAATCAGGATTCCTGATCTATATGGTTAAGGAACCGATACATTCTTTCTATCATCTCAAACACTGAGTGCCTAGGGTTCACTGAGTCCTAAATCCTTATCTGAGGTTACCAAAGAAATTCCTGGGGAAATTGGAGCTTGAGGGGGCTAGTCGTCTTAAAGATTTCTTATTATGGAGATATCAAGATGGGTTGTTTTGGGCCAATAGGCCCAATAATTTAAGGTGCAAGTTTCTTTTATGTAGTGAATTTACTGTCTGAATCTGAACCATTTTGGTATAACCTGACTCCTCAGGTTCTACTGGTTGTCTAATAAGGAATTTTGACTTCCTGCCAGATATTTCCAGCATTGACAGGTAAATACTAAGAAGGGATCAGTATGCCCCCAGGAGGATTACGTTTTGTAACCCCTTGGGGCCCAATGGTATTTGCCTGACTTTGGCAGTTCAAGGGGAGGCATAGTACTGAATAGATCAGAGCAACTTCTTTTCACCCACAGCCTCCAGAGCATGATCCTCTGCCCTGAGCAGAACTTGAGCATCAGCTACCCAATCCCACAGAACCCAGAGGAGGCTGGACTCCCAGGAGCTCTAAAACAAGCAGAAACCGCATCATAGGAACATAGGATCTCAGGAGATTGGCCACACCAGGATTTCAAGATCCCAGAGGCAGCCTGACTCCCAGAAGCTCTTACACTCAGTATCTCAGGATCACAAGATCACAGAGACAGCTGGACTCTAAGGAATTCTGAACAACCAAGATGACAGGAAAGACAGGCTCCAGTCAGAGACAGGGAGTGCAAGTAGCACTAGAGATAACCAAATGTTGAAAGGCAACACAAGAGTATAAGCAACAGCAACCAAGGTTATTTAGCATCATCAGAACCTAGTTCTTCCACCATAGCAAGTCCTGAATATCCCATCCCACCAGAAAAGCAAGATCCAGATTTAAAATTACTTCACATGATGATAATAGAGGAAATTAAGAAGGACAAAAATAAGTCCCTTAAAGAAACACAGGAGTACACAGGTAAACAGGTAGAAGCCCTTAAAGAGGAAACACAAAAATCCCTTAAAGAATTACAAGAACCAAACAGGTGAAGAAACTGAACAAAACCTTCCAGGAACTAAAAATGAAAGTAGAAACAATAAAGAAATCACAAAGGGAGACACCCTGGAGATAGAAAACCTAAGAAAGATATTAGGAGTCATAGACACAAGCATCACCAACAAAATACAAGAGATAGAAGAGAGACTCTCAGGTGCAGAAGATACCATAGAAAATATTGACACAACTGTCAAAGAAAATACAAAATGCAAAAAGCTCCTAACCCCAAACATCCAGGAAATCCAGGATGGACACAATGAGAAGACTGAACCTAAGGATAATATAGAAGTGTAGAAGAGAGTGAAGATTCCCAACGTAAAGGGCAAGTAAATATCTTCAACTAAATGATAAAAGAAAACTTTCCTAACCTAAAGAAAGAGTTGCCCATGAACATACAAGAAGCCTACAAAACTCCAAATAGACTAGATCAGAAAAGAAATTTCTCCCATCACATAATAATCAAAACACAAAATGCACCAATCCAAAAAAAACAAAAACAAAAACAAGAATATAGAAAAGCAGTAAGGGGAAAAGGTGGAGTGACTTATAAAGGCAGACCTATAAGAATTACACCAGACTTCTCACCAGAGACTATAAAAGCCAGAAGATCCTGGACAGATGTCACACAGAAACTAAGAAAACACAAATGCCAGCCCATTTGTGCTACTATACCCAGCAAAACTCTCAATTACCACAGATGGAAAAACCAAGATATTCTATGACAAAACCAAATTTACACAATATCTTTCCAGAAATCCAGCCCTACAAGGATAATAGAGGGAAAAATCTATTATCCTTGTACAAGGAGGGAAAGTATGCCCTAGAAAAAGCAAGAAAATAATCTTCTTTGAAGAAACATTTCCCCCCCCCCAAAAAATAGCCACACAAACATAATTCCACCTCTAACAACAAAAATAAGAGGCAGCAACAATCACTTTTCTTTAATATCTCTTAATATCAATGGACTTAATTCCCCCCAACAAAAACCACATAGACTAAAGTACTGGATACATGAGTAGGACCTAGCATTTTGCTGCATACAGGAAACACCTCTCAGTGACAAAGACAGACACTACCTCAGAGTAAAAGGCTGGAAAACAATTTTCCAAGCAAATGGTCCCAAGGAACAAGCTGCAGTAACCATTCTAATATTAAATAAAATTGACTTACAACCTAGTTATCAAAAAAGGATGAGGAAGGACACATCATACTTATCAAAGGAAAAATCAACCAAGATGAACCCTCAATTCTGACCATCTATGCTCCAAACACAAGGGCACCCACATCCATAAAAGAAACTTTACTAAAGCTCAAAGCACGCATTGCACCTCACACAATAATAGTAGGAGTCTTCAACAGTTAGCAATGGAGAGAACATAAAAACAGAAACTAAACAGAGACACAGTGAAACTAAAAAAAGTTATGAACCAAGTGAATTTAGCAGATATCTATAGAACATTTCATCCTAAAACAAAAGAATATACCTTCTTCTCAGCACCTCATGGTACCTTCTCCATAATTGACCATATAATTGATCACAAAACAGGCCTCAACAGATACAATAAAATTGAAATAATCCCATGCATCCTATCAGATCACCACAGACTAAGACTGGTCTTCAATAATGACAAAAACAATGGAAAGGCCATATATGTGAGGAAACTGAAAAACACTCTACTCAATGATAACTTGGTCAAGGAAGAAATTAAAGACTTTTCGGAATTTAATGAAAATGAGGGCATATCATACCAAAACTTATGGGACACAATGAAAGAAGTGCTAAGAGGAAAACTCATAGTTCTAAGTGCCTACAAAAAGAAACTGGAGAGAGCATACCCTAGCAGCTTGACAGCACACCTGAAAGCTCTAGAACAAAAAGAAGCAAATACGTCCAAGAGGAGTAGACAGCAGGAAATAATCAAACTCAGGGCTGAAAACCACCAAGTAGAAATGAAAAAAAAACTATACAAAGAATCAACAAAACCAGAGGCTGGTTCTTTGAGAAAATCAACAAGATAGATAAACCCTTAAACAGGCTAACCAGAGGGCACAGACACAGTATCCAAATTAATAAAATGAGAACCGAAAAGGGAGACATAACAACAGACCAAGGAAATTCAAAAAATCATCAGTTTCTACTACAAAAGCCTATACTCAATGAAACTGGAAAATCTGGATGAAATGAACAATTTTCTAAACAGATACCAAGTGGCAAAGTTAAATCAGGATCAGATAAACCATCTAAACAGTCCCATAACCCCTAACGAAATAGCAGCAGTCATTAAAAGTCTCCCCACCAAAAAAAGCCCAGGACCAGAAGATTTTAGTGCAGAATTCTATCAGACCTTCATAGAAGACATAATACCAGTACTCTTTAAACTATTCCACAAAATAGAAACAGAAGAAACACTACCCAATTTGTTTATGAAGCCACAATTACTAATACCTAAATCACACAAAGACCCAACAAAGAAAAGTTCAGAACAATCTCCCTTATAAATAGTGATGCAAAAATACTCAATAAAATTGTCTCAAGCCGAATCCAAGAACACATTAAAACAATCATCCATCATGATCAAGTAGGCTTTATCCCAGGAATACAGGGATGGTTCAAAATACAGAAATCCATCAACGTAATCCACTACATAAACAAACTCAAAGAAAAAAACCACATGATCATCTCACTAGATGCTGAGAAAGCATTTGACAAAATTCAACATCCCTTCATGGTAATAGTCTTCGAAAGATCAGGAATTCAAGGTCCATACCTAAACATAGTAAAAGCAATATACAGCAAGCCAGTAGCCAGCATCAAACTAAATGGAGAGAAACTTGAAGCAATCCCACTGAAATCAGGGACTAGATAAGGCTGCCCACTCTCTCCGTACCTATTCAATATAGTACTTGAAGTTCTAGCCAGAGAGATTAGACAACAAAAGGAGATCAATAGGATACAAATTGGAAAGGAAGAAGTCAACATTTCACTATTTGCAGATGATTTGATAGTATACTTAAGTGACCCCAAAACTTCCACCAGGGAACTCCTGAACCTGATAACTTCAGTAAAGTGGCTAAATATAAAATCAACTCAAACAAATCAGTAGCCTTCCTCTACTCAAAGGATAAACAGGCTGAGAAAGAAATTAGGGAAATGACACTCTTCACAATAGTCACAAATAATATAAAATACCTTGGTGTGACTCTAACCAAGCAAGTGACAGATCTGTATGACAAGAACTTAAAGTCCCTGAAGAAAGCAATCAGAAAAGATCTCAAGAAATGGAAAGATCTCCCATGTTCATGGATTGGCAGGTTTAATTATAGTAAAAGTGTCCATCTTGCTGAAAGTAATATCCAGATTCAATGCAATTCACATCAAAATTCCAACTCAATTCTTCATAGAGTTAGAAAGATCAATTTTCAAGTTTATTTGGAACAAGAAAAAAATTCAGGATAGCAAAAACTATTCTTAACAATAAAAGAAATTCTGGGAGAAATCACCATCCCGGATTTCAAGCTGTACTACAAAGCAATAGTGATTAAATACTGCATGGTATTGGTACAGAGATAGGCAGGAAGACCAATGAAATAGAATTAAAGACAAAAAAATGAACCCAAACACTTATGGTCACAACCATAAGGAAATAACATCTAAAAGGTAAATAAATAAAATATCCAAAAATATTAAAAAAAATAAATAAACAGATAATGGAACCGGCTATTGCAGTTGAGCATTTGAGACTTTTTGTCAACACGTTAATATTACCCATATTACTGGGATTCCTTATAATCCTCAAGGACAAGGTATTGTGGAAGGGACCCATGGAACTTTAAAGCAATATCTTCACAAAAAGGGGAGGAGGTATATCCCTATACACTACTAATTTATTTAAATCATGCTCTTTTTATTTTAAATTTTTAAAAACTTTGGATGCCAAGGAACTTTGTGCTGAGTTGAGTGTCTATGGCACCATACTCATGCCTAGGTGAAAAGGAAGAGTCCACTTACTGTTATATGTCATGATCCTCATCAGGTATCTAGTATGGAGAAGTGGGCATATTTATGGGGTTTTTTTTCTGCAGAATGCTGAAGGAGCATGGTGGCTTCCAAAGTGATTGGTGAGACATGCTGATGCTGAGACAAAGAATGATGCTGACCTTTGAGCTTGCTGAGTGCCCTGACAATGGGGAATGGGAAGCTGTATTTGACATATGTTCCTGACTCACCTTTGCTTTCCAATATCCAAGATGAGACAAGCTGCCTTGCCTCAAATTTTTAGACCTTGTGGAACAGAGAATTATAAAGAGAATTTATAATGACTCTTGTATTTTTCTTAAATGTGACCAGATATTCCGAGTCAATCATGAACTGGTCTTGAAATCAATCCAATATTGGAAATAACAGTCTTCATTTGGAAGGCTGGTTGTGGACATTTTCAGAGACATATTTGGAAGTTAGCTGCAGTTCTCTATGATGTTATGTTAGCAAGTCGGGACAGGATCTGGAGTTCAAACAAGTGTTAGTCCAAGTGTTAAGGCTCTTTTAATTGTCAAGTTAAAATTACTTTTGTGTCTTCTATAGTATTTATTGTAAGTTGCATTGATTGTATACTTTCTAATTGTGTTAGTGTGTTGTAACCTGGCATGTCTGTTACAGGAGTCTATCAACTAGCTTTTGTTGTACAGCACTGAGTATTACAGAACCTTGGTTTTTTGAAAAAAGCTTGCAAGTACTGGAAGATATGAGTTAGGCTTTAAGCAGAAGCAAGAGGGTAGTGGGCTTGATTATTGCTGGTATAACAGCTTTAGTTATGTTAATTGCTACAACCACTGCTTCTGCAATTACTTTGACACAAAAAGATAAGACAGCTACTTTTGTTAATCATTTAGCCAAAAAAAAAAAGTTTCTAATGTGTTGAGTATACAAGAGGATTTCGATAAGCATTTGTAACCTCAGATTGATGCTCTTTATCCTATTCAAATTATTGGAACGAGATTCAGAGTTTAAGAGTAAGGAGCCATCTCAAGTGTCATGTCAAATACCAATCGAGTTGTGTTACTTCTAAAATTTACAATGATAGTCATTATAATTAAGAAAAAGTTTAAAGACACCTGCAGGGTATTTGGCATAATTCTAACAAACCTCTGAATGGCTTATCTTTGTGTAATGGCATTATGAATTTAAAAAATGCTGCTTTGCTGAGCTTTGATGTTGCCAATAATGCTGATAAAATTATCAATGGCTTGAGGTCAGTATTTCCATTTTGGTCAAGCGTCAAGAATGGCATATATAGCTGATCATACTATCCCTTTTTGTCCTGGGAATACTTTTATTCATGACAATTGTGTGAAAGCTTGTCTTTAACAACATCAACATGTTGGCAGCCAAAGTACATGACTTGAAACTGAAAATAGACCCCCTGACATAGTTATCAATTTAACAGGCTGTCAAGCCAAGGATGGGTAAGATTCTGCACAGAAGTTTACCAAGACATAAGTGCATTGCTTTTGATAATGCATATTCCACGATGGGTATGGAAGGCATTCTTGTCAGTATGACCTAGGACAAGCTCAGTCTTGTTAATGAAATAAAAAAGGGGGAGATGTGGAGATTTTTTGGGGCTGCTTGGCAGGAATCTGACATTGGCCAAGAACAAAGAAATGGGCTTTAGGCAGGAATCTGACATTAGGCTAGAACAAAGAAGTAATTTCAGGCAGAAATCTAAATCTTAGGCTAGAACAAAGAAGTAGGCTTCAGGCATGAAAATTACTCTGAGCTAGAACAGGAAAGTAGACTCAGGTATTTTGGTCATCATGATAAGCCCTTAGAAATAGTGATCACAGGACTTTGTTTATTGTCTTGCTTATTCTTTGACTATTTGTGTTTATTGTCTTGCTTGTTCCTTGACTATTTGGATCTATTATATTGCTAGTTCTTCAACTTAGAACTGACTTTAATACTTGTATGCAATTAAAATGGAATAAAAGCAAAAAGGAGGAGGAGGGACGGGATAGGGAGTATATTGAGGATGGAATGGGGAAAGGGACT
Source organism: Rhabdomys pumilio (assembly GCA_030674055.1). Taxonomy (NCBI): domain Eukaryota; kingdom Metazoa; phylum Chordata; class Mammalia; order Rodentia; family Muridae; genus Rhabdomys; species Rhabdomys pumilio. The sequence goes on along the minus strand of JANHMN010000004.1, from coordinate 113,954,618 downwards.
AACATCTAAAATGTAAGTAAATAAAACATCCAATAAAAAATACATCTTAAAAAAACAGAAAAAAAGAAGGCAAAATTCATAATTATAGAGCCTATGTCATTCTTATCATTAGGGAGTGGGAGGACCTGTGACAGATCATCTGTCATTATCTTCTGTTGCCTTCTTCAGCTGGTCATGGTGGGTCCATAAAGTGACATCGCCGAGCTTTCCTGCTGTTTCACGTTAGAATTATCTTTACCCATATAAGGTCACTAGGCTGTAATTCGTGAGCAGGCTCCGACATACACATGGGTGCAGCCCCTCAGACTTTCTGATGAGCAATCATCTAAGTCTGTTGCAGGGCCTGCATGAACTTGAAGAGAGAATGGTTACCAATTTTTGTCTTATACATTTCTCAATATATGTTGCAACTGGTACTTAGGAAGGCAAAAAGTAGGAGATTGGCTCAATTTTTGCTAGTCTCAAGGACATATTTTCAAGATGTTTGTGTGCTCCTCCACTCTCCACCCCCTTTTTTTTTATCCTGTCCTGAGCATCATGTCCTACAGGTACAATATCATTGTTACTTATCATTTAGGATCATTGTCTGTCATATTTAGGCAAACTTTGCTTGTTGAAATCTGGGTCATTGTCAGACCCCAGGGAGAGGAGCAGCCCAAATCTAGAAATAATATCTGGATTTGAGCAACTCAGTCCTCAGATGAAGTTTGGCAGCCATCTGTCTTCTGATAACAGCAGGGTATATGGGTCTCTTGTCTGGCAAGAACCATCACCCATTTGTCTCCTGTTTGGCATCTTTTCTTTTTGTTCACAGGGTTTCTTTATGTAGATTGGGCTCTGGAGCAATTCAGGTTCAATTAGGGTTACCAAGATCTGGAGAGGCCCACTGGTTCTAGGGATGCCTTCCAGGTGCCAAGTCTACTGTCTGGTTACCTTCGGCCTCTGGGGATTTACATTTTTAATTGCTTTCTGGCTAAGGTGAGGAGCCCTCCCTCTCTCTACAGAGGGATCCCATAGGCATAAGCCATGGCAAATTCATACCGACTGTTTATATATACAGTAATGGCTTTACCTCATCCAAGTGCCTAGGTAACTCATGAAGCTCAGCCCTCTGTGTTGAAGTCCAAAGTTACAACTGAGGCCCCAGCATACCTCATTTCATTTTGACCAAAACTGTTTCCCCCCCACAGTATACAGCACCACTTCCCTTTCTTGTATGTTAGGTTAGTTCTGATTGATTGGACCATGTCAGTTATTTTCAGGCAATGCTGAGATCTGAAATGTAGACAGAGGCTGGAGGATTCAGACCCTGAAGCACAGCAGAGCAAAGGACACAGCAGCTGCAGCTCTAGGGACAGCAGAGGCTCTCTTCAGAGCAGAGGCTCTGCCTGAAGTGGGAGCTGAGTCCATCTTTCATAGCAGCAGTGAGTGCTTTCAAATTGCCAGCACCTGCCTGGATGGGCTGAGCTACAAGATCTTACTGACTGGAGACAGAGGGGCAGGGGCATCTACCCCAACAAGGTTTGGTGCCAGGATACCATATCCATTGCAACATCAAGAAATAATACCCTGATGTGTACACACATAAACTCCCAATCTGGTTGATGGTGTCTGATGAACCTAACTTGACTGTGATCTTGCAGAGGCTTTGTTGAGTTGCCAGGCAGCAAGCTGGTTGGGTTAATGAATGAAGGTTTACAGAATCGGATATGGGACTGGTCCAGGAGAAGTAACTGATAACATGTTATTTGAGCATTGTATATCCACCTCTCTGGGATTTCCCCTCCAGAGGGCCACTACAGAGTTTGGAGTGGTTAGGAACAGTTACTAACTCAAAGTCAGTTTGTCAGCTTTCATTTGTACAGTTGTAATGTCAACTGCCCCAAACAAGCCTGATAAGGAACAGAAACAGGATCAAGTTTGGGGGGCAGATAGGACACTGGCCTCTTTCAGGGTCTTAGTGACTAGACAAGGACTCCATTTATAGGACAGAGCATCTTTGCCCCACCCTCCACAATCCCATGTCTCTGGCTTTCCCTTTGGGATCTGTTTTATATTTCTCTGGGAGACCTGGAAGGGCCAAAAAGATTCTTAACCCCCAAAAAGAAGACATGTCTCAAGTCAGTGTGGGTCTTGTATCAGAGAATGCCACTGGTCACTACAGGTGAACTGGTCGTGATGGCAGAGGTTTCATGGTCTAGACAGCTCCAACCATCATTAGGCACCCAACTTCAAAAGAGGGTCCATTGGTTTCACAGAAGGTCTGGAATTTTCCTATGTGAAAAACAGACATCATATTTATCCTCACCAGAAAAACACTCCTCTGGGTCAAGGCAGGCCTCGCCCAACATCATCCTCAATATCACATCACCATAGCAACAGCAGCAGCCACCAGCTGCACCCCCATTATGCCAGAGGGAAGCACAGTGCAGTGCTGCCTGTGAGTCTACAGGAAGTATTGTCAGGGGCAACAGTGGGTGGCTTCAGTCCCAGGATGTCTCACTCTCATTTCATCTTAGATTTGTTCCTGCAGACAAAAACAGAAAGACACACAGAAAAGACAACCAACACATATTCATACACCTGAACAGACCAGGGAGTTGGTGGTCTCTCACATACATCTCCAACACTAGGTCAGAGGCCAAGTCTGACCTCTCCTTTGTGCCCAAAACAAAAGATGCCTCAATCAGACTTACTTCCAGAGGTGACAGACCAGGGACCTTTCTAGTTTGGTTCCTTTGGAGATGGAGGTGTCAGACCAAGCATTAAGCAATAAGGAATTCCTACAGCCCTGGAACTAACTTTCCAGGTTGCACATTCCCTAGAAGCCCCTTGATCACTGAACTCTTCTTCAGCAAAGACTCTCTGAAACTCTCAGTGTCTTGAGTTCTGGTCTCTGGGATGTCGGTGGAACCTCCAGAAATGTTGTAAGGTATCCAATAGAGAAGACTACTTGGGATACCTGTTTAAGCCAGTAGAAAGTCTTTATTAGCTGGCTGGAACTATAATGGGGTTCCAATGTAGCCCAGAGCCTTTCTCAGTGTGAACTTTATGTGTTGCTGCTCAGAGGAAAGGGTACTGGAAACCCAGAAACCATGCAGCTCTGAAGGGAAAATGTATCCCAGTGGAAGGGCATCTTGAGACATGGACACTCAGGAACCCTTCAGCTCTAAGGTGGGACAGTGTCCCAAGGGAAGGGTATCCTGAGACATGGGAGCCCAGAAACTACATAGCTCTGAGAAGAAGCTTCCTCAGAAGAGACATTGCAGCTCCCTGGGGAGGGAATCCTTTGCTGAGCTGAGGAGCTCAGGAGCTTCAGCTTACTCCACTTCTTTGTTTTTTTTTTTCTTTTTCTCTTCAATGCTTCTTTTCTTCCTTGCTTCTTTTGATGACAGAGTCACACCCAGCAGCAAATATCATGAAAGAGGTTTATTGGAGGGTCCAGGATGTGGAGGGACAATCCAGGGATGGCTGTACTCTGTCCACGGAAGCAGACAGCAAGGAATTGGACATAGGGCAGAACTTATATAAGATTTCTTAGGGGCGGAGCTTTACACAAGCAGAGATTTCCAGACTGAGGATTGGTGAGATTTTAAGTCCTGAGCTTGAGGAGTTCATGGATTAGTGAGTTTTCTCATTCAGGGATTGGTGGAATTTTGTGGAAAGCTCTGGGATTTGTGGGTTTCCCCTGCTCAAGGATTAGTAGCTTTTTTCACTCCCTTTTCCCTGCATTGGGCTCACGGGTTAGGGTAGGAAGTCCTTGCTGGTCACAGCCAGCTTTAGCTGAGGTGCCATGTCTGTGGAGCTGCTCAGAGAGGCTGGAGAGGAGGTGCTGCCTTTGTGGACAGCTCCTGTGGGACAGCTCCTGCAGTGGAATTTCCCCAAGGTTACAGCTGAGTCTGTAAAGAAGTTGTGGACAGCTCCTCATGCAGGCAGTAGTCTGAGGCAGGAAAGATGTTGCCACCGTGGACAGCTCCTGAGGGGCAGCTTCCTCTGAGGAGCGAAAGGAGATGCTCCACCTACCGTGGACAGCTCCTGAGACAGCACCAGGCAGAGGCGAAGTCCTGGTGAGGCCATTTTTGACAGCTCCTTCTAGGGCATCTCACTGAGGCCCCAGGCAGAGGTGAGAAGGAGGAACCAGTGCCGCCTTGACTGATTTTGCAAGCCGCTTAGGGACTACAGAACTTTTAAGCACAAGAACATAACCTGGGTTGACATACTTCAATTAACAAGAACATTAGGAACAATTAGCCAGACATGGAACCACAGAAGCAGAGTTAGTACGTTTAGAGACTTCCCCAGAACTATGGACTTTATACTATGGATTAGGTCTTTGTTTTCATTTTGGCAAGTGACACTGAGTTTTACGGCCTGAGTGGGTTCTTTATTCATGGTGTCAGTTATGCTAAGGTCTGGAGGCCTGTTTTGAAACCAGTATAAGAAGCATGAAACCCTAGCTCATGTTGGAGATATAAAGTAAAACTCGAGCTCATGTTTGAAATAAAATTCAGTTGTAGAATGCTTGTCTAGCATGTACAAGATTAGACCTGAAACACCATTGAAAATAATTATTAGCATTTTATTCAAACAAATATGTGCAATATATAAAACAAATAAAGTCAGCAAAACTCTTTTCAGCTGCTCAATTAGATCCAGAAGAACACTTTAGTGTGGAGTTGATATCAGAACAGATGAACATTTGAAAACTGTCACTTCTTGCTTTTCTTCTCTTTTTTATTGTTCTCTCTAGTTGTATTTAAGCTACCTTCTTCTCTATATCTTATGGTCCCAAACAAGACATACTTTCCCATTACCACAAAAGAATGTTTTTGAAGTGAAGGAAATACGAGGCAGTGACTTTAAAACTCAGAGAACAGGAATAAGCTCAGGGCAGGTTGTTTATAACAGCAGTCTTCTGTAGAAATAATCTGTGGAAAAACTTGAAGGGCAAAGCAACATATGAACTTCACATGTATGCAAGGAAATATTTAAAGGGTTCTAAAAGTGACAAAAATGTGTAGTTATGTGTTGCAGCCCGAGCTGCTCCACGATTGGGGGCCAAAATGTCGGGGACCGCTCTATCAATGTTGGAACCCGCACTGCCAAAAGCCTTGGGGGCTAAGCTGTTAGAGCCCGTACTGCCCCCAAGCCGCTCTGGTCCACCGGTCGTGGGTTAGCAAGAGAGAGAGTGAGGACGGACTTGAAGAATGGAGACTAGATAGAGTGTGATTCAATCCCATTATTCTTCAGTCTCTCTTCCTAGTCCAAGTCCCAAGTCTTGAGTTCCTAGTCCCTAGTTCCTAGTCCCTAGTGCCTCCAAGTTCCAAGTTACTTTCTCCAAGTGCTAAGTGCCTAATGTCTAATGATCTTCCAAGTGCCTGATAACTAACTAACTCCAAGTGGTACTGTCTAATTCCAAGTTCTTCCTCCAAGTGCCAAGTGCCTAATACCTAATTCTCTATTCCAAGTTGTACTCTGTCAAGTAATCTGTTGTCTGGATCTCTCATCTCTCTTCTGTCTGCCTTTCCCCTTTTATATGTGTCACTTCTAAGTCACGCCTCTAAGCCACGCCCTTAAGTCATGCCCTTAGGTCTTATCTCTAAATCTGATCTCTAAGTCATGCCCTTAAGTCTCAGCTCTAAATCACACCTTTAAGTCTCACACACCCAAGGGAAGATCCTGGGTATCTAAAACAAGATGTTATCAGAGTGTGCTCAGCTGTTGTAGGCTAATGTAATCAAGTCTCTTGTCAGGTTATATGGCTCAAGATGGCTGCAAGGGTGATAGCCGCCTTCTATTGGCTCCCCACAGTTATGAATCAAACGATTCAAGGTAAAGATTACATGTTTTAGCATTTGCTCCATTTTAAAAAAACATAACTTTTGGGCCAAGAATGAATTACCCAGATATCTAATTAAGTCCTTCTTAAAATTTTTGCTACTTGAATTCTGGATAGCATTGCCTGCAAAAAAAAAATCTTAATTTTAATTTTACATGTTGGCCTTGGAGAACTAACTAGACTCCACACAATATTTGTGAAGAAAGTACAGTAGATATTATATGTACTGACCACTGCACTCATTCCAATCTCTTTTTATGCTGTCTGCGACTGGAAAATACATTTTAACCCTTTCTACTATTAGAATGAAAAGACAAAAAATAATGTGGGAAAAGGAAACTAAATGTTTTTGACTTCAGAAAGAATTTTATACCCAAGTTGCAAACACACTGTGAACTGACAATGGTTATGATTTACTCAGAGCTCTAGCACTCACCTTCTTTCTCATTTGAGTACAACAGGCCATGGAGGTTAAAACCAAGAGTTTTCATACCGATTTTTATATCACTAAGTGAATGTAAGACCAAGAATCTTTAGATCTTTAGATCTGGCAAGTGTATTTCACTTCAGAATAAAGTATTTGCACAAAAATGGTGCTAGTCCAAAAGAAAAGGAAGTCCTCTGCTCTCAATGCCATAATATGCTGTTTCTTTTCTTTTTTTTTTTTTTTTTTGCAATAAAAGTTAATAAATTCCATGGTTGTTATTTTGTTGAGACTAGAAAAACCATCATGGCTTAAGCATAAAGGCACAGGCTTGGCACAGTCATTCTATTAAACACTTATAACATCAAATATTAAAGGTTTGGAGGACAAAGAATAACTTTTCTAATTCTCAAAACTTCAACAACTAAAAAAAAATTAGAGAATACAATAAACTCATGAATTATAAAGTAATATATAACCTCAGGACATAGGCTTCATATACTTACAAAATCAATAGTCATCCTATCAGCAGGTATATAAGGCATTTGTCTCTGCCCCCAATTATGACAATAGCTGACATCTTTCATCACTATTCAACTCCTAAACAAGCAACTATTTTTCACTTGTGGCATACACTTCTCTCCCAGAAAACATTTCCCTTTAAAGAAGCTAATTTTTTAAACATGCTTGCTCGCTTATTTATTTATTTATTTATTTATTTATTTATTTACTGATTGTGGGCTGGTTTTGCCTGTGTGTGTATCTGTACAGGGAATAGAAGAGCAGCCAGTGTTTTCAATCACTGAGCTATCTCTCCCTAAAGAGACTTAAGATACGTAAATTTTCCTCTGGAGTAGCACATCAGATAGGAGTTGATACTATAAAGAAATTTATATAGTAAATAAAAATAACAAATTTTCAGCTTATCTATTACATAATTACTCAATTACATTTTTACTAAAAACAAAAAATTTCACCACTTGCCATATCACTGATTCTAACTTCCTCAATAATAGAAAATATTCTGACTCTTTCCCCTCTCTAGTATTAACTCCCATATTTATATTATTCATAATTCAATGACTGATAACACTTTTAAAATTGGTATGATTGTGTATTACTACTATTGTATTGTTAACAGGACACATTTCTTAATGGAAAATAGCTCTTTTTTTAAACTAGCATAGCTTCTGAGAGTAGTCAAATTTAATGTTTCCTGAGTTAGGAAGTAATTAGTTTCTGTAATTATTAGATTACAATATTGTCAATACTAACAGGACTCAATGTGAATTTTTCCTCATATTTTTTTTCTTTATTAGGACAATTCTTTGTCTTTGCTCTATTATTAAAAAGATAATCTGATATCCTTTAATGTGGACAATGTACTCAAAGATTTTAAACTATTAGTCATATATATTTACATTACTTTTTCTGTGAATATATATGCACAAGTGTGTGTATGCCTGCAGCGAAGAAGAATGTTGGATGCCCTGGACACTCACTTTGTTGTAAGCTGCCTGATGTAGTCTGCTGTAGGTTCTGGGAACCAAATCTGGGTTCTCTGAAAGAGCATCAAGTGCTCCTAACGAGAGCCATCTCTCCAGCCCCTCAAATGACATAAATTTAAATTGGCATTATGTAATTAAATTTATGTAGCTAAAAATATGTGAAAAAGCAAATCAAAAATAAAAAGACAAAGCAAGGGGGGAGAAGAAAAGTATGACTTTTTGAATTTCTTAAGAAAAAAAAACTTTCTATTAGAACTCTAAAGTAGAAAGCAAACTTGAAAGAAATCTCTTTACTTTACTTAGAAAAATGAATGCAAACCATTACCATTATTCAATTCAGAGCATCTAGCACATTAGTACCATTATGCTATAAGTTTGAGGACATCCATATTCCACAGATGAGGGGCTAGGGGAGGTTGTTTGTCTAGGTTTTTCATCTCTAGTAAAAATAATAATTGTAGGGCTACTTTGAGGGTTGTTTTAGTAATATCTTCATTTTATCATTGTTAAACCTTAATCCCCAATCATATTCCAATGCATTACGTGCGTAGTCAATCAAAGAAACTTTGGTTGTTTTCCAGAATTGGTTCTCTTCTAAAGGTTAAAATCGACTGTGCCGGATCTGGTGAAGCCCCGCCGACTGCCCTTTGGTCTAAGTTATTTTTTGATGATTTTGGGGGGATTTTCCAGCGCGATCCTAGCGTCACACTACGCTCGGACAGGTTATCCCTTCCCTCCCGCTAGATTGATGAGATCAGGCATCATTCGAAAATGGCCAATATACTGTTTCTTAAACACTCAGAATCAGACATTACCTCCTGGCTTTCTTATTAGAGTTGTTTCATCAAAGGTGGCCAACAGTTCACTTCAGAATATTCCAGCATTTCAACTGTCCCTGTTTATTGTTTGTGGAATGTTTCTGTCCAATTTGTCAAGTCTTGGCAGTCAGATCTTCATGAAGAATAAATATGTGGTGTGTTTTAGTAACTTAACAACAGTTTGAGAATGTGAGAATGTAAGCAGATTCCTATTGCAACACAGGAACGAGACAGAAGGGTGGAAATTGCTAAAAGAGTTTTAACATTTCAGCATTGTCTGGCCTTCTAGAAACTGTGATGGCTAAAGTTATGTTTTAAGTTTAAATTAGGGTGCTTAAAGAGGTTTATAAAACAAAACTGCCTCTAACCTACTAAGCCCCAGTTGTCCAAAGACAGATAACTTCCTGGAATGCTGAGGGCTGTTGTTCATGTGATAACAAGCCATGTGTTTTCACTTCTGTAAACAAGTTTGGTTGCCCCAGATGAACAGGATGAGATTGATCACAAGTGGTCAAGAAGTATGTGGGCAGGAAGTACTTCAGGATATATGCTTGCACCTGTTAGGACAAAGGCGGGAAGTACATAGCCTTGTGGGTCTTGCCTTTATTAGCTCCTGTCTCATGTAATTTGAGACCATATTCTGGGAATCCTATGTATGAGCCTGACTAGTTGGGATGATTTGTATATGCTCAAACCAGGGAGTGGCACTATTAAAAGGTGTGGACCTGTTGGAGTAGGTGTGTCACTGTGGGTGAGGGCTTAAAGACCCTCAACCTAGCTGCCTGGAAGCCAGTATTCTGCTAGCAGCCTTAAGATGAAGATGTAGAATTCTCAGCTCCTCCTGCACCGTGCTGGCCTGGATGTTACCATGTTCCTGCTTTGATGATAATGAATTGAACCTCTGAACCTGTAAGCCAGCCCCAATTAAATGTCGTCTTTATAAGAGTTGCCTTGTTCATAGTGTCTGTTCACAACAGTAAAACCATAACTAAGACACTAGTGTCCATCATCCCCACCGGTATTGAAGAAAGCTTGCTTCAAATTTGGCTCCAAAACTGTGGTAGTGGCTTTATTCTCACACAGTGGGATTAACAAAACCTGTAACATTACAACTCTACTCCCTTTTCAGAAATTAAATCAGAATTTACTCTGGAGATTCAAATGTTGCAATGAATTCTGGAATCTCTAAAGATGTGCCTTCCTGAAACAATGTGATTAGTAGTATTTTCCAGTGAATGAATGTGTCATCTGTGACAAAGTAAAAAAGAGGATCTCTGAGCATGAGAGTTGACTGCCTTCTATCAAAGTGATGCTCAGGTCCACAGTGCTCCAAGTGCTTTAGAACACCAGAGTAAGGAAGGAAAGAAGTGTGACTCCATTGGTTCTTCCATTTGGTTCCTTGTCTCCATTCCAAATTGTCTGACACTGAGAAAATCACTCAGAATTTTGAGGGCCTGATAGAGACTTGTATTCAACCATCAAAGACCTCTGGGTTAAGAGTCTGATTCCTAAGACACCTGGGACAAGTCTCACTCAGTACCTGTGACTCCTCCCAGTACCTCTGCACTCTTCCCTAAACCTCCCCAACCCCGGATCTAGGCCTCCCTTTCCCTGGCTTTGGATCCCGATATTACTCAATTATTTGGCTACACACTTATTTGTTTCCCATACACTCCCTTGGTCTCTTGGCTCCTCGTTTGGCTACAAGTCCCTTCTCTTGCCTGTCTTCCCTCTTCCTCTTTCACTGCCCACTCCCTTCTCTCATGGCCAGGTTCAGTCTAGACCCTTCTGATGCCTCTGTCTACCTTCTCCCTCATATCTACAATAAAACCCTTCTCCTCAGCCATACTTAGTAGAAATGATCACATCCTCATTTTCATTCACTAGTGTCTTAGTGTTTTATTGCTGTGAAGAGACACCATGTCGACAACAACTCTTACAAAGGAAAACATTTAACTGGGGCCAGACAGTTTCAGAGATTTCATCCATTATTGTCATTGCAGTAAGTGTGGCAGTATACAGGCAGACATGATTGGTGCTGGAGATGAAGCTCTTCTACATCTTGATCTGCAGACAGCAGAAGGAGACTGCCCCAGTAGGCCTAGCTTGAGCATATGAGACCTCAAAGCCCACCTCCTAGTGACATACTTCAACAAGGCTATGCCTCCTAATAGTGCCATTCCCTATGGGTCAAGCATTAAAACTCATGAGTTCATGAGTCTAGAGGGGGCTATGCCTATTCAAACCACTACAACTAGGTACTTGGGTGACAGCATGCTGGGAGCAGAGATCCCACAAGTTGGCTCTGTGGGCTGGAACTCAGATGCAGATATGGCAGGTCTGAGACCTAAGCAAACCACATTGGAGGAAGAGTCCCAGAGAATCCCAGCCTCCTACACTGACTGGTCTGGTTTGAGAAGTCTGGCTTCTGTGACACCATTAATATTGGGTCCTTACTGGGACTCCTCCCAGTTATCCTATAGTTGCCTTGTGCCATGAAGAGCCACATTCAGAACAGCAGGATTGGCCCTTTCAAGTGTCCCAATCATTTGCAGATGATTCAGATTTTGGAGCAGGCCATCTCAGAGGTCTGGATCTGGGCTTGGGTAATAGCAGAGCTGGTCAGCCCACTGGATCTTCTTTATCCATACCACCATGGCTCGCTAATACTGCCCTGGCTAGGGCACCCAATGCGCCATCAGCAGGAGGTAAGCTCTGCTGCTCTCATGCCATCAGGGCTGGCTTACTTGCATCCATTTCTCCAGAGCCAGCTCCATTGTGCTGCCAAGTCAAGGTGCAGAAGTCCATTCTCCCAAGTGCTGCAGTCTGTGAAGGGCTGGGCCAGCTCTCCTGCTCTCATGCCCTCATGACTGGCTCATCCATGCCTTTGTCATTAGGGCCAGCTACACTGTGTTGTCCAGGTGAGGTGCAGATCTGGCTCTGAGTGCTATAGCCAGTGACAGGCAGGGCTATCTCTCCTGATCTTATGCCCTTAGGACCAGCTTTTCCGACTACCACAGGTGGTGAAGAGGAGGAAGGCATCACCCTCAGACCCACAAACCCATGTCTCTTCATGACAGGAGTTGCTGGGCCAGCTCTCCCTCCATCGTGCTCTCAGGGTTGGCTCACCTGCACCCCTCCACCAGGGCCAGCTCTGCAGTGCTCTCTCTGGAGTACTACAGTGGGTGAGAAGCAGAGCTAGCTATCCCATGCTTATGACCCTGTGGGCAGCTTCCTCATTACTGGAGTCAGCCGTCCCATTCTCATGCCCTTGAGGCCAGTTAATCCACACCCTGTCACCAGGGCCAGATCCACTAGATTGCTTGGGTAAAGTACAGGGCCTGCGTGCTGCAACTGGTGGAAGGTGGGGCCAGCTCTCCAGAGTGCCACAGCCAGTGAGGGGCAGGAGCATTTCTGCACAGTCCCTAGACATGTGTGGTCCCCAGTACCTTATGTCCCCATGTTCTCTAGTATGGATCTAATTGCATTCTTCTACATGATATTTGACCAGTTTGTCCAGTACCATTTGTGAAAAATGCTTTCTTTTTTTTCCAGTGTGTATTTTGGGGCTCTTCATCAAAAATCAGGTTTCCACAGGTGCATGGATTTCTGTATGGGATTTCAATTTGCTTGCAGTATCAACATGTGTTTAATAATATTATGCTGTTTAGTACATAAATTATTATATAGTAATATGTTAATATACAGTTCTTGACATTGATGCATGGCGATACCTTTAGACATTCTTTGATTATTCAGGATGGTTTTAGCTATCCTAGGTTATTTGTGTTTCTGAATGAAATTGAAAATTGTCCTTCCAAAATCTGTGATAAATTGTGTTGGAAATTTGGTGGAGAGTGGATTGAATTTGTACATTGATTTTGGTAAGCTGGCCATTTTTACTATATGAATTCAGCAATCCATGAGCGTGGGAAATCTTTCTATCTTCTGATGTCTTCTTCAATTTCTTTTTTCAATGACAAAGTTTTTGTCATACAAATCTTTCATGCACTTGATTAGAGTTACACCAAGATATTTTATATTATTTTAAGCTATTGTGAAAGGTTATTTCCTTGACTTCTGTTTCAATATGTTGATCATTTGCATATAGGAGGGCTGCAGGTTTTTGTGAACTAACTTTGTATCGAGATACTTTTCTGTAAGACTTTCCTGGTGGAATTTTTGGTGTAACGTGTGTGTGTGTGTGTGTGTGTGTGTGTGTGTGTGTTATCATCTAAAATTAAAAATACTTTGGCTTTTTCCTTTACAGTCTTCATCCCCTTGATCTCCTTGAGCTGTCCTATTGCTGCAGCTAAAATTTCAAGTACGATATTGTATCGGTATGGAGAAGAGTGGACAGCTGTCACAGCCATGGCTACTGGAAATGTCGAAAGTTATGAAGTCAGCACATGTTTGACACAGTTCCAGCAAAGCTGAACCAAACTGTAACCTTAATTTTTTAAAAATCTTATTTTAATGATGGATTTCAAATGTTTTAGCCTGTCTTGTAATCTACCAACCACAGGAGGTAGTAGAAAAGAAAGGATACAGGAGAAATGGACCCAGCTAGAAAGGTTCTTTGGAGCAATTCCTGCCTGCGTTGTCTGGAAATCGGCAGTTCAGTTCACAGGTCAGCAGGCAGTAGCATCTCGATCCATTCAAAAACAGCTCGCAGATACACCAGCAGTCTAGTTCGGTAGAGATGGGTTAGCAACAGCAGTGACACAACCCAACAAAGACAGCCAGGCCTCAGCCTCAGCTCCAGTCAGCAGGAAGGACCAGCAGAAAACCAGGAGCTTTCAGCTGTGTCTCTCTCAGGAAATCAAAGATCAGCAAAGACACAAGACCCAGAAACATTGCACAGCTAGCTGTACTAGCAAGCAAAGCTCTGTCTCTGTCACTGTGTGGAATCCTATTTACACTCTCCAAACACCATGTGTCCTCCACATGTCTTACCTCAGCATTGCTCTTGCCTCAGCACGTGCGTCCAATCAGCCTGAATCCTTGGAAGCAACAAACTGCAGCACACCACCAGAAGTTTTTGGTGACCTTCTCTCTATGTCCTAACAAATGCAACTCAACTATGCAATGTAAAGTGGACCAACACATGTGTGTTCTTAACAAAGAATCCTTTATCATGTGTCCTTTCACATGTTTATTTTAGTAGAACATCCTCTCTCCCCTGTCTGCTTCAGAGAAACATTTCTTTACCAGTCTGTTTTAGCCTTTCACACTTGTGTCCACTTTAATGAAATGTTTATGTGTTTGCTTCAACAAAACACCATCCAACTGTCTTTCCAAAGAACCCTTAAGATTCCACTTCACCGAATGCTGAGATCACAGTCATCCTGTCTCTCACTTTTAGTATTTGGTCTCTGCATGTTGCATTGTTGAACTTTCTGCATTATAATTCGTTGAATGTTTTTTTTGCAAGAAAATTTGTCTGAGTCTTTTTAGGAAAGTCCTAAACTTACTATCACTTCTGCTTTTAGGAAAATAACTTTATCTAACTCTATTTGGAAACCTTCCTGATGCTCTGGAGATCACTATGAGGACAGATAAGCACAAAGATGCTAGGAGTTTCTTTGAGAGCCCATGACTCCAGGAATCTTCTTAGGGTTTCTGCCTCTAAGCAAACTGAGACAGTATAATTGGAACAGTGTAAATCTGGAGAGAGTTGGTAAACTCTGACTAGCCAGGAGAGGCTCTGAGACTCCCAGTGTTTCGTGATCTGTGGATGACATGAGACCATAACTCCTCCAAGTTATGACTGGGGAGATGGTTTTTGTAGATATGAGGGAGAGTACAGCCAGAGACGTCTGCAGTCCAGAGCAGGACTGAAAGGAATACACTGAAAATGCCCAGCAGATTCAGTTGGACCATGAGAGAAGACAGATGGGGAAAGAGTAGATGGATGCTTCCTTCCATGATGATAAAGGAGCTGACCTGCTACCCCCCACAACGCACACTTGTGCACTCCTGTGCACGTGCGCACACACACACACACATCCTAAGCCAGAATGTCACAGAGTTTTTAAACTTGAAAACTACAAATGTCTGTGCCAAGTTGTAGTTACATTTTCCCACCAATCAGGATTTATGGATAAGGGCTTTCCTTAAGTGGTTGATCTACATCAACAAATACAGAATGTAGGTTTTACAACCCAGCTAATCAATTCTATTTGTTCTTTTCTGGTCAGGGAGAGTCATGTCTGGGAGTAGCAAAAAAAAATGAATAATGGAAACTGTGGTCAGAAATAGTCACTATGTTTTGGGGAACAAAATATGAATAATGGAAGATTGTCAAGTACTGAAGAATCCCCAGTTCCCTAGGGTCTGGAAACCAGAACTTAGTTTTACTTTATGATTAAAATAGAGTCTGAAAACAAAATGGCAGTATTTAGAAAAAGTTTCTTTTGCTTGTTCCCAATAACCTCAGTTTGGAGAAGCTAAGTATTGTAACTAAGCTTACATACTCATGTAAGTAGGAAGTGGGAAAGCCAATCCAATTTAGACAGTTTTTGGTTGTTTGCTAAACAGCTGCTTATTCTGTAACTCATCTTGGCCTTGAACACCCAATTGTCCTGCCTCCTCCCATGAATGCTGGGATTATAGATCTGTGTAACCACACTGCTGAGACTGAGGTCTTTCTTTATTGTTACTGGGTGTGAGTGCAGGCACGTCTATGCTACTGGATCCATGTGGAGGTCAAAGGACAACATTCTAGGGTCCATTCTTTCCTTCCACCTCCCTACTGAGGGTTGCTCTTGTTGTTCCTGTCATACAATGTCCTCTAGGCTGGCTCAGGAGCTAGGGATGATGGGATTTTGTATGAATGCTCAGATTACAGATGATATTATATTCAAGCTTACCGAACTATTTTTTACAAACTGAGGCATCTTGCAGATCAAGACTGAATTCTCACTTTGTTTTAAATTTTTGAGACAGTCTCATTATGTAGCTATGAATTTTCTGACTCATCTATGACTGTGTAGATATCTAGATATCTGCTATGCAGATATGTACTATCTATATCTTTGATTATGTAGATTAGAGTGGCATTGAACTCATAGAGATCTGACACTTCTGCCTCCTGCAAGCTGGGGTTAAAGGAATGTGCCACTATGTCTGGTAAGACTAAAGTCCTTGTCTTGTGTTTTTTTTTGGGGGGGTGGGTTTTTGAGACAGTATTTTTCTGTGTTATCTTGGCTGTCCTAGAACTCAATCTATTGACCAGGCTACTCTCAAACTCAGATTATCTGCCTGCCTCAGCATACCAAATGCTGGGATAAAGGCACACACCATCATACCTAGCTAAAACTGAATTTTTAACTACTACACTTTGCATTAATTTTGAGGTTTAGTTATTGCCAACAAACACAGCAATCCAAAATTTAAAATAAAGAAAAAAGAATTAATGATTAGGTATAGGGAAGGAGATAGATAGGTAGGTAGATATAATATATATATATATATATGAATATATATTATACATATATATATGTATATATTATACATATATATATGTATATATATTATACATATATATATTATAAAATCCCATGGAGGCATTTTCTCAATTGAAGTTCCCGCTGACACTTGCTTGAAATGGCACTCACTTGTATAAACAAAAACTAACCAGCACAAAGCCACTTGTTTCTTAGGCTCTAGTTATCAAGAAATAGTCTTTGTTCTGCTGGAGAAAGCACAGTAAGAAGTAAAAGATAAGTGCTTTATATATATATATGTATATATATATATATATATACATATATATATATGTGTGTGTGTGTGTGTGTGTGTGTGTGTATTTACAACAAATGTTATCACTTTCAAAGCAGGATAGTGAAGATAATAATTTAATTAAATTATAATATGATCCCTAGTAATAGTATTTGAGAGGGCAAGAGGGCAAAGTTGAACACCACACCTAAAATGATGTGTCTAGAAAAACTTAGTCATTGTCCTGGTTAGTATTTTTTACCAACTTGACACAAACTTGGGTCATTTGGAAAAGGGAATCTCAACTGAGCCAATGTCTCCATCAGAGTGGTCTGCAGGAAAGTCTGTGGGGACACTTTATTGATTGATGCCACATTAGATAGTGCCATCCCTGGGCAAGTGACTCCGGGGTATATAAGAAAGCAAACTGAGCACACCATTAAGAAGTGTTCTATGGTCTCTGCTTTCTGCTTTAGTTCCTCCTTCAGGTTCCTGCTTTAACTCCTGACTTGACTTTCTTTGATGATAGACTATAATATAAATGTATAAACCAAATAAACTTTTCACCCAAGTTGCTTAAGTTCACAGCGCTTCACCACAGCAATGGATAGGACCGTTGGCCCAGGGTGATACCACCTACAGTGGGTTATGCCCTCTCACATCAATCATTAATTAAGAAAATGCCCCAAAAGCTTACCCACAGGCCACTCCCATGGAGGCATTTTCTCAATTGAAGTTCCGGCTTCAATTGAAATGGCACTTGCTTGTATAAACAAAAACTAACCAGCACAAAGCCACTTGTTTCTTAGGCTCTAGTTATCAAGAAATAGTCTTTGTTCTGCTGGAGAAAGCACAGTAAGAAGTAAAAGATAAGTGCTTCATTCTACAAGGGAATAATCAACTGAGATTTTATCAAGACAATCACTCAACTCCCCCACCTTTATTTAACTGAGTCTTTCTATGAGTCTTTTACAGAGTTGGAGTCTAGCCTGGTCTAAGTAGCACTGGATGAACTTAAACTCACTACATAAACCAGGCTGGACTCCAACTGCCTCAAATATGCCAGCGTCCTTGAGATCTGGGTGTTGAAAGCTTGAGCCACTAGGCCCTACCCACCCATCTTAACAGAGAAATCACTAGAGGGCTGGGAATGTAGCTTAATCATTTGTTTGTCTGGCATGAATAAAACCCTGGTTTTGAGCCTCAGTTTGATATAAAATTAGGTGTTGGGGGCATGCCTATAACTCCAGTACTTGGAAAACAGAAGCTGTAATGTGGGTCAGCTACCTCGGGGAGTCAGTACAGGACACATCTGGACACCAAAATCTCAGCACAAGGAGAATTATTACCCCAGAGGCGCAAAGTGGGAGTGGGGGAAGGCAAAAGGAGGAGGAGAGACAGCAAGCAGTTGCAGCAGAAAGAAGAATGAAAGAAAGGAAGGAAGGAAGGGAGGGAGGGAGGGAGGGAGGGAGGAAGGAAGGAAGGAAGGAAGGAAGGAAGGAAGGAAGGAAAAAAAAGTTTTTTGTACGAGTGTGTTTTTAAGGGGGAAAAAATGAAAGATGGATTTATAAATCTTGATTGGACATATTAGCCAAATAAAGAATTTTGATTGTTGGACCTTAGTGTTTTGTCTCAGGAATGAGTTGGTGGCCAAATAAATGAACAGACTTTGGAGATAGCTTTAGGGATGTTATCTGATGGTCTTTAGCAAGAAAAAGGAAAAGTGGGAGAAGGGCAAAAGGCAAAACCTGTCTGCAATGTTTGCCATGCTTGGGCCTAATTGATCCTGTTCAAAGCAGGAGGATAGGGAGGTCAAAGTCGTTCTTGTCTACACAGCCTGTTCAAAGCCAACCTGGGCTACATGAAACGTTGTTTAAAACAAAACAAAACAAAACAAACAGAAACAAAAAAGATCTGACGGAAATCACAAACTAAAAGACAGTGTTGGCATATTTTCTGAAATTTATTTCAGTTATGCGTCTCAGGAGGACTGAAATAAACATTCCTGAAACTACAACAAAGATTTTAAAATATGGCCCAAGTAAGCAAACCTACTGAATGAAAACAAATAAAAAGGAAAGGAAAGGAAAGGAGTGCCCCTAGGTATGGTGGAGGAGAAAGTTTATTGTAGATAAAAAGGAGAGCATAGCCAGAGGCAGACACAGCATGGAAAGTTAGGAGTGGTCATGATCCTGAATCATGAAGAGAGGGAGAAGGGGAAGGGAGAGGGTAGAGGGGAATTGGGTGCAGCAGCCAGGAAGCCAAACGTACAAAAGAGGTAACCAAAATGTCTGGATTTGATTGGGAAGAGCCGGTGGGGGAGGGGAGCCCAGCCCCTAGACTTGGGAGTTTAGGGCAGAGGGTGGAGTATGTCAGCCAAATCCTGTGATAGGTACAAACTAAGGGATGCTGAGAGAGCCTGTTAAATAGGCATCTTGGCCATTTGTCCGAGGTTTCAAAGTTAATACCTATATGCTTCTGTTCTTCCTTTCTTTCTTTCTTTCTTTCTTTCTTTCTTTCTTTCTTTCTTCCTTCCTTTCTTTCTTTCTTTCTCTTCTCTATCTAGGCATTTAAAAGGCTTTTATAAATCATTCTATTCCAACATAGGTGTTCTTAAATAAAATTAACTTAACTGGGCCTATTGTTCCATTAAACCACCTTCTAAATATTTATGTCCGTGCCTATAGATCAGTGCTGCTTTCAGCACTGGCCATTTTTCAGTGGACAAAGGTTACTGCAGAGACATATTTAATTGGCCAAAGTGCCAAAAAAAAAAAAAGTTGCTGAATACTCAGCCTTAAATATGACATCTATGGTACCCCTTCCTGGATGAGAAAATGAATTGAGGACATGACACTCCTCACTATGGTTGAGGGTAGGTTTATTGTAGCTATGAGGGAGAGCAGAGGCAGAGGCATCTGGGAAAATCCAGAGTGAGCTTGGCTGGTGGGCTGAACAAAGCCATATGGGAGAGAAGAGAGAAGAGCCAGAAGCCAAGAGGCTAGGAGAGCAGGAACCAAGAGACCAGTAACTCTAAAAACTGGCTGAGTTACATAGGGATCAGAGGCTGGGGAAGGGAATCTCAGTCCAATCTCTGGCCTGCAGAGTTTGGGACAAGGAGGCAGGGCACACCAGCCTTGATGTCCCTATAACTGATACTGTAACAGGTAGGAGCTGAGGAAGACTGGAGGCCAGAGGAACTTTGATATGTTAAATAGGCCCCTCTGTTAGTCCTTTGTCCTGAGTTTGAGACCTAACCTTCCAAAGCCCAAGAAACACTGCAGAAGAGTTGAAAGAATGAAATAATTGGATGGTGGGGAACATAGTCTTCTGGATATGGCATGCCCATTCCACAGAACTTCCTGGGACAGACTGCTCCATCATGGGGAGGGGAGGGGCTCATGATGCTCCACCCTTCCTGCAGAGTTAATAGCATTTAGTTTTTCTGGGCAGAGGCAAAGACATTTTCCTCAGTTGTGTACCAATGTTCCAGTTAATTAACCTCCTTTCCCATGTTTATGTAGGCAATCCTAATTGAAATCAGTAGGCCACTGCTGGGTGGTGGTGGCACAGGCAGTTGTATCTCAGAGTTTGAGGCCAGCCTGGTCTACAGAGTAAGTTCCAGAACAGCCAGAGATACACAGAGAAACCCTGTCTTGAAGAACAAAAACAAAGCAAAACATACTGGTCACTAAAATAAGATAAGTAAAATAAATCCTCTGAAAATCGACAGGGAAATTAAGTGGGGAGAACGCTGTGAGCAGGGAATGGCACCTGCCTTTAACTCCAGTACTCAGGGAGGGCAAAGGCAGGCTCTCTGTGAGTTTGAGGCCAGCTTGATACTATAAGAGGGGGGGGGGGGGGGGGGGGTTGGGGGCCGGGCGAGCTCTCAAAGTTAATTTCCTGTAGAGCTCAGGAGACCTCAACTGTAGGCACTTAATTTACATGGCCCCTCTGTGAGCACTGGAAAGTGCTGCATGTTTGATGTTGTGGGCTGGAAGTAGAAATCAGAATATAAACAAAAAAATTCCATGTGGTAATTTGTAAAAATGTTTGCAGAAGAAAAGCACCTGAATGGTGTTATATAATGGCTCTAATAATGTGTTACAGTTTGGTTTTGCATTTACATTTCAACCTGACTTTGTATCTATGTTATGACTTTAAAGCACCTTCCCCCAATTATGTGAGAGTTTGATTCAAATATAAGTAAATGGGCTGAAGACATGGCTCAATGGTTAAGAGCACTCACTGGTCTTCCTGAAGGCCATCTCATTACCAACTTGAGAAGCTCATAACTGCCTCTAACTCCAGCTCCGGGGATCTAATGACCTCTTCTCTACACATACACACCTTAAAAAGATCCCCAAACCCCACAAGTATCAGTATTGCTGTGTCTATTATTATGTGTTACAAAGATGAGGAAACTGGTTTGTGGGAAAGCATATAGGTGCAGACATAGACATTAGGTCCTAGGATAATGATAGACATGTATAATGTGTAAATTAATAGGAGTACATAGAAGAAGGAGGCCCTGCACAGCGGTACACCTGAAATCTCAGCAGTTAGTAGGCGAAGGCAGGAGGATCAGAAAGGTAGCATCATTAATGGTATCACAGTCAACTTGACACAATCTTATATGTCACTTCAAAGAGGACTCTCAGTTGAGTAATTACCTCTGTCAGACTGGCCTGTCTATGAGGCATTTTCTTGATTGCTAATTGGTATAGGAGGGCCCAGCCCACTGTGGGCAGTCCCAACCCTGAGCAGGTGAGCCAGCAATACTTAAGACAGGAAGCTAGTAAGCCAGGGTGAATTAAGAAGCTTTTCTCCGTGGTCTCTGCTTCAGTTTTGAAGCGGATTCCCACTGTGGCCTCCCTCGATGATGGACCAGTAAGGTGAAGCAAACCCTTTACTTCCCCAAGTTTCATTTGTAAGTGTTTTGTCACAGCAACAGAGAAGCAAATCAGAACACTTGAGTTCACAGTGAGTTCCAGGCCAGCCTGGGATATCACAACCCCCTCCCCCAATCCTCCTCCTCTCTGTGTAGCTTTGGCTATTCTCAAACTCATTCTGTAGACCAGGCTGGCCTCAAACTCAAGAGATCTGCCGGCTTCTGCCTCTTGCATGCTGGGATTAAAGATGTGTGCTAGCACTGTCCCATTTTTAGGTGTAGGAGCTGAGTGAAATGGGTGCTTTTAATCCCGGCACTCAGAAGAAAGAGGCAGGCAGATCTTTGTGAGTTCGAGGACAACCAGAGCTACATACTGGGATCACGTCTGAGACAGAAAAAAAAAAAGTTGCCATAGAAGCACATAAAACATTGGTAATAGCAGTTTGTTACAGAACCTTTATGCAAGGCTAACAAAACAAAAGAAAAAAAAAAGCAAAGAGAAAATTAAAGAACTTCCACAAATCTATGATGCAGCCCATGGCTTGGATGATGAGTGTGTCTTTAAAACACTTTTTTGAAAAAATAGGATTTGCACTGAAACAGACAGTAATGTTCACAAATGTATTAACATGCTCCTCTGTCCCGGACCGATCTGCCCCACACTTGAGGGCCACTGTGTCCCACCTGAGCTGCTGCTCTGGTTCACAGGTCAGGGTCTAGCATGAGAGAGAATGGGGGTGAAGGGGAAGAGATTCGAATAATGGAGACAAGACAGAGATTCTGATCAAGTCTCATTTATTGAGGGGAAACCTGGGGTATTTATACACTTTTGCCATGTGCCTTGTAGGCGTGGATACCATGTGCCTTGCAGGTGTGGATATCACGTGTGCCTTACAGGGTGTATAGCATGGATAGTAGTGCACCGTGTGCCTTGCAGGAGTGGATACAACGTACACCTTGCAGCTGGGGGCACTAAATATCAAAACAAGATATGTGGAAAAAACAAGATGTTTATCAGAGTGTGCTCAGCTGTTGGAGGCCGTTGAAAAACAAGTCTCTTGTCAAGGTATATGGCTTGAGATGGCTGCAAAGATGATAGCCACTTCCTGTTAGAAGGTGGCTCCCAACACTCCTCAACATTTTTCGGATACCTTGGCAATTAAATTGGAGTCATTTGGGGGGTATTCTGGTTGGTAGGTCATGAAAATTAATTGTGTTGTTTCTATTTCAAGACCCTTAATGCTAGTTAATGAAGAGCTAGCTTGAGTCTTATAGGCTCTATCCAGAAAGATTTTGATCTTGGAAGCAAGGAACCATGAAATGAATAGTTGGGAGATAGAAACCCTCTAGTTCTCTGAAAATCTAGAAGGCAACCAGGAAGAAGTAGCCAGCGTTAGGGAACAACTTGAGAATGAGATGATTTTTCAAGCTAAGTTGGGGGTATTTGAGCTGAGAGTTGGGGAGTGCTATAACAGTGAAGCCTAGTCTAGCTCATCCAAATTCAAGAATAAATATATTTCACAGGTTGTTTGTGTGCCTACGTGGGTAGATTTTAAAAATGAATGTACATCATATCTCCAAATTGATATGCCACAGAAATACAGTAATTTAACTTTACAAAATGAAATAATATTTAAATGTTTCTGTTATCATTGTAACATTGTATTTAGTACTGTACTTCGTACTTTTGGCTGAGACAGGAACATTAGCAGTTTCAGACCAGTCCTTGCTTCATGCTGAGACCCAGTCTAGGGGATGAGGAGGAAGGGGGTAAAGGGACGTGCTTTAATCGGTAAAGTGCTTGCTAGTGCCCCAGAAGCTCTGGGTGATACTCAGCACTATAGACACCTGCAAGGTAAGAGTATTCACATCCTCAGCTACATTGTTTTGGGCCAGCCTAGGACAAGTGAAAATCTGAATTTTTTTTTTTATTTTAAATTTAAAACGTCTTTAAATGATTGGACACAACTGAAAATCTCAAGAATTCTGAGGCAGATAACACAGATGTTTTAACTTTGTGAGTGGAGTCCAGTTGAGATGTGGAACGGAGCGAAAACAAATGTAAGTGCAGCTAAGATGTACATTCATTCATATCCTCGTGGTTTTTAGGTATACAAGTAGCCGGCTCTGACATAAAAAGATTGCTATTCTAAAAAGTCTACACTTGCCGTACTCCTAACTCCTTAGGCTTAATACCGGCAGGAACTTCACTAAGATCACTTAGATCTTAAGGCCAAAATTACTTTCATTTATTTCTCCTTTCAGTCCTAGGAAAAGAACAGGCATACAATGCCAGTGTGCTATTTTTGAAGGCCTACAAGGTGGATTAACAAGATCCCTAAATGGACCCAAAGGAAAACCGCACCAGACCCAGGCTAGGGATACTCTAAGAGATTAACTCACTGGAGACTTCCGAGAGAGCCTCTCACTACCAGGAGCCTACTGTGTTTACTCTACTTCCGGGGACCCGCCTCAACACGCCCATTGGTAGTCTGATGTTTGCTTGCTTCCTCCGCTACTAGGGCGGGCCGGAACTTTTGTCAGCCGGAACCGGTGTACGCCGCTCAGTGTTGTCGACCGGCGTCAAGGCGACGAGGGTGCTGTTCTCTTCCTCTGGCTGCGGTTGCTGTGGCGTTCAGTCCAGCCGGTCTGATTGAGGAACACAGTCGCCTGGACTGTGTCTATGGTCGCTCCGCGGGCCGCTTTGCCGGCTGGTGCTTTTGTATCAGGGCAAACAGTATTCCATGGCAGGGAACTTCTGGCAGAGCTCCCACTAGTAAGTGAGCTTCCATTTTCTCGCGTGGGACCGGGTCTGGGGCACGGGAGGATTGGGCCTGCCGTTCCCTCGGGGCTTCCATCCTGGCCGCTGGAATGACCCCTCCCTGAGAAGCCGGGGGTCCAAAGCGTAATGCACTTGTGTGCCGGGAGCTGAGGGCAGCTGAGTTCGAGGGATGGATGGGTATGAGGTAAGGGGTCCCGTCTCCGGAACGGAGACTGAGGCGGCGGTTTCATTTCAGATTTGGGGGTTTGATTGGTGGGATGATGTGGGCACAGGCAAAGGAAAGTGACCCTTTGTAGCTCTGTGAGGTTGCCTATTTCCGACGGATATGGTTTGCTTTTGGTAGTTTTGTTCATAGCAGTGGTATTATAATCTCTTGTCATTCGCCTTATTGTAGATATAGTTTTTACTTAGAGGAGAGGAGTGAGTCGTGCTTGTTTCTATCTTTTGCTCCCTGGCTCAGTTTTATGCCTAGATTCACACACAAACCCCACACCTCCAGCCCTATCCCCACCCCCATCCCCGGAGGCAGGATTTCTCTGGGTTAAGTCTTGGCTGTCCTTGATCTCACGATATAAACCAGGCTGACCTCCAATTTACTGAGATCCACCTGCCTCTGCCTTTGAGTGCTGGAATTAAAGGCATGAACCACCACTTGCCGGTTCCTAGATTGACTTTTATGCCCCTAGAATTTGAGAGCACAGGGGCTCTTAAAATATATGTATTTTCATTCATTAGCCAGTGTCTTATATTTTGCTTTAAAGGAGTGTATTTTCCAGATTTTGTCCTCTTCCTTTAACCACTTAAATGACAAAATTTTAGTGTCTTTCAGTGACCATGGAAAGGCTAAAGTAATGTTAAAGACAATTCTCTCTAAATACATTTAATTAAACATGCAGGGAGTTGTGTGATTGGGCTAAGCATTGAGCAGGCTTTCCACTGAATACTAAAAACTGAACAGGACTTGATAAAAATATCTAGTTTAATTAAATTTTAGTGGGAAGAGAATAACAAAATTTTAATTATATGAATTGGGTTGGTGCTTTTTCCTCTTTGCCAGAGAATGAAGAAGAAGAAGGAAAAAAGTAAGAAGGAAAACTGAATTTGGAAACCTATTTCTGGAAAGCATGTCTTCCCTTGCTGCAAAGGGTTTCTGGGAAGATAAAAGGATAGTAAAGCATCACTGTGGACATTATTTTACATTGTTTCACTCACTGGGACGTTTCAGTTAAAAAAAAAAAAAAAAACAAACAAAAAAAACAATTGAAATACAGAAGAGGATGACCCAAAAAGATGGAATAATGCTTAGGCCTGTACTTAATCCTGGTACTCAGATAATGCCTTGATTGTCTATCTCAGTGATGTGATACTAAGACACACAGTAGTAAGTCTTTGGATATAAGCAAAAGTCTATCTGTGCTAGTGCTTTGTACACATGACACTATGAAGGAAATTGAGAAAGAGGTAGAGAATCCTTGAAACCATCAAGAGATTTTTTTTTACCGTCAAGTTCTCCTGTTTCTTAGTCAAATGGTCTTGCTGAGCCTGCCAGTGGGCTACTGAAAAGCCAGAGAAATCTGATGAATAACTTACCTGAGAGTTTAAAATGGCATCCACAGCACCCATGTTTATAGACCAGACAGAACAGGAGTCAAACTGATTGACACAAAATTATATGAAAATAGTCAGCAAAACAGTCACAAATAGCATCAAAAACCATTGGTCGGTCCAACAAGACTGAAAAACTTGGGTTTGATGATGAAAACACCTGGGGGTGATGATTGAAAAAGAGAATAAAGTAGAAAAATGTAAGATTTGCTCCAGACTGAATTTACTTGAAATAGATGAGTGTGTATTGAAGAACTCAAGTATTTCTTTGTTGAGCATAATTTACTCAGTATTTTAGAGACCTGTTGTGAAGAGTTAATGCTGAAGTTTCAGAGGTAGGCTAGTACTCTATCTACCTCAGCGGCATTCCCAGCGAGACATTGTCTTTTACCAATGTTCTAAAGATATACCTCCAAAAAAAGAAGCTGGGTACAGTGCTGCATGCCTTTAATCTCAGAACTTGGTGGTGATGGGAGGGGCCTATCTCTGTGAGCTTGAGGCTAGTCTGGTCTACAGACGAAGTTCCAGGACAGCCAGGGCTACACAGAGAAACAAACAAGAAAGGGGGGGGGGAGAGGGAGAGGGAGAAAGGGACCTCTTAGAATATGATCAGCTTAATTACATCTTAATGTTTAGATGTTTTTGCTTGTTGGCTTTTTTTCTATTAGTTTATTTATTGACTTTATATTCCAGTGTCAGCCTTCTCTCCTCCCAGTACCCACCTCAAACAACTCCTCCCCGTTCCTGCTTGTTGGCTTTCTATACCATGTTTTAACATCTTGACTTGTTCTAGTTTGCAGTGGATTTTGGATAAACAAGATCTGTTGAAAGAACGCCAGAAAGACCTAAAGTTTCTCTCAGAAGAGGAATATTGGAAATTACAAATATTTTTTACAAATGGTAAACTTTTACATTGGTTGAAATAGTATAGTTGGTCACTATTTTGTATGGCAATTTCAGTGAATTGTTACAGTCTATAGTTAATGCTTCTACTTATACATTTATCATTTCAGTGTTCTGGGTAACACTTTTTGCACCTTACTATGTATTATAAGCACAGTGTTGACTAATCTCAGGCATTTCAAGTGAGGCCCATTTCTAAGGTTGACCTAAGCAAAATACTTTAAAAATAAATGATTCTTTAAATTAACATCCTATCATTGTCATTTTACCTTATAACTTTGCATTGGCAAGATGGAGATTTAGTCAAGAGACCTTTACTGTGTCTGAGATAGCTTTGTTACCTGTTTTTGTTTGTTTGTGTTTAATTTTATTTATTTATTTTATGTGTATGGGTATTTTGCCTATATCTGTGCATTACATGCTGTGCCTGATGCTGAGGAGGTTTGGATCCCCTGAGATTGGAGTTACAAATGGCTATGAGCCACCATGTGGGTGTTGGGAATGGAACACAGGTCTTATGCAAAAATAGGTAGTGCTCTCAACTCCTGATCTATCACTCCCATCCTGTCACCTAGTCTTTAAGTCTGTTACTCTCTGCAAACCTACGTTTTTCTTATATCAAAGACTAACTATGGATTTCTTGGTAAATAACAATATCTTAATTTTTAAAGCTACTTTTATAGATACTATGAAAAGCATTAAAATGTGTAGCAAATTAAGAGTACTTGATATTCAACCTGCTTATTGCAAGGATAAATTATAGGAAGTTTCTTTTCTTGTTTATGACTATTGCTGCATATGCAAGTCTTAGACTACTGAGGTTCAGAGGGTGTTAGTGTGTGCCAGGTGTGAATGATCATGATTGCAACATAGAGAAATCACTGATAAAAGTTAATGTTGTTAGTGTTATTATACTGATGACAGATATTACATTTAAACTTTATTCTTTTTCAGTTATCCAAGCATTAGGTGAACATCTTAAATTAAGGCAACAAGTTATTGCTACTGCTACAGTCTATTTCAAGAGATTTTATGCTAGGTATGATTGGTTTATTTTATTAGTGCCTGATTGAAATTCTTTTCTAATTTACATGTACAATATATAAGTAAATCACTTGTTTACTATAGAATTATGACTCCACCCCCACCCCCACCCCAGTGTGTTTTCTAAACAGTCATCTTTTAACTCTTGTCTAATCATATTTTAGGTATTCACTGAAAAGTATAGATCCTGTATTAATGGCTCCTACATGTGTGTTTCTGGCATCCAAAGTAGAGGTATAAAACAATTTTCTGTTCCTTATCAAAGTATCACTATGTCTGGTTAATCATATACATACATATATATATATATATATATATATATGTGTGTGTGTGTGTGTGTGTGTGTGTGTGCGCGCGCGCGCATGATAATCATAGGTGGCAGTTTATATGAAGTAATATAGACATCTTGCAAATATTTATATTTTTTAAAATAAATATGTCACTGTGTATCAGTTGATTTAATGAGACCATTTAAAAGTACTAATTCAATCCTATAACTGTGAAGAATACAACAGCAGTTTCCATGTAGGGTAAAGGGCCAAGGATAGAACACCCTGACCCTGACTTGACCATGAGACCAGGAAAGGAACACCCTGACCTTGACTTGAGCCCAAGCAAGAAACCAAGGCCAAGGAAAAGAATCCTGCCAGTATTTGAGCTTGCCCCAAGATCAGGCCACAAAAATCACATCAATCCAATGCTACCCTGGAGAACAACCCTGCCCCCACTTCTCAAATAAAGCCTGCCTTCTCAGTTCCCTACTGCTCCTGGCCCAGGCAGAGCTGCAAACAACTCTTGTCCTTCCCAACAAGTCTCTTGTGTGAAGGCATCCTGACTAGAAGGATGCCTTTCCTTCAGAGATGCAACACTGGGGACACCATTCCCCTCAGAGCTGTAACAGGTCCATGAGAGAACTTTGTCTTCAGCTGCAATACTTTCATAGAGGAAACCTTTCCCCTCAGAGCTGTAACACTTACAATCTTCATTTTTATAAATGAGGAAACTAAGGCAGTGGGTCCTAATAGTCTAGAGCTTCATCTTATAACTTAATTGCTTTTTTTATCTTTAAAAGATTGTTTAGTTAAATGTGGCGGTGCATGCCTTTAATCCCAGCACCTGAGAGGCCGAGGCAGGTGGGTCTCTGTGTGTTCAAGGCCAGCTTGAACCACATAGTGAATTCTGAGTTCCAAGACACCCAGAGCTATGTAGTAAGACCCTGTCTTCAAACAAACAAACAACAAAAAGACATTGTTTGGGCTAAGTTGTGTTAAGTAGCACAGCTTGCCTACTATAGCCTGAGAATGTTTTCACTCCTCGACCATATCATGTGCTTTTTATTTACACCAGTCTTCTCTGGTAACAAGCCATTGTGGGGAGTGAGAGACTCGGAAAGACTGTGTAGACTCTAGTACGGAAAAGTGTGGATAATGAGAGCAGGAAAGGTAGGTAAGAGAGAAGACAGATAAGGACTTAGACCAGGAACTGCATTTCTGCTAAGACGTACTGTTTTCAGTATTACTGAGAAAGTTTCACTTTCAGATTAAACCCAAATATTATAGATTCTGAGAACTGGCTTTTTTCTTAACTAATCCACATAAGATAAAGTTTGAGTAAATCTAGTTACAGAAGTCAGTTATAGAGTGTTTGCCAAGTTTCCATGAGGCCTGGTTTCAGTCCTTAGGACCAGATGTGTGTAGAATGTCTTTTTGAATAAAGAGGTCTTGTAGGTGAGGTGTATTTTCAATTTTGGTTGTTGAATTAGTTTTTCACAATGTATTTTGATCATGTTTCCCCCCCTCCCCAGAGTCTCCCAGATCCTCCTCCTTACCCATCTAACTTAGTGTTCATTTTCTTTGTCTCAAACAAAGCAAAAAGTAAAACAAAACAAAATAAAAAAAAATAAGACAAATATCAAAACAGACAAAGCCAGTAAGAAGCAAAAAAGCCTGAAGAAAAAAAAAAAAAAAAAGTCAAGAACAAAAGCCATGGAATTAATTTTGTGTTGTCCGACTACTCCTGCCCTAGGGGCAGCTTTAGAGTGTGTTGATATGACCAGTGTCACTCACTGGAAGCACTGATTCTCCCTTTGCCAGCAGGTATCAATTCCAAGTAGCTTTTGCACTTACCCACTCAGTATATTGCATTTTAACTCTTAACTATAACTAAATCTTTGTGCTTTGTCTAATTGAAT
Source organism: Rhabdomys pumilio (assembly GCA_030674055.1). Lineage (NCBI taxonomy): Eukaryota > Metazoa > Chordata > Mammalia > Rodentia > Muridae > Rhabdomys > Rhabdomys pumilio. The sequence continues at coordinate 113,924,891 of JANHMN010000004.1, read as the reverse complement.
AGAAATTGTGTACAAAATCATACTGTCTCCAGTTTTGAGTTTTTAGTTTTATTTACTAGGTTTTGAAGTTTAAATTTAAATATAAATATATGTTCAAACACATAAAGTTATAGATTACATATTTTTTATAGAAGGCATTTGAATAGTTTTAATTTGTTAGATAAGATACCAGTTCTTGCATTTTATACTTTAAAAGGAAGTAAATAGTTTGGAAATCTTAAGTGGTATATCTGAAATTAAATAAGAGTACATTTAAAATACACTACATGATAAATTCTAGTTATTTTATAGTGGTAGTGTATAGGGTTGCAAAGGAAAATGATAACTTACCTAAGAAGCCTTTTTTTAAAAAAGATTTATTTATTTTATGTTTATGAGTGATCTATCTGCATGTACACCTGCATGCCAGAAGAGGGCATCAGATCTTAGTATAGATAGGTGGTTATGAGCCACCATGTGGTTGCTAGGAATTGAACTCAGTACGTCTGGAAGAGCAGCCAGTGCTCTTAACCACTGAGCCATTTCTCCAGCCCCTAAGAAGCGTTATATTCCATTATAACTTTCATTCTTTCAGAAAGGTTGATGTTTGTACATTGACTGATTGGTTGGCTGACTAATTGTGCTAAGGATTGAACACAGGGTCTTGTACATTCTTGGTAGGCCAGCAATATGCCATTGAGCAATATTGCCAACCCAAATTATTGAAAATTTAAGAAAAGCTAATAGACTGTAAACATGACAAGAGCTTGGAAATATGTTTGGCATCGATCTCAGATATCTTTAAAGTTTTTTGGATTACTAAGTACTTGATCTCATTCACTTTTCTCTAGGAATTTGGTGTTGTCTCAAACACGAGATTGATTGCTGCTACTACTTCTGTATGTAAGTGCAAAAAGTGTTTTCTGCTTTAAGGATGAAATCTAAAGAAAAGCTCTGTAAACATACAGAATTTTGTTTTGGTTTGGGTTTTTTTTTTTGTTTGTTTGGTTTTGTTTTTTGTAATGAACCACATGTAGGTAAATTTATTATAGCTCCAAGGAATACTTTTATCATTAGCATATTTCACAAGAAAAAATGTTTGAAAAGAAGTTGATTTTACTGATATAGTGTCAGTGCTTGGAAGGTAGATTAGGAGTTAAGGCAAGCCATACCTACATAGTGAGTTTGGGCCAGCCTGGACTACATGAGACTACAACCTTTTTTGTTTTTTTTTTTTTTTTCCCCTGTGGGTTTTTTTTTTTTTTTATCATTTTAAAATTGAAACTGTTCAATTGTATATGCAAGGATGCTTCCTACCACTTAATCTTTGTCCTCCATAGAAATAAAGTTTAATTATTTCTGAGAGCACCTACTGAGGGTAATATAGCACACCTTCTAATGTGTGGAGCTTTGTTAAAGGAGTTTAGGATAAATTCATGCTGGAATTTTCTTGGTTTTAATTGTTTTGTTTTGTTTCCTATAGTAAAAACTAGATTTTCATATGCCTTTCCAAAGGAATTTCCTTACAGGATGAATCATGTAAGTATATTATATAAAACTCTGTATTAACTAACTCCATTTTATATTAGGATAAACTTCAGAACATCTTAGAAATGGAAGTTTCAAGTACTATAAATATATATATTATTTTTAGAGTGAGTCTCAGTAGCTTCTCTATTTTTCTGGTGGTAATTAACAGTAGTTATTATTAATCTTAGATCCCAGTTAAATCTCTGTAGGACACTTTAATAATATTGAAGTTGGGACTCTCCAAATTACAGCAGAATATTCAGGTTTGGAGTGGCAGTGGTCTAGCATCAGTGTTTCCAGGTTACACCAATGTGTCTCATTCGGAGCAGTTTGAAAATTGGTTTTGAAAAATTACCTGTTGGGTTTCTGTTAATATTTTAATAGATGTACCATTTCCCACCTTGCAGGGAATTTGTTTATTCCATTAAGTAGAGATAGTTGCACTGTACATTTGTCAATAGAAAATACATAGAAAATTTTGAAGTTTCTTTTTCATTTTGTTTTGTTTTTTCAAGACAGGAGTTCTCTGTTTAGCTCTGGTTGTCATGGAACTCTCAAACTTGCTCTGTAGACCAGACTGACCTCAAACTCAGATATTAAAGGCATGTGCCCCCATGCATGGCTTAAATTTGAAGTTTCTAGCGTTTATAACTTTTTATTTTTTTTATTTTATTTTTTATTTGTTTATTTATTTATTCATTTTTTTGGTTTTTCGAGACAGGGTTTCTCTGTGTAGCTCTGGCTGTCCTGGAACTCACTCTGTAGACCAGGCTGGCCTCGAACTCAGAAATCCACTTGCCTCTGCCTCCCAAGTGCTGGGATTAAAAGCATGCGCCACCACCGCCCGGCTCTTTAATTTTTTTTTTTAAAGGAATTCTGGTTGTGGCTCAGTAGCAAAGTAAGTGCTTAGCATATTTGAGACTTTGAGTTCAATTCCAAGAACTTCCCCCACCCCCCAAAAAAAGACATGATACTGTCTTTTCCTTATAAGAATTTAAAATGTATTATCTAACAGTAAAAGCAGATTTTCCCAGGCATAATGGCATAAGCCTTTATTCTCAGCCCTTAGGAAGGAGAGGTGTGCGTGCGGCGCTTTGTGACTTTGAGGGAAGCCTGGTCTATATCATCAGACCCTGTTCCAAAAAAACAAAGTTAGTAATTTTTATTGTAAATGTTAATACTAACATAAAGTACTGTGTTTATTTTTTGATTTAGTAGTTTTATATAATATTGATAAATTATTTCATTTCTCTGGATCAATAAGTTATTATTTTAAATAGATATTTATGTAATTATGCTTATTTTCACTGGGTGATTTTTTTTTTTAAACAGATTCTAGAATGTGAATTTTACCTCTTAGAATTAATGGTATGTATATTTTTCCATAATGCAGTAAAAACTTGATGGGTTGTATTGAAAGGAGGTTAAAATTTAATACATCCAAATGATAAATATGGCAAAGGCATAGGAAAATAACATCATCACCTACTTCCTTTCTGAAGGATGTAAAATAATTTATCTTACTTGGGCTGCAAAAAAAATTTTTTTTATTTTCTTGTAACTTTAATAAGGATTACAAGCAAATTAAGCCAGGACCATTGCAAATTCTTTGCACAAATTGTGCATGTTGTAGAGTTAAAGACAGATTATGTCTTTGTCAGAATCCTGGTCCTCTAGTTGAGAATTATGGATTTATAGACTAATAAGAGGCTCTTAGTGTGTTGCAGATGTAACACTTTAAGTCTCTAAGGGAAAGAATGGATGCTGACTGGGTACCATCTGATTTACCAAGGTATATTCCAGAGAGAGCACTGCCTTCACTGTTACAGTAGCATAGGGTCATATTTGAGTAAGAAAAAAAATGAAAGTATGAGACAGAGAAGTTAATTTGAAACACAGAACAAGTTGTGGGAAAATGATACCATTTTATCGTTTTATGTTATAATACATCTGTTTTTTACACATACATATTTTTAAACTGTTTCTAGGACTGTTGCTTGATAGTGTATCATCCGTATAGACCTTTGCTCCAGTATGTGCAGGACATGGGCCAAGAAGACGTGTTGCTCCCGCTTGCATGGTAACTAGAGCAGAAGTTACTCATCTATTACTTACTAGACAGGAGGACTGACAACTAAATACATGGCTTACTTATTAAAATGTCCCAAGACATTTTATATTTATTTATTTATTTATTTATTTACTTTTTAAAAGATTTGTTTATTCATTATATATACAGCAGCTTCCTACATGTATTCCCAAAGACCAGAAGAGGGCACTAGATTTCATTAAAGATGCTTATAAGCCACCATGTGGTTGCTGGGAATTGAACTCAGGACCTCTGGCAGAACAGTCAGTGCTCTTAACCTCTGAACCATCTGTCCAGCCCCCAAAGACATTTTATATTTAGCAAGATATGTATCTGCTAGTTAAATTTGAAATACTATAGTGGTATAAGTTGTAAAGTCATACACATCTTCAATTACCTACTTAATAAGGATATCTGTTAATGTTTTGTATGAAAAACAGACTTAACGTGAACATTAAAAATGGATTTATTTTTAAAATAATACTTTTTGGATTCGATACAAACCCATTTTAAATCATTTAAAGTTTACTTTTGACTTTCAAAATGTGAACAACTTTTTTATGTTACTTGTTGTGGGGTCTCAAAATTGAAAATATACTGACTAACATATGAGTTTTATATTTATTAATGTGTCCCCTTGTCCCACTCATGCATCCATTGCTTGGCCTCTGTGTGTCATTTCTGTGGCTGGGGTCAGTAACCAAACAGGGATTTAAGTGTACAGAGATGGGAGGGAAATCTGGTTCTTTCTCTTTGGGAGAAGTTAGTTAATGAAGTAGTTGTGATTTTAGTTATGTAAGATTTCTGTTTCTACAGGAGGATAGTGAATGATACCTACAGGACGGATCTTTGTCTTCTGTATCCTCCGTTCATGATAGCTTTAGGTATGTAAATTTGGTGTGCCTTTATTGGTTAACTGGGTTTTGGTTTGTTTTTTTGCCTCTTTAGGTCATTCTAGAATAAATTTTACATGATTTTATGTTTTGTAGTAGTAAATTAATCTTGAATATGAACTTTCAATAATCATACACACAACCTTCTCAGATTAGCATTATTTTTCCCCTTTCACTTTTTTGGTAAGGCTTCCCCCCTTTAATTCATTTAAAATAATTTTAACTAGTATCTTAGCAAAGTTTGTATTTGCTTATGGGGGAAATTCAGGACTAAATGCTGATAGTAGTTGTCTTATAAATAACTGGTTCTGTTTTCCACTTCTGAATCCAATCAAATGCTCTAGAACTTAAGGAAAAAAGCATCTATGCTTCTGTTACTAGGAGAACTTAGCTGGCATCTCAGAGTGTAGGAAGCGCACAGTGATGGCTGGCATTGTCTTGGGAGTTAAGTAGACCAGATTTGAACATTGCTTCCTATACAGTTGTAAAACAATTATCTATTTTTTTCTCACTTTGTAAAATAGTGGAAGGGATAATAACTTTATAAACAGTTGTTTCAATAGTTAAGTGACATATCCTGTAGAACACCAGGTGTCTATTATGTCCAAAGACTTAATAGATTCTGCTCCTTTTTTTCTCTCCTCCCGTGACTCCTTTCTAAGCACCCTACTCTTTCTTCCTCTTCTTCTTCTTCCTCCTCTTCTTCCTCCTCCTTCTCTTCCTCTTCCTCTTCTTCCTCTTTCTCCTTTTTTCTATTTTTTCAATTATATCTTTTAAATTTTTTCTTTTAGATTATTGTTTTATATGTATGAATATTTTTACCTGCATGTATGTATATGTAACACACACATGCCTGGAGCCCATGGAGGCCAGAAGAGGGCACTATATCCCCTGGAATTAGAGATAGTTGTAAGCTACCACGTGGGTGCTAGGAATTGAACCCAGTTCTTCTACAAGAGCAATAAGTATTCTAAATATTCCAGCTATCTCTCCAGCGCCCTTTTTCAGTTATGTCATAAACATTGCTGGTTTTCAACCTTATACTAGAGGTCGATATAAGTTAAACTTAACTGTTCTATGGCATTGGTGCCTTTTTTTAAAATGATTTGTTTATTTTTATTTCATAGGCATTGGTGTTTAGTCTGCCTGCATGTATGTATGAATGAGGGTGTTGGATTCTCTGGAACTGTATTTACAGATAGTTGTGAGCTGCCATGTGGGTCCTGGGAATTGCAGCCAGTGCTCTTAAACTTTGAGCCATCTCTCTAGCCTCACTGGTGACTCTTGTAAATCGCTGGACTTGGTGGGACTCTTATCTAATATCTATGTTCAGTGAGAAAAGATGCTGGGTTTGTGTAGATAGGAAGAAATAGCAGGATATATGGCATGGTTTTGCCACCTGTGTGGTCTGTGTTCCTCTCAGTCTTACTGAGATCAGTAGCTTTTATATATAATCTTTTATGTTTTGAAATATTAAAGTAAGTGTGTTTGTGTATATTCTGTGAGTATGGGCAAGTTCATGTGAAGGCAGGGTACACATGGTAGAGGCTAGAGGTTAACCTTTGTCATTCTGCAGGAGCCATTTACCTTTTTGAAACAGGGTATCTTACTGAGACCTAGGGCTCATTTATTAGACTAGGCTGACTTACTGTGTATTCCAGAGATTACCAGTGTGTGCTGTCATACCCAAGATTATTCTTTTATGTGTATGAATGTCTGGCTTGCATGTGTGTCTGTGTATTATGTGAATATATTGCCTGCAGAAGCCAGAAGATTACATTGGATCCCCATTACTGCAGTAACAGTTGGTTCAGTCATCATATTGGTGCTGAGAATTGAACCCAAATGCTGGAAGAACCAGTGCTCTTAGCCTATTAAGCCATCTCTCCATCCCGCTTCCCAGCTTTGTTTTGGTTAGTTTTGGTTTTTTAATGTGGGTGGGAATTGAACCCATATCACACAAGACACTTTTCAAAGCTTGCCTAACCAAATGTGACTATAGTACAAAAGTCAATAAACACCTAAGTGAAATTTAGTTTTTTAAAATTTAGATTATATCCCCTAAGGATGGGTTCTAGTAACTGGGAGCTAAAGATAAAGATCCAGGGAGGAAGGGTCTGGGATGGACATTCTGGGGGATCTGCATGGGGTCGGCCTGAATGAGGTCTGCCTCTACAGATAGCAAAAAGTCACTAGGTCATTAAGAATATCCACTCCCAGCTTCCTGGATGAAATGCTGGAATTATTTCCTCCTTTTAGGAGACATCATATATGATTAACATTTCTGGTTACCCTAGTGATCTGTGGGTTCAAGAAATTTTGAACACTCAACAAACATTTTTAACACTTAGCAGTGCATTGGTTAGGTAGGGCTTTGTTTTGTCACTGACTTCTGGGTGTGATTTGACTACTTTGCGCGATTATGCATAGGTGATTTTTCCTGTCCTAGTTTCTTGGTTGGAGTTGTTTCTCTTATAACAAATTTCCCCTCAAGGTACCCTCACTGTGACCAGTACACAGTGAAGACAGGGTGTCAAGAACCATCCTATAGCTAGAGATTGTTTTAAATAATATGGTGTGTGTGTGAATATTGTTGCTACACTTTTTAAAAATAGTTTTGGAAAATAAGAATCTTTATGAAAATCTTTAGTTCTAAAACTATGTTTGCAGTTAAATTTGAACAGTTGTTTCTAATTTTCTTTCTAGCTTGCCTACATGTAGCCTGTGTTGTACAACAGAAAGATGCTAGACAATGGTTTGCAGAACTTTCTGTGGATATGGAGAAGGTACTCTTTTCTTTTTTTGAAAACATGGTCTTGCCAGGCGGTGGTGGCGCACGCCTTTAATCCCAGCACTTGGGAGGTAGAGGCAGGCAGATTTCTGAGTTCGAGGCTAGCCTGGTCTACAGAGTGAGTTCCAGGACAGCCAGGGCTACACAGAGAAACCCTGTCTCAAAATACCAAAACAACAACAACAAAAAAAAAAAACAAAAAAAAAAAAAAAAAAGAAAAGAAAACATGGTCTTACTGTATAGCCCTTTCTTGCCTGGCACTTGCTCTGTAGATCATGCTGGCCTCCAGTGCATAGAAATCTACCTGCCTCTTTCTCCCAGGTGCTGAGATTAAGGCATGTGTCCCTTCGCCCTACATGATGTGTGTTCTTTATATACTAATTTGTTGCTAGTTTTTGCTACTGAGAGCTTTTCAAACATTTTCTTTTAGATTTTGGAAATAATCAGGGTTATTTTAAAACTGTATGAGCAGTGGAAGAATTTTGATGAGAGAAAAGAGATGGCGACTATTCTTAGTAAGATGCCGAAGCCAAAGCCACCTCCAAACAGGTACATTTTAAACTGATTTGATTTCACTGTATGATGTAATCATTTATCATATTTTCCTTAGATTGTGTTATATTTTATCTTTTTCTAAAAGCTTGTACTAAAATTGCTTTATATCTGCTTATGTAATTTCTGCCTTGAGAATGTCTCAGTTTTAAGATGAATTCTTCTGTCTAGTAACTTTTCTAATGCAATGGAGGTCTATTACAGGTATCCCTCAACATATAGCCACGCTCTGTCCTTAAACTGAACTGAATTAGACAAACATTGGAAATTCAGAGATAAAAAGCTTGAAAGTAATTCTTTCCATTTGACTCTGTTGTTTCTCTCCCTACAGTAATGATTACTCTCCTATTTGATATGTTTCAGTAAGCATTTTGAAAATTTTTGAAGACCTTATATGCTAAGGGTTATAAATTTTGGCTTCTCAGTGATCCTCTGATCCATAGCACATAGTTACATATAATTTTACCAAAAAGGAACCTCCTGTACTAAGATGTTTTTGTTGTTTTAAGTGAATCTGTTCACTTAGTTGAGTGGCTCTCTGCCCTTTGTCTGTATCAGACCATTCACAGAGAGAAAGGGGAGAAGGACAATAAGTGCTGTGAGCTTAGGTGTTACTTGGAGAGGTTATGTAACACTAAGATGCATTTTTAGACTGCTGCTGGTTACAGTGATGTCACAGTTGAGAAGAGGATGATGATGAACTGTTACTAGGAGCTGCTTAACGCAGTCATTGAAACAGCTGCCTTTGGATGCATTTTTTACAGAAGCTCCCTGAGTGATTCTCCACTAATGGCAGGGCCTGAAGCTGCAAGATGATGATGGACAAGATAAGGCAATCTCCTATTGTCACAGTTACTGGTATTTTCAGCTTTAGTTATTTTTATTTTAATAATCAGCATTTTTCCAAGAAACTACCATATTTTTGATGTATAAAGATTTGTTGCCATTACCATATGATTTTATTATACCATTGGACAACAGGTTTTTTTTTCCTTTTTCTTTTTTTGAAAGACACCTTGGATTTTCCTCAAGAGTAGAAATAGAATTTTATATGTCAGATTTACTTTTGTAGGAAGTGTGTTCAGAAGTTCTAATCTCTATGTTGAGTGATACCTGTAATAATAATGAAATCCTAAAGTCTAACTTAAATCTTTGAATGTTTATGGACACTAACTTCCAGACTGCTTGTTATGTATGAGGGCCTCAAGTTACAGAAGAATAAAAACATAGAACCAACTGTTAGTTTTCTGCATTTCATTTTTCTACATTTGTGTTTTATAATCAGGAGTGTCTGTTTTATAGAATTGCTTCACAGAATAATGAACTTCAGAAATTAATAGTACTATCCGAGTATTGAAAAATGAATCTTTTAATTGGCATAAAATTTCTTTCTTCCCCATTTGAACAGTGAAGGAGAGCAGGGTCCAAATGGAAGTCAGAACTCTAGCTACAGCCAATCTTAAACACCCTGAAGACTCCCGTAGTGGACCACTTGGAAGTAAAGCAGTGGACAGTTTGAGTAATGTCTCCATTGGAAAGCAGATGCAAACGAATAGCTTGTTTCTGTCAAACATATTGGAAATTGACTTAAGTTTCACAAAATAAGGGTTTTTTTTCTAACTTGATTCTAGTGTGTAATTTATTAAATATTAATTAAAAAAATTAGTAAGCCTCTAAAGGAACCAATAGCCATACACAGACATTTCAGAGTTAACTTCTCTCTCACACATATATATGTAGACACATACTAATACTGTTTTTTGATTAGGAAATTGAAGGTTTTTTTTTTTAATTAATAATAGCTTTTTTTTTAATTAAGTCAGGAAACATGAAATGTCGTTTGTTCAAACTTTTCTTTGAGCAAAGAAAAATTTTGAAGGACCAAAAAAGGGCATAAAAACTCAATAAAACTCCCCCCAACTCAGTTAAATTTTAAAACTGGATTTAAGAAATTAAATCTTAGAAAATCCTAGGTTTTAGAAATGATAATTACAGTTTGAGGGAGATTAATCAAGAACTTACTGATTTTAAAATATATTGTATTCAATACTTTTTGTATCATCACAGAAGATACTGGCCCAGCCTATCAAAAAAGTGCAATATATATAGAGAGAGCATACTTTGACATTTTAAAGGTTGTATTGACTTACTAGATGTTTTGAAATTCTGGGAAACCTGAAAGAAAAGGTCATTTGCAACTAATTTATAGTTAATAAGCATTTTAAAAGTTTAATTTGATTAAACGCTTAAGTTAAAAATTGGTGAAATTTTAATGTTTAATCTGTCCTGAAAATGTTTTATGAAACATATACACCCAGTTTAATTTTGTGTTTTAGTGTAAGCTAACATATATACGGCAGGAATTTTGAATCAGGAACCTAGTCAGGTTTTAGACCAGTGAGATTCTTAATTCTCATGGGTATAGACTTCAGAATAAATGTTACATTTTAAATTAAATCTGGAACTTCAAAAATTAACTCATTTTCTTCAGACTTGAAGAAGAATAAATAAAACTTGGAGTAATGGGATATTATTGTGTAGTTTTGCACTTTTTAAAAAATAAATCATGAAAAAAATAGTACTAAGTGTTGACTTCCTGGTTAAAATTAGAAGAATAAAAGTTAAGTTTTTCAGCTATATTCACTAATGTCTTGAATTCCTGTTGCTAAGTTTGACTTAGGTTTTCTGAGAATCTTTTGTGTGTGTTAAAGTAGAACCTTAAACTTTGTAAAGGGGTGATTTTGTATAGTTTATGAATAGATTGTAAGGAAAGTTCTACTTCCTTATGGAGAATATCCTAGCAGATGCGCTGGAAGGGAGACTTTACATTGATTCAAATGTGGGTTCTCCTAAGGCTGTATAAGGATAAGAAACAAATAGGCTCTCCCCAGGCCTGAAGGGGTTAATCCAAATCCAAGTTTAGCTTGGATGCTTGGTGATTCTTATCACAGCCATTAGCTATAGTTTTTCTCTTCAAGCTTTTTTTTTTTTTTTTTTTTGTTTTTTTTTTTTTTTTTTCAAGACAAGGTTTTTCTGTGTAGCCTGGCTGTCCAGGAACTCACTCTGTAGACCAGGCTGTCCTCGAACTCAGAAATCCACCTGCCTCTGCCTCCCAAGTGCTGGGATTAAAGGCGTGTGCCACCACTGCCCGGCTTCAAGCTTTTTTTTAATTTAGTTTCTTTTTTCAGATTTATCTTTGTGCTTCCTAGGTTTGTTTTGTTTTGTTTTTGTTTTTTGTTTTTTGTTTTTTGTCTTTTGCAAATGCTATTGTGAAAAATGAAGAATTTTCAAGAGCAGACAAAGCAGTGAAGTAAACCTCCATGTGTGTATAGTCTAGCCTCAGCTACTACTGATTCATAGCCAGTTTTACCTTATTTAAACTTCCACACCGGTCTCCAGTTCGTATATTATTTTGAAGAAAATTCTAGATATATCATTTTATCCATAAATATTTCATTCTCCTAATAGGTAAAATAATTATTTAATATATTAAAAATCTCAATTTTTGAACATTGCAGAGCATTCTTTGTATTCATTTATAAATCCGATTAGTTTTAGATTCATGAATTCTTCCTCCATGCTATAAAAACATTCCCTGTTTTCATTTGTTCATGTGTTAAGTTTCCCATAGCCTGAGGTTTACTGTGAGCATCTTTAGCAGGCCATTTAATGAGGGGTTTTTCCTCCTGTGTAGTTCTGTACGTTGATAATTGAATATGAAGGCTGATCACATTGAGATTCTTTTTGTTTTGGCTAGTCTACTGTAAGGTGGCCGTTCCTTGTATTAGTCAACACATAGTGGCTGTTGCTGGATTGTCCTCACTTATGGCAAGTACAGATTCAGAATCAGTTAGTCTTAGGCACACTGTCCAGTCTCATAGCCACCAGCCACTTAGGGCTGAACAGTTACTGTGTGGCCCGTCTGAATGCGGATACGCTGTAAATGTGCAAACGTGTTGGATTTCAGGTACTTACTAATACAAAACAAAATAATGTTAAAAATCTCAATTTGTTTATAACCATTATGTGTTTTAAATGATAATATTTTGGATACATAGAATTAAATAAAACATTATTAAAATTTTCCTTGTTTCTTTTTAATTTTTTAAATATAGAAGTATTTAAAATCACAGAGTGGCTTGCATTGGACAGTGCTGCTGCCAAATAATAATGAAAATATTAGATTTCTGTCTCATCTCACCTACCTTCATTTGCATTTCCTGCTTTTTGTTTTTACTTTGTCATTTGCTATTTACTTCAGCATTTCCAGTTAGCAGGCTCTTAATAGCACCATTAATTATTTACTGTATGCTAGATGTATGCCATGTGCTGTCCGAATCTGAGCTAGGCTTACTGCAGAGATGAGAACTCATTCAGTCACAGATGAAGTAAGCAACAGCTTAGTTGCAGGTTCTAATTGGTAACACCAGAGCGCTTTACTGAAGTCCACTCTACCATGTCGCCTCTTCTGCCTACCCGTCCCCTTTGTACTTTCAGCTGTAAATAACACCCTGCCTTGGAAGATGGGAGATCCTGCTTTCTCACACATCTTCCTCTTCAGTCCTACAATGGGGCTTCTATCATTTAATTACAGTTTGAGCAGGCGCACAGTACTTGGGGTATCAAGTCAGGAGGATCAGAAGTTCAAGTAACACATGAACAGTTCAAGGCCAGCCTGAGCTATATGAGACAGTATCTCTAAATAGCAACAAATTGTACAGTGTTTTTAGAATTCTATTTAGTATATATAGATAATAATCTATAGTCTAATAGCTTTTTAAAAATATTTTGTCTTTTTATAATTGACAGTTACCTTAGTTATAATTTGCTTAAATTGCTTCATGTTTTTTGTTAAGTCATCCAAGAATTGTTACTTGTTTTCTCAAGCTCACACTTGGGGACTTAGCTGAGCCCACCCTACTGGCCATGATGACTACTTCGAAGGCCGACTGTCCCTGCGGTTTGTAGCACTGACTAGATTGGGATTCCCTTTCGTTTCTCTTGTATAGTTACTAAAGAAGGGACTTCAAGCCTTTTAAGTACCATGTTACTCTCCTTGAGAGTTTAGATAATTCTTGGTCTTGGGGTGTTAAGCTTGTTGGGTTTTTTAAAGTGGTTTTGTTGTTGGGTTTTGTTTTTTAAATTAAAGGTGTGAACCAGCTGGGCAGTGGTGGCACACACCTTTAATGCCAGCACTTGGGAGGCAATGGCAGGCATATTTCTGAGTTCGAGGACAGCCTGGTCTACAGAGTGAGTTCCAGGACAGCCAGGGCTACACAGAGAAACCCTGTCTTGAAAAACCAGAGAGAGAGAGAGAGAGAGAGAGAGAGAGAGAGAGAGAGAGAGAGAGAGAGAGAGAGAGGTGTGAACCACCACAACCACATCTGGCTGTTCTAACAGTTTCCTTTATGTTCCTTTTCTCCTACTATTTGGCTTAGTCACACTGTTTGAGGTTAGTGTCTTGTGTAATTTTAGAGAATTCTACATATTTGAGAAGACAGAGCCATAATTTGAAAGACTGTGTGTTAAAATAAGTGTATCATAGACTCAAAGATTAAACAACTGTCAGCAGGAGCTGGAGATTTGACTCAGTGGTTAACAACACTTGTTCTTGAAAAGGACAGGTTCAATCCCAACCTCCCACGGAGGCTTACCACTTCCTCAGGCACCAGGCACACTGGTGATGCACAGACATGCATGCAAAGCACTCAGGTGAATACAGTAAATCTAAGAAAATTAAGATAACAATAATCAAATATAATCTTCAAAGAAGGTGTGAAATAGGAATTTATAAACACACTTACATACACTCAGTGGGATTCTACCAGGATAACACCTGGAAGTTTCTTTTTCCCCTTCAAAAGTTTTACACAGAGAAACAATGTATTTTGCTGGAGGTGTAGGAATTATTTGGTTTTTCATTTTAATTGATTGCTTGAATTAGGGTCTCCTTACACAGCCCAGGCTAGCCTCAAACCACTGATGTTCTTGCCTGAGCTTCTATGACGTTAGGATTGAAGGTATGAGCCACCAAGCTTGGCTGCTTTATCTTTAAGAATCTATCATTTGAGTTGAAGCGAGCTCAGCAGTTAAGAGCACTAGCTGCTGGATTGGATTCTCAGAACCTTCATGACCACTGTAATTCCAGTTCCAGGAAACCTTAGCCCTTCTGATCTCTGCAGGGACCAATCATGCGAGTGATATACAGATATACATGCATTCATGCAAGCAAAATATCCACACACATGAAAGTTATAACTAAAAGGTATTTAAAGCTGTGTTTCATGGCATGGGTCTTTAAACCTAGCACGTGGGAGGCAGAGGCAGATGGATCTCTGAATTCCAGGCCAGCCTGATCTACAAATCAAGTTCCAGGATAGCCAGGGCTGTCTCACAAAAACAAAACAACAACAACAGATAATAAAAATAAAAACATAATTTTAAAAAAAATGATATTTAAGGTTAAGGAGATGGCTCATGAGATTAAGAATATTTGTTGCTCTTGCAGAAGACCCGGGTTCAGTTGCCAGCACCCACATGGCAGCTGACAACCGTCTATAACAAAAATTCCAGAAGATTCACCTCCTTTTTCTGGCATCTATGGGTACTGCATGCATGTAGTGAACTAGCAAGTACAGGAGAAACAGACTCATAAAAATATACAAACATTTTTTAAAACTATGAAACTTCCAATAGATTAGGTGGTGAGCCTGTATCCGTTAAGTGTTATGACACATACATGGTAAAACGCACAATACAGTCTCACAGAATCGAAGAGACCTCATGGAAATAAGGTAGGTAGAGAAGACAAGAATGAGTGGAAGTGGAGACATTTGATCAATTCAGAATTTTGTCCACTGTGGTCACGTTTTCCTTTCTTCCCTTATGATCTACTCTTCTCCCATGATGGGGATAACTACGGATTTGAGGATTCCTGAGGCAGGGTTTGTTTGTTTTGTTTTGCCATTGCCCAGGGGATATGAGAGCAATGCCTCCTAACAAAAGAAAATTAGGGTTTTTTTTTTTGAGTGTCTGAGGGTCTAATTCTACTCTATTTAAGAAGGCAGCCAAGTAGAGGACTTAAGAGAAACCTTGGCATCTGTCCCATCTGCAAGGAGGAAAACACCTCAAGGAAGTCTTAGATTAGGGTAGCCACGTCCCTACCCATATTTTCTAGGCCAATGGGAATGGGCCCTGTCCCCAGCCTGCTAACAAAGAGTGTGAAATTATCTGTCCCAGTAAGTTGTGGGACTTCATACCTACCATGGCCCAGTCCCCTGTCATCTCTGTTTCTTCCGTTCGTCTTATTTGGCAGAGTCATGTCAGCCACGTGGCTGCCTGCTCAGATCTGTTTCTATGTCAGATACTTTTGGTGTTACTATTTCTCAGCACACTTGATTTGCCATCTTGTTTCCTTGCAAGAAAGGGTTTACAAAAGCATATTGGTAACAGAGTGGATCCTCCATGGGAAGAGGCCATGCCTGGGGAGGGGGAGTGTTACCTGATTGGGAGAAAAAAGAAAGAGTGGCCATAGTCCCAAGGACCATCAAGATAGAAGGGTCCTTGGTGAGCCAAGTGTGGTTGTCTGGTCTGCAGAGTGAGTTCCAGGACACCCATAGCTGTACAGAGAGACTGTCCCCAAAAGCAGACAAAAGATTAGAAGGGCCCATTGTGCAACCAGTGGGCATCTCCAAGAATACTATGGCCACTAGGATGACAGGCAGCATCCTCTAAACTTCTGGATATTCCTTGGCAGTAGCAACCAAGGCAAGGGCAGACTATGGAGAATTAGCATTGGGAAATATTGATAAATAGTCACACCACCCTGTACATGGAGCTGAAAAATAATGGGTTAAGGACAGAACATTAAAATGCTGGACTTTTTAAAAGATTGATGCTTGTCCCTTTCTGCTCAAGGAGTATCTATACTCTTACACTTCATAAGATGCCAGACACAGGCTAACCAAAAGGGTATTAAGAGTATGCCTTGGGACTACAAGGGACTTTATTGCCATCTTTTTTCATTTTAAAAGCTACCTAAATTCATACACTTTTTTTGTTTCTGTGGGAAAAAAAAAA
>JANHMN010000004.1:113861199-113907704 GCA_030674055.1 Rhabdomys pumilio | reverse complement strand
AGGCACCCAGGTGCTGGGAGTTTGCTAAAGGAACTCTGAATTGGGTATTTTATAGGCCCTCTAGAGCTTCTCCTTTCCTTTCCCCTGTTCCTATTTAGATACCTAGCCTCATGCCTTCCTGGCCATTTTCTCACAAGTATTTTCTGGGAACAAGAAACCTTCCTAAGGAGCCCATTCTCATTTTTCCTCTCCCTATCTCCCACATAGAGAAAGTGGCAATAATAAGTAACAATCGTTAAGTAGACTGTTATCAATGTTGTTAATACCTGTGTCTTTCTCTTCCCTCAATGGAAACCAATCTGAAAGTGGCATTTCTTACTTCCATAGCTATGTTGAAATGACTAATAAATTATGTTATTTCATGGTTTAAACTAGACTGCTGGGCTGCAGAGATGGCTCAGCAGTTAAGAGCACTCATTGCTTTTCCAGAGGTCCTGAGTTCAATTCCCAGCAAACACAGGATGGCTCACAACCATGTGTAATGGGATCTGGTGCCCTGTTCTGGTGTGTTTGAAGTCAGCAACAATGTACTCTCATAAATAAATAAATAAATAAATAAACAAACAAACAAACAGACAGACCCTAGGATACATAGTACATTTCTGTAATTTGTTCTTTTCAACATCATTACAATATACGTAAACCTCTAATTTTTCATAGATCACAGATCTTCCAAAGCCTTGCTGCTTCAGTAATGCCTTTAAGTATACTAACCTGTGGCCCCTGCCCACTAATGTGTGTGTGTGTGTGTGTGTGTGTGTGTGTGTGTGTGTGTGTTGCAGCATTCCTAGTCCTAATAGGAGGAACAATCAAGAAATCATACTGCCATTGTGGAGATAGAAGTTCAAATGCTTGTATTTCCACATTTTTCAATGGCTTCCACTTATTTTGGACAAGGAAGTACCTCAAGAGCTTTGCTAGGGGCGTCCTACATGATCTAAATAACTCCACAAATGAAAATAAAAAACCAATGGTCAGAAGAAGCAGGTAGGAAAACGCAAGTTTACCTTGTTGCTATTACGCCAGCACACTAACAAGCATCTAACTTAACATTTTAAAGTACGTGCAGGCTAGAGGGAGTCGAACAGGAATAATATTTTATTAGTTTTGAAATTGAGGTATATGACTTATAACAACACCTATTTTTTATGTTTGCTTTGATGAGTTTTGACACACACTGCTGATATTTCTGTCATTGCCTTAGAACATCTCTAGTATCCCACAGATTTTCCTGGCCTCTTCTAGGTTACTTTGCCCTCCACAGTCATAACCCGTTGCGATTTTTATTCTCACATCAATTATAATTTTAAATTGAGTTGCCTTGTTACTATTCTGGCCACACATTGCCATGAGTCTTCAGATGCTGTGAGTGAGTTTTCCTGAGTAGAGTTGACTTCTCCAGACTTTTCTTCAGATTCTTTTCTTTCAAAACAGGGTCTCCATAGTCTCATCGGGACTCAAACTCATAGCAATCTTTCTGCTTCCATCTTTCAAGTATTGGACCTACAAATCTGGGGCTCAAACCAGAAGCTCAGTTATTATTTAAAATTGGGACTGCTTGTTAACACACTGTTTTTGCTCACAGCCATGATCATACATGGTTAGATAATACAAGCTGATTATGGAATACCAAAATACTTAAAAATTAACTGTAGAGGGAGAGGAAACTGTGGTTTGGGATGTAATGTATAAGAGAAGAATTAAAAAATGAACTGGAGAATCTGTATATTTCAATGGCAATTCATATTACCTCAGTGTGCAGTAGACTTTGAAATGCTCAGGGGAGCAGTACCCTCAATTCTCAGATTAGAAAAACAGTCACTAATTAGTCAGACAGAATCTATTAGCCTTTGGTGCCAAGGCTGGGATTTTCTTTTGCTTTATCAACAATTCTTGTATATATGAACACAGAGTCTGTTGTTTCAAAGGTCAACTTTCTTCTTTCTTCTCTGAAATTTCATAGGTTACCCATTCCTTCCATCCTCCAACATAATGTTGAGCACTGCAAAGATACATCAGTTAGTGTTGCTTCCTAACAGAAGAGCTTTGCAATAGCTACTCATCATCTTACTTAGATGCTACATCTCCTAAAACCATTTTTTTAAGTAGGCTGGAAAGACACAGGCCCTTGGTCCCCATATTACATTTATTTATTTATTTATTTAGTTAGTTAGTTAGTTAGTTAGTTAGTTAACTTAGCTTGTCAAGACAGGGTTTCTCAGAATAGCGCTGGGTGTCCTGGAACTCTGTAGACCAGACTGGTCTCAGACTCACAGAGATCCGCCTATGTCTGCTTCCAGAGCATTAGGATTACAGCCATGCACCCCCACTGCCTGGTTATACTGCTTTTATTAGCAGTGTTGTTCCCCTGTAGTAGTCGAGCTTAAATCCAGGGACTTGTGGGTGTAAAGAACATGGTTTACTACTAAGTTATATCACCAGCACAAAGAAACTTTTGGGTTTTTTTTTTGGGGGGGGGTTGTTCTGTTTTTTGTTTTGTTTTTGGTTTTGTTTTGTTTTTTGTTTTTTGTTTTTTTTGAGACAAAATATCAATGTAGTACTGACTGGCCTTGAATTTTTAAATTTTTGTTAAATATGTGTGTAGGTGTTTTGTTTGCATGTGTGGCTGTGCACCACATGCACGCATGACCAAAAAGGCCAGAAGAGGGCAGCATATCTCTTGGAAGTGGTATTACAGACAGCTATGAGGTGTGCCATGTAGGTGCTGGGAATCAAACCTGGGTCCTCTAGAATTGCTGACAGTGCTCTTAACCATTGTGCAATTTCTCCAGTCCTGCCCACTCCCCAAGACATTCTTAAATAAGACATGTTTATTTTCATTTTTGCTATGCCGGGGATTGAATTCAGGGCTTTTCACATATTGAGTAATTATACTACCATTGACCTATAGCCCTAGCCTCTCAAATGTCATCATCATATTGCAATACACAGTGCTCAGTCTAGTTTTTTCTTCATTCACACACCTGCTAAAGCCCAGTGATATTGCAGTGTCCATAGCCTTCTTACTTCTCACTCCAGCTAAACAAGAAAACACTAGGCGGTCAGATTTGGATGGCTTCACTTCATGATACTTCTCTTTGAAGTCCCTTGGGTTCATCTGCAGAGCTTCACCTACCTCATCCACTGGGAGAAAATGTTAAGGCATTCAATTAAGTTTTGGAGATAATCAGTTATTAAGCATACAAATGAATCTTTTTAAAAACACATATCACTTACATGGTATGTTGATTGATCCAGGTATTTTTCCATGCTCAAGAATTTCCCATGTATTTCTAACATCAATTAACGTAATATCTTTGGAGTTCAGTAGATTTTTTAGTTCCCTATAAGTCACACCCTTAGAATGAGTGGAACAAAAATGTTGGCTTCCCCATATTGACTTCAAACCTGAAAGAAATAAGTTTAGACAGCTATAAAGAGACACTGGTATTAACAGCTATAAGTTATAGTTAGATGACATAACTGAGTTTCCCTTTTTTTTTTAAATTATCTATTTAATGAATGTGATGAGTACACCATAGCTCTCCTCAGACACACCAGAAGAGGGCATCAGATCCCATTACAGATGGTTGTGAGCTACTATGCGGTTGCTGGGAATTGAACTCAGGACCTCTGGAAGAGCAGTCAGTGCTCTTAACCTCTGAGCTATCTCTCCAGCCCTACCTTTTTACTTGAATAAGGTCTGGATACGTACTCTGCTCCTGGTTTCTGACTCCTGACAGAAGTACATAGAATTTTGAGGGTGATATATGACTCCTGTGTTTTAAATGAGATTCTTTGACCTACACAACCTCAGGGTGGCACTGATTGCCAGAAAGACCAAGCTATTGCAGGTTATTTGATCACACTGTGAGACTCTATACTGGAAAAACTTCTGTCTAGTTGTGATGTGACTCAGCTCCAGAACACACCTTTAATCTCAGAGCTTTTGGTTTATTGTAAACAAGATTGAATAAAGTCAACCATAGGTCAAGAGGTGGAGCAAGCAAGCAACCAGTTGACAGGAAGTGAACATAGGAAAAAAATAGAGTGAGAGGAAGTGAGCACAGATAAAGAGAAGCATAGGAAGTAGAAGGGAGGGACATTCAGCTGGAAGGGTTTTTAAGATGGTGTGGAGGAGAACTGTTTTTGTTGTTGTTCTGCTACTTGAGTGGAGAAAGGTGAGTTGGGTGTTTTCTTTGCCTTTCTGAGCTAGCAGGCTTTCACCACAGCGTCTGGCTCCTGAGTCTTCATTTGGTGAAATCCGAACATTTGGGCTATTGTTTTAAAAACACCAAGTCATGAATAGAATGTGGAACTTTCAGACTTGGTCTTCTGTGCAGTGGAACAAGCCTAGATGGTTGAATTAGTAATAAGTAATGCTTACATTATGATGTTTCCGTTAAAATCTTCCATCTAGGGAGTTGGAGATCTGCTGTGTTAACACATCCATGTGTTGGAATGTGGCACACCCCAGCTCCAGGAAGATGAAAACACATACATGTAAGACTCCTCTAGATCCTATGCCATGACTTCCTCTACATAACATATCACTTCTTCCACAGGTTATTCATCTGCATTCTTTAATAATTTAAATAAGCTAATAAAGATGCTTATCTGAGTTGTTAGCAAATTAATGAACCTAAAGAAGGAGTCACGGACATCTTTGATTTTTAGTCAGCTGGTCAGAAATAAGAGAATCCTGGACTTGCATTTGGTGTCGTATAGTGGGGACCATTTTGTTAGAAAGCCCTTATTGGTGTCTTTAGTAACTCTGGGTAGTTGGTTCAGAGTTAAAATTTAAGACTCAAATTACTAGAGAATTAGCTTAGTGTAGGAAAACTATACATTTGGTGTCAGAAGCTATGTGGGAAGATAGCTCAGGAGTGAAGTGTTTCTTTTTAATACGTTAGGCCCCTGGCTCTGCCTGATATCCCTAAAAAGAAAAAGGTGTCATGAGCAGATCACAAAAATATTTCCCACTATGGAATTTTCCAATTCTGACTGAACAACAGGATGCAGCCTGTCATTTGCTCTGAATGCTCGGCAGCTGGCCTTCTGCCAGCTCCATATTCTCTCCAGACCTTTTAGTTAGCAAGAGCTAAGAAACATACCAAACATTTAATAATTGTCTTATATCCATAATTCACTAAGACCACTCTAACTCAAGTGACAGCATGAAGAAAAATTTAGCTTCATTCCCCTTTACAATGAAAGATAGTACCCTGTGGATCTTAGAGCCTCTGTTGCTGTGATAAAATACCACGACCAAAAGTAAATTGGTAAGAAAGGGTTTATGTTACTTTATAGCTCATAAATCCTTCAGTGAAGGAAGCAAGGGACAGGAATTCAGGGTAGAAACTGATGCAGAGACCATGGACAATTGCTGCATATTTGCTAGTTCTCCATGGCTTGCCCAACCTGCTTTCTCACACATCCCAGGATCACTTGTGCAGAGGTGGCACACCTACAGCAGGTTGGCTCCTCTCCCATAAGTCTTTAGTCAAGAAAATACCCTGAAGACATACCCACTGGCCAATCCGCTGTGGTGTGCTGAGAAGAGCTCACACGTTTGTTAGTACCCATGTCAAAGGTACACCTGGACTCTGGTCAAAGAAAAGCCTGCACACAGCGATGTCTCTCATTAGTTGGGAAAGATGGTCAATACAATTTTCAGTCGACTGGAAGACTGTAACCAAGCTCTTGATTTCTTAAATATAAAACTAATATCTTAAAGATACTAAGATAATGTGTATATAATTGAAATTTGGGGACAAAAGACATAAAAGGTTTGTTCTTAAATGTGAGAAATACACCATGAACAATTTGATGTCAAGTGGCAGGCAAGAAGGCATGGGTAGATGAAAAGATTGGAAGTAATATTACTAAAATAGAGCTCATAGGAATACCAGGATAAGGCCAAGAGCCCAAGTGGTGGAAAATATATGAACAGAAAATTGACAGGCAAAATAAAAATGAGCAGTAAAATGAGAAAAGTGGCCCAATCTCACTGCAATTAAAAAAATATAAGTGTTAGCCGGGCAGCAGTGGCACATGCCTTTTAATTCCAGCATTTGAGAGGCAGAGGCAGGTGGATCTCTGAGTTTGAGACCAGCCTGGTCTACAGAGTGAGTTCCAGGAGAGCCAGGGCTACACAGAGAAACTCTATCTTGAAAAACCAAAAAAACAAAACACAAGAAGAAATATAAGAGTTAAAACATTTCAGGCCTGTAAAGCTTAAAATTATTGATAATGCCTATGGTGGTTTAAATATACTTGGCCCAGGAAATGGCACTATTAGGAGATGTGGCCTTGTTAGAGTAGGTACAGCCTTGCTGGAGGAAGTTAGGTGGGCTTTGAAGCTCCACCCAGTGCAGAATCACCAGTGTTCTCATGGATGCAGTCAAATCAAGATGTCGATCTCTCAGCTCCTCTGCCTGGATGCCGCCATGCTCCTGCTTTGATAATAATGGACTGAACCCCTGAACCTGTAAGCCAGCACCAATTAAATGTTGTCCTTTATAAGAGTTGCCTTGGTCATGGTGTCTGTTCACAGTAGTAAAACCCAAATTGAGACAATGCCAAATATTTGTGAAGGCATGGTGAAATGGATTCTCTCAGACATTGTCA
This sequence comes from Rhabdomys pumilio, assembly GCA_030674055.1. NCBI lineage: Eukaryota > Metazoa > Chordata > Mammalia > Rodentia > Muridae > Rhabdomys > Rhabdomys pumilio. Next base: position 113,901,074 of record JANHMN010000004.1, on the reverse strand, counting down.
TTAAGAACTCTTAAAGGGGGACTAGAGAGATGGCTTGGTGGTTAAAAGCACTTACTGCTCTTCCAGTGGACCTGGGTTTGATTCCAATATTTGATGGTGGTTCACGTCACAAAAAAAAAAAAATAATAATACATAAAAAAGGAATCAACCTATTCAAATTGGAGATAGCAGGCTGAATTCATACTTTCCCTATGTGGCATGGCAAGAAGCTGGAAAACTATGTAACTTCATACATTTTCTTAAACCTGATTCTGGCACTATTTACCAACCCCGGAAAATGTACTCACAGCAACAACTCTTGGAACTGGATCAAAGATAGTTTCTCTTCCCTGTAGTCATCAGGCTGACTTTTAACTTCCTATGATTCAGCTCTACTCACTTGCTGAGTGAGTAATGAAGGTGGGTTTTCTTGCCTTTCCACTCTGTGATCAAAGCCTGAAGCAACCACGTATTTTTCCTTTAGTCTCACCTTCCCTAGGACTCTCAATTTGGAGTCACATACATATTTAGCTTTTTGAAATTGCATATATTCCATAATAGGGATGTACTACCAACCAGTTACTAACAGTCATGTATAGAAAATTTTAGTTTTTAAAAATGTTTTATTTATTTTTAAGTATCATCTTTTCTTTCAAAGAAGCACCTGCATCGGCCCAGCAAGCTAGCCTCTCTTGTTCCTTTCTTAACACCCTAAGTTACTGAAGATGGGCTTTTTCTCTGCATTATTTATTTGCACCAAGCTATAGCTGTTTTGTATGCTCTATCCTTTTTTATAAATTGACCGCTTGGTCTGGTATTCAACCAAAGAAACACTCATCAGTTATTACACTGAAGAAAAAAAAACGGCTAAGTATTATAGAATATATGTGTGAATACACACACACACACACACACACACACACATTGTCAGGTATTATGTTATAGAACCAAGAAAACTAATGAATGCATGCCTTCGGGTTTAAATAAAATTAATGCATATACAGTGGAATCAATAATTATTCCTGTTGTCATGAATTATACCATACTGCCCCTTCTGAGGGACATGTCTGTCTCTCTTCATTTCTACCCAGGACATTGACCTTTCCTTTCAGATCTATTTAATATTGCTTGCCACTTCTCTTTAACAACTCTAGTTCTAGGTATCCATTCTAGTAAAAATAGTTGTTTATGTGCACAGGGTAGATTACATGATAGTTATCAAATAATTTTATAATAAAAACCTAAAACTAAAATTTTCTCTAAGTGACTGGCTAGTAAACTATAGTACATCCGTAATATGGGGTATATGCAATGTAAAAAAGCGAAATATGTATTTGACTCCAAATTTAGAAGTATATACACAATTCACACATATAGTGAGAACGTATTTATGGATAACCATAGGGAAGTTTAAAAGAGTTTTTATCATTGGTATCTGAGAAGAGTGGAGTGCAAGGTATTTAACAGAGATCTGGGGCTGGTTTTTTTTTGTTTGTTTGTTTGTTTGGTTGGTTGGTTGGTTGGTTGGTTTTTGCTTTATTTCAGAGAAAATATAACCATGTACTATTTGTGTAAGTTTTAAAATATACAAAGGTACCCTCCTCTGGCATTTTGATCAATTCAAAATCCAAGGGTTTTCGATTATAGTCGTACTGAATAGGGCTATGGACTTGTTTCTGTCTCCTTTTCACCCATCCAGACACAAATGGTGACATTCTTAGTTGTGGGAGTTGTATCCCCTGCAAAAAGGCCTGGTGGGTTGGTTGTCTAATAAATAATTGCTACCGAAAGGTGAAAGAAAACAATTTGACCAGAAAAAGCCCATCTTCAGTAACTTAAGGTGTTATGAAAAGAGCAAGGGAGGCTACCTTGCTGGACTGCTGAGGCTGCACCTTTGGAACAAAATTGACGCAAAAGAAAAGACGATATTTAAAAATAAAATACAGGGTAGGTACTGATGCCCTGGATTGAACTATAGATCTAGTTACGTCGATAACTATTTTCACTTCTCTGCCTTCTGCTTCCGAATTTGCGAAACGCATAGGAGGGGGAGTACTTTCCTAGTTCTAATGCGTTTAAATTCGGGTGGGTGGGGGTGGGGTGAGTCTGTTTCCTGAAGTGATGAACTCTGTCCCCGGCAGATCCCAATAGTAAGTTTAAAAGGGCAGGTTTGTAGTTTAGCCTCTTCGGAGCCTTCTTGCTAGCTCCTTTGAGGGATGAATTGACCTTCATCATTCAAACTTGCACAATTCATTCCCATTATAAATAACCTTGGTGCCATATTTACTCTGTCGCTGTGTTCATTAGCAGATCTCCAGTCTGCGAGAGCATGGAATCTGGAGGATCAAAAGGAGCAAAATACTGCAAGTGGGCACTACATACCTACGTGCCGATCACAGCAGGATTCACTTTTATTAATAACTAGAAGTCTAAAGAAGAGAGTATGGTCAATGTCATCCCCTCCCCGGCACCCGAAATCAAGCGCCTTTCCATTCCCAGGGATTGTCAAGCTCACCGCCTACAGCAGGCTCCACTGATCCTAGGGCCGCCCTGCATGAGGTCCCAAGCACCAGCCTGGCCAGCATCACAATGGGCTCTCTGGGACCCGGGGGCTGCTGACCACTTCCTTTCCTCGGCTCCTTCCTGCTCTTCTTCCCTCAGGCGCTGTCCAGGCTCTTGAGCGCCCCGCAGCCAGCACCGGCAGAAAGGGGTACTGCCACACAGTTACTATTTTACTTTATTTGGCAAGGTTTTTGGCAGGGTTAAATTCAACCGCTTTAGAGTGTTAGCTTCCCATTGCTACGTTAACAAAACACCACATATTTACTGGATTAAAAAAACAGAAATTATTTACAATTTTGAAGTTAGCGTACTTAACTAAAATCAATGTGTCTGGAAAATAGGTGTATTTTTTCAAAACTTCTGGGAAGATTTTACTTTATTTTTACTTGCCTCATTTCTTGTCTCCTGGACTTTATCTATCTTCAAAGCTACTATCTGAGCATCTTCAAATCTCTCTGGCTGGCCCTTGAGTCTACTGTAAGCTCTTTCATTTGCCCTTCTCTCTTCTCCCTCTAAGGACCTTTACATTCAGATCACTGAAATAATCCACGTCAGTCTCCCCACTTCCGGATACTTTATATGTGATAATATCTGCAAAGTCCCTTTGACCAGGTGTAATAGTTTGGATTAGAATGGTCCTCACATACTCATATCTGAATACTTAGAGGCAATAGGACATGTGGCCTCGTCCAGAAGCGTATGTAATGGAGCAGGCTTTGATGTTTCAAATGCTTGTCAGGACCAGTGAGGCTCTTTCTGCTGCCTGCAGGTTCTGATGTAGAACTCTCAGCTACCTCTCCAACACCATGTCTGCCTGTGTGCTACCATGATTTCTGTCATGACGATAATGGACTAAACCTCTGAAACTGTAAGCCAGCCCCAATTAAATGTTCCTTCATATGAGCTGTTGTGATCATGGTGTCTCTTCACAGCAATAGAACATTGACTAAGATGTCAGATAAGAGAACACATTATAGGTGTCAGGGATTAGGGCATGTGTGGGGTTGGGAGTGTTGGGATTCCCCACACCCTACATAAAGTCTCTCATTCCCTTAACTTTCTCCTGAGTTTACTTCTCCAAACATAATAAAGGTTGCATTGAACTGGATTTGAGTACGTTAAAAGCTAACATATTAAGTCCAACTGATATTAAAATGTATGCCCAAGGAATAATTCCATTAAATATACACTTTGAAATCAGCCTATTATAACAAATCAGTATTTTTTTATTGTATGTTAGGTGTGTGTAATATGTTGTTTGTATGTGTATGTAATATAAGTACTTGTTAGAGAGGGTGCATATGTGTGTATGGAGGGCAGAGGTCGATATTGGGTATGTTTCCTCAATCATACTAACCTTCATTTTTTGACACAGGGTCTCTCACTGAACCTGAATATGATCAAATCAATACAGAGATGGCTTCATGGTTAAGAGTATTCTCTTGCAAAGGACACAGGTTCAATCTCCAACATTTATACGGAGATTCACAATAATCTATGGTTCGCTATACAGGAAATCCAATGCTCTCTTCTGATCTCTGAGGGTCTCAGGCAAGCACATGGTGCACAGACACATACAAAAACAAAGCACTCATATACATAAACTAAATAAATACAAAATTATTTTTAAAAAATAAGATGACCACATCAGGAAGGCTGTCTGGCCACCAAGCTTCAAGGATCAGCCTGTCTCTGCACTCCCACCAGGTCTCCCTCAGCACTGGAGTTACACTACATCCTGTTCTGAGATTCTGAATTCAAGACTTCAACTGAGCAATCTCCCTAAATCCAATAACTCAGTATTTAATAAACCACATCAGATGTCTATGCCAAAAACATCATCTACTACTATGTTTTTCCTAATTGTTTGTAATTTACTTTTTAAATTTTTGGTGTGTGTAGGGGGGCACATGTGTGCCACAACATGTGTAATGAAACCTGTAATGTGTTCTCTTATCTCTTATTTTAGTCAGTGTTCTATTGCTGTGAAGAGATACCATGACCACAACAACTCATATGAAGGAAAACATAGACAACTTTGTAGAGTCAGTTATCCTTGTCTTAGTTAGGGTTTTACTGCTGTGAAGAGACACCATGACCAAGGCAAGTCTTATAAGGGACAACATTTAATTGGGGCTGGCTTACAGGTTCAGAGGTTCAGTCCATCATCATCATGATAGGAAGCCTGGCAGTGTCCAGAAAGACATGGTGCTGGAGGTGGAGCTGAGAGTTCTACATCTTGATCTGAAGGAAACCAGGGGAGACTGTCTCACACTAAGCAGAGCTTGAGCACATATATTACCTCAAAGCCCTGTCTCCACAGTGACACACCTCCACTAGCAAGGCCATACCTCCTTCAATAAGTTCCACTTTTTATGGGCCAAGCATATTCAAACCACCATATTCTATTCCTTGGTCCCCGGAGGCTTTTTCAAACATATGAGCCTATAGGGCCATACTTAACCATAGCATAATACAAAATATAATTAGTACAACTTCAAAAGTGCTATAGTCTACCACTGTCTCAACAATGTTTAAAAGTCCAAAGTTCAAAGTCTCTACTGAGACTCATGTAACCACTTTGATTGTAATCTCCTATAATATCAAAATCAAAAAGCAGATCACATACTTTCAACAGATCATGACACAGACTATAAATTACCATTTCAAAATGTCACAGTGAGGAAATACTGGACCAAAGCAAGACCAAAGCCAGTTAGGCAAACTCTAAACTCCATGTCTCCATGTCCAATGATGATCTTTCATTCTTGATGACTGTAACAAACTTCATTCTTTTGAGCTGATTCCACTCCTTCTTAGCAGCTTTCCTTGGCAGGCATCCCACAGCTCAGGCATCTCTAGTATCTTGGGGTATTGAAATCAACTTCAGCTTCACAGTTTCTTGTTCCAAAGTCTGGTATCCACACATCATCTTCTAGGCTCCTCCAAAGGGCTTGGGTCACTTCTCTAACCTTGCCCTCTGTAGCACTCTAGGCTCTGGTTGACTCCACTCCATTGCTGCTGCTGTTCTTGGTGGTCATCCCATGTACTGGTATCTCCAATATGCTGAGTCTTCTGCTGCAACTAGGCTTTACCAATAGCTTCTCATAGACTCTCTTCATGGTTCCAAGCCTCACTTCTGTGCATGACCCCTTCAGTCCAGAGCCATTAACTGCAACTAAGGGAGGCTACACTTTCACCAAGGGCCTTTCTTGGTGAAAGACAGTACCAAGTCACAGTACCAAGCCTCAGTTGCTTTCTATAACCCAGTCACACCTTTAAAACTAATATGACCTAGGTGAGTCTTAACATAATACCAAGTCCAGCTGGCAGCACAATGTCTATCTATGGAACACAATTCCTTTGTGCTCTTAGAAAACACTTGTCAGAAAACCTCACCTCAGTGATGCTGGTCTCTTCTTAATCACTACTAATTTCTTAGTTCCAATTAGTAACTCCTTCTACTGACTCAAAGGCTAGAGACACATGGTTGAAACTGTTGAGTTTTGCTTCTTATTGGGGCTGGAACATGCCTAACTTGTTCTATTAAATTATCACCAGCTTTTTGTTTTCAGTAAATTCATTCTCTGCCTAAGCTTTGTGTCTTAGTTAGGGTTTTACTGCTGTGAACAGACACCATGATGAAGGTATCTCTTTTAAGGACAACATTTAATTGGGGCTGGCTTACTGGTTCAGAGGTTCAGGCCATCATTATTAAGGCAGGCATGGTGCAGGAGATGCTGAGAGTTCTACATCTTCATCTTAAGGCTTCTAGCGGAATACTGGCTTCCAGGCAGCTAGTATGAGGGTCTTAAAGCCCATACCCACAGTGACATACCTACACCAACAGTGCCACACCTTCTAATAGTGCCACCCCTGGGCCAAGCATATACAAATCATCACACTTCGCTATCCTAAAACTTGCTCTGTAGACTGACTTTGACCTCAGAGATCTGCATCCCTGTCTCCAGAGTGCTGCTGAATGCTGCATTGAAGGCATGGTCCGTCATGCCTAGACTTAATCTTTTCTCTACTGGAAACTATAGGAACAGGTCTACCAGGCTTTCCCTGAACTCAGAGATCTGCCTGTATCTATTTCCTGGGATTAAAGGCATGCACCACCATGGCTGGACCTCAGCTTTTCATAGCCACTATGCCTCAAGATCCAGACCAAAAGCTAGTGTCATCCCACGTCAATATCCACATCCAAAACTTGTATCTTCCAGACTCAAGATTTAGATCACAGGTGTGTCCTCCATTTCTGGATTGTAGTTCATCCCCAGATTTTAAAAGTCCAAATGAAAACAATAACCAGGTAATAATAATAATGCCTAACATAAACACAAACAAACTTATCTGGGCGAGATCTTGCCCAAAGTCACCACTCCCTTAATTCCATTTAATATCTTTGAACACATGATTTAGCTCCATTCCACTTCCTGGAATATGTATTTTTCTTTCCAAGCTTGCTACACTTGATCAAAATGAACTTTATAAGCATATACCAGCAGACAAAATGCTGGGCTACATTGAGACTTCATTGTCAATGCAATTAATTTGAATCTCTTCACCTTAACCTCAGGCAGACTCTTCAGATAAGGACAAAAAGCTCCCATATTCTTCACCAAAACAAATAATCTCCAGACAACATATTAAAATTCCTCTTCTCTGAAACCTCTAGAGCAAGGGCTGCATAGTTCAAATCACCCTCAGCACCACTGTCCTCCATGGACAGTGGGATCATAGTCTGCGTAGACTATTCACTGCATTCTGTATTGTTTTAAAGGGTTTGCTTTTTATGTGCACAGAGTCACTTAACTACCACAGTGCAGAAGCAGGGAGGTGGGGTGGGTTTCTTGCTGTGCCTACTTGGTACATGAAAAAAAGAAATATCCGGGGAGATGAAACAATGGAGTAGGATCGTCCATTAAACTCCAGTTAAAGCACCTCACTACTTTCCAAAGTCCCAAAATATACATTCCTTTCAACAAAAACGTGGTCAATCCTATCACAGAAATACCCCATTCCCTGGCACCAAATTCTGTCTTAGGGTTTTATGGCTATGAAGAGACACCATGACCAAGGCAACTCTTATAAGGGAAAGCATTTAATTGGGGCTGTCTTACAGAATCCAACGTTCAGTCCATTATCATCATTATAGGAAGCATGGCAGTATCCAGGCAGACATGGTGCTGAAGAAGGAGCTGAGAGTTCTACATCTTGATTTGAAGACAGCCAAGAAGACACTGTCTTACATTGGGCAGAGCTTGAAGATTTTTATTACCTCAAAGCCCTGCCTCCACAGTGACACATTTTCTCTGACAAGGCCACACCTCCTTTAATAAGGCCACACTTCCTAATGGTGTCACTTCTCATAGGCTAAGCATATTCAAATCATCATACCCCTCAAACACTTATATGGGTTCTGGGGATTGGACTTAAGTTAAACTCAAGTTGTCATGCTTAATGGCAGGCACTCTTACCTACTAGGCCATCTTGCACACACACACACACACACACACACACACACACACACACACACATATATATAACATATATATATAACATATATATATACATATATAACATATATATAAAAACATAGTATATATTTTCACATTATATATATATATTTTCACATGCATGTATATATAACATACCTACATATGTATACATATATACATATGTATATATTTGTAGATTCCCATATGAGAGAAAAACTATGTGATTGTTAGGTTTAATTGTTAATTTATTGAAACTTAGAATCATCTAGGAAAAAATCTCAGTGTTGGATTGTTTACATTAGGTTGGTCTGTAGGTATGTCTTTGGGTGACTACTTTGTAAAAGACGCTTTTATTTACCTGATGTAATTGTCATCTTGGAGACTTACTACCTCCATCTGCTAACCTAGGCCTAGTCCTGGAAGCTTCTAGCCTCCTTACAAACCTTATCTAGGTATAGCATGTTTTCAGCCTCTGAGACTTACTGCTAAGTAAGCTCGCCCTTTCTAGTTTTTTTCTGAACTCTGGCTGGCTGGTTCAACTCTCCTGTTTTGTCTCAAACTTCTCTCCAAGCTAATTGAATCAATTTGCCTTCTTTCTCCTGACCTCTGACTTTTTGCTCAGCTTTGCCTCATACTAACTTTAGCAATATGTTCTAACCTTCTGACTCCTCCTCATTCTCTGGCTCATTCTGTCTTCACCCCTGTCTAGTTCGTTCTCTCTCTGAAACCTGTCTCCTTCCCTTTTCTCTGTCTGCATTGCTCTCTCCAAAGTAGCCTCTATTTTCTCTCTGTTTCCATGAGAGTTGGGAATATTCTGTTCTGTCAAATCTTTCTCTGACTCATCACTTTGTCTGCCTCTCACTTAGCAACACTTTCAAACATGGATGCTTTCTTCTTCAAACTAACTTTACCTTCATTGTTTTGGTGTACTAAGGGAATGTCTATATTCTAGACAGAGGGATTAAAGTATGAGCTAAGGCCTGAGCCATACCACATCTAGAAAGAGGTTTTTAAATGATTTGAATAAAGTCTTTCAAGGGCACAAGGTAGAAAGATGAGAATTCTTTGTCCTAAACATGAATTTTATAGTATTTGATACAAAAGATTTATATTTGGTATTTCTTATAGTATAATATTTCTACTCTTGAGTTCCTGCTTCCTGGACTTCCCAACATGATGGACTCCCTTTCTCCTGGATTGTTTGTTGTTGTGGTATTTTATCACAGTAAGAGAAATGAAATGAGAACAACACATGTTATTTGTCTTTATGTCTGATACTTAACATGATCTCTAGTTTCATTCATTTTTCCACAAATACTCAAGCCAGCTTTGAATGCAGGTTGCAGCCTCCAGAGATTTTGATCGGACTAAGGGCATATCTGTTAGATATCAAGGTAGCCATGGCACTCTATCAATTCTAAGAAATTTAAATATTGAGTGATCAATTGTAGAATTCTTAAATTTTTTTAGTAAGATAATCTAAATTTTAAAATTCAGCCTTTTTTCCTATAACTGTAAGTTGAGTCTTAATGTATACTTTTAAAAAAGACCTTTTCCTGATACAATTTAGGATGCAAGTATCTGCTCTTTTTTACCTTTTACATATTTTATTTCAAATTCAATATTAACATATAAAACTTTATATTTATACAAATTTGAAATTTATATACAGACTTTGAAATTACCTCATAACCCAAACTGTTCTTACAGATGCAACATTTTCTTTTTTCCCTGGAAGAAAATGATCTTCTAAAAGATGATTATGTATCCCATACCTAATATCTTGACCAGCATATTTTTATTCCACTGTATTTCTCTAATGAATGGTTCCTATAAATAATGTAAGTGAATAGTTCTTTCCTTTGCTAAGTTTCCTCATGGAAATGAATTAGATTTTTAAGTAAAACCAAAAACCAAAACCAAAACCACCACCAACAACAATAACAAAGAAACAGTCAACTTTTTTCTTAATTGAAATCTTTTAACTTCTAACCGCAGCACCCTCTCCATTAGGCCACAACTTGTCCTTTGTGAAAGATTGAGGCCCATCAATCAGTGCTTGCAACTAAATTTCAAACCAAATATTCAGAAGCAAAGATGTACATTGCTGTAACAGACGATCAGACTCTGCAGAATTACAGGTGTGAGGTACCATCTAGTTCAGAAGTGAGAACCCCATCAAAACAAAAACAAAACAAAAGAAAACAAACAAACAAACAAAACCAAAAAACGTTAAAATCATATAGAGTGAATCTCAGACGTGACTTTAGAGTTCCGAGATAGGTGATAGAACAAGAGAGGCCATCTAGCAAGTGGGACCCAGCTCAGAGGGACCAGAGCAGTTCACTAAAGCCACCACCGAATCCAGGCCCTGTGGCTGGCACTGTCCCAGATGGCTGCAGGGGGGCCATCCCCTCATTCCACCTACACTCCTCCACCTCTCATCAACCTTCACGCCACCAAAGGAAAACCCGGAACCGGGTCTGGACTCAAAGTCCCGCCCCCGGCCCGCCCAGAACACCAGACCCCGCCCTCGCTCCACCCAGGACGCCAGGCCCCGCCTTCTTTGGGTTCCCCTCTGCACAGGCGCAGAAGCTCCTGCGTGTGGAAGCTGCGGCCCGGCGGGCGGGGTGAGTTGGGGCCCAGACTTCGGGGTCACTGCAACCCCTGTGTCTTCGCTTGGGCGGCAAGGCCTCCTTGTAGGTGAACCAACCTAGAAAGAGAGGTTTCGCCGCGTACCCTCGCATCCAGATTCACAGAGACATCCGGCGGCCTCCCGGGCCGAGGGCTGGCGGCAGCGGGAAGAGCCGGGGTCGGGGAGGGAGCCGGGCCGAGTCCTCGTCTTCTTGGTGACCTGGGCGTGCAGCGGCCGCTTGTCCTCTCGGGGTCTCTCCTCGCAGCGCATTCCACTCTGCTAACTTGGGGTGCATCCGTGACCCGAGGAAGAGAACCTAACCACAGCTTTCTGGCAACACCAAATATTAGGTTGGGGGTCGATTCTACCTGAGTCCACGTCCAGCTCCCTGACTTCTGCAAGTCACTTTAACTCTGTTTAGTTCCCAGTGTAAAATGAGGATGATGATAGTGACATATCTCAAAGTGCTTGTGAGAGGTTCTTAGAATTGAGTGTTTCGAGCCCGGGTAATGTTTGTATTTCCTCTTCTCACGCTGGAGAATAGCAGCCCAAAACGTTAAAACAATAAAAAAACAATTTGACATGGGATGCTTGTAGCCAGTTGAAAAGCGTACTATTAATTACGTTAGCTGTATATCCCATGTTAGAGAAAACGCAGGTGCTAGATAATATTTAAATTAAAAGCTAAAGTTGATGTCTCAGCAGGTCACTAAGCCTGATGGTTCAGTCTCTTGGACCCACGCGGTGAAAGAGAGAAGCTACTCAGACCTCACTGATGCAAATCAAGAAACACTAAACACGTGCTCAGCCATACACATAAAATACATAAATAGACTTTTTTTTTTTAAAGAAAGTTGTAATGTTTGATGTTTGGAAAACCTCACGGGGAAAAAAAAATAGCTAGAACATATTTGTGGTGAAGATAACAAATCAGGCCTGAAACTTCTGTCCTTTGATGGCTCTGTCTGCAATTTTGCCCCGTTTGTCATCTGGAAACTTGGAGTTTGGGAGTGTTCTGTTGTAGTAGTGATAGTTCTATACCCAACATTATGTTTCATGCCAAAATGACCAGTTACTGTACGGTTTCCATGCTCCAAGTCTCTAGTGGGTCCCCCGGAACACAGATTCATGTTGCTGCTTATTCCTTGTCTTACCCACCTTTCAGAGAGAGAGAGCTCATGGAAATTATGGGAAAGTACTCTTTTGCATTCTAATCAGGTTGTATGTTCATACAATGTTCCATGAAATGTACAACCATGTGCTGACTCCTGTGAATCCTGTTGACTCCTCAGTGCCAGCAGAGTCTTGGAGATTTCCAGACACAATTTTGATAATGGAAAACATTTGAAAGTTCAGTGGTTGGATTTAATGTTGTTTTTGTTTGTTTTGCCTTAAGTGGAATTTGTAGAAGAAAGTTACATGGAATTGCCATATTATGGGTTGGCGTATGGTTAGATACATCTATTAGAAAGATGATTTAAAATTGCCCCTCTATTACCTGAATAAGTTTGAGCCAACATTTTTGAAAAAGGTAACAGGTGGTTTACAAAGTTTAAATCAAATACCTGGCTGAGAGTATTCTTTCAGATGCCATCATTATCTGCCCATAAATCTTCATTTTATCAAGGGCTTCTCTGTTATAGGGGGAAATATATCATTTCTCATGAGCTATTTCTTTCTGAGAGTCTGTTAATTCCTCTCTCTGTCCAGGACTCAAATTAAAGTAAGTGGATGCAGGTTTGTAAATTTAGAGCTGGAAAGCCCGGATTGGTTATCTCATTGTGGGGAGGTCGGGCAGGTGGAGGTTAAGGAGACTGGAAAGGGTGTGAAGTGGCTGAGTGTCATGCACAGAAGCTGTCCAAGGAGAGGTGTGGGGGGTAAGGGTAGGCCCAGAATGTTTTCTTACAAGACTTTCTGAATACATGAGGAAATGATGACTTAGGTTCATCTAGAATTGACTTTTGCTAAATGGCTGATGTGGTGTTTACTTACCTAAAGTTAAATGTGACCACGTGATTTTCTTTAGCCAGTTAATATGAGCTTCCAGGTAAAGCCTTACAAAATAGCTCTGTATTAGAATTTTTCTCCATTCTGCTCTAGGAATTGAAGCATTTGTTGAGATGTGTTGGCAAGGACACTTGCAACCCCGCATCACGGACTTAAAAAAAAAATACAAAAACAGTATTAAAAAAGAAAAGAATGAGGAACTGTAACAGATGAAGTAAAAACAATGACTAAGTCTCCATCCCTCCCCAAAAAATCCCTATGGAATACACAAATCAGATAAGGAAATTAGAATATGTTAGGATATAAGGTATCAATATAATATCAGGTCATACTTTTCTTAGGACAGTGATGTTCTATAGGAGAATTCTTCTTTATAAAAGGCACTAGCTATGTTTACATATTTAGGGGTAAAATTTCATTATTTCTTCAACTGATTTTCAGGTGCTATTAAAAATAATCATATATATTGGGCTGAAGCGATGGCAGAGTGCCTAAGAGCATGCACTGCTCTTGAGAAAGAGCAAGCTTGGTCCCCAGCACCCTCATTGGGTAGTGCACATGCCTGTAACCCCATCTGCAGGGATCTGAAGCCCTCTTCTGTGCTGCACAAGCACCTGTATCAACATGTACATGTGCAGAGGCATACACGTACGTTAGAAGTTGTAAAAATTGTGTCTTTCTACCTGGACATGGTGTCACACACCTTTAATCTCGGCACTCTGGAGGCAGAGGCAGGCAGATTTCTGAGTTTAGGGTCCTGGTTTACAGAGTAAGTTCTAGGATAGCCAGGGCTATACAGAGAAACCTTGTCTTGAAAAGCAAAAACAAAGAAAAAAATCAAACCAAACAAAAAACCAACCAACCAAAAAAAATTCCCTCCCAAACAAAAATTGTATGTTTCTGTATTGATAGTTAGATTTAAAAAAACCAGTGAAATACATGTATACATGTACTTTGTGTACTAGATGAGTGTGTGTGTATGTGTGTGTGTATGTGTGTATAATCTAGATAGTGTATGATCATTTGGTATATAGTTCTTTTAACCTTTGTAGATTTAAAAAATTTTTCATAATGAAATCCTGAAGAGGAAATATGGTAGCTGAAAAGGCGGAATTAATTTTTCTGTCAATGGTCCACTAGGTAGTACAGCAATTAGGGCTTCTAACTACTAAGTTTATTACTTTTTTCCTGGTCTAATGTGGGTCATCCATGCATTGTCTGCATAGATGGCAGGGTAAAGAAAGAGCCCATAATAATAAGCAGTACTTATTTTCTTTATGAAAAATCTACCTCTGAGATGATATATATGCAGACAGATGGCATGTCTTAGTTCAGGGCAGTAAAAAAAAAATGACTATCCATCAAGTTGCTTAACAGCGAACATTAATTATGTGCTCAAGGTGCTGGGAGATCTTGTCTGCCCTTGCTACAGGTAAAAGTAAGACCCCGGTTTTACTCCCTCAGCTCTCTTCTGTTACCTCCCATAAATGAAGGGTCACATCTCTTACTGGGGCTCATCTCCAAGTGCTGTCACATTGTAGGTTAGAGTTCAGCCAAGGGATTTGAAATGCTTGGGGAATAAGCACAGTCTATACCAGAGTAGCTGGAATGTGCCATTTGTGTATTGACTTTGTTTTCATGGCAGTTCTGGGGCTAGGACCCAGGGTCTTATGCATGTTATACTGCTTTGTACTCAGTCCTGTATATCTATATCATGGTTTATTTTAGCTGATTTGTCTTCTTTAGTTTTCCTCTGTTGATTTGACCAGTCTAGTTCGAATATGCATTAAACGTAGTTTAATTTTGAAGATGAAAGTATTATTATTTTTCTTGAAACTTTTCAGTAAATAACAGATGCGGGTAAAAGATCCATCAAAAGATCTACCTGAGAAAGGCAAAAGAAATAAAAGACCACTGCTACCTCATGATGAAGATTCTTCCGATGACATTGCTGGTAAGTTGTGCTATCTGGCATCTTAGACAGTGGCGGATTAAAGAAGTAGCAATAGATGCTTTTCAATTACTAAATTCAGTACTTTATTTTCACTATTTTCTGCAGAAGTCTGAGACTAGCTTGTCTAGTTCCACCTATAAAGCCATTGTTGGTGTTCTTATCGGGGTTTTGTTTAAGTTATAAGTATATTAAAGTTGTCATATGGTTCTTTATCTTTCTCATGGCTCATTAAAATTAAGTCTCTCAGCCACCAGAATTATGCAGATGGTGAACCTTTGGTTTGGTAACTGTACGGCTTGTGTGGCCTACGCTACTCTCCTTTCCCCATCTTCTTCCTCCTTTTTTTTCTTTCATTTCTGTGGTGATGGGTTTCTAATAGGGCTATAATCCTAGTTCCCCAGGGCTTTGCGTGTGTTAGCTGAACACTCTATCACTAAGCTACAAGCTCAACCCACAAAATCCCCCTCTCTCTTTGAGATAGTCTCGCTATATTAACCTTTGCTGGCTTAGAACTCACTCTGTAGACCAAGCTGGCCTTGAATTCAGGAGCTCCCCCTGCCCCTGCTTCCTGAGCACTGGGTCTAAAGGTGTACATCACTGAGCTGACAGGACTTGTGTCTTAACAATGAACTCGGAATCTTTATTTTCTGTTCTTGTTGTCATTTAATAATTTGGAGCAAAGAGAGGAACTATTAACTTTATTATCACCAGTTGCAAATTAGAAGGTTTCCATGTAGAGTTGTATTAATATTTAAAATATGAATACAGAAGGCTGAGTATGGTGGTGCAGACCCTTAATCCCAACATTCAGAAGGCAAATGCAGGCGGATCTCTGAATTTGAGGCGGCCAGAGTTGTGTTACTGGTTTTTAATTTACTTAGTGGAAACTAGATTACGACAGTTTTATATTCAGGAGTAGCCATAGAACCTATTTATCATATGAAATTTAGATAATTATATAATTTATAGAAAACCTGACGGTAATTTACTTTATAATATACAATAAGTTGTTTGCATCTTCCCATAAAATATATGTGATCTTGAGTTCATGCACTGAGCAATGATTTCAGTTTTAGAAGTCTGAATGGTAGCATCAGAGTATTTACATTGTCCTTCAGAACCCATCCCATGGATTATGGAGAAGATAGCAGCATAGAATGACTTTTCCCTTCAGAATTTTAAATTATAAAATTCATACAAAGTGATGACAGTTTGTAAACCGTTGCCCTGGACTGGCTGGTCATTTCATCAACTTTCCCCAAATGTTCCTTTCTTTAATGACATGGGTCCTTGATAATTAAATATACATAAGAATTACTCTTTTGTTTTGCTTTGCTTTTTGAGCCATGGTCTCTAGCCCTGGCTAGCCTCAAACTCACTGTGTAGGCGAGGGTAAGAAGAATTCTGAAAGCTCTGGTTTCTGTAAGTTATACCGATTGGTTTTCTTTATCCTAATAATGGTGAAAATTGGAATATAGCAAAACTAGCATAGGTAAAAAGATTGGATGCACCTATCTTTCTATTTTACTTACCTACTTACTGGTACTAGCAAATGAGCGCAGGGCCTGGTGTATGCTAAGCACCAACTTTACCTATGAGCTACACTCCTCATCTAAGTGTGCATTTCCCTGCTATCCCTTCAGTGCTGAGTGAGGAAGGGCCATATGGATATCTCTAAGAAAAATTTTATTATTTTTTAAATGTATTATTTAATTCATTTTTTTTTTAAATTAAGACTGTCAGCCACCAGAGGTGTACAGACTGTGAAACTTTTGTTTTGATAACTGTAGGACTTGTGTGGTGTGTGTGCATTTGTCTGTGTCAGTGACTAGCATGTGTATGCGAGTGCCTGTGGAGGCCAGAAGAAAGTGCTGGATCTCTTAGAACTGGAATTACTGAATGTTGGGTGCTGGGGACCAAACTCCAGGCCTCTGGAAGAACAAGATACTGCTTAAGGAACAGAAAAAACATTCAAAGTGCTTGATACATTTATAGCTGTTCAGAAAATAGTAATCTTTGTTTGTTTGTTTGTTTGTTTTCCAGACAGGGTCTCACTCTGTATCTTTGGCTATCTTGGAACTCATTGTATAGACCAGGCTGGCCTGGAAGTCACAGAGATCCCCCTGCCTCTGCCTCCCAAGAGCTGGGATTAAAGGCATGTATCACTACCCCTGGTTTAGTAAATATTAATCCTGTTTCTTATTTTGAACTAATTTTAGATGAACATGAATGTATAAGGAAGTATAGATGTCTCATAGCCGTCACTTGTCCTTTCCTGATGTTAACATCCTGTGTTCCTGTAATATGGCATCAGGTCTGATGGATACATCCTTAGCTTATTGAGACATCAGCAGAGTTACATGCAGCTTGCATGTGGTTAGTATGTGTGTGCAGTTGCAGTACTGTTATCTTTGTAGTTTTCTATGGCTCAGTGAACCATGTCTGTGGCCGTCTTGTAAGTTACCTATTTATATCCATACTTTGTCCTCAGCCATAGCTCCTAGCAACCACTAATCTCTTCTGTAATTATTTCAAGAATGTTACATAGTGCATTCATGTAATTATATATCCTTATGAGTTACTTTGTTTTTCAATGTGTACTTTTTAGTTAGTATCATTTTAATGACATGTACTTTTGCTTACTGTGCCAGTTAGTTTCTGTGCTGTGATAAACACTAAAACCAAAATCAACTTGGGGAGAAGTGGGCTTATTTCAGTTTACAGTGTATAATATGTCATGAAGAAAGTTAGGGTAGGAACAGAGAGGCAGAAGCTAGCACAAAGGCTGTGGAGGAACCCTGCAAACTGGCTTTTTACCTGGGACTTGCTCCACTTGCTTTCTTATACACACACTAGGGCCACCTGCCCAGAGGTGGCCCTGCCCTTGTGGGCTGAGTCCTCACATCAGTCATTAATCAAGGAAATGCCTACAGACTTGTCTACAAGCCAATCTGATGGAGGCAATTCTCAATTGAGGTTGCGCTTTCCAGATGACTCCAGCCTGTGTCAAATTGATTAACCAGCATACTTGCTTCATCCAGAGAGAAAATGTTTTCATTTTGTTGCATATCATTCAGTAGGTCTAACGTGCCAGCACATCAGTTATGCTGTCAGTGTGAATCATGTGAAGAAGGCAGTAGCTGAGACTCTGTGGTCAGTTTGTTCAGAGTGTTTGAAAGAGAGGAGATTCTCTGATGGACAGCCACTACTTCCTTCCGATGTGTGGTTGTGCCTCAAGTGCGGCTTCCAGGTAAGAAAGGTGGTGTTATGTGTACGTCTTCTGCTGTCTTTAAAGTGCCTTGTAGGAATTGGACTTTTGGTTAGACACAGGCCTTAAAATAGATTCATTTCACAGTTAGATTGGTACTCCTAGATGGACTTAGGAATGTTTAGGAGTAAATAAATATATGTGATGTTTAGAAAGTAATCATATGTGGCTAAATAGTTGGAAAGGTAATCTAACACACCTGTTCTCGTCTCTGGACCTGTTTTTGCCTTTTTTAAATTTAAGAAGTGGATCTAACCTTTTAGATTCCTTTATATCTGTTTTAACCTTTTTTTTTTTTTTTTTTTTAAACTTTGTGCATGCCACAACACAGTTGTAGATGTCAGCTTCCTGGAGTTGGTTCTCTATCTGTATGTCCCAGGGATCAAACTTGGGTTGTCAGGATTGGCTGCAGGTACCTTTACTCACTGAGCCATCTCACCAGCCCTAACAAAAGCAACTTCCAAAGCCATAAGGAAGGAAAAGTACAGCCCTTTCTTTTCACAGATCTGTGGCACTTGCCAGACTTTTCCTCCCATGAAGTTCTCCTTCTCTTACTTACCTCCTGAGGGAAATTACTCAGCTGGCCTTGTTTCCCTTCTCAGTGAGGTTGGAAGGTGGAGGACTGGGAAACATGTGTTTGAGGAGGGCACCGCTGGCCCAGCACTGCACAGTGTCCCACAGTATATAATATACAGGACAGGAGTGCATGCATTCCTAATGACAGGAAACCAATCAGGTGTGGTTATCAGATGTATATATACTGTCTCAAAAAAAAAAAAAGATGTATATATACAATGAATAGTAAGTTATCTACTTTACAAATAATTAAACTTGGTAAAAAAAAAAAACTGTTTCTTCTTGCTTGAAATCAAAACTGTGCTTAAGTGTAATTTAAGATTTGATCAGTTTGAAAGAAACTTATGTGTGATTCATACAAATGGCACTCTGCTCATCTTCAGGGGTGCGGTAAAAACTCAGAAAGCCAGCATTCACTGAGACACTTCAGGAGCTTCGTAACAGAGTCCCATTGTGTTGTCGTTAGCCTGAGTACATGGGTCATATGGTAAGTTAACTTTTGTTAGTATTGTATCTTAAAAACAAAACAAAACAAAACCCCTTTGAGCATTACAAGTAAAATGAAGATATAATATCACTGTATACATTTTTCTCTTATATACCATCTGGGATACTTTAAGAAAAATAATTTTACTCGTGAACACAAAGCTTAAAATTTAAAAAAAAAAATCGTACTTATCGCTGACATTTTTTGGTACTATGAAGGAAAATTCTGTCTAGTTGAATTCTTACGGTGAACTAATGCTGAATGTTCTAAGAGGAAGATAGTGCTTTAAGCTCTTAGGTAGTTCAGAGATTCTCTAACCCACACAGTGGTGTTTTAAAATTTTACTGGAGTCAAGTATGGTGTTGTACACTTGTAATCACTGGGAAAAAACAGGCAGGTGATTGTGAGTTCTAGGCCAATCTGAGCTTGTCTTTACCTTGTCTCAGAAAAAACAAAAACTGGGACTAAAGAAATAGTTCAGAGGTTAAGAGTGTATACTGTAGTGGCTGGAGTGATGGTTCACCAGTTAGAAGCACTGGCTGTTTTTCTAGAGGACCTAGGTTTAATTCCCACAGTGGTCTGTAACTCCAGTCTTGGGAGCTGGTGGCTGCTTCTGTCATCTCTGGTAATGCATGCACATGGTGGATAGACATATAGCCAGACAAATATTCAGTCCCATAAATTAAAAAAAAATAAGGTTTGAACAACAATAATAGCAACAACAAAAATAGGCTCGATGATGCACACATTTAATTCCAGCATTTGGGAGGCAGAGGCAGCTGACTTTCAGGCTAGCCTAGTCTATATTACAAGTTCTAGGACAGCCAGGACTATAGAGAGAGACCTGACTTTGTTTTGTTGTCAGGCTTGTTATTTTGTCTTGTTATTTTGTAATAGAGTGATCTACATAGCCCTGGCTGTCCTGGAACTCAACCAGGGGGTCTTGAACATACACAGACCTGCCTGCCTCTGCCTCCTGTGCACTGGATACTACCAAGAAAGGAATTGTCTTAGTTAGGGTTTTACTGCTGTAAACAGACACCATGACCAAGGCAAGTCTAATAAAGGACAATATTTAATTGGGGCTGGCTTACAGGTTCAGAGGTTCAGTTCATTATCATCATGATGGGACCCTGACATCATCTGGACAGCCATGGTGCAGGCAGAGCCGAGAGTTCCTCACCTTCATCTGAAGGCTGCTAGTGGAATACTGATTTCTAGGGAGCTAGGATGATGGTCTTAAAGCCCACGTGTACAGTGACACACCTATTCCAACAAAGCCACACCTCCAAATAGTGCCACTCCCTGAGCCAAGCATATTCAAAGCATGACAAAAAGGAAGGAAGAAAAGAAAGAAGACACTCTCCCCTCCCCCCCACCATTAATTTGGTACATGTATAAGTTGAACCATATCATTGCTCTCCATGAGACTGTGTGACATTTTATTACATGTAAGACAAGCTGCAAAACTTGATAGGAATGTGAGGATCTGTATGGACAGTCCCTTGCTTATTGGTCCAGGCTTAGCTAACGCCTTCTGCTTTGAGTTCCTGGTTTTTATTAAAGACAGAAGTTGTCAAGTGCATACCTTATACGTAATTATTGAAGCTGCTTCCATAACATCTGCTTGTATTTTCTATTTTTCAGGTGTTATGAATGTAATGAAAAATTATCAACACATTGCAACAAGAAAGTTTTGGCTCAGATAGTTGATTTTCTCCAGAAACATGTTTTTAAAACACAAACAGGTAACTTAAGCAATTTGCTAAAGCAATTTGGATTAAAGTACAATGTTTCATATTTTGCCTGATAATCTTCACTTCAGTTCCTGGAACCCACTTGGTGGAAGGAGAGTCAGTGTGTGTGTGTGTGGCCATATATTTCAGGGCACTTGTGTAGAGGCCAGAGGACAAACTGAGAATTGGTTCTTTCTTTGCACCGTGTGGGTCCTGGGGATCAGACTTACATTATCTGGCTTGGCAGTTCTCTCACCCCTGAGCTACCTTGTTGGCCCCTAAAATGCTTGGAAGAAATTAAGTGCTTGGGATGGAGCACCAGCAACCGAAAGCTTTTTATAAGAATATAGTTGTTATAAAAAGGGTTTGCTTGGTTTATTTGCTTTTTAACAGTGCTGGGTTTGATCCCAGGGCCTTGTGTAAGATAGGCACATACTCTACCACTAAGCTACAGCTCAGTCTTTTAGTTGTCATGAAAGGCAAAACCAAACAAATAGAAAACATAGTTCAAATTGTATTTTTGTAGTCCAGTATGTAGTCGTCTCTGTTAGTTACCTGTCACTCTGAAGAGGCAGTCATGAGAATCCAGAGGAGGAAACGGAGGTCACACATTCAACTACAGACACAAATCAGAAAGTGAACTAGAAGTAGGGCCAGACTGTGAACTCTCACAGCCTACCGAATGGACATACTTCATCAAGGGAGGCTGTATCACTTCCACAAACAGTGCCACCAACAGAACACATATTCAGTATGTGAGCCTGTGGGGGACATTTTCATTCAAACCACTGAGGTATTCAAATCATGACAAAACACAGGCTTTGAGTCAGGGGTCTGGCGTTCTGACTTGTCAGTCACTAGCTATGTGACCTCAGGTGCTTATTTTGCTTCTCCCCTTTGCCCCCCAACACATGCTTTTTTCTCCCTAGGGTACTATTGGATGTTAAATATAATCCTTAAGGATAAGGGACTGGAGCACCCACTACTTTTGCAGAGGAACTGGGTTTGGTTTCCAACACCCGTATGGCAGCTCGAAACTACCTTGTTACTGTAGTTCAAGATGTCTGATGGCTTCTTGTGGCCTCTGTAGGACTGCACATGTATGGTCGACATATATGAAGCAAAGCCCTCATTCGTATTAAAACATTAATAAAAAAAATAATTTTAAAAGAAGGTAACAGAAGTTCACTCAGAGTTCTAATTGGTGTTCAGAGCCTTCCAGATACTCATAAGCAGGTGTGTTCTTTTGAAAAGGAAACCAGTAGTGGGTGAGCTTGGTTTTTTAGCTGATCTCTCAAAGGATGAACTGTGGCCAGATGGAGATAAAAGAAATTACTTCAGGTGGTAGGAAGCTGACCCTTAGTTTTCATTGAGGGAACTTTAGTGGCACCTAAGAAGTGAGACTTTGAGATAGTTGGAGAATAATGAGACTTTCAGAATTAGAATGCTGCATAGTTTTGAATTCATGGTTTTCAATAGTTCCAGCTGCTGTGCTTCTCAGACAGATTTGCTTTTGAATAAGACCCCTTGGCATGTTGAAAGTAAGTTTGGGGGTTTAGTAATTTGCCATACTTTGGTATGAAGTTTCAATACATTCTAACAAAATACTTTGGAAATGAAATATTAGTATTGTTTTCAAGGAGGAATTGGGAGAATGGTTGAGGATAAAAAATAATTTTTTTTCTTTTTTTGTTTACTTTTGAGATTGTATTTTAAAGGTGTGTGTGTATATATATATATATGTGTGTGTGTGTGTGTGTGTGTGTATGCATACATACATACATATACACACTATTTTATTTTATTTTATTTTATTTTATTTTATTTTATTTTATTTTATTTTATGTGCATTGGTGTTTTGCCTACATGACCTTCGTGTGAGGTTGTGGAATCTCCTAGAACTGTGCTGCCATGTGGGTGCTGGGAATTGAACGTGGGTCCTCTGAGAGGGTAGCCAGTGATCTTGAACACTGAGTCATCTCTCTAGTCCCCAAGATTATAATTTCTCCCCTCCCTCCAACCCACTCCCTGCTCTCCTTCAAAATCATGATATCTTTTTTTATGAGTTGTTATTGAATGCATATATGTATTTGTATATAAATATATATTTCAAAATATAACCTACTGAGTCCATATAATGTTACTAATATGTATGTTTTTCAGAGCTGATCATTTGTTGTTGAACAGCCAGTTGATGTATTCTTTGATCGCTCTCAGATTTCCTCAGATGCCTGTAGTACTTTGTGTAGGGAAGAATGATACTAAAAAATTCTTTTTATGATTTTGCACCAAACAAAATAACTACTGAGAAGGAAACCAATACCTGTTCCCTAAGCATGCTTCAAATTATGCAAGGCCTTCTTTCTAACATTTTCAATGTTGCTTATAGAGACTCTAGGCAGAAGCAGATACAAGATATGTCACTTGCCCTGTAACACTCTGAAAACCTGTGTTCTACTGCAGCATCCAGCATGGCTCCAGGCATTAGACTGCAGCCTGACTGGAGCAGCAAGGGAATAAAGAAAAGACAAGGCGCATAGGCACATGGAGCAGAACAACTTAGGTTGTGTGGTCCAGGGTCTGCTGTTTGGAGGATCTGTCCTTAGGATGGAGAAGAACCACTGTTAGGCGTGGTCAGTGTTGTGCTTAGATCCGTTATTTGACTCATAATGTAAGACAGATAGGATGGATATATACCAGCTATTATCATTGTGACATTTATCGTGTGACCAGATAAGTAAATCTTTCTAAGGCTGATGATTAACAGGGAATTAGACTTTGAGAATAAATAGGTGTGTTAATTATTACTCATTTTCAAACTAGAGGAATTGTGGTGAAATACTTTTTCTTAAAACTTCTTTCAGCTGTAGAAATGGGCAAATTAGCATTAATACTACATGACTGGTTTAGGTAATTGCATTAAGCAATTGAGATGAATCCAGTGCAGGTTCCCAGAAGAATGCTTACAGCTGTGTAGCGTTCACATCTGATGTTAGAATTTGGGCTGGGGGTAGGGGGAACACTCACCCTTGTCATGCATAATGAAAAGGTCACATGTAACACAAGATTGAAAAAGGCAAAAATATCCTTGCAAGACCCAGCCAGAAAGATGTATATAATTAAGAAGCAGACCAATGACCTGAAGTCTGTACAAGAATGAATAAGGTTGGCAGAGCTCATGGGGAGGGAAAAACAAGCAAAGTGCAGAGGACTTTTAGGGCCATGACTATCCCATATAAGGGTGGGTACCTGTCATTCTGTATTTGTCCATTTGACAGGAACATAGACCACCAAGAGGAAAGCTCATGTAAGCTGTGGATGTGGGTGATAACCAAGTGTCAGTGTAGCTTCATCACCTCTAACAAACGGACCGTTCTGCTGGCTGTGTGGGGCCAAGGGGGTGGGGCTCAAGTTTGCTTTCAACCTAACAGCTGCTCACAATTTTTTTTAACTGACCTATGTACTACGAAAGGGTCATGAAGCTAAGTTACTTTAGTTATACAAATATCAAATTCAGCAATTCCTGGTAGAATATCAATGATTATTACTTTGCTTTTTGTGAACCACACAGGAATCATGAAAATTCCATGCTCTTTCTAAGATCACCTGTTTAGCGCAAAATGTCAGTGCTGGCAGAATGTTATTTTTATCACCACTAAAGAAAAGAAACTATATACCGTTGAGTTCATTATGCTAATGCTTTCTTAGGGTACCAAAGACCTGGAGAGTGTTTGTTTTTAGAAAGTAAGTGCTTTTATGTACTGCTCCACCATATATATATATGTGTGTGTGTGTGTGTGTGTATGTATATATTTGTTTTTAAAGTAACACAGTATTAAATGGTTTGATTAGGTTCTAAAGCTGAGGATAGTATTGTGACCTTATTTAGTAACAGTTAGAAAGTGGTTTGATACCTTTTAAAAAGGTAAAGACAGTTTCTTCAGCCCTAAGTGAAAGCCCTGATCTTACTTCAGAACAGGAACATGAGCTCTTTCCCTGGCCCAGCTCAGTCCTGTGAGGCAGAGGCTTGGGTGTATTCAAGGTTTGGTTTTAGCTGTAAGCCCTGACAGAGGAAGGTAGAGCTGCCAGAGGGCTACTGGACAGCAATACTGCTGCTTCCCACAATGTGCCCTTATCCAGGAAGCCCAGCCCTGGGATTTTTGAGACTGCCAAGCCTCTCTGTGGGCTTTTGTTGAGTCTGCATGTACTAGGTTGATGATGGAGGCCCTATGTGCTGAGCTTAATTAAATGTCTTAGGGTTACTGTTGCTGTGATGAAATACCACGACCAAAAGCAACTTGGAAGAAAAGGGTTTATTTCCCTCACCATTCTATATCAAAAGCAGTGAGGTTGAGAACTCAGATAGGGCAGGAACCTGGAGGCAGGAGCTGATATAGAGCCCACGGAGGGGTGCTGCTTACTGGCTTTCTCAGCCTGCTTTCTTATAGGAGCAGGGACTATAAGGAGCTTCTCTGTGCCTTTCAGCACTCTTATCTTCTAAGTGCCTACAGAACAGCCCTGGGACTTCTCGATACCAAGTGGCTTTTCTACCTCAAAGTTTCAAAGTCCTTTCACAATCCTTGACAAAACAACATCATCAGGTCTGTTGCAGCCATACCCCGTGATCTTGGTACCAGTTTGTCTTAGGGTTACTATTGCTGTGATGAAACACCACGACTAAATGCAACTTGGGGAAGAAAGGGTTTATTTCAACCATAGTTCAATATAACAACAGTTCATCATCAAAAGTAGTAAGGGCATGAACTCAAGCAGGACAGGATCCTGGAGGCAGGAGCTGATCTAGAGGCCATGAATTGATGCTGCTTATTCCTCATGGCTTACTCAGCCTGCTTTCTTGTAGAACCCAGGACTACCAGCCTAGATGCAGCCCTACCAACAAGAGGCTGGGCCCTCCCACATCAATTGCTAAATAAGGAAATGCTGTATAGGCCTTTCTATAGCTTGATCTTAAGGATATATTTCTTAATTGAGAAAATAAGAATCATCTCTCTGATGACTATAGCTTGTGGCAAGTTAACATAAAACTAGCCAGCACATTAAGAATGTTGAGAGCAAGAAACTAGGGGAGTGGTCAGGCCAGATGTCCTCCAAGAGTATGCCAGATTTAAGAAATAAAATATTTTGGTCATTAAAACATTAATTCTAAAAAAATTTAGTAATTTCCATGTATAACGAGGAGTTGGGAGCAAAAGATACCAGGTATTAAAAGCCAAGAAACTGCTGTGGTGAACACATCTGTAAGCCAGGCATTTGGGAAAAAGAAACAGGGCAAACACCCACACCTACAAACAAACAAAAGCCAACTCATAACCAGGCAGTGGTGGCACATGCCTTTAATCCCAACACGTGGAAGACAGAGGCAGGTGGAATTCTGAGTTCGAGGCCAGCCTGGTCTACAAAGTG
Organism: Rhabdomys pumilio; assembly: GCA_030674055.1. Lineage (NCBI taxonomy): Eukaryota > Metazoa > Chordata > Mammalia > Rodentia > Muridae > Rhabdomys > Rhabdomys pumilio. Next base: position 113,874,942 of record JANHMN010000004.1, on the reverse strand, counting down.
AATTGTAGGGCTATACAGAGAAACTGTGTCTCGAAAAAACAAAAACAAAAGCAACTCATTTAGCCAAAGTAGGTTTAAATTCAGTTTTTATCTGAACCACAGATCACAGAAAATTAATTGAAGTTTTATTTAATCAATTCTCCCAAACCTGGCATAAACTAAACACATGAGAGAAATTAGTTGTATACAGTGTGTAATTAAGGCATATGACATGATTATTTTTAAAGTATTTTTAGTTTTTTAAATTTTTATGTCTTTTTACCACCTCTGTGCAATACTCAAGGAGCTTAGAAAAAGTCCCCGTGTGCTGGAGTTACAGATGGTGGGTGCTAGGAATTGAATCTGGGAGTCTGCAAGTGATCTTAACCCACCTCTCTAGCCCCAGGACACGGCCCCCCCCGCCCCCTGCCAGACAGGGTTTCTTTGTGCAGCCTTAGCTATCTTAAACCTCACTCTATATACCAGGCTGGCTTCAAACTCACAGAGATCTGCCTGGCTCTGCCTCCTGAGTGCTGGGATTAAAGGCCTGCATCACCACCACCATGCAAGGACTTAATTTTTTTGAGGAACCATTTGAGCATGGCCATTGTAAACTATAACTGTAAATGTGTTCAGCCTAACACCAGAGATACTTAGAAACTGCATTCAGCACTTGCCTGGGAAGAATGCCTTTCTTTCTCTATCTGCATGCAGATTTGTTGGATTCTTGGAAGTCGAAAGCCTTACCTTTATCGAGCAGATAGGCAGCAATCATGATATCCCTATGAGAGTTGTAAAGCTGACTCCTTGGCTTCAAATTTTCTGTCTAACACTAATCACCATATGTCAGTTTTATCATCATTTCTAAGTGGGTTTGTTGTTGTTGTTTTAGATACATTCATTTTATTTTGTGTGTGTTTTGCCTGCATGTGCATATGTGTGCACTGCATGTTGCCTGGTGTCTTTGGAGGTCAGAAGAAAGAATCAGATCCCCTGGAACTGAAGATACAAATGGTTGTGAACCATCATGTGGGTGCTGGGACCTGAACTCCACAAGAACAGCAGTGCTCTTAACCACCAAGCCACATCTTCAGCCTTTGTTATTGTCTCTAAAATGAGAAGTTATTATAGGTGGCAATTATCTCATTTTGTTTGTTTTTGAGAGAGAGAGACTCCTATACCCCAGGCATGCATCAAACCTGTCCCTACTTCCCAAATGCCGGAGTTGCAGGTGTGTGCTGATATACTTTGCTCAAACTCACACTATAAATAAGGAAAACTCAAAACAAGCTTTGCTCCCTCTTATAAGAAAAGTGGAAAGAAACTGTTTTTGGGCTGGAGAGATGGCTCAGTTGTTAAGAACACTGACTACTCTTCCAGAGGACCCAGCAACCACACAGTGGCTCACAACCGTCAGTAATGAGCTCTGATGCCTTCTTCTGGTGTGTCTGAAGACAGCGACACTGTACTCACATACATAAAATAAATCTATTTTTTAAAAAAGAAATAAAAACAACAACCACAACAAAAAACCCCAGTGTTTTCCTCTGGCTTAATTGAGACAATTCACAAATTCTGATATTAAATTTCAATTTAATATTACTTGACAGCAAAGCTTCATCTTTATGTACTTAGCCTTTTATTTTGTGGGTCGTTTTGGAGTTTCTTTAGAAAAATTATAAACTCAGGTTAAATTCTGTTTACTATTAAACTGCACTTTCAAAAGATTATACAGAGTAGACAGTTGACAGCAATGCCATCATTCCTCATTTGACTGTAATTCCACCATAATGAAGGTTTTCTTGTCTTTCTTGCTAAATCCATAAATCTGTTCTGTGATGTGTTTTAGCCTTTCACATTGTTCTCTGAGACTCTTGGCACTCTAAAATTACCAGTATTATAAAACTACTCACTAAATTTTTCTGATGCTTTCTTTGTCTACTTTGAGTGCCTGTGTTATGTGGTGCAGTGAATTGAGACGTGCTAAGCAAGTATTCTCTGATCAAGCCGTATTTCCAACCTACTAGATGACTGAAGATTTTCACACACACACACACACACACACACACACACACACACACACACACACACACGTGCGCGTCCGTTCACCTGTGAGTGGAGTTGCCTGTGGAGTCCAGAAGAGGACATCCAACCCTGTGGAACTGGAGCACTGACTGGGTGATGGGAACCAAGCTCAGGTCCTCTACAGCAACAGTGCATACTCTTTAATGCTGAGCCATCTCTCCAGCCTCCAAGTCTTGTCTGTCTGTCTGTCTGTCTGTCTTTTTTAAGTTATGGGTAAAACTTGAGGTAAAAAATGAATGATAATAGAAATATTTTTAAGTTCATTTTAAAATTTTTTGTTGTAGCAGCTTTGTTCTTTTCATTATAACATACTTCAAAAAATTCTTGAAGTTCAGTCTTTAGGATTTATGGTTCTGTGTGTTGGAAAGTGGAGGGGCTGTGATGCCGCTCATTTTCTAGCATGCTTGAATAGCTTTGCCTAGGGGTTCAAACCTGGGGTTCAGGCCCCATTGGCACATAAACTGGTCCTGGGAGCAAACACACACGTACCTTTAGGTGTAAAATAATTGACTCATTCATACACTCCGCCTACACTTTTTAAAGTAGAATCTTGGCTCTTGACTTTGAGCAGACAATTCTCTAGTGAATAAATGTACAAAATGTCTACTGACTTTTTCTGTGATAATACCATGTATTCAACGTTTTGTGTACCAAAACTTTATTAAATACTGATTATTTTCTTATTAAAATACTGATCTGTTTAATCAGCTTAATACCACTGTTGATCTTGAATATTTTCTCACAGACTTGTAAAAGTGCACAAACAGACCCTTGCCACTTGTGTGAAGCGGCTATTTAACCGTGAAATCAACTGTGTTTATTGCTGCTGCCCTGTGGGCATGTTCTCCTGGCAGTGCTGTCCATATTTGGTGGCTGTGCATGGAGAGCCAGGTGGTGCTGCAAAGCATCGCACAGTGAAGCGTGGTTATCTCCAGCTCTGACATTTGTCATTCCTTACTGCTGAAGGGAAAGGGGAAAATCTGTTTTTCCATATGTTTGTGCTTTTTTTTTTTGCCTGCAGTTTTGTCCAGATGGTCTTATGAACATTGTTTACTTTGGGATGTCATCCCAGATGTTTTAAAAAGTGATGGATTAATGAGGTACACGGATACATAAATTGTATAAATTTAAATTTAAAAAAAAAATTAAATTAAAATTAAAATATTATTTCTTGGACTTTTTAATTTGTTTTTTTTTTACTTTTATTATTTTGTACTTTATAGTTTATTTCTTCCAACCATTGTTTTTAATGTAAAAAGTTAAAAGAACAAGACTGATAGTTTCAATTGGTTGAATGCTTGACAAAGATGTAAGAGTCCTGGGTTCCGTCCCCAACACTGCATAAAACTGGATCTGTTGGTAATTGTAGTCCTGAAGCAGGAGTGGGAAGCAAGAGGATCCCACCTGGGTAAGGGTACATGGACCCTTGTCTCAGATAAGTCACATATCAGAACAGCACTTACTAAGGATGTTAAACATAAGAAAGTCTTTTGAGGATTCATTTGTTCAGAGCTTCACACATCCAAATTGTAGCCTACTGTGTTTTATAATTATTTTATAATCATTGAACATAAGTCATTGATGGGAATTTAGGTTGTAAAGTGATGGGTTTATAATTGGGATATTACTATTATGAACTTAAGTAAATCACTTAAGTTGTCTGAGACAGTGCTGGTATTAAAGGCATGTACCACCACACTTGCATAGAGACATCTTTTTAGTTGCGTAGCCACTAGTAAGGGGACATTGCTCTTGTACATGGTTCCTCACCTGTGATCTTGGAAGAAACACTTGAAAAAATGGATCACCAAAACAGTACCACCACCATCACTACCAAACAACCATGGGACATAGAAGTGGGATTAGCTGGGAAGCAGGGATCAGCAAGCGGAGGAGGAGACCAGGAATATAGTAATGAGGGTGACTGTCAAAATCAACGAAAGCCGTTATTATATAAAATTACTTATGTGAATAAACGAAACTAGAATCCAGTGTCAGTGAACATCCACAAGATCAGATGGTAACTCTGGTAAGGTGGGCATGAAGGGCTTGAGCATCTGTGATTTGGAAGTCCTGGAATCACACTCCACTGTGGGTATATTAGGATGACTGTGAATGGTTTGTTTGTTTTTTAAGACGGGTTTTATGTATCCCAGGTTGGTCTCAACCTCACTTTGTTGCTGAGGATGACCTTGAATTTCTGACTTTCCGGCTTCCATCTTCCCATGCTGGGATTATATGCATATGCCAGCAGCTTGGTTCTCTGGGGTATCCGGAATGAACATAGGGCTTCATGTTATGCTAGTCTCTGAAGTAAGCTACATTCACAGGTCCCCTGTATGATGGTTTTGAGTTACATTTACATAGTTACAGTTGAGTTACAATTACATAGATGAGCATGTCAGTTTATAAATGTTAGGAGTTGTCATTGAGAAACTAATAAAGCAGCTTTCAACTGGGCATGGTGCTACATGCCTTTAACCTTAGCATTAGAGAGCTGAGGCAAGTTCAAAACCAACCTGATCTACGTGGCAAGTTCTAGGTCTACCAGAGCTGCATAAAGCCTGTTTCAAAAACAGATAAAAAATAATGATGATGCAATTTTCAAACCTGTACTGGTTATCTAAATTGTCTAGTACAAATATGGCATTCAAGTTTATTACTTAGATATTTTATTTCTTTGTATTACGTTGTGATCCCATTCACTGTTTTAGCTTTTAAAATTTCAAACACACAGGAACATTGCCAGACTTACAAAAGGGCATCATCACTGCTAGATGGAAGTTTTCCTGACGCTGTCCTTTCTCCTTTTGGTAGTTGTCATCTTTTCATCAAAAGTTTCCCCTCTGAGCCTGACATGATGATGCTTGACTTGAATCCCAGTACTTAGGAGGCAGAGGCGGCAGCAGACAGATCTCTGTGGAATTTAGGACAGCTTAGTCTATATAATGAGTTCTGGGACAGAACTACAACTACATAGCTACATAGTGAGACCCTGGCTCAAAAAAAGAGACAGAGACAGAAAGTTTTCCCTTTGGGGGCTGAAGAGATGGCTCAGTGGTTAAGAGCACTGGGCTGCAGTTTCAGAGGACCTGGGTTTGATTCTCAGCACCCACATGGTGACTCACAACCATTTATAACTCTATTCCCAAAGGATCCAATGCCCTCTTTGGTCTTTGTGGCCATTAGGCATACTAAGTAGTATATAGGCACATATGTAGTCAAACATACCTATATACATTAAAATGTTTTTAAGATAGAAAAAAAAAAACAACAGAATTTCCCCTCACCACTTAATCTCATTAAAAAGAATCAGTTTGCATTCATTCTGTAATCATCTCTTTTAATACCCTTATTTACTTTGATGTTCAAATGCCAGTGGGGTGGTTGTTGTTGTTGTTGTTGTTGTCGTTGTTGTTCTGAGCAAGATCTCATGTAGCCCAGGCTGACTTCAAACTGTATTTGTAGGTGAAGATGACCTTGAATTTCTGGTCATTCTACTTCATCCTTTCAAGTGCTATAGTTACCAAAGTATTCCACCAACTACAAGTGTTGCTTGCTCGTTTGAGCCCTTCCTTATATTTTGGCATCATGGCAGTTTTATGGGCTCATTTGCTATCTTTGCTCTGAGAGGCTTAGAGTCAACTTGTCTTTAGCACTTACTCCTTTGGTTTTGGGGAATGGTGTTTAGAAGGAAGGCCATTTTACTTTCTTCTCTTTAAACTTTTAAGTTCATCAGGAAATTATTCTGTAACATGATGTCAGGTACAGATGTCTGAGTGAGTTCAGTTCAACAGCAGTAAAATGTAAAACCCAAGATACTTTTGTGGTCTTCTTGTTTGGTTTTAAATGATATATTTAAATTGTCAAGTGACTCAAGAGTTAGTCTTCTACTTCATGCCAGTTATGTTTTCTGTAACTCCTAGGTGCATTTTCTAGAATCATAAAACTTTGTGAAGAAAAACGTGAAGCGGGCGAAATAAAGAAGGGAAGGAAAGGCTGTGCTGTGCCATCTGTCAAAGGAATTACAAACCTAGGAAATACTTGCTTTTTTAATGCCGTCATTCAGGTAAGAGCCATCAGAACGATTTGTAAACTGTAACAGTTGTTTGAACTAGTTAATATGAGCACACACACATACACACCTGTAGTGTAGACTGTCCAGGGACTGTTTAGAGTTACTCTTCCAAGTCCTTTCTGTTTTTCTTTGGGCAGTTGTGGTTGTGGCGGTGTGTACACTCAGCAGTGCTACTTGGAAGTCTCTTGTCTTCCTTCCCTGGCTTCCTTACTCATCCTGACAGACATAGAGAGCATCCAGCTAAGCCGTTACATTTTAAATGGATGTGTTTTGCTGTGCTACATGAGATCTGAAACTTTTAGAGTATTCATTACATCAGATGGAGATGTACTGTAACTGAATGAGGAGGCTTGACCTTTTCTGTTGTTTAGAACTTGGCTCAGACTTACATTCTTTTTGAACTGATGAATGACATAAAAGAAGATGGCACCAAATTCAAGATTTCTCTTTCGTCTGCTCCACAGCTGGTGAGTAACAAGTACAAGAGCCACGTGCTACCTGTTTCTAATATATATATTTTCTGTTTCTCTAAACTGCCAAGTGGGACTGTCAGAGGATTCCAAAACATAATTCAAAGTGTCTCATAGAAATAAATAATCAGATAACTTTTTCTGAAGTCATAACTAAAATATGATGTAATTCAGACATATGGTTGAAAAGGTACAAAAATAATAGGCAATTTTTATGTGCACATACCAGAAAACACTAGAGTCAAACTTTTATTGAGCAAAATGTTCAGGACCCTTGTTTTGTAGTGAATGGTAATATGTACTCAAATTAAGGTTTTTGTTGTTGTTCTTTTTGTTTGTTTGTTTTTGTTTTTGTTTTTTTTGAGACAGGGTTTCTCTGTGTAGCCCTGGCTGTCCTGGAACTCACTCTGTAGACCAGACTGGCCTCGAACTCAAAATTCCGCCTGCCTCTGCCTCCCAAGTGCTAGGATTAAAGGTGTGCGCCAACACCACCACCCAGCTATTGTTGTTCTTTAAACTTAGATTGAAATATTTAACATCTGAAGGCTTAAAATATTTTTATTAATATATTTATTTGGTGTGTACATGCATCCTTGCCATGATGCAGGTTGAGGTCAGAGGGCAACTTGTGGCATTCATTTCTCTCCAATGTGGCTCCTGTGGATTAAACTCCAAGGTCACTGGGCTTGATGGCAGGTACCTTTGGCTGTTAAGCAACCATCTCATAGGCTCTTCATATAAAGGTTCTTAAAGTCTAGTCTGATGATGGAATTTTAAGCTAATGAAAAAGAAAGAAAATAACAGAAATCAGTCACTGGCATTCAGAGGCTGGCCTCACTAACACCCACAGTGAGGCTGTGTTCCTCAGTCTTACAGTAAGGCCACCTCAGGCTCAGGCTCTGAGCCAGGGACACAATGAGAACAAAGTGGTCAAGTGGACAAGTTATTAGCACTGTGAATAACTCAAGGTAATATACTTGAGGTAATTTAGTTATTGTTATTTAAATGAAGTATAGCACTTAGGTTCTTGGCATTGTTTTGTTTTGAAATTATGTATTGCTGACATAGCATTGATCATGTTTTCAAAGGAGCCGTTAGTGGTGGAACTTTCAAGCCCTGGACCATTGACTTCAGCCTTGTTCCTGTTTCTTCACAGCATGAAGGAGGCTGAAAAAGGACCACTTTCTCCTAAAGTTCTTTTCAATCAGCTCTGTCAGAAGTGAGTGTATCTGTATTCTTAATATGAACAATGAGGCCACAAGTACTAGTGCGGCATTCCCACAAGGGTTTTTACTCCTGCTTGGTTGCTGCCTAAACTGCCAAGGTAAAGCGGCAATATCTGCTAGCCACATCTGTGTGGGCGAATTGTCACCATCCTCCGAAGAAGTGACTGTCTGTCTCCATTTTATATATTAAGAAACAGGCTCAGAAATTAGGTAGTTCACCTAGTGTGTGAGCAACACACTGAAGAATCAAACGAAGTCTGTCCTGACTCAAGTCTATGATGCAGTTTTATATATGTATGTATCTACCAGGATACCACCTGTTTATGTGTTTTGTGAGTTACTTGTGCTACTTGGACATATGTTTCTGGAGGTGGGACTGAATGGTCAGGCTGGAGCTAAGCAATTCTTGATGACTTGAGACCATCACCCACTGGTGAAATCTGGAAAGTAGCATAAGAGATGTTTCTTTTGTTGATGCCTCGTATATGATAAGTTATTTCTCTGCTAGTGAAGTGAGCCAATTTAAGCCAAATTAGAATATATAAACACGGGTTTATTGGGAAGCTACAAGTTCATTAGCCTCAAAAGCAGAGACCAGGGAATTCGCACTGGGAAGGGAGAAGGAGGGAGGGAAAGAGAAAGAGAAAGTGTACAGAAAGAAGGAGAAGTGGAGAGAGAACAAAATGTTTAAGAGTATATCACAGAGCCTCTGGGCAAGGGCACCCAGCCCCTGTACTGGAAAGTTCAAGGTTGGGGGCTGGTATGCCAGGTCGGGACTGAGGGATGCTGGGAGAACCTAGAGGTTAGTTATGCTTTGGTATGTAAAATATGCACCTTAGGGGCTGAAACCTTTTTTTGTCCTAGTCTGAAATCCAACATCTCAGTCTTTTGTTGATAATAAATGAATAAGGGGCTACATAGTAATCTATGACTACTTCCTGCTGACATTGGGGCATTGTTATTGGAGGCGGGAGGTTATCAGAGCAGAGTCAAGATATGACTGGGTATTTCTGTTCCTCAGAAAACGACAAGCAGATTGATCAATGACCCAGCACTACTATAGCTGAGCATTTATGTCAGCACACAGAAGTTACGCACACTCATGTTTGCTACAGCACTTGTCACAACAGTGTACAGAATGACTTTAGGTGTTGTCAGAGCACAAATGGATAAAGAAAATGTATGCTTACACCACACAGTTGTATGCAGGCATAAAGAAAAAAATGTGATATTTGCAGAGAAATAGATAGAACAGGAGATTAAAATGTTAAGTAAAATAAGCCAGACTCAGAAAGAAAAATTCACATTTTCCTCATATGTTGACATCTCAATAAAACTAAATCCAATATGAAAGTGAAAAGAGAATATTTAGGAAAAGTAAAGGGATGAGTACAGGAGAATGAAACGTGCATGAGAACATCGTACTAGAATCAAGTGTTTGTACAATGAATATACACTAATAAAAAATCATAAAGTCTTAACAAATTGCAATGTTAAGATGAATGCTTCATCTTACAAATGCAAGCTAACCTTGGAATTCATTCTAATCTAAAATGAATTTCATGAAAAGAACACAGACTAGTATTAAACGTAGCATGAAACAAATTTACAATAATTATCTTGTTTGATTAAAAAAATGTTGTTAAAGAATTTGTAAAAATAAAGTACATTTTCTACTTGAGAAGACTAGAGAGGAATAAGATAAACACCACTAAATACCAGTCCGACGCTGCTTGTGACCCAGGATCTAGTACTTTAAATAGTAGTCGTCATTTTCTCATAATTAGCATCCATCCATCCTACAGTGCACTAATGTACCTACCATGAATTGAAGTGAATTGGCAGTAAAATTAACGTAGAGGAGAAAACACCATTTCAGTTACTCTTTTGCTAGGTAGCTGCAAATAGCATCTTCTGGTAATAGGTCAGAGAAACTCAGGCTAAAACTAAATCCCACATTACTTGAGGCTCTACAGCTGACATCCTAAGAAGTAGAAATTACGTAATAGATTTCTACTGTCAGTATCAAGCAGTGCCGGTGAAATCAACTAGAACAGAAACAGGAATCCTTCAGGAGTCCTGGTTTTAAAGCAGACCTGTAGGGTAGAGATCATTTCTGAACAAAAAAAGCTGCCTTCCTGTAACTCCATTTTAACCATGTACAAACCATGTATTGCCTTCTAAGTAATCGCTGGAAAAAAATTTAACCTATGATTCTTTTTTTATTCTTTTACTGAGAACTTGAAAACATAATTCAGTAAGTTACAGGAGTTTTGAAGGAGCTTATGTGAGATACCAATATCAAGAGACCTTCAAACTTTTATTTTATTTTTATTTATTTATTTATTTATTTATTTTAGTTAAGCAGTCTTTAATGAAAGCTGTGCACGAAATGTGATAGTTTCTTCCTTGTATTTGCCCTTCTCCTTTCCCACTTGTCAGGACTTGGCTTTCCTCTCCAAGTTCCTCTTGTGGTCCTTGTCCAGCTTTAGCCTGGTGATGACCACCTTGCTGGGGTGGATGCCCACGTGGACAGTTGTGCCATTAGCCTTCTCTCACTAGACTCGCTCAATGTAGATGACGTATTTCTTCCTGTACACTTGGACCACTTTGCCAATCTGCTGGCCTTTGTAGTGTCCTCAAACAACCTGAACCTCATCATCCTTTCGAATGGGCATAGACCGAACATTATACTTCTGTCTCAGTTCTTTGGAAAGAGGGGAAAACATGATCTTCCTCCGAATGTGAGAAGGTGCATTGAAATGCCGTTTGCGGTTCTTGCTCCGGTCAGAAGTCACGAAGGGATTGAATTTCATTTTGGCGGCTGGGATCCACCCGACCTTCAAACTTTTAAAAAAATGTTAACAGATATCAAACGTATGAAGACATTCAGAGTATTTGATAAGGTGAACATTCATAGGAAATGTGCTTTACTATATTAATTATTTTCCCCATCATTACGACAATACATCTGAAGGACAGATACAACTGAAGGAAGGGAGGTTCATTTGATCTCAGGGCTCCAGAGGGTGCCATCCATCATGTTAGAGATGGAATGCCAACTAGACCAGGTTGGTCCATGGCAGGAGGAGCCTGTCAGGCAGCTTATTCAATCTTGATGGATCAGGAAGCAGAGAGGAGACTAGAGCCAGACGGACATACGGCCAGCCTACAGTCCTCTTGGCCTAATACCCACCAACTCAGCCATATGTCTCAAAGTTCCATAACCTCCCCAAAACAGCACCAGCACCTTGGGGACCAAGTGTTTAAGCACATGAGCCTTGAAGGACATTTTAGATTCAAACCATATCACTTAACAAAATTGATGCTGTCAGAAAGAGGCCAAAAGTGATAGAAAGATGGTACAGTGGTTACCAACAGTCACTGTTCTTACAGAAGACCAGATTTAAGTTTTCAATACTTATGTCAATGGCAACCATTGTTGCCTCCAATTCCAATGATTCAATGTGCTGTTCTTCTGGCCTCAGAAGGCACTAGCACACAGGTAGTGCACATAAACACACAAGTGTGTATGCGTGTGTACAAGTGTGTACAAGTGTGTATGTGCATGCACATACTTTTTAAAAAGAAAGAGGTGAGGGCTTTTACAGTTCTTAAGATACTGGGCCTAGGGAGGTTGCTTAGCAGTTAAGAGCACTAGCTGCTTGTCCAGATAACTGAGTTCAGTACCAATACTGAGATAGTAATTAACAACTGTTTGTATCTTAACAACACCCTCTTCTGGCCTCCTGGGCACTGCATGCATGTGTTCACAGACATACATGCAGGCAAAACACCTATACACATAAAAATAAAATACACATAAAAATAAAATCTCAAAACCAAAATCACTCAAGATACTAAAGAAAAACTATGTACAAGGATAAAATAGGTGACTGTCAAGAAAAAGAAAACAAGTTGGGTATGACGGCTTGTAGGAGGAGCTAAGGTGGGAGGAGTAAGGAGAGGAAAAGGAGGAGTAAGGAGAGGAAGAGGAGTAAGGAGAGGAAGAGGAGTAAGGAGAGGAAGAGGAGGAGTAAAGGAGAGGACAAGGAAGAGAAAAGGAGAGGAAGAGGAAAAGGAAGAGAAGCTAAGAGGGAGACGGAGAATGAGAGAGGGGAGATGGAGGCTGATGTTTGCTTGTCTGTAGCAGTCAAAGGTAGTTGGTATATCTTGTTTGGGTATTGGGTTACAACTCTGATTGTAAGGGTATCTTGTTTTTGAGTTTTACTAAATATATAAGCCTTTGGATAATCTAAGCATTAGAGTCTCATCTGTACCGAGCCCATGTGGTTGGTGGGATGGTCCAGGCACTGCTCAGCCTTGCAGAGACAGCATGGAAGATTGGCAGAGCCATCTCCCACACTGGCGTCTCGTGGGTGGCAGGGATGGTATTTCTAGCTGGCCATTTCTAGCTGTGGCGCGAACTTTAAATAATTACAACAATGGCTCATGTCCTTAATCTCAGCATTCAGGAGGCACAGGTAGATGGATCTCTGTAAGTTCGAGGCCAGTATGGTCTACATAGTTGTTTCCAGGACACTCAGAGCTACATAACACATAGACCTTATCTCAATAAAAAGAAAGGAGAAAGAAAACAAATAAGATGTCTTCTGGGTAATGATGCATCAGTCAGTTTGCAGTCTAAAGACTTCCTCTACTACAAAAATACCACCAAAATAGAAAATATAGAGAAAACAAGGGCCTACAATATGACCCAGCGTGTAAAGGTACTCCTTACTCAACATGCAGTTCCAACAACCTGAGTTGGATCCTTAGCACCCACTTAAAAGGTGGGAGGAAGGAACTGTCTTTACAAAGTTGTCCTCTTACCTCCACATACATGCTGTGTCATAGGCAACACACACACACACACACACACTAACAACAACAACCAGTATAATAGAGGGGAGACAAAACTTCTAAGTGGAATTTACTTTGCAGTGAATTCCATAAAACACATATAAGTATAAAGTAGGCAAAGCAAAACACAGCCATGTTGTGCTTGAAAGAGTTCAGCTTTGAGAAGCTAAAAAGACAGGCATGGGCTGGAGAGATGGCTCAGCAGTTAAGAGCACTGGATGCTTTTCCAGTAGACCCAGGTTCAATTCCCAGCATCTATATGGCAGCTCACAACTCCCTGTAACGCCAGTTCCAGAGTTTCTGACACCCTCACATAGACACACGTACAGGCAAAACACCAATGCATACACAAAAAAAGACATACATATTTCACAAGAACCAGAACAAAGCTCACTGTTTAAAGATGGGGACAGTATCTTAAGCCTGAAGGAAGCACCTGTATGATGTTTCCAAAGGCCACAACAGGCAGCTTGAGTAACTAAAGTGGAGTCTTTCACAGGCTACTAGATGCCCAGATTATAGCTGCAAAATAAATGACATGAGGAAATTTACTCTTCAAGGCTGGTCAGAAGTGCTATGTGAGAATGACTTAAGATTTAAAATTAATCAGCAGAGAATGAGGGAGGATGAGGAAGAAAGAGTAGGAGTGACCAGTGAGCAAGGAGGTGGGAAAGATGGGACAAAAATGAATGCGCAAAACCCTACACCAAATAAGCCTGCAAACTGAGAAATCAAGACAAAGACATCTAAATAAAAGACAGCAAGAGTATGAATTTGCCTTATTTCAAATACATTGTATAGAGCTGTCCAAAAGTTCCTGCAAACATTCTGAGAATGTCCAGTAGATGCTGAGCAGTTACGAGCACTTGCTGCTCTTGCAGAAGCAAGTTTGTTCTCAGCACCCACAACTCAAAGCTCACAACCATCTCAAATAGGAGTTGCAGGGGTTTTGATGCTGCCTTCTGGCCTCTAGGAGTACCAGGCACACATGGTACACATACATACATACATACATACATACATACATACATACATACATACA
>JANHMN010000004.1:113845138-113861189 GCA_030674055.1 Rhabdomys pumilio | reverse complement strand
ATAGTGAGGCTTTCCATAGTGCCCATGCACTGCATTTCCCAGCAACTGTATAAAAGTTGGTTTTGCTCCTACATCTTTGCCAACATTTGTTGGCTTCCTGATGTTAGCCATCTGAATGGGGTGCATCCTCTGTGTCTAGATTTGATTTGAATTTCCCTGTGACTGAGGGTATGGAACCTTTTCCCCTATATTTTGTGGCCATCTGAGTCAATGTCCACTTCCCATTTGTTGCTGGGTTGTTTCCTCTGGGTGTGTGTGTGTGTGTGTGTGTGTGTGTGTGTGTGTGTGTGTGTTACTGAAGTGGCTGTCTTTCCTTCGCCATCTGCCTCTACACCTTTATTGAAGTGTGTGTTTGTGTTGTATTGTCTGTTTACTCTGTTGGTGCACATACCTGTTTCTGCGCCACTGCCATTCTGGCTTGGTTACTATGGCTCTTAGAATACATTGAAATCAGATATTGTGATACACCCAGGACTGTTCTTCTCCAGACAAAAAATTTCCAAATTCTACTAAATACTGGCTCTTAGTATCTCTATGCATAGCACATAACTGTCTCATTCAGGAAATCTAATTGTTAAATCTTTAGGAAGAGTATATCACATAGTTAGCAATATACAGTTACATTAAAATTCATTCTGTAAATGTGAATATATTTCTCCTAAAACAGAAGGCAAATGAATAGATTAAGATATAGAATGTAGGGCTGCAGAGATGGCTCAGCAGTTAAGAGCACTGACTGCTCTTCCAGAGGACCTGAGTTCAATTCCCAGCAACCATATGGCTGCTCACAACCATCTGTAATGGGATCCAGTACCCTCTTCTGGTATATCTGAAGACAGCTACAGTGTATTCATATAAAATGAATAAATAAATTCTTTTTAAAAAAAAGATACAAAGTGTATCTTAATCTTTTTGTTCTTTGAGGTAAAAAGATAAATCACAGAGGCTTGAATCTGAGTGCTATTTTTCTTGCTGGCTGTATAACGTTGCATATTAACTTTTTTGGTCCCTCATTCAGTGAGATTGGGGTTAAAGGAGCTAAAAGTACGTAAAACTGTCAGTACTGTGTGTGGTTTGCTTAATAAGAGGTAGCCTTTTGTTCTTAGTGTTCACCTGATGGGCTCATTCTCACCAAAGAGGAATAGCATTTTGTCTGTTTAATTGAAAAGTAGCAAATGGATTGTTAATTTATTCAAAATGATCTTAAGTAAGACTGACGTGATTATAATAACCCATGATTATTCTTTTTGTTCTTTTCTGCTTTGTTTTAAAATCCTAGGGCTCCTCGATTTAAAGGTTTCCAGCAACAGGACAGTCAGGAGCTTCTGCACCATCTGTTGGATGCAGTGAGGACAGAGGAGACAAAGGTCAGATTCTTAATGTTTGCCACATACATATTCTCTTTAAGGCAGGGTGTGAATCTAGAATCATTTCTCTAATATTAAGGTATAGTGAGAAGTAATTTTTATCTACATTTTTGTCTTTCTTCAGTAAGTTTATTTCTTTTATACTTTTGTATAAAAGTGTGAAGCACTGTTTTTTCTTAATGTCTCTTAGCTTTTAAAATAAATCAAACAAAATAATTCAAGTAGAGACAAAACTCACTGTGTTGCAAATTTATAGTCCCAGATATTCAAGAGGCTGACGAAGGAACCAGGAGTTTATAGTGAGATCCTGTTAAGAAAAAAGAGCCAGGAGTGGTGTTGCATGCTTTTAATCCCAGTACAAGGGAGGCAAAGGCAGGTGGATCTCAGGAGTTGGAAGCCAGCCTAGTCCGCATAGTGAGACCCGTCTCAGGAAAGAAGGGAGGGAGACTGGGAGGGAGGGAGGGAAGGAGGGAAAAAAGAAAGAACAAAAAGAAGGGTAGAAATGTTGTCCTGAATATTGAGGACAAGGAAATAAAACCAAGGGATCTAAATCCTGGAAGATGAACAACAGTCTGGAATGTGGTCTCCTTACCCACTATTTTCCTTTCCTCTGATTGCTCTGGCTTTTAGAATATTTTCATTTCTGTCAGCAGACTGGGGAGTGTTTGCTTCTCCTGCTGAAAGTCAGCACATGGTCATTGTAATTTGCACACTTCCATTTCACGTGTGCGAGACCTAATGTGACTGTTGTGATTTTGACTTCTGAGAGTAGACCTTCATTGCCTCATGCTGGGTTAGGTCCACACCGTGGCTGGGGGAGTAGAACTTGAGCCTGATTTGGAGAATCAAGAAGCATTCTTCAGAAAGAATAGCTGCTAAAGCAGGCTCCTAAGACAGTGCTTACTCCAGGCCTGCACTTTAACTTATTGGTTGTTTATTGGCTTTAATATGTTATTGGTGAAATTTCACTTTTGGGGGATTACCTGTAGATAGTATGTAATTTATCAATGAGGGCATAAAATGTTAAAGACATCAGATAATATGGTACATACTCTACATTGTTATATTTCTGATGTGTTCCCTAAACGTTAAAAACCTGATTCCTAAAGTCATGTGTTAATGATTTTTGGAAATGGGATCTTTTGGGGGTAATTGGGTTTAGATAAGGTGTGAGAATGAAGAAGAGGAGGAGGAGAAGAGATGCCAGCAGGTATTTGCACTTCAGATGCCTCCTCTACATCAAACCCAAAATCCTTTTGGATGCCATTCTCTTTCTGCATGGGTTTTTCAAAGCAGATCTTGCTTTATAGCCCAGGCTGGCCTTGAACTTGAGGCTTGTTTCATGTTACAGAAAGAGAAAAATAGACTAACACTGGATTTTCTGCCTTTCTCACAGCATGCATTGCTAAGTACCTAGAGAAACTGTAATAATAATTCTGTGCCTTCAGCTTCAGAATTATTGTCTTATATTTGCTATGGGCCAGTCTGTTAGTTATAATTAGATAATAAGGTAAAATCTTCTCTCAAAGCAAATACACTTCTTAATCTGTGTGGTAATACAAAATATAGCAGTCAAGTATAAGCAGAGTACTTCTTAGGCTAGGTAAGTTCTCCCGCCTCCTTCACTCATCCCAGGGCCTTACAGAAGCCATACAAGTCCGCTGAAAAGCCTGCTTTGTTTGAACTATACTAATTAAATTGTATTAATGGCTAGTTTTAGTGGAGAGAGTTAGGATTCTGATGTTTTCTTAAAAATTATCTCAGCAAAACAGAGAATAAATTGATTTCTCTGTTCTACAAAACTGTATGTGCTGTAATCATACCCTTCTCTGACGTTCTTTCTCAGTTGGCTTCAGCTTTTGGACTCTCCCATTCCCTTCTTTCTGCTCCACTGCTTTTATGTGTACTTTGATTTTGAACCAGACTACCTTCTGTTAAGATCTGTGTCATGGTGGCTGGGAAGATGGCTCAGGTCTTAAGAACACTGGCTGCTCTTCCACAGAACCCAGGCTCAATTCCCAACATCCGTATGGTAGTTCATAGCTGTCTGTAACTCAAGTTCCAAGGGATCCAACACTCTCAACACTGATGAACATGCAGACATTAAACACCCAGGCACATGAAATAAAAATAGATAAATCAATTTTTTTAAAAAAATGGGATCTGCGTCATGACCTGGCATGGTGTCACAGTCTGGTTAATTGCTGTACTCTGGAGGCAAGAGGATGGACAGTGGAGTTCTGGGCAAGCCTAGGCTACATAGTGAAACCCTGTCTCAAAACCCAAGGAATCCAAAAGAAAGATGGTTACTATTTCTATTGCTTTTCCTAAGTTATGGCTTCCTCTGAGAAAAGTATGGTTCTTGTCTCCTTGTATACCGGGGCGGAGTTCTGTGAATACTGTTGGACACGTTTAGTACCGCTTAGTGAGAACTTGGGCTGGAAGGAAAGCAGACTCACCTGTTACAGAGGTTATTGTCTGCTTTCTTGGCGATTTGCAACTATTTTGAATATATTATCTGAATAAGTTGATGGGTAACTACTACATCATGTATACTTTTTTTAAAGATAAATTAAGAAATTGACAATTACATTTTGGAGACATTAACATTCCCCTGAGCTAAATTTTGCTCACATCCTCTCACAGCTTTATATATATATTTTTTCTGCAGAAATATGTTTATTAGGATAGTCATACATCATTGCAAATTAGTTAAAATTTTTCTTTGCATTGTCTTTTCTCTGTTGTACAAGTATCATAACTCAGTCAGAACACATTGCTCTTATTCTACTCAAAGGCCATAGATAGTGTGATAAGATGAAAGTGTCACATCTGTGGATGTCTTTAGCCTCACAAGCACAACAGCCGTGCTGGTCAGTTACAGTGTGTCCGCAGGCGGGAGCGGCATTGTCTTTCCTGGGAGTGAACAGATGCTAAGTGTGCTGTGGTGGACACGTGTCACTGCCTCGGCCTCTTGATGGAAAAAAAGACTTCAGTCTTATGTCTGCCACCAGAACCGTGTGGAAATGATGTAAAACTATGGATCTTTTCTACTGTTTCCTTAAAGGCTTTCTTGTGACTATAAAGTTGAGGAGTATGCTACTGCTAAATTGAATGCCATGCTAAAGGGGGCATGTGAGTCAAAATTATACATGTTTGTGTATGTACAGACTACATGACTGTATTTACTATAAACAGTTCTTTTATGGGTAGACCTTTCTCCTTCAAATTCAGGCTTTCTTTGTGTGTTTTACCTTTTTATTTGCACTGTCACTAAGAATAGACTATTACTATTATTATTTAGGATATATCCTTTGAATCCATTGTTGAGTAAGATTTGTTAAAGGCAGAATTTCTCAGCTAGCTGCACTCTGACATTTGTTTAAGCAGCTCCAAGTCTGGCATTTCCTTTTCTTGTAACATGAATGTGAAGGTGATTTTGTGTGTGTGTGTGTGTGTGTGTGTGTGTGTGTGTGTGTGTGTGTGTTTTGTTTTGTTTTATGAGTAGTTTATTATAGATCTATAGTCAGGAGCTTAAGAGGGAGAGAGCATGCTAATTGAATAGGCTTGGGAGTCAGCAGTGTTTGCCAGGTGGTCCTTTTCACGCCCCCAGGCGTGTGGTTTGAATATAGGGCTTTGGGTTTGTCAGGCTGCACTCTACCCACTGAGTTAGTTCCTCGGCTCCGAGTCACTTAGAGACGTTATTATACTTCATAAAGGGGATCTGGAACTTTTGTTGTTGTCCTAGTCATTTTGAGACACAGTTGTTTGTTTTCTGTGTGCAGCCTGTCTGTCCTGGAACCCACTTTATAGACCAGGCTAGCTTCAAGCTTAGAGACCCACCTTCCTCTGCCTTCCAAGTGCTGAGATTAAAGGCATGCATCACTACCGCCCAGCTTGGAACCTTTTTAAAAATGATTTTTCTATTGCTTAAAACAGATTTGGTAGTAATCTGTGAAATTATTAGGGTTTTATTTGTCTGTCTTCCTTCCTTCCTTCCTTCCTTCCTTCCTTCCTTCCTTCCTTCTTTCCTTCCTTCCTTCCTTCTTTCCTTCCTTCTTTCCTTCTCCCTCTCCCTCTCTCATCCTATGATTTTTTTTGTCTTTTCTAGAATTAATTCAAAAAACTGTATTTTCTTGGAAAGTTGTTCACTATGTTTTTCCTCAAGTTTCAAATGTAATTATGTTGGAAAATATTCTCTAGGGGTTATTTAAAATTTTTTAAACATTTATTTATTTTGATTTTTGATTTTAAAATTTATTTTATTTAAGTATGATATTAAGCTTCCCTTTATTATTTAAGATATCTAGTACTTTCAAACAAATAATTATACCCAAATACCAAACAAATTCCAAACCCAAATAATTACTTTTGGGTTCATCTATTATTTCTCTTCAGTCTCTGTTTTCATTTCCTTTGAAATTTTGCCTTCTACCTTTGTTTGGTTTTGGCATTCTTTCTCCAAATCATAGTTTGGCTTTTTAATCTAGCTGCTTTTATTGTTTTCAATTTATTTCAATATTTAAGTGTAAAATTACTTCTGAACATTGGGAAGTATCTTAAATTCTAATATACAGTGTTTTTATTTTATATGCAGTGTTGAAGTATACCCTGTAGTGTGACTTGAGCATTTGTTTTTTGTTTGTTTGTTTGTTTTTATTTTACTGGGTATTATATTTACATTTCAGATTTTATCCCCTTACCTCACTTCCCCCCACCACCCAGAAACCTCCTATCCCATCCCCCCGCCTCATGCTTCTATGAGGCTGTGCCCCTACCTACCCCCACACTCTCATCTCCCCATCCTTACATTCCCCCCCACCTGGTGTTCGTCCTTCGTGGGACCAAGAATCTCCTCTCCCACCTATGCCCAACAAGGCCATTCTCCCCTACATATACAGCTGGAGTCATGGGTCCCTCCCTATGTGCTCCCAGGCTGGTGGTTTAGACCCTGGGAGCTCTGGTTGGTTGGTATTGTTGCTCTCCTCATGGGGTCACAAACCCTTTCTGCTCCTTCAGTCTTCTCTCTAACTTCTCCATTGGGAAACCCTTGATCAGATCAGTGGTCAGCTGTGAGCTTCATCCTCTGGATGTGTCAGTCTCTGACAGACCTCTAAGGAGACAGCTATATCAGGTTCTTGTCAGCAGGGCATTTGTTTTTTTAACAGAGAATTCTGTGTCATTTTCACAGTATAAAACCTCTTTCAGGGGCTAGAGAGATGGCTCAGCATTTTAGAGCAGTGGCTGCTCTTGCAGGGCCAACGTTTTGTTCCCAGGTCACACATCGACCTGTTCACAAAGATCTGTAATTCTAGCTCCAGGGGATCCAGTGCCCGCTTCTAGATTCCTTAAGTACCTGCTCATACGCATACATGTCAGACATGTATAAATACAATAAATCTTTTTTAAAAGTTTATCTCAGGCAGTAGAGTTGTGTTTTGTTTTTTCATGTGAATATTCCCATGTGTTGGGACATGTATGCTTTTGGATGGAGGACCAAAGTTGGCTTTGGCATCTTCCTTAATAGTTCCCCATGCTGTATGTCAAAGCAGTGTCTCCACTAGTCTAGCTAGGCAGCTTACTCAGATGGTTCTCTGTCTACACTTTTTATACACTGGATTCCTGTCTGCACTGCTTGGACATTGGGGCCACCAGCAGGCCTCCACACCCATGCTGGCTTTATTGGAGGCAGGGTTTCTGGAGATTGAATTTTCTGGTCCTCCTGCTTCCATGGCAACTAAGTTACCTACTGAGTACCCACCCATCTACCTCTCAGACAGTAGTTTCATATTGTAAAACCTGTAACCAATACATATAAAAATCTTTTCAAAGATTACAGTTTTTCTTTCACCATTCTTTCAACAATGTTACACTTGACAAAATATATCTTAATTCGAGGTACAACTTATGTAAAGGCTAATAATTTGTTGACTTAAATAAGTATTTATTGTTGGAATACATAGTTTATTCTGAGACTTGCCTAATATAGACAGAGATGTAAAAACAAAGGCTATGGGTGTGTAGCTCAGTGGTAGCATGTGCGAGCCCCAGCTTCAGAGCTCAGCAGTACACATGTACACACACACACACACACACACACACACACACACACAGGTGTAAGAATATAAACCTTATAACTTACTACAAGCAGCTGAAGGCACAGTCATTATTGACAACACTAAGTGTAATGATCACCATAATTGTGATTTGGGAAATTCTTGACTGATGTTAGTTGATAGTCTGGATTTTAGGGTCTGTGTGTATGCGCTTTTTTTTTGAGAGCCTGCAGTGACTAATTTGATAGTGTCTTATCTATTAATGTTTCTTCATGGACAAAAAGTTTCATGTGATCTGATCTTTGGTTTCCTTCTCTTTTTTTTGTCTTGACAAGGAATGATGGTTTAGATAGAAGAAGGGGGAGAAAGAGATACTCTAAACCTGAAGAGAAGCTGAATTGGGCTGCTTGCTTTTGTAAAATGCTTTAAATGTGAGAGGAAACCTAAACAGAAAGCTAACTTTTATTTATGAAAATTTGTCATTAGGGAAGCTTAGAGGTTTTTTTCTTTTTTTCCTTTGTTTTTGCTTTTGAATTTATTTTAGAAGCAAGGTCTTTCTCTGTTAGTGACTCCAGACAGCCTACCTGAGAGTCCTGCCCCTACCTCCAAATGCTGAGATGGCGGGCCTGCACTACCATGCATAGGTAGAAGGTTGGTTCCTTTGTGGAATTGTACAACTCAAAGATTAGATTATACTTAATATTTCTAAATGTGTATATGTTAGATAAGTCTCAATCTTACAAAAAAATTCAAAACAATAAAACTACATATCCTAACAATAAATACCTATTTAAGATTTAAATATTTTACTTTAAGGAGCTGAGATCAATAGTGTACCTTGCTATTTGAAAGTGCTTTGTTGTGAATGAGCTCTTCCTGAACCCTCACTAGGTTCTAACATCTTTGTTTTACAGAGGATACAAGCTAGCATCCTAAAAGCATTCAACAACCCAACTACCAAGACTGCTGACGATGAAACCAGAAAAAAAGTCAAAGGTATGTTGACTCTGTTAATAATTATGTCACAGAGCAATCTATTAAGGCTTCTTCCTCCTTACAAGGCTCAGGGAACATCACGGTGGGTGGGGGAAGGATCTGAGAACCAGGGGAGGGGTAGAGTGTTGGAGAGCACACTCCTCTGCACATGGCCTACCCTCGCGCTCATGAACTCCCAGCCGCTGTGCTTTTCCACTGCTTGAACAAAACTGTCCCGAAGAGGGGAGGGACAACTAAGCCCATCCTTACTAAGTGTATTGATGCCATTAGTGATTGCTAGAGGAAGGAGATGGCCATGTATCTGTAAATAACCTACCTGTACCCATTCTCCTGCAGAGGAACAAGGGATCAGTGGGAGGGAGTAGGGGTACAAAAGTGTTATGGGGATAAATATGATGAAAGACATGTATGAAAATGTAATGAAACCCCGTTATTATATAACACGAATATATGCTAATAACCTAAAACCGGTTCTTTACAGAGGAGCAATTGAGCACATGGAATAGGAGAGTGCATCTCCCCAGGCTCTGACCTAGTGGTGCAGGGGAGCAGAGGCACTGCCCAGTGATGTATCATCCCTTTCCACAGTATTAGAGATGAAGCTGGGCTTCATGACTATATCTGTATAGTCCTACAGTTCCTCCATTCAGGACGTTAGGAATGTGTGGGCTGTTGATATCAAAGCTCTAGAGTGAACTTGTCTGGGTGGTTGTAAATGCACATTACTTTAGTATTACATTGGGTTTTGCAAATACAATGTTGTGTAGTGTTTTAAAGCGAGTGTGTGTGTGTGTGTGTGTGTGTGTGTGTATGTGTGTTAAAGATAGTATTATGTAGTGCTTGAGTCTTGTGGCCAGTGACTGAGGAGACAAATCCTACAGGAAATAGTCCTACATTGCTTAGTATGTCAGACAGTGCTGTGTGTTTAAGATGAAATTGTTATCTGTTTTACTTATTGAAAAAAACAGTGTCAGCTGCAAATTCTTTGATTTTTCTTTGAGTCCTTGTCCTGTACAGGCTTCTTAATCAAGTTCTTAAGAATCCTTGCTAACTTGAGTCTCTCAGTTGTAAGAATTAGGTGGATCTCTAGTGAGTCTGAGAGCAGCCTGTTTTGAGTGACAAGGCTACGCAGTTGAGAACCTGACTTCCCCCAAATTAAGGGGCTAGAGATGTTCAGTGCTTAAGAGCACTTGCTCTTCCAGAGGACCCACGTTCAGTTCCCATTGTCCACAGAGGTGGCTCACAGCCATCTGTAATCCCAGGTCCAGAGGATCCACCACCTTCTGACATTCCTATATATGGTATTTATATAAAGGCAAGCAAAACACTCATACATGAAATAAATCTAAAACTAAAAGTTAAAAAGGGAATACTCTCTAAAGGAAAAGGACAGGGAGATACTTGCTCAGTGTTGTGATAAACTAAACAGAGATGCTTGCTGGGTGTCTTGTCTGGGCCTTTGAAGGACTTAAAAACTCCAGTCACCAACAAGGCCTGGCTTGAGGAAAGTGATGAGTGTTGACAAAGACCAGGTGAGGAGACAGGGCTCAAAGTGTTGCTTCTAGAAGGTGCTACTTTGATACTTTGTGTTTGAGAAGGATGTTTGATAGCACATATGTCACTATAGAAATGGGTATCAACAGTTTTCCTATGAAGTCATACTTGGAAATATGAAAATGCTGACTCAGAATCTGTCTGCAAAAAAGAATGCACTGTGGTAGAAAGAACATGTATGATATATGTGTGCTTGTTTTTTCTTTTACCGATTTTTGTTTGGTTGCTATTTCAAGATAGGGTTTCTTTGTGAAGCCTTGGCTGTCCTAGAACTCACTCTGTAGACCAGAGTGGCCTCCAACTCATAGATCCACTTGCCTTTTTCTCCTAAATACTGGGATTAAAGGAGAGAGCCACCACCACCTGGCTGCAATTTTTTTGTTTGTTTGTTTGTTTTGATTTTTTGTTTTTCAAAATACGGTTTCTCTGTGTAGCCCTGGCTGTCCTGAAACTTACTCTGTAGACCAGGCTGGTCTTGAACTCAGAAATCTGCCTGCTGCTGCCTCCCAAGTTCTGGGATTAAAGGCGTGCGCCACCACTGCCCGGCTTGCAATTTTTTTTTAATCGAGCTAATATCACATATATAGATTGACATGTTCGTACATGGGATCTTCTAAGGGAAACTTAAGAATTATTGGAAGTAATGCCCTCCCTTGGGAGTTGAGCTGTAGCACTTTCATGTTAGATGAGGGGCTTGTTGGTATATTTAAGACTTTTATTCTTAAATGGCTTTTCATTATTTATTTATTTATTTATTTATTTTACCATTTCACATGTATGCTTTTCATCCTGACCATCCTCACCTCCCACTTCCTGTCACCTCTGCCTGATCCCCTCCACACTCCCCAGACATAGATTTCTCCTCTTTGAGAATCAAGTGCTAGTTCAGAGGTAAAGGGTAAGGCCTCATATGAGCTCCTTGACTGTTGACAATGCTGGTCCTCTGTGGGCCTGATGCAGTACAGTTCAGAGCAACTACAGTTGATGAGTTACGGTTACAATAGTTGTATCACATCCAGACAATGACATTTGGTAGCCCTTACCCCTCTCTTCTGGCTCTTAAATATTTCCTGTCTCCTCTTCTGCAGTGTTCCCTGCCTTAGAGGGAGTTGTGTAAGTGACTCGTTTAGGGATGGGCTCACACTGTCTGTTTATTTTCTGCATCCTGGGGCAGCCATGAATGGGAGCTCACCACTGTTTATTGTAAGGAGGGGCTTCTCTTATTTAATCTGGGAGACACTTGTCTATAGAAAGCAGTTTGCTGCTATGTCTAGTTCACCATCAGAAACATGTTCCCCACATGAGTCTGCTTCCACCCCTTCTGGAAAAGGTTTGAGCCCACTTCAGAGGGCAGTTACATTACCTAATTTTATCTAGACAGAATGCCTGTAAGCTCCAAAGATGTTGCAGACTCACTGTTTATTTAAGAGACCTAATAATAGCAGCACGTCTTGCCTTCTTCAGGCTTTTGCTACAGTGTGCCAACATGAGACAAGCCAGTGATTAAGCAAGGCTTGTTGAGATATTGTAGTTTGAGTTTATATACTGTGACATCCAAGTCTCACTTCTAGTGTATATTTTGTCTTGAAATACTGTTAGTATGAGGTCATCATTGTAAAGGACACTATAAGATGTCTTTTGTATTTTATTTCTAACTTTCATATTTGTAATATTCTGCTGTTTATAATACATGATTGGAAATATATATATATATATAGTGCTCTAAATAAATAAGTGCTCTAACACTCCGTTGTAGTTACATTTGGGCGTAGTGGTGCACACCTTTAATTGCAGCACTTGGGAGGCAAAGGCAGGTGGATCTCTAGGAGTCTGAGGCCAGCCTTGTCTACATAGTGTGTTCTAGGACAAACAGAGCTCTGTAGTGAGACCCTGTCTCCCAAGGAGGTGGGTGCCTTATTACTCTATGTTGCAATGCTGCCATCTAGTGCATGCATAGAGCAACAACGCTGGGTTTCTTTCCGTTTCTGTCTTTTTTGTACATTTTTTCTTAAGGAACCACAGTATTTCTTTTTTTCTTTCTTTCTTTTTTGTCTGTTTGTTTGTTTGTTTGTTTGTTTTTGGTTTTTCGAGACAGGGTTTCTCTGTGTAGCCCTGGCTGTCCTGGAACTCACTCTGTAGACCAGGCTGGCCTCAAACTCAGAAATCCACCTGCCTCTGCCTACAAAGTGCTGGGCTTAAAGGCGTGTGCCACCACAGCCCGGGGACAGTATTTCTTAATAGTTACTATAAAATGTCTATTGGTATTAAAGTATGCCTTCTCTGTTATTTAGTGCTTTGGATAATGCATTTTAATAGTTTTCAACAAAGATAGAGGTTTGCAAAGGATAGATTTTAAAAGCCAGATGAACAGTTTTGTTAATATACTTTCTGTCAGCTGGACAGTGGTGGTGCATGCCTTTAATTCTAGCACTTGGGAGGCAGGGGCAGGCAGATCTCTGTGAGTCTGAGACTGGCCTGTGTGTATGTAAACTAACTTAACTATACATATAGCATGTTGTTTGGTCAGTTTTTCTCCAACACTGATTATTCTAAAGCCAACCATTAGCACAGTTTCCTTTGATCTGTAAGCACTTCATAAATCAAGTGATTTCAATTTTTAAAGTAATCACCAAGCACGTGTGTGTATGTTTTCACTAATTGCCCAGACTGAGTTCTCATTCTGTGTTTCATACACTGTCGTTTATACCGACTTTCATTGCTGTGGTTCTGGAATCTTTAGCCTCAAAAACAGTTGTTTTCCCTGTTCTGTCCATCTTTAGATTAGATACAGAGACGTCAAAAAAAATTAATAGGAGCAGCTTGGGTGTAGTATGAGTTAGTAGTTATTGCTATCTTTGCTTTACCTCTTAAAGATAATTCGGACTGGCAAGATGACTCAGCAATAAAGGTGTATGCTGACAACCCTGACAACCTGAGTTCAATTCCTGGGACTAACATGATGTTAATTCTCAAAGATTATGGAACCCAATAGTTATAATTTCTCTACAAAATTGTAAAGGAGAAAGATGTAACATGATATATTAAAATACATGTAATACAGAAGCTATTTTTTTTCAAGTGACTTTTGAATAGAAACATGTCACTGTTGGGTCAGTGATTGTTCTGTGAATTTTTTAATATAAAAGAAATGTGTTTTTTTTAACAGCCTATGGAAAGGAAGGCGTGAAGATGAACTTCATAGATCGGATCTTTATTGGTGAACTAACTAGCACAGTCATGTGTGAAGAATGTGCGAATGTATGTACCTAGACGTCACTTCATGGAGTTACACTACAGTCACATTGTTTTGTTGTATTGCTTTATTTCACAGGTATCACAGTGGTTATCAGGAGATAACAATAGCAAAATCATGGATGTGATTTGATAAATTCATAGACTTACTTTCAGTAACAGGAAGCACCAATTTAGATTCCCAATATTTGCTTCATACACAAACACACACACACACACACACACACCCTCCTACAGGACATTAGTGGTGTCTCAGAAGTAACTAGATTTGTGCAAGTGAACTGCCTTTCCTTTATAAAGATTCATGTGCTTTGCTTGCTCAGGCTCTAAGGTGATAAAACTTACAGCACATGACATCCAATACTGCAGAAAGGAGAAATGTACTGTTACAGCAGTAGCCATCACTCAACTTTCCTGTAGAAATCATGTGAATAAAGATTACAACAACTCAGGTATTCTGAGTAGAGCTCTACTGTACTCAAGTTGCTATTCAGCTTTCCTAATTTAAAACTGCCAGTGATAATGACAGCAAAGAGCTTATCTTCTACATGAAGTCTTGTCATTAAATGGTAAGCACACTTGGAATTTTCTCTGAGTAATTGTGTTCCTATATATGACTGTTTCCTCTTGACTTCCCTATGAGGTTGTTAGGCTTCTCTCCATTTTGCTGTCTATGTGTAGCTCAGCCTTTGAACTGGAGTTCTCCTGTGTCAGCCTCCTGCGTGGTAGGATACAGGTACCTGCCACATGTCAGATAAGACCGTCTTTTGATTAGGATCAAATATATCGTAGCTTCTAGTTTCGATTGAGATGACAGGAAAACCTCTGTGAAACAAGTAACAAACATAGTGCCATGTCCTAAAATGTGAGAACAGAAGCCTATCATGTTTGGTATAGGTTTTTGATTTTGTTTGTGGTTATGTGATGTACAAAAGGGGCGTGTGCATGTGTGTATATACTCTTGATTTAATCTTAGATTTAGTACTTCTTGTTTTAATGGCATCTTTAACAACATAAAACATGCACCATTTTTAATAGATTTTTCAACTGCTTGTTAAGAAATATTTCTGAAAATGTGGTTGAGTACAATAAGTCAAACTTGTATCAGATTTTAATAAAGAACTAAAAATGCCCAGTTTTTCTGCCATCTCTAGTTTTAGAAAACAATAATTTTTTTAAAGATTTATTTATCTTATGCATATGAAGTATAATGTAGCTGTCTTCAGACACACTCGAGGAGGGCACAGGATCCCAATTCAAATGGTTGTGAGCCACCATGTGGTTGCTGAGAATTGAACTTAGGACCTCTGGAAGAGCAGTCAGTGTTCTTAACTACTGAACCATCTCTACAGCTCGAAAACAAGGATTATCATATGTCCTCTTGCTTATGACACTGAAACATAAAATGTGACTACAACTATTACTGAAGTTTACACAACATTGTGCACAGACACTGATTTCTCTTTTTTACCAGTATCTTCTAAAACAGATTATCCTAAGAAATCGGCGAAACACATGTCAGACTCTTTGTTCTTAACACTTCATACAGTATTTTAACTTGAGATTTTAAGTCATCTGAGATGTTTGATTTATTTTGCTCTTTAACAGCAGTGTGTATCTATGTTAGAATTCTAACCATACCTCTCAATCTGATTTTTCTTTTTAAGATCTCTACCATGAAGGATCCCTTCATTGATATCTCACTTCCTATCATAGAAGAAAGGGTAAGGAGAAGGATCACGAAACTTGTAGAGAGCATGCATACATTCAGTTATTTAAACATCTCTTGGGCTTATCTCTCAGAGTCATGGTGTATACAGAATTAGGTTCATGTGTGTTTGATTTCAGGTTTGTGTACGTGTGCATCAAGTATATATATTTTCTTATTCTCCAGGATTAAATCATTTAGCCTTGTATTTTGAAATTGTTAAGAAAATTACCCTTTTAAATGGGATGGAGAGATGGGTCAGCAGTTAAGAGCACTGGCTGTTTTTTCAGAGGACCTTGGTTCAGTTCCAACCATCCTCATGGTTTTTGAGTTCACAACTGTCTGTAACTCCAGTTCCAGTTCCAGGGTATCCAACACCCTCTTCTGGCCTCCATGGGCACTGCATGAAAGTGGCACACAATACACATGCCTTCAAAACACCCATACTAATAATAGAATTTTTAAAATATATTTTTAATAAAGAAAATTACCTTTGTATATTTCTAGTAAGTTACAAATGTTGAAAAGAATTTATTTGCTGAAAATGCTTTATGTTATATGTGGCATAGGTTTCAAAACCTGTACTTTTGGGGAAAATGAGTAAATGCAGAAGTTTACAGGAAACAGACCAAGAACATAACAAAGGCACCGTTACTGTAGAAGATACCCATCAACCCAGAGCTGCCAAGAAGCAATCCTCACCTAAAGATAAGGCAAGTCAAGTTGTGGGGGGTTGGGTATGTTTTTAATATTTGTATTGTGAAAGGTGCCAAGCATGTCACAAGCAGAGTCACCAGGCTAAGAACACTGGCCCTCCTGTTTCTCAGCTTCACAGTGCTCAGTTCATGGCTGGTCATGTTTCCGAGTACATATCACACCGTTCCCTCCTTCCCTAGCCCAGGTTACTCTGAAGGAAATCCCAAATATGTCATGTACTAAAAGCTGCTTTGTCGGGCCTGGGAATAGAGCCTGTGGTGGAGTACTTTCTTCAAATGTTCAATACCCACAGCAACAAAGAAATGAGCAGTGAAGAAACTGCACACACATCACCACAGCCCAGCATAGTGCTCATTAGTAACACCACCACAGCCCAGCATAGTGCCCGTTAGTAACACCAC
>JANHMN010000004.1:113779179-113845128 GCA_030674055.1 Rhabdomys pumilio | reverse complement strand
CGTTAGTAACATCACCACAGCCCAGCATAGTGCTAGTTAGTAGCATCAAACGTACGTATCTTAAGGTTTGAGTTTGTGATCTAAAAGAGGGCCAACAGATCACTGTCGATTAACACACTTTTTAAATCTCCTTATAGTCTATAGATGTCCTCTCTTCTTTATTTACTGAAGAAATGTGGTCCTTTTTTCAGTAGTTTCCTGTATTGAAAAATAGTTCATTTGCTCTTGAGTTTCCATGGTTCTTACAAGTTCTCTCTCCATTCTGCCCTCTCTGATGAATGCTAGAGGGCAAATTTTAGCTTTGACTCTTTATTTAATTTTCAGCAAGACAACTTCTAGTCGGGTCCGATGGTAGAGGCCTGTATTTCTAGAGCTCCGGAGGCTGGAGCAAGATCCCAAGTTAAGTCTCACAGCACTTCTGGTCCAGGCTGGACTACAGTAACAAGATCTGTCTCTGAAACTATAAACAAAACAGGGGACATGGTGCTGGGGTGGAGAACAGGAGGGGAGAGAGTTACTGACTTTTAAATGGTAGTATCTATTAAGTAGGGGCATGCAATTTTTAGTGTCTCTCCATATTGCCAGCTATTGAAGCATTTTATAAAGACATTATTTTTCTAAAGACATATCTGGTTGGTTTATTCTATTAAAATAGAAATCAATCTGAATTTGTATTTTATTTAAAAAGAATGCCTTTTATATGAAGTATTTTGTAATAACTCAGCAAACAGGCTCATGAAGTTGAAGCTACTCTGTTAAAAGTCTTACAAGTGTCAAAACTACAAAAGACAGCCTGTGGTTTTCTCTCATTGCTGGGTTTTTTGGGTTGTTTTTTTTTTTTTCACTAGCTTATTAGTTATCTGTCCATCTGGGTGTCTGTTTGGTTGCTGGTTGGTTTTTTTTTTTTTTTCCTGAGTCTTGTTGTATTATAATTCTAGCCTAGAACGCACTTAGCAGCTTGGGCTAGCCTGGAACTTACAGTAGTCTTCAAGCTTCTCCCTCCCAAGTGCTGGGATTACCTGTGTAGAAGGTTTGCCACCTTCTAACAGTGGAGACCAGAAGTGCCTTGGTTGGAACCTCCTGTGGATTGGAAACAATGAAGGCACTTCAGGTTTTGATGTGCTTTTCTAAAGTACTGGCTAGTAAAATATGATTGTAATAACTTTTCTTTAGCTTGTGGTGTTTTTGTTTTGGTTTTGTTTTCTTGAGACAAGGTAGCTCTCTATATAGTCCTGGCTGTCTTGGAACTTGCTACGTAGATCAGGCTGGCCTTAAACTCACTGAAATCCTCCTTCCTCTCTGCCTCCCAAATGCTAGAATTAAAGGCATGTGCCACCAAGCCCACCCTACTTTTATTTAGCTTTAAAGTGATAATGGGGAATTCTGTGAATTGACCACAAGAATTTTAATAATTTGTTTGCTTAAATATCTGAGGAAATAGTGTTTGCACAGTACTAGTTGGGCACCAAGAGTATTCAAGTAATGCTGATCTTTAGATACTTTAATTAGATATGTAGACAGGAGTCCATAGTGTTATAACTTGGCCTCATGTTTGAACCCACTCTTCTTCCTTCTCTTCCTCCTCTTCCTCCTCCTCTTCTCTTTTTCCTCCTCTTCCTCTTTTTCCTCCTCTTCTTCTTCTTCCTCCTCCTCTTCATCTTCTTCTTCCTCTTCCTCCTCTTCCTCCTCTTCCTCTTCTTCCTCCTCCTTGTCTTCCTCTTCCTCCTCTTCCTCTTCTTCCTCCTCCTTGTCTTCCTCCTCTTCCTCTTCCTCCTCCTCTTTGTCTTCTTCTTCCTCTTCTTCTTCTTCCTCCTCCTCCTCTTCTTCCTCTTATTCTTCCTCCTCTTTCTCCTCCTCCTCTTCCTCCTCCTCTTTTTGAGACAGGGTTTCTCTGCATATCTTGGAACTCACTCTGTAGACCAGGTTGGCCTCAAACTCAGAGATCTACCTGTTTCTGTTCCCCTTCTCTACACCCCAAGTACTGAATTAGAGGCATGCAGTACCACTAATCAACCTTGAACACTTTTTTTATTGAATTTCTTTTCATGTGATGATATGTTACTTTTATTGGTGTCTTTTTAGTTCTTGGGAGAACAAAAGAGTCTGCATATGTTTACAAAGTCAGAAACATACCATTCTCATAGCAACTTTTATCTTATTTTGTGTGTATGAGTGTTTTTCTGCATGTATGTCTGTGTAGGACATGCATGCCTGGTGCCCTTGGAGGCCAGAAAAGGGCATCAGAGACCCTGGAACTGGAGTGATAGATGGTTGTGAGCCACCATAGGGATGTTGAGAACTGAGCTCAGGTCCTCTGTGAGAACATCAAGTGTTCCTAACTGCTGAACCATTTCTTCAGCCCCAGCCTTTAGTGTTTTTCTCTTTGTTTGCTTGTTTTTTGTTGTTGTTTTGTTTACTCGTTTGTTTGAGCAGGCTCTCACTATGTAGCTCAGACTGAATTCAGTTTTTTCTCCTCTTCCATATCACCACCTTGGCTGCCTCTCATTGAGAATTTTGAGAAAATTCAAGGAAGGTAGCCATTTTCATTTGTTCTATGTTTTTAAGGTTTAAGATGGACGTCCCCCAGGCAGTGGTGGCTCACGCCTTTAATCCCAGCACTTGGGAGGCAGAGGCAGGCGGATTTCTGAGTTCAAGGCCAGCCTGGTCTACAGAGTGAATTCCAGGACAGTCAGGGCTATACAGAGAAATCCTGTCTCAAAAAAAAAAAAAAGATGGACATCCCCCTCACACTTAGTGTGTTTAACAGAAACTCACTGAATATCTTAAAACACATGAAGTTTAAGTCCTGATCTGATAGTAATTGCTGACCCTTTTACTATATTGTCCTACAGTTACCTCACTATGATGGTACAGAGCTTCAGAGGGAAAATGATGGTGAAGTGTCAGGTTAAAAAAGAAATAAACCCGCCGTAATAAGTAGAGGCTTACCACTGGTAGAAGATTGGCTCTCTTAAGACTGTTTTAAAACATAACCAGTGAAAGCACACAGTACACGGAACTTCTTGCCTGGAGAATTGCATGGGATCAAGAGTCATTACTACAGTTGTCAGAGAGAAATGCAGGAAAGAAGTATACTGTGTCTGCCCTCTGGCTTTCTTGCTCTCACTCCTCTCCCTTTCCCACACTGTATGGCACTTGCAGTCAGCCCGATGGCTCTCAGACATGAAATCTGTCATACTGATCTCCACTGTCGTGTACCTTCTCACACTGTCTTTTCCAGCAGGCCTTCCAGAGTTCCTGTCCCCTCTTTGCCTATGGGGCCTTTGAGCCAGGTGTGCCTCTACTGGGAATATCCTATTCTACTCAGTATCTGAAGATTCCTCCAATCCCCTTAACCTCAGATTCATTCATATATTAGTTCATATATTTTCCCTATAATAACAGGAATTCTTACCAACATTTGAGTTCTTGACCATGTTGTGCTCACTATTTCCAGTTCTTTACACCAATTATATTGAGTTAAGATATAACTAAGAAATATGCCTAACAGGTGGATCTTTGGGTTCAGCCTGGTCTACAGATCAAGTTTCAGGACAGTCAGGGCTACACAGAGAAACCCTGTATCAAAAACAAAACAAAACGAAAAACAAAACAAGAAAAGAAATATGCCTAAGATGTTAGAGATTACAAGTGCAGAAACAGGGACTTAAGTAGGTTAAGTAAGGAATGTGGGTTTTTTTCCCTTTGTTTATTGCTTGCTTGCTTATTTTGAGGCAAGGACTCACTGTGTCCACCTGACTCTGCCTTCCAAGTCCTGGGATGAAAGGTATTCACTATTGCATAAGTCAAGAGTGTGGTCTTATCTGTATATACCTATTCCCATTGGCATTTGCTGTTTTCTTTTCAAATTTTATGTATATGGGTGTTTTGCCTGTATGCATGTCTATGCACCACATACATGTGTGCCTGGTACCTGTGGAGGCCAGAAGAGGGCATCATGTTCCCTGGAACTGAGGTTACAGAAGGTTGTGAGCTGCCATGTGGGTACTGGGAATTGAACCCAGTCCTCTTAACTGATAACATATTAAGCCATAACACTTGCTTTAGTCAGAAAACGGGAACTGGGTTGTCCTTTTAGCTGCTGCATCTCTAGAACCTTGCTTAGTACTTGTACCTGGATGGTTTTTAGGGAGACCAGTATAATCATTCCCATGGTTACTACCAAATAATAGCTAATAGTACTTAAAGCTGCTAACTGGGCTGCTATGTGCTCCGCCTTACTTGGCCATCAAGACAACTCACTGGGGTGGGCACTTCTGTCTTGGAGGTGAGGAAATTAGAATCCTGAGATGTTAACTAATTTATCTAGTGACACTGTCTAGTTAGTGACAGGACCGGGAGCCAAGCAGCCTAGTACTGGAGCCTGCCCTTGCCTTCCATTCTTAACTACTTCCAGGACAATAAAGATTTCCTCTATGCAATTTTGATTACTCTTTCAAGGTAACCTTAGTGATGTTTGGTCTCTATTTATAATTATTTAAAATTATTTATAATTATTTAAAATATATTTAAAATTATTTATAATTTATTTATATTGCAAGCTTAATATTAATGTTTTTAGTTAGCTAAATTTGTGTGGGCTAGGCATGGTGGCACATGTCTTTAATCTTGGCATGAAGGATGCAGAGGCAGGCAAATCTCTGAGTTTAAGGCCAGCTTGATCTGCATAGTAACTTCCAGGCTAGCCAGAGCTACAAAGTAAAACTCTATCTCAAAAAAAAAAAAAAAATATGACTGTCAAGGATAGGAATGTGAACTTTGCTTTACGTTAGGAGTAGGATTTCAAAAGTTGCTAAAGCTGGGGCTGAGAGGACCGCTCAGTTGTGAAGCTCTTGCTTGGCGTGAAGCTCTTGGGTTTAGTCCCTAAAACCGTAAAACACAGATAACACAAAGTCAGTAAGCCTAAAACTGGCTAGATCAGAAGTTATTCTACTTAATCACCTGTTTATTAATACAGATCCTCGAGTTCAAAACATTGTTTCATAAACTCACAGGTGACCTTGGATTTTTTTGTTTGTTTTGGTCTTTTGAGGCTGGGTCTTTACATAGCCCTGTCTGTGCTGTATCTCACTTCTGTAGACCAGGCTGGTCTTAAATTCACAGAAATCCCCCTGCCTCTTCCCCTTAAATGCTGCAAGTAAAGCCATGTGCCACCATGGCCAGCTCAGTTTGTTGGATGTTATCCTGAAGTTCATAATTTATTACCCGTTTATTATGTGTTCTTTATGAGACCAAACACATAGTGGTAGAAATAAATATCTTATTTGTATCTGATAGATTTAAGTCTCCCTCATAGCTCTGTTCTATAGAAGTCGTATCCCCTTCCTTACAGGTAGCCACTGTTTTAGACCCCCAGGTAACAGCTTATCTTTAAATTAGAGCAAGTTGATTCTCATTTAGGTAGATTTTGAAATGATGTCAGAGAAGTATTTATTGACTAATTGTGGTCAGTTAACTAGGACTTTAGTGGCATTTGTTTCCAATAAGATCACAAGATTCTTTTCTCTGAAAAATGTCAACTTACAGAATCAACTAAGTCATGACAGAAAACATTTAAGAAAATGGCCATCTGAAGAAGAGAAAACTCTTGTTACATACCCAAAGAATGAAAACTTGGAGGCCAGCCCATTTACCAGCACCCTCAGCACCGAGGCATCGCTGAATGAAAGCCCCACTGATGGCAGTGAGAGAGACACCAGCCTAGAAAGCAGCGTGGATGCCGACAGCGAGGCTTCTGAACCCGAGAACACTTCCAGGCAGTCTGTGCTGTTCCGGTCCAGTAGCGATTCCTGCGGGCACGCAGAGCAGCACCGGCACCTCCCGCTGGCAAGTGACTTGCCACACACCGAGGAGAAGCGTGGTGGCGATGAGGAAATGGCGGAAGCGATTGCTGAACTTCATTTGAGCAGCACCGTAACTGGAAATAGAGATTTTAACAGGGAAAAACAGCCACTAAATGTCCCAAATAATTTATGTTTTTCAGAGGGAAAGCATATGAGGCTTCACAGTGCCCAAAATGCTTTTCAGACCCTTTCTCAGAGTTACATAACTACTTCGAAAGAGTGCTCAGTTCAGTCCTGTCTCTACCAGTTCACATCCGTGGAGTTGTTAATGGGCAATAACAAGCTGCTGTGTGAGGGCTGTACTGAGAAGAAGCGCCAGTGCCAACCAGAGGCCAGCTCTGCAGGTGAGCACCTCCCGGCCTGCTGTCTGCTTACTGAGGGGTTGAAGGGACCGATGGTTCATAGTTCCTTAATGGGTGACCCCAAGCTCCTAGGTGCATTGAGCCTCTTGGCACAGGCCTTGTCTTATTTGGGTCTCTGAATTCAGGACACTGGCTGGGCAGAGTAGAGTCCCAGGAGAAGCTGAAGTAAGTGGAGAGCAACAAGTACACTTCTCTGTCTCGAAACTGCAAACCCGTGTAATCAAATCCGAGGGACTTAGCTAAGTATTAGCTAAGTATTCAAACCCTTTCTGAAATACCTCTAAAACTTATGGTTGAGTCGCTAGTAGGATTTGAGATTACTGGCCTCCACAAATCCCCTCTATTTCATGTAAGTCCAATATATGTATTTGTGTGGGAAAAAAAAAAAACTCTTGCGGGGGCGGGAGTCTGGCGGGGACAAAGCCGAGAGGGTCTGAGAGGGTCCCGAGGCGCTTCCCACATTCACTCAGCTGCACCGGCTGGCGGCTACAGTTCAAGGTTCCAGGGTTCCAAAGGCTGGAATCCTGGCGGTGGCACGTGGAGTTTGGTTTTCCAAAGCTTTTATTGTTCATGGCGTGGTGAATGGGTGTAGATGGTATGCGCTTCTTCCCACGCCCCCAAAGCCAGGCTCCCCTGACTTTTTATAGGGAGGGGTAAAAGGGGAGGGGATAACTTAATTAGCTACGCCCCCTTTAGATAACTCATTAATATTTAAATCTCTGGAGGTGGAGACCTCTACCTGTGGGCGCAGGTTAAATGGAGTTACCTCATCCAAGGCCCAACATATTTGAAGTTCTTAAATATATTTATGCCATGAATCTAGTGCTTGTTTGATTAGAGAAAGGTAAGAATTCTCACCTGATGAATTTTTACTAGCATTAGTGAATGCAAAGAATATTCTTGATGGCTACATTGTTGCTTGGGATGGAGTGAGGGCTTAGTAAATACAGTTATGCTGAAACAGACATGAAGACCTGAGCTCTGATCCCAGCACCCGTGTAAAAGCCAAGTACAGTGGCACATGCTTGAAATCCTAGCACGTGGGAGGGAGAAGCAGATGCATCTTGTGGTCTACAAAGTGAATTCCAATACAGCCTGGGCTCCAAGGTGTGGCCCTGTCACCAAAACAAAACAAACAAAAAACCAAGTTAGAAAAGTAGTTATGAGAGCTGCCCACTGTCAACTTCTGGCCTCCACATGCAGGCCATGTACAATGTACATTACCCCTCCACCCCCCCCACACACATATACAAAACACATATATACCTCCTCCAAACACTAAAAAAAGTTTCTTTAATATTTTTAAAATGGCTTAGCAGGTGTAGTGAGTCACACTTTTAGTCATGGCACATGGGAGGCAAAGGTAGACAGATCTCGAGTTTGAGGCCAGCCTGGTCTATAGAGTGAGTTCTAGGATAGCCAGGGCTACACAGAGAAATCTTGATCCCCCCCCCAAAAAAAAAAAACCCAAAACAATGTAAATAGTGTATAAATAGCTTTTATGTAAGTGCCTACCATGTTATAAGTAATATATTCAATGGAATTTTACAAGTAAATTTGTTGTATGCAGAAAAGAAAGCAGGAGGAGTTTATACTAATGCCAGGAAGCAGCTACTCATATCTGCCGTTCCAGCTATCCTAATCCTTCATCTTAAGAGATTCCACCAGGTAAGAGTCCATTTAGCAACACTATAATCAGCTTCATGATACGTTTGTAGCGTCCTCAGTCCTCTGAGAAAAGTTTAAGCATTAGAAAGTGTTTCCTGGAATTAAAAACATTATGTGAGATTTCTTGCACTGGGCAGGGGCTGGGAAGCTTGACGAGCATTGAAAGATTTGAGTGGTGGGAATCTAAGTGATGTCTCTAAGTGGTGTGTGGGCACAGGTATATCTTAATGAGACTAAATGTTACTAAGAAGAATTACAAGGAGCAAAAAGGCAAAGCCCATATAGCTTCTGTGGTGTTTGAGCTGGCAGTGCTGACTAGGGGCTAAGCAGTGAAAGGAGGGTGGCCCCACACCTCAAGGCCAGTGAGAAACAACTCAGATGCTTTCAGTCAAAGAAGAGATGGCCTTTCTGTAACCATTTATGATTTTAACCTTGTATCTTGTTCAGTGGGGTTTTGTTGTTCTTTTTGGTGTTTGGTTTGAACTGGGGTTTTCTGTTTGCTAGGCAGGTGCTCTGCCACTGACATCTCTTGCCCTGTTTTTCTTTTCTCTTTTAAATTGAGACAGGGTCTTGAGAGGTTGCCCAAGCTGGCCTAGAATTTTCTGCATAGCCTGCGAAGGCCTTGACATTGTAATCTTGCTCAGGCCTCCTAAGCAGCTGGATTAAAGACCTTTGCAAAAGACCTGTGTCACCATCTCTGACAGCTTTTTTTTTTTAAATAACTTTTCAAATTTTCTTGAAGAAGAAATATAGACCTCTTTTTTTTTTAAAAAAAAAAAAAAAGATTTGTTTGTTTGTTTGTTTTGTACTTTAAAATAAAATTAGTAATTGATGGCTAGGAAAATAGCTCATAGCTCAGTTGATAAAGTGATTAGTAAAACACTTGGGGGTGGACAGGGGAATCATTGTGAGTTCAAGTACAGCCAGAGGTACACAGTGAGATCTTTATCAACAGCAAGAAAACCCAAAGCACTCTTGCCTTCTTGCTCTCATTCTATTCTCTCCTTCCTGCTCTGTCCCCACCTCCAACATGCTCATGGCCAGTCTCTACTCCGTTGTGTGCTCTCTATCTCTCTCTCTCTCTCTCTCTCTCTCTCTCTCTCTTTCTCTCTCTGTCTTTCTCTCTCTCTCTCTGCCTTTCTCTGTCTCTCAACCCTCAGCAACCCTCTCCATGCCCTGAATAAACTATTTTATACTATAAAAAAAAAAAGAAAGAAAGAAAGAAAGAAAGAAAGAAAGAAAGAAAGAAAGAAAGAAAACCCAAAGCAAACAAACATCAAAGCTCATGATTCTCCATAACCAATTTTATGGTGGAAAGACGTGGTTTCTCACCTCATCTGGAGACCTGGTGAAAGCACATCTCCACTGACTATGGACAAGGAAGGGCATGCCAGATGCAGAAACTAATTTGTTTTATATTTGGTACTTGCATTCTTGTTATGAACAACTCAAAAAAGAAAAACTGACTTGTGTACTTGAAGGGAATTATTTACAAATACTTCAGTCCCTTCTCTTTCTGAAGCTGAATGTAACCTTAAAGGCTTCTTCCCAAGGGTTGCAAATGATGGAGAGAGTTCCTAAGTAACATCAAAGTTTATTTCTTAGTATCTCTAAAGTCATGTTTTCCTATAGTAACTTTAGAGCTATATTCCAGAACCATACACAACACTTAAAAGCAAACCTTTAAAGTTTTAGTGTGTGTGTGTGTGTGTGTGTGTGTGTGTCTAGGTGAGAGGACAACTTTTGAGAGTTGGTTTTCTCCTTCCACCATGGGTTTTAGGGATCAAGCTTACGTCTTTAGGCTTGTACAATAAGTACCTCTCCCTGCTGAATCATCCTGCCAGCCCTCAGTTCATTTTTATTACCATCATACGATGAAGAACATACATTTTTTTCAAGGTTATCTCTGGAAAGTAAAAGGAGAAAAATAAGTAGAATTTTCTTAAGATCATAAAAATTCATTTGACTGATGTATGTATACTGTTTACTTTTATTGGAAAAGCTTTGACGTGCTCAAAGTCTTAGTGAGTATCGTTGAATTTTAGAAATGAGAAGGACCTAATAAGATGTCTTTGTACCCATTTTCTGCCGTGACCTAGATGAGGTTGCCTACATTCAAGTTCATTTTTAACAAGTCACTGGCTTAGATATCCTTAGCCCTTGTTGAGTACATTTCCATGACAGTATGTGCCAGTGGATTAGTTTTTAGCACATTAAATTTATTTTTTTCCATTAATTGTTATAAAATCCACAGAGGAGGTAACTGATCTATGAATATTTAAATCTATGAAAATGTCTTTTAGAATTCTTTTGGTTTTAATTAACATATACTTTAAACATCATTTGTACTAATTTTTTTTATTTTGTCTTTTTAAGGCTGGCTTGAGTCTTCGTAAAGTAAACAGACATGTAGACTTTCCACTTACCCTTGATTTAGCTCCATTCTGTGCTGCTACCTGTAAGGTATGAGATATTAATTAATTTGTGAGTGATATGCCTAAAAGCATACTGTTTGTTGTTTATTAGATAATGCTTTTGTTTTTGTTTAAATAAGCTTCTCTTTTTGAATAAGTAATTGTGACATATTAATACGTCAGATGTGACTTTTCTTCTTTGGAAGATGAGTAAGGTATTAGGCATAGATCCCAACCATCAAAGCCGCCTGTTAGTTATTAGCAGATGATATGTTGGCTTTGTACCTCCCTGTTCCTCTGAGTGAGCCAAATAATGGTCTATAGTTTTAACATTTGTGAAGGTCTGTCTTTTGTAAATAAACACACTACAGAGTCGTTTTTTATGCCATTTCATGAGTACTGATAGTCTTGTGGTTGTCAGCTGAATACAATAGGTCTAAATTGCTAATGCCTTACTAACAAGGTTCATAATTGCTTGCATATACTCACATGTAAGACTTGTACAGGTAAAATTGGTGGACATTTTATTGAGGTAGATTTAGGGAAAGAGTCTCATGTTCATGATTATTGACCTGAAGTCCAGTTTTGTGGTGTCATAGGTTACTTACTGAACTGAATCTAATACACTAAGTAAGTGCAATTTTCTGGTGAATATAATTTATTTGATGTGGATACCAGCTCTGTCAGTTACTAATCTTCAATACTAACCTTCATTATTCTTAGGAATAACAGATAATTCAGCAAATAAGAAGGAGGTTTTGTAAGCTCAGTGTTTAGTTTTTAAGAACAATGTGTTTTTGAAAGTACCTATTCTAAAGAATTTCTAACATACTTAAAAGTAGACAGAACAGTGCAATGAACTTCCATCATCCATTCCTACAATCTCAGGTCTGTGGTTATCTTGTCCCCTCCCCCATCCACTTGCTTGTCTATGTTGTCCTCTGTAACTGCTTTGAAGAAACTGTCATTTCATGATAGATATTTAAAAACAATAATTACTCTGTGTTCCTTTTCTGGTTTTGTTTGTGTGTTTTTCTCTTGAGATAAGATCTTGTCCAGATTGGTCCTGAACTCATGAGCTCTCAGCCGCAGCCACTCAAGTGCTGGGACTGTAGGCTCGTACTGCCCTAACCACCATGTGTTTCTTCTGCAGATTGCTTTTTTTGGTGGGTGGGGGTGGCCATTGAACTGAAGGCATCACACATGGACTGAGCTGGATGTTCCTGGCCTCTTCTCCATTTTAACTCAACCACAATGTCACTTAATATATCCTTTCTACATTTAGTGTTTACATTTCCTGTTGTCATATGCATATGATTTTTAAAGTAAATTAGCATTCAATTCATTTTAAAGATCAATACAATAATTAAAATGAATACAAGCAAATCAATGATGCTTATACTATTTTAACGTATGATTGCTTCTTCTTTCTTTTGGAATCTTTCTTGTATTTTGCCATGATGTAGAATTTGATGATGATCCCTTTGTCGTTGTTTTCTGTGTGAGGCAGTTCTAAGTAGAGAGGACTGGGTACATTTGGGTTTGGTAGTTCCCCTCTTGGTTGTGTTTTCGTAATGCTGTTTTATAGAGGACATTCTGTCTGTTGACAAGCACATAGGATCTCAAAATGGTTCAAGAATACATTTCTCTTATTTTTTTATTTTTTCATGAGCTGTTTCACTCAATGTTCCATTTTTTTTTCTTTATTTGAAAGAATATAAGTGTGGGGGAGAAGGTTCTCTATGGTCTCTATGGTATAGTCGAGCACAGTGGCTCCATGAGAGGAGGTCACTACACTGCCTACGTGAAAGTGCGAGTACCCTCCAGGAAGCTGTCCGAGTGCATCACCGGAAGGAAGACTGCACCAGGTCTGCCATCCTCTGTACATCTCCTTCTTAAAAGTTAAAGAATTGTGTAGCCGCCCTAGGCCACAAGTCAACTGGGTTCACCTGAAAGGGGGGCTGGGAATGAAAGAGGACGGAGGGTGAGAAGAGATGAAGCCAAGACAAAGTTCTCTGATCAAGGCTCAAAGCTTTAACATTCAGCTCTCAATTTAAAGGGGAAGACCCAACCCACAACCCCTCCTGGTTTCAGCCGGGGGAAATGGGTGGGATAGTCCGTAATCAGTTCTAGGTCACAGGCCAGAGATGTCTCCAGGCAAGCCCAGGGGCAGTTCTGCTTCTGTGTTCTGTGCAGTCAAGGTGGGTAACTCCACCTAGATCCTATCACTTGGTCTGTTGTGGTAAACAAGGTCTCTCAGGCCTGCTCAAGGAGCTCCAAATGGATTCATTTTATTAATCTTAAGTCTGCTTAGATAATCTTCAAGAATCTTAATAATCACAAAGTAATATCCTTTCAGGCAATATGAAATGACAAGTAATTTTTTAAAGTTACTTCAGAGAGGTGGTAAACAATATGTGTGAGTGCAAGAGTCTGTGTCTTTGTACTGGTGTGCACAGCATAATGTGGCTATCTGAGAGTAAATTCCAGCAGTTCACTCTGGCCTTTCACTTGGTTGTCCTGATTTTGCCACTGGGCTGTGTATTCTGGCCTGGGGACTTCTGGGCTGTTCTCTTGCTTCTGCCTCCCATCTTCCCATACAAACTAACTCTGGGATGACTGACACGTGTTGCTGATATCTGGCTGTTTTTATACTGGTCTAAGGTCAAATTCAGGCTTGTGTGACTAGTGCTTCTAATCATGTCCTCAGCCACATTCCCCGTCTTCTGAAGATACACCACGTCATCAAAAGAGCGGACATGGAAATTCGCTAGCTTTTACTACAGGCCATTGAGTTTGCTTCTCCATTCCCTGGATTACATACATACATACATACATATATATATACACATACATACATATATATGTATGTATGTATGTATGTATGTGTGTATGTTTATATTTTATTAATGAGTGTCTGTGTGAATGTGCATGTGTAAGTATACTTGCTCAGAGTCCAGAAGAGGGTATGTGATCCCTGGAGCTGGAGTACAGAGGTGGCTGCGCACACTTGTGCCCGGCACACGTGCTGGGAACCAACTCCAGTTTTCTCCAAGAGCAGTGTGTTGTCTTCACTGCTGAACTGGCTCTCTCACCTCCTCTTTATTAGCTGTGTTGTTGTTAGTGGTTGCTTGGTTGTTGTCTTTGTTTTGACATAGCATCTCACTATGTAGCTCTGTCTACCTTGGAATTTACTGTATAGATCAGGCTAGCCTCAAACTCACAAAGAGCTACCTGCTTTTGCCTCCCTCATGTTGGGATTAACGATGTGTACCACCACGTCCAGCTCTGTTATTAGCTTTTAAAAAGTAGTGTGTGTGTGTGTGTGTGTGTGTGTGTGTGTGTGTGTGTGTGTATGTGCGCGTGCATGCGTGTGTTTGGCTGTTAGAGAACAGTTTTGTATATTCTGCTGTCTCATTCCACCCTTGTGTGGGTTCTGGGGATAAAGCTGGTGCCCAGACTTACGGTACACAAGCACCTCTCCTCCCTGCACCATCTCACCAGTTTCTCCACCTTCCTTTTCGGTGGAAGTGAATATTTATTTCTCTGGGAAATTAAGTATTGTAAGGCTAATATTTCACTAGATATTTAAATTAAAAATGTATTAACTGGAAGTAATTGTCAATCTTAGATCTTATGGATCTTAGAATTAAATATAGCTCATAATAAATGTGTCACTGCTTACAATTTAGAAGACATAAACACACTAACTGTAAAATTGTCCTTTTTGTTCTGCTAGGTTTGAAAGAACCTGATAGTGAATTTGGAGGCCACTGGGTCCACGTCAGCGACACGTACGTGCAGGTGGTTCCAGAATCAAGAGCACTTAGTGCACAAGCTTATCTCCTTTTTTATGAGAGAATATTATAATATCTGTTCATTGTTATTTAGTTCATTTGTATTTTAATGCTGAAGTTGTAACCATAATATGTAATGTGCCTTTGTAGTCTTTAGGAATAGTGCACCCTTCCAGTGTTATTTAACCTTTTCAACATGTGGTGAATCCTCTAAAGACAATTAATTAACATGACTGGCAGTCGTGGTGCACGCC
Organism: Rhabdomys pumilio; assembly: GCA_030674055.1. Classification (NCBI taxonomy): domain Eukaryota; kingdom Metazoa; phylum Chordata; class Mammalia; order Rodentia; family Muridae; genus Rhabdomys; species Rhabdomys pumilio. The sequence goes on along the minus strand of JANHMN010000004.1, from coordinate 113,830,769 downwards.
TTTAATTCGAGCACTTGGGAGGCAGAGGCAGACAGATCTCTGTGAGTTTGAGGCCACCTAGGGCTATTCAATAAAACCTCGTCTTGGAAAATTAAACAAAAAATTAATTAATGCTTTCAAATCTATATTCTTAAATGTAAAAAACATGTTTTATGTTAATTTTCATGTCCATGGAGATTGCCACTCTCCACACATACACACACACATACACACACACATACACACACACATACACACACACACACACACACACACACACACACAAGTTGACAGTAGTAGAGCAATCCCCTTTCCAGTGTGACTCATCATTGCAGACATTCAGAGATGATGCTAAACTGGATCTTTCAGACTATTTCCTAAATGCTGCACGGCCTTCCCCCGGTGGATGCAGTGTGTCCCATGCTACACTGCTTACTTTTGGTTTTAGCTTTTACAATCTTGGCCGTGTTTTGAATCATACTTTATATTCTTATATGCTTGTTATTTTTCTAATAAACATTGATATATAAGTTTATAACTATGAAAGAAAAATTGTCCATCCTTGCACCACCCCACTTAAAATCATCTCAGGGCTTCGCAGTGGTGTGTGTGTGTGTGTGTTAGTCTATGGGAAAAGTTCCTAGAACAGTCTGAACTAGTGCCTAATGTAACATAATTATTTTTTCATATTTTATGTGACTCAGTAGTGTCAAAGGGAGCCATTGTAATTTTGGTAGTGTGAGTTTACAAGTAATGAATTGATTCACTTATTGCTCTGAATATTTGAAGGTATTGAAACAGTTCATGAACTAATCATTTGCATTCTTTTAAAGATAATTTGCAAGTGATTGGTTAAGGCCGAAATAAAAACATAAAGAATTGTAACATATAGAACTGGCAAATAGAAATTGATGTCTATATAGGAACATAGGATACTTTATAGTTTAAGGATGCTTTGAACTATAAACTACCAGATTATATTTGTAAATGTAGAAATATATTCTTATAATTAACAACAAATATAGTTCATTTTTACTTCTGTACATTAGCAAATGTTAAACATGGTTTCGTCTTCATGAGCATTATTTAAAAATTCAAGTGGATAGTTGGAGATGTAGTTCAATGGCCTGTGCAAGGCCCTGGTTCCATCCCTAGCAACACAAACAAAATACTCAGGTGGGCTTGGTTTTTACTTTAATGGGGTCTAGAGCTGCTACTTCTGTTCCCCTTAAATAAGTAGTAACACAGGATAGTTTCTTCTTTTGGAATTCAAAGGATTGAACTGTGAAAACTTAGCATGAAAAATATTACTACCAAGATTTTAAATAGTCAGTGATGTGCTTCACTGATGCATAGTATTGAATCAAGATGTGAGGGCAGGTGCAATGTCTTCCTCATCAGTGCCTATGGGCAAATGAGAGGGAGAGAGGCTGTAAACTGTACAGGCCTTTAGCCAGGATTGAACCTTCTTGACATGTGTAACATAAAGTCACCAATGTTGCCTCTTGACATGTGACTGAGTGAACTGATTTGTCTAATGGAGAGATTTTAAAATACCATAGCACAAATTCTATTTTTAAGTTGTGGAGGAACTTCCAATGGTATTTTAAAAAATTTTTGTTGAAGATGAAGAAATATATTTTATCTATAGAGCCCAGTTGTGTCCTCTAAAAAGAACTTTCCAGTGTCTGTTTCATCAGACATTCAGAGTTTATTAACCTATAGATACGGAAGAGTCTAGCACCAGAGCAATGAGTTAGAAAAATAATTTATTTGTTCAAGTTGGCCTCAGTCATAGCAGTTGCCAACCCCCTGAAACAAATGTAAACAGTCAACCTTTTTTCCTTTCTCCTAGAAAAGATACTATTAAGATGTATACAATCTAGGCAGGTTCCAATACCTGTCATATAACAGTATTTTATCACCCTTTAAAATAGACAAACCTGCCAAGTGGTGGTGGTGCATGCCTTTAGATTCAGCACTTGGGAGGCAGAGGCAGATGGATTTGAGTTCAAGTGTAGCCTGGTCCACAGAGTGAGTTCTAGGAAAGCCAAGGCTTCATAGAAAAACCCTGTCTCAAAAAACTTGAAGAAAAAAAAAAAAACACCCTAAAGTCTATATGATTTTATACATTATTCTAGTAGTGACGTGCAAATAAAATGTTCATTTATTACCTAGTGCTGAGGAGATTCTGAAATGTATTTTTTTATGACCTAAAGTTTGAATGGTTTTTCTTGCCATCTAAAAATGGAGGGAAATGGCTTGATTTTGATACCTAGGAATTTCTTATCAAGCTTATGTAATAGATAAAAATCACACAGGTCTGCACTTAAAATTTTGTTCTTCCTTTGAAGTTTTCCAAAGCACATTTGTAGAAATTTTAAATTGTGAGGCTACTGTACTAACAATAGTTTCCAGATTACCTCAGGAAACAGTGCAAATAAACAAGAATGCTTACAGACCAACAAAACTACTTAGTGTTTTGGCACAGGGAATTTGAAAGGTACAAGAGAGACGTTTTTATCTAGAAACTGGTTTACAGGGTACCTCTACCCCCAATTCTCCTCTAGCTTTCCTATATTTAAAATGATAAAATTTTGATGATGTGCCAATTATGTGAATGTTTATGACATAAACAAATATACATACATCTATATCTAAGATTTATTGTTAAATGTTTTAAAAAATAATATGTAGTCTGCTTATTTAGGTGGTCAAGGAGATGATCATTGTATCAACTCAGAGTCACATATCAACAGAGCTGTTTTACCATATTTAATAATTCTTAGTTTGCATGTGTGATTAATTAGTGATTTTTTGAAATAGTTGAATAAAATTTCCTGAAGATTTAGCTGTGAAATGTCACTGCACAACAGATTTTTGTAGTACAAAATAACGTCCTGCCTACTTTCATGAACTTCATACTCAGCTTATCTTCCTGCATGACATCTCGTCAAATAAACCTAAACCAAATATGTGCAATAAAATCAAGCTTTCAGATAGCATCCATTGCATTATTAGAGAAATGATTTCTGTGTTAAAATGCTTTTGTTCATGTAGAAATCATCAATTCAAATGTATTTAAAAGATGGTTATTTTCAGGTATCAATAATAAATTCATAGTATCATTCCTTCTCTTATCCAATTTACAGTATTTTAAGAATATCTGTATAACTTATTGAGCATTATTTGGTCATTGCTGTATGTATAAACATCATAATAAATATTAAATTCTTATGTCAACAGATCAGGCCTAGAGTTTCTGCATTATACATTATTAACAAAATGTTAATAAACATTGTGTTCATGTCTACTTTAGTCCCCTGGCTTGCTATAAACAAAATACAATTTAAGGAGCTTATGAACAACAAAAATTTATTTCCTACACTTTTAGAGGTCAGAAATATCAAGACAAAGACACACAGATCCATGGTCCAAATGAGGTTCTGGTGCTGCTCTCTCGGTGTTTGTTCACCTGGTTGACTGGGAAAAGGAGCTGCACAACTGTCTTTCCAAGGGCTTCATGTCAGAACCTAATCACTTTCTAAATACTCCACTCCACAGAACTCTCACATGGGGAGTGTGTGAATGGGACACAAACATTTAGTTCACAGCGGCCTTCAAGTTTCAGGAATGTGCTATTTTTTTTAAAGACTTATTTATTTATTCTAAGAATACACTGGAGCTGTCTTCAGACACACCAAAAGAGAGCATCAAATGTCATTACTGATGGTTGTGAGCCACCATGTGTTTGCTGGGACTTGAACTCAGGACCTCTGGAAGACCAGTCAGTGCTCTTAACCACTGAGCCATCTCTCCAGCCCAGGAATTCGCTATTTTAAAATAAAAAATTTGTCCCAACCTAATGCTAGGGATTGTATCTAGTAGTTCTTCCACTGAGCTACATTCTCAGTCCAGAAAACAAACAAACCTGTCAACTATTTCTGAGAATGATTTGAGTTACTTAGATAAGATTGTACACTAGGAAATATGTTGTGTACGTGTCTGTTTGTTTTAACTTTTTTGGAGTCATGGAACTTTCAGAGGTTATGATGAAAGATATATATACATATACATATACATATATATGCATATATAAAGCAGGTTTATTGGGAAGGGGCTCTCAGGTGGGTTCACTGGTCCCAAGAATGTGGCCAGGGAAGTTGCCATGGGGAGGGAGTCAGAAGGGAGGTAGACGAGAAAAAGAGTATGTGCATTCAGGAAGGAGGGAGAGAGAGAAAGAGAGAGAGAGCGCTAACATTTTTATTTGATCATTTAACCAGTGTTTGTTGAATACCTACTCTTTGACATTAGGAATACAGCCATGAATGCAAGAAATCACTCAAGAAGAAAATCTGTCAAGTGAGTGAACTGGTCTTCATTTCAGTTTCTATTGCTGTGATGAGACATAACCAAAAGCAACTTAGAGAGGAAAGGATTTATCTCATTTTTATTTGCGTATCACAGAGGGAGTCAGGGCAGGATCTGATGCAGAAACCTGGGGAATGCTGCTTACTGGCTTACTCTCCATGGATTGCTCAGTTGGCTTTCTTAAAGGACCAAAGTCCAGGCCAGAGGTAACACAATGCTCTGGACCCTTCCACATCAATCACTTATTTGACAATGCCCAATAGACTTGCTTACAGCCCTAATGGATTCACTTTCTCAACTGAGTCTCCTTTCTCTCCTCTGAATCTAGCTTGTGTCAAGTTGACATAAAACCAGCCATCGCATAAGGGAAAAAAACCCAAACCATATTGCTTACATGCTGTTTTGAGTAACACCTAGCAAAGAATGATGTCCCAATGATAACAGATTAACCAGGGTTCTCTAGAGCCACAGAATTTATGGAATGTCCACATATTAAGGGAATTTATTGTAATGACTTACAGTCTGCAGTCCAACTAACCCAGCAGCGTGCAGCCATGAATGGGAAGTCCAAGAATCTAGTAGTTGGCTCAGTTCCACAAGGCTAGTTTCAGCTGGAATTCTGTATAAACTGGAATCCTGAAGAAGTAGGTTCCAACAGACGTGCTGGCAAGTAAGTGCAAACAGGTGAGGAAGAGTGAGTCCTCCTTTTCCACTGTCCTTATGTAGGCCTCCAGCAGAAGGTGTGGCCCAGATTGAAGGCCTGAGATGTACCACCATGCCTGGATTTGGAACTTTCCTTGTCCCAGGCTGGCCTTGAATTCAGAGATCTGGTTACTTCAATCTCCTGGGATTAAAGTCCTGCACTACCTTGCCTGGCCCTAAGCGTTTCATGACCACTATCTTCGAGATCTGGATTAAAAGCATGTGTCATCCCAAGTAAGATCCGGGGAAAAGGCCCATGTCTTCCAGCCTCAAGATCTGGATGACAGGTGTGCCCTCCATTTCTGGATTGTAGTTCATTCCAGATGTAGTCAAATTGACAACCAGGAATAGCCATCACAGCAGATCCAAGAGTACCAAAGAGCTAAAGAGAGAAGAATGAGTTTTACTTTAGGACTCTCTCCTGCCACAGAAGCTGAGGAGAGAAATGTTGATATTTGTCCCCAGAAAAACATCATTTGCCAAATATCTGTAGTTTTAGAAGTTTGTGAGTTTCCTGAAAGCATTTTCATACATTTCTCAAGAATTACACCCAAGTAGAAAAACCCAAAATGTTTGCAAATAAACATGTATTTTCTAATGATTTAATTTGATGTGCATTGGTGTTTTGGGATCTCTAAGAACTGGAGTTACAGCCAGTTGTGAGCTGCCCTGTGAGTGCTGGAAATTGAACCTGGGCTCTCTGGAAGACCAGCAGTGCTCTTAACCACTGAACTGTGACAGGGCATCAGACCTTAGTAGGCCCTAAGACTGTAGCACAACTGACTTTATGATGTAGTACCAAACAAGCTGTAAAATTCAGCATGTAAACAATCTTATCTTCCAAAACAAGGCCTAATCTATCAAAATCCATAATTCTTAGAAAGTCTCTGAATGTACTAACCTTTCTTTTTGGCTTCTGTAGGTCTGCTTCTGACTGTTTTGTTATCTGATATTTGTCAACCCAGAACATGGTTTTTGTGCTTAAAAGCTCATCCTGAGAAAAACTCAAGGCTACACTGGGATGCCATACACCCAGTGTAGTCTCTGGTGGGCTAATAAAAGACTTTCTATTGGCTTAAACCCATGTCCAAATATTTGTCTCTGATGAATACCCCACATCAAAGCCATTGCTTCAGTGCCAATAATCCTATTTCTTAGGACGAGACTGGTTAAACTGCATACGTACCTCCAAATTCCAATTGAAAAAAACAAACAAAGTTATTTCCTACTCAGAACCCACTGCATCTAGACAGTCTCCAAAGGAAACTAGGAAACTATCTCAGCATAGCAGAGAAGAGAGTGTGGAAAATTCTCTCTCTAGTAATAGTTCTTTACCACAGGTGTGTTTCTCTGCCCGGTGGTTAGTAGTTATGTGATCCCGTGGAGTTCAGAGTATGTGAGTTTACCAGAAGTCTCTGTCACTATACAACCTTCTGGCCATCAGGCACTTAGATTTTCTTTCACACTTGAAAACACAATGACTCTCTTTTCAAGGGTCATAGTCCAGGTGGTTTTATCCTCAAGACCAGGTTTCTAGTAGCATGTTTGGTTATGTTCAGGTGTTGGCTCTGCTGCTCTGAAGACCCATGAGCCAAAATGGTGATGTTATATTTTCCACATGCTTCATGAACAGTGTTGGAACACTAACCAGTAAACATTCTCATGCAGAAGGAGGGAAGATGGTAGTACCAGGATCTTTTACTGTAGGTGAGGGGTAGATTCATTTGACTTTTCTGATACAGATTCCAAGGAGGATTTGTTTGCAGTTAACATCTTTGGCTACATTTGAGTGGCTGTTGCAAAATATGACATTCTAACAAGTTGCATGGCTTTTTGAAAAGGTCATTCTTTTATTGTGTTACAATGGGGTAGAACTGCAATTTCTGGGGCTCTGACAGACTCTGCTGGCCTCTGCCTGCATCAGGCACACACATGCTCCATATGAATACATGCAGACAAACACATTAGTAAAAAAAGAAAAACTTTAAAAAAATTCTTTATTTTGTGCAAAAAAATCCAACCTCAACTAGGTGTGGTGGTGCATGCCTTAAATCTCAGAACTCTCTCAGGAGGCAGAGGCAGGTGAATCTCTGAGTCACAGGCCAGTCTGGTCTACATACAAGTTCCAGGAGAGCCAAGGCTACCTAGAGATATCCTATCTCAAAAACAATTCTGCAAAGATCAGAAGATTAAAAAAAATTGTTTTTATTCTCTCTTATTTTGTTTTTCACAAACCATTTAATCCTTCCTGATTTCTACCTTCTCCCTGCCCAGACACACAGAAGGTTTTAATGTATGGCCCAGTCTGGTCTTTGACTCCCAGGCTCAAGTGATCTTTGAGCCTCAGCCTCTGTACCAAATCAGACTATAGTCACATGATGGTTTGAATAAGAATGGCCCATAGGTTCATATATTTGAATGATTAGGCAGCAAGAAGTGGTAGTATTTGAAAGGATTAAAAGAATTGGGAGGTGTGGCCTTGTTGGAGGAATTGTGTCACTGGGATGCACTTTATGGCTTCAAAAGCCCAGGCCAAGCCCTGTAGGGCCCTGTTCCGGAGGGTATTCCACGAGGATCTTATGCTCGGCTGAGGACAGGGTGCAGCGAGCAGGGAGGGTCCACGTTACTGCCGCTGCCTCTGCCGGAATCTCCGCTGTCCATCGGTCTCCGGCCTGACTGGGTGAGGGAGCTCTGGGCCAAGAAGACAGAGTGCTGCCTCTGCCACTTCCTCCACTGCCTGAGTCTCCGCTGTTGCTCCACGTTGCTCCCAGGTGCTGCACTGTCTCTGCGCCAAGCCGGTCCAGTCTGGGGACAATCCTGAAGGCGTTTCTGGAGAGCAGAACTCTTCCCAAGTGTTACAGCTCTAGTGTTACAGCTCTTTCGACAGAAACTCTCGGACAACAGCGTGATTCTTGCACACACCTTTACTTCTGAGTTAGCTCAATATATACAATTCTGGGGTGGCTTAAGGTCTGGCAGCAGGTAACCCTATTGGCTTGGTCTGAGAGCTTGGGGATGCCTCATCTACATGAGGGAAAGCCTGAGGCACTATTCCTATGTGACTGGTGGCCATAGACCTCTCTGTGGGAGGGGCTGTGGGGGGCTGAGACTGAGTGAAAAGAGCCAGGTGCCAGTAGCGACTCCGAAAGCCTTCCATCCCATGAGGATCCGGGGTTCGAAGCTTATGCTCAAACAGGTGCTCAGCTGCTTCTCACAGCCCACCGCCCCACAAAGCCCAGAGTCTCTCTCCCTGCCTATGGATCATGATGTAGTTCTCAGCCATTGCTCCAGTGTCTGCCTGCATGTCACCATCAGGGTGATGACGGACTGAACCTCTGAAACTGTAAGCAATTAAATGATGTATTTTATAAAATCTGCCTTGGTCATGGTGTCTCTGCACAGCAAGAGAACAGTGACTACGACAAGCACGTGCTGTTGCAGCTACTTCTTTATACTACCTTGTCAAATGCATCCAGTAGCACCTAGTGTCTACTGTCTTGCTTTTCAAACTTTTCCATTAAATGGAAATTCATTATATACATTATTGCCTCGAAGGTTATGGTGCCTCTCAGTTAAATCCGATGTTTCACTATGCCATAATGTAGATTTCTACACATTAATGTTAGTAGCTATGTCTGTCAACCACCTTCTAATCTAGTGTATATTTTTTTAAGTGAATGCTTTTTGTTCAAGATATGTTAGCTTTATGTTGTATTAACAAGTGACTCAGCAACTTATTTTGTGGTCATTGTAAAGTCTTTGTATGTACTATCTGAATTTGCAGTAGCTGTGGCCTGGTGACCAGGTCTCATAAGCATATGAACATATAGGGGGACAGGGCATTCTTCAGCACTCTTCAGGTCACCCTCTACCTTTGTTTTTGAGATACAGTCTCTTATTGATGTTGAATTCAGTAAGTGTTAGGGACCTGTCGACCTTTGTTACTCCCAGGGCTGGGACCACAATGTACACTACAACTCGTGCTTTTTTTTATTTTTAAGGTATGGGTTCTAGGGATCAAACACAAGAAAGTCTTCTTGCTTTACCAATGATGACATCTTTCCAGCCCTATAAGTAGGAACAAACAAACCTAAATTCAAAGTTCTCTGTTAATCATTAATAGTAGTTTGCCAGGTAATACTGACAGGATGCTGGCATGTGATAATTACAGTACACAATGACACAGATCTCATATATGATAGCTGTTCAGACCTTTAACAGCGTATGTTCTGATAAAATAGAACGTGAAGTCCACACATGAGAGAAACGTGTGGTAATGAGTGCCTATAATCCCAACGAGGCATTTAATAGACCCTCCCATTTGGATATCCAAAATGACTAGTTTACACTGGTGTCTCTAGTATTTAATCACTTGAAATGTAAAATTTTCTGTGCACTAAGTGATGTGTTGGGCCCTTGGAGGGCAAAAGTTGTCACTCCGATACTGGTTTCAGTTTCTCTAGGGAAGTAGAAAATAACTACAAGATGATTATAGGGAGCAGGAGTTTATGATAGCCTTGCTAATCCAAACAGATTTCACCGAGGAAAGTCCATTTGTCTGGTTAGAATGTTTCTCACTGAGGCGGAACATGATGACATTTGATTTTAATCCCAGCAATGGGCTGGCGGGTGCTAGTAGTAGATCTCCGTGAATTCACTAAATGGAAACAGTCAACTACACGTTTCCTGTTGAATCGTACTGACCTCATGAACTCACATCATAGTACTCCAGATAATTGGCAGTTTTCTCCATCCCACTTCCCAAATTACATATGAAGGCAAGCTTGAGCCTAGCAGGTGTTTATCTAGGAGGATTTTATTCTAATAACACAGGCTACTTGGTTTTCAAATGCTTCATTTAAGAATTACAGAATTTCTTGCAGAGGACATCTCTATTTTCACATCTATATTTTCTTTATCCAGTCTACTACAGTCTTGTTTCTAGAGTAGTTTGATGTTTCTTGTGCACAGTTCCCAACTCAAAGACTTAGATTCTTAGTGCATGCTGAGGGTGCAAAAACACTGTTCTCACCTTAAAGGGAATGAGAGACAGCTTATTGTGGAACCACATTTGAATAACCATGGCACAAGCAACACAGATTTAGGTTATGCCAAATTCCTTGTGTAACATGGAAGTAGTTTCATAACATTTTATAGTTCTAAAGAACAAAGACAGTCATAAATCAAGGCAAGCTTAAGACACATTAGTGTGTACATCACAGAAGTTACAGCAAGATGAGGACACTTTTTACATAGCTGCAGATGCTATCTGATACCATTCTTAGTTCTTGGGTTGGTGGAAACTAGGAGTCAGCTAAGTTAAAAAGTTCCAAAGGGCGTGCTGGAGAAATGGCTCAGTGGTGAACAGCATTGGCACCAGAATTTAATTCCCAGCACCCACATGGCAGCTTACAACCATCTGTAATCCAGCTCCAAGTGATTTGACCCCCTCACACAGACATGCATGCAGGCAAAACAACAATGCACATAAAATAAAAATAAATCATTTTTAAAGTTTCAAAAAGTTTTTAATCTATTAGTCACAGGATTTAGCTCTAATATAGAGAGGTTGGCAAGGACTGGCTATTCAGTGGGTAAAGCTAGGCCCAGATTGGGTAATTTGCTTCTGGACTTGTAAAATTCCAACCTCTACACATCACTGCAGCTCTATTCAATCTTTGCAGACACAGATGCTTTCCTGGAATTTTCCTTCATGACTTTTTAGTTACATTGAAATTTCTAGAAAGGCATTTCCCAAAATTTAGGTTAACAATGCTGTATTTCTTTTCTTTCTTTTTTGTTTGTTTGTTTGTTTGTTTGTTTGTTTTTTGTTTTTCAGGACAGGGTTTCTCTGTACAGCTCTGGCTGTCCTGGAACTCACTCTGTAGACCAGGCTGGGATTAAAGGCATGCGCCACCTTTTGTTTCCCTTTGTAACTAAACTCCTAGTCTGGAAAATTGACAGTTCAGATATATGAACATTTTTTCACGGTAAACACCTTTTACCTCCTTTCCTTGTAGTTTGAGATAAGAAAGGACCAGTAGAAACTATTCGGCTTCCCAGTTACTTTTTCTTAAGAGTAGCTGAGCGAAGTTGAACTGAGTAAATGTTCCCACAAGGGGGTGCGATGCTAGGAGGTTAACAAAGAGACTAGCAAACACCCTGCTTCTAGAACTCAGACTGAGACTCCAGCCTTATGTCAGCTCCTTTGAAGTAGGCCTGGTGCAATGAGTTCCCAGGTGGCAGGGTTTGACCTGGGGACCCCTCAGTAATCTCAAAGTGGCAAAGCGATTCAGCATCTTTCCCAAAGCAGAAGTATTCCTTAGAACATACTTGCTCTTAGAGGATCTCCTTACTAAAGTTTAGATCTTCAGAGTGTCCATTGTACAGGAACATTAGGCTCGGCTTTGTGCTGGCGGTACAACTAAAAATGTGTCGGGTATGAAGAAGGCTTCGCATATAGTCCAGATACGGAATTCAAGGTGGGTTGGGTTTGCCCTTAACAAAAATGGCGCGGACTCGTCAAGTCGGTAAGATCACATGCTCGTAAGCCTGGCTGAGAGTCAATATGACTTCAGACGAAAAGCGGATGTTATTATTATTCACTTCCGGGTGAGACCCATCGGGCGCCATCTTGTCTTGTTCATGAAGAAGTAGAAGCATCGAAAGGGTTGGAGAGAATTACAGGAACGGTGGCGACAGCGGTATTCCGGAATCGGAGCGGGTAAGCGATGAGCAGCTTACACAGGGGGACTTGCCGGAGTACTAAAATCCTCTTGGTTTGTGTGGCGAACGTAGCGTGACTTAGGCTGCGTACGCTGCTTGGCGCGACCGCCAGAACCTCATTCCCGAAAAGCGCCGGCGTCCGCCAGAGATAGTGAACGAGAGGGCTGCTCTCGCCGAAAAGGAACTGCCTTTGGTCAAGGAGAGAGCTCACGACCCATTCTTCGAACTAAGAGTTTTCTTTGAGAAGGCAAGGGACTAATTGTTGGGCTCCTGACTGGCCGTTAAGCACTGCGCGTGCGCAGTGGAAACCCTTTAGGGGCAGAGAGTGCAGAGGGGCGGAGGAGGCGGGGGCCGGGACCTGGAACTTATACTATGCGACTCGCACTACGCAGGCGCAGCCGCTTTCTGCTGCGTCCTATTCAAGTGTGATTTAGTTGCTTAGTTTTTGTGTTTTACCCAGTGATGGTTATTATGTTTTAAGCATCACAAAGGAAACGAGTAGTATCCTATATTTTATTTGTTTCGTTCTTTTGTAAATAATACAAAATTGGGCGCTGCACAAATTTTGACTGCTTGATTACATTAGCAATCTTTAAAAATACTTCATTTACCTTTTCTCTTCTTGACCCTAGATAAAACAAAAATAATCTTGGATTTTTTTTTTTTTTTTTAGTACATCCAGCTAAAAACCAAACCAGAACAGCAAAGGCTTTATTTGTCGGTGCTTTTCCGAAGCATCAAGGGAGCCGCAATGAGTTCTCTGATATTCTTGAGATACACTATATAAAATATTCGTAAGCTTCATATTTAAGGACTTTTTTTTTTTTTTTTTTTTGGAGTCTTATTATATGACCCTGGCTGGCCTGGAATTCATAGAGAGCCTCCTGCTTTCCCTCATGAATGCAGGGATTCACTATCACACCAAGCCTCAGAACTTAATTTAAATAGTAGAAAAATTAAATAGATAGGATAAAACCATTCCTACATGTTTTTTCTCAGTAGCATATACTCACATGACACTTTTGTTACTATTAGTGGAACAGTGTTGCTACATTATTCATTGATGGCTTATTCCTATTTCCTTAGTTAAAAAAAAAAATCTCTTTTAAAAGATACCATTTTTCTGTATTATCTGTGTAGGCCTGAAGAAAGTGTCAGGTCCCCTGGAACTGAAGTTACAGATGGTTGTGAGTTGCCATTGTGGGTGCTGGAAACTGAAGGCAGACCCACTGCAAGAGCAGCCAGTGCTCTTAACTGCCGAGCCATCTATCTAGCCACTTTTTTTTTAAATGAACAATAATTACTTTGTCTATGTGTCAGTACTATATTTTGTTGTTCAGATTCTTCCACTTCTGACCACTGCTAAATCTTTCAGGTGTTTACTGTTCCCACTAGTTTTTATTTGATTGGTCAGTGTTTTGTTTCTTTGTTACTCTGTTGCTGAGGCTGGCCTGGAACACTCAGCAGTTCTCCTGCTTTAGCTTTTTACTCTTAAGATGACAGACATGGGTTACTGCAGAACTTTGTTTTATTTCAGTTTGGAGGTAAGGAGCCCTGACTAGCTCCCAACTCAAGATCTTAACTGCCTTTGCTTCTGAACCTCGTTAGTGCTAAAATTACAAAACTGCCAGGTCCAAAGAGATTTAAAGCTTCACATTTCAGTTCTCATCTTTTTGTCACAGTCTATAAGTGAGTTTTGTAAATATTAGAGGTCATCATTTGAAGAAGTCATTTTGAAGTCAATTGAAGGGTTTTCCTTTTTTATGTGTGTGTGTGTGTGTGTGTGTGTGTGTGTGTGTGTGTGTTGAGCCTGTATATATATATGCTCATGAGTGTAAGGATATTTGATCCCCTGGGTCTGGAGTTTCAGAAAGTCTAAGTTGTTTGATGTGATGCTGGGATTGAACTTGCGTGCTCTGAAGTACAGCCAGCACTTCTTTAAGCACTGAGCCATCCTTCAGCTCCAGGTCTGTTTGTTTTCAGTTGCAGTTCTAAGACAGAATAATTTATAGAAAAGACTGAGTGATAATAATCCTGGTGTTAGTATCTGGGGTCACTGTAATAGATTACTACAAATTAGGTGGCTTAAAACAACTGAAATGTACTCTTTTATGGCTCTAAAGGCAAAAAGTATGAAAGCACAGTTTAACAGATACGTTCGTTCCTTCTGGCTTTTGATAGCATCTGTCTTTCTATTCTTCACCTTGTAGAATTGTCCAGTCTGTGGCATTGTAGGCATAGGACATTGTCCATATGGATACTTATGTCTGTCCTCATCTAGGGATGAGTTAGGTCTTACTCTATTCAAATATGACCTCGTCCTAAATTGAGTACTGTTTCCACACAGACCCTGACTTCCAGTAAGTACAGGTAACATGGATTTAGGACTTGAGCCTGCCTTTGGGAAGATTACAAGTTAGTCCACAACTCTGGTGTTAGTTTTTTCCAGCAGTATGATACTGTTGATGACCAAGTGAAATCCTTGGTTATTGGCTTTTCTATTCTAGTCTTCCCAAATTCAAGTTGTTTTTCAAGGAAATCACACTTAACTTTACCCTGTGAAGGAAAATTTTGTCAACAGTCTGTTGCATGAGTCATCAAAATTAGACTTCTCCAAACTTGAACAGTTGATGATCTCTGAAAATAAGTCTGTAAGGAGCTTAGTTGATTGAGTCTTTTTTTTTAAGCCACATTTATCTATTTTGTGTTCGTATGTGTCTGTGTGTGAACACATGTGCTTGTGGAATATGTTTGTGGAAGTCAGAGGACTACTTGCAGGAATCAGTTCTTATCTATGACCATGTGGGTTCCAGGGATCAAATTCTTTCAGGTTACAAGGATGGGTGGGAAGTGCTTTTACCTACTGAACCGTTTCGTGGCTCTCAGAATTTTTTCTCCTAGTGTTTGGGGGACATGAGGGTGCTGGGATCATATAGACCTTGCATAGCCTGGGCAAGTTCTCTAATACTTAAGTGTGTCTCTAGGTCCTAGAAACCAAACTATAGTGATAAATAAATAGTAATATTAAAATGTACTTTTTGTGGCTGAAGTTGCATATTTAGTGGGTAATATATATAAGTGATGAATGAGTAAAATACCTATAGGCACAATACTATGATAAAGCAAGCACTCAGTAATATCTCCTCTGTTCTCAAGAAAATCCTTGAGCATTCAAAACATTTATTCTACAAGAACTATTGCATATTACTTTTAACTTTGTAATAATATAGTTAGTGTATACCTTCAACAGTTAACACTTTACGAATTATTACTCACCCAATATATGACTATCATTTTTCATGGTGTAAGTCTGTTATTAAAACTTAGTGGGTCTATATAGTTCAGCAGTAGTGTGATTGCCTTTGCTTATCTCAAGAAATGAAAAAAGGTGAATTAGAAATTGTGTCTGCGGAGCTGTTCATATTGAACATAGTCACGTTTTCCAAATTAAGAGTCCAAATACAAAACCAGACTCAACAACAAGCTTCAGAATACCTTTCAAGTGTTGGCAGGTGCTTTAATTTTTTTCTTCTACTTTTATTTTTTTAACTTATCAAAAGTAAGTTCTGGCTGGACTGTGGTAGCGCATGCCTTTAATCTCAGCACTCAGGAGGCAGAGGCACTCAGATCTCCAAGTTCAAGATCAGCCTGGTCTACAGAGTGAGTTCCAAGACAGCCAGGACTATACAGAGGAACCACCCTGTCTTTAAAAACAAAAACAAACAAAAATACAGTCTTCCCTGTCTGTCAGTGGGTTATGTATTTATTGTTACAACCAATTGCAGATCAGAAATACTTGATAAAATGGATCTAGTAAGCATACTCAGATTTTTTTATGTAATGAAAATGCCATTTTATATGAGGGATCTGAGCATCCTAAAGTTTTGGTTCTTCATGGATACTAAATCATCCGTGGATACTGAAGGGCATAATATGGATGTTTTTTTGTTTGGTTGTGGGATAGGGTCTCAAAAGGAGACTGAAAGTTGCTATGGACATTATGGCCCAGCTGACCTTGACCTCCAGAGACTTGCCTTAATGCTAGTTGTCATTCCCAGCACCATAATATGTGCTTTGATTTCTGTATGTCAGGAGTCATGTTATTCTGTTTTAGAGGTTTTTAATTTGGTAAGTTCTTTTGTATAAAGGTTTTATGGTGAACATGAAATAGAGAATAGGGCTTCTAAATTTTTTGTCATCAAATTAATTTGGTCTTTTGTTAAGTAATTGGTAAAACCCTTTAGAAGTATTGTACTGGCCTAAAACATATAAAACTATATGTTACATATTTGATTAGTTCTGTTTTTCTAATCAAATTTTTGCCTAAATTCTGTTCCTTTTACTTATCTGTTTTTTTTTTATAGACTTAACAAAAATCAAAGTTTAGTTTTCATGACCAGTTAGTTATTTCCTTTGAAATTTACTCTAACTCGAGCTTGAAAATGAACAGAGATTAGGTGATTTGTCTAGTGTTCAGATGACTTGTGTGTGATTTTTACTTTTATACAAGTCACTGTGGATTGTGCTTGTTGCTTCCCTTGAATCTTTATCTTTTAAAGTTAATATATTTCTAAAAGTACACACTGTGAAAGAATACGGAAAGTATAAAGTGGAAGTCCCTGATAACTATTTTCTGCTTCCCTGAACTTAAGGAGTTTTGTAACTTAGGAATCTTAGATACATGCTGGACTGTGAACTTAAATGGTATTTGTATCTGTGTGTGTGTGTGTGTGTGTGTGTGTGTGTGCTATAATTGGTTTGTTTTCCCCACTGAGTTTGTATATCAGTACATGTCAGTGTATAAGGCTGTGCTTTACTCATTTTAATTGCTCAGTTGAAGTCCATTTAATTTATTCAACTTACATCTACCTTTACTTAAGTTTCATTAAAAGTACATGTTTACTACTAGAAAATTTGTTAAGAGTTTTAAATAGTTTTTCTGTAAGACTAGGTGCATCCTCTCCTGCTGAGGCCAGACAAAACAGTCCATTTAGGGGCATGTATAGGCAGGCGGACAACAGGCCTGCGGACAACCCCTTTTCCAGTTGTTGGGAGACCCCCATGAAGACCAAGCTGCTCATCTGTTACATACGTGTGAGTGGCGTAGATCCAGCCCATGCTCGCTCTTTGGTGGTTCAGTCTCTGGGAGTCCCTAAGAGTCCAGGTTACTTGACGCTGGTGTTCTTCCTGTAGAGTCCCTATCCTCTTCCGCTCCCTCAAACCTTCTCCCAACTCTTCTGTAAGACTCTTGGAGGTCCATCTACTGTTTGGGGTGTGCGTCTCTGCATCTTCCCATTGGCTGTGGGGTGGAGTCTCCCAGCAGACAATTATGCTAGGTTCCTGCCTTCAAACATAACAGTATCATTAATAGTGTTAGAAATTGGTTTTTGCCTGTGGGATGAATCTCAGTTTGGGCCAGTCTTTGGTTGGCCATTTCCTCATTCTTTGTCCCTCACATCTTGTAGGCAGGACACATTTTTGGTTGAAGGTTTTTTTTATAAGAAGTTTTTAGACTCATTTCCAGAAAAGTGAGGGGATCTACCATTCCATTATCCATAACTTTAGATTTAACAGTTAACAGAGACCCTGACTTCTTTTTCATTCTATTTAAAATGCTAAGAAACAGATTTTCGAATTTGTTTCCCTTTTCAGCTTTGTCTCATTACTATTTTTAATGTTGTCATTCCTTAATACCTACAATTTGTTTTTGTATTGGAAGTGCAGTTCATTTAAACATCTGTGGTGAGATGATTCTGTACTTCGAGGAATATATGTTATTTTGTAAATCATATCCATGTAGGTGACATTGGCAGTGTTTGAATTTCTAATTTCTCATCAACTTTTTTTCTGAAGTTTTCTTAGGAGGTACTATGTATTTATTATTAGTTATTATTAACTGTAATTACAAGAACAAGTTTTTTGCTACAGCTATTTGTTACTCTTTTAAAGGAGTTTGGTTGGAGGCTGAATGAATCACTTCTTATAATCGTTAAATAATTGGATCTAGCCCCGCAGTGATAACACATGTACAGACACATTATATAATTCTAAGTATGCCTTATTTTAGCGTAGCTAATTAGAACTGTATTTTTCACTCTGACACGAACATTAACTCAAACCTTTCTATTCTTGCTTTTCACTCTAAATCTAGTTGTCTCTGACAACATTGAATAGATTTACAGAGCTTTCCTCGTGTAAAACATATTATCATGCAATCTCTGATGTCTGAGTTTTAAAAATGTAAAACGCCCCAGCATTAACTGTGTTTAATTTGTTGTAAAAAGGAACTTAAAGGATGTGGGACCAAGGAGGACAGCCTTGGCAGCAATGGCCCTTGAACCAGCAACAGTGGATGCAGTCATTTCAACACCAGCAAGATCCAAGTAAGGAAAATCCTGCATTTGAAAGTGGATACAGAGTGGACATTTAGAGATGGGTAGGATATAGATGATGGCATTTAGTTCAGTTTACTGAATTTTACAGCTTAAAACTGATACCATCTTAAGTTTTCTAAAGAAAAAGAATGAAATGTGCTTAAGTATTATATATTTCTATTCTGAATTTTATTTATTACAGTTGGTGGAATATCATTTTTGTGTATCTATGTACATATTTTTGCATGTTCAGCATATGGAGTGAGTGAAGGTACATATTTGTGTATGGAGGCAGAGGCCAATCAGATGTTCTCCTCAGTCACTTTGCACCTCTCTCATTGAACCTATAGCTCACTGATTGAATGAGCCTGGCTGGCCAGCAAGCTTTAGGAGTCTCCACAGCTTCACAGTGCTGGGGTTATAGATGTGCACTGCATTACCTAGCCTAAATGTAGGTTCTGGGGAATTCCGACAAGGAGCTTCATTCTTACGTACCAAGCTCTGACTGAACCATCTCCTCAGACCCATTATGCTATGCCGCTTTCATATTTCTTTTTACTAAGGACTGTCTGCAGAGCGTTGAGGTAGTTGGTGTTGCAGGTCTTTAATCCCAGCACTTGGGAGGCAGAGGCAGGTGGATCTCTTGAGTTTGAGACCAGCCTTGTCTGTATAGTTCTAGGATAGCCTGAGCTACATAGTAAGACCCTTTCTTAACTACTGTCTATTCCTCCCCTCTCACTCTTCTCAGTAATGTAGAGGGAAAAAGAAAAGTATCAGGAACCTCATTTCATACTCAAGGCCAGCTTTGCTTCATCTTTGAGATCATTTACATTGCTCTTTCCTTAGGGAGATGACTTATTTTCTGTTTTAAGGCAGTCTTTTATAATGTAGCCCAGGCTGGCATAAAATGTTCTATATAGCCCAGGGTAGCCTCAAACTCACAGTGCTCCTACCTCCACTTCCTAGGTTTTAGGTTATATATGTGCACCACCGTACCTAGCTCATTTCTTTTTAAAATAGCTACATAGCACTTTATGGTTCTGTTCTAATGTAAAGCAACAATGATAGCAACAGTAAGACTTCTGGATATTTGATTGTTTATATCTTTCCAGGCTTAAACAGCATAACCTTGTGAACATAACATTAGTTACATGTCCAGTTATTTTCTTTGTAAAAATGCTAGGCTTGCTAGATTACAGTTGAGAAGTTTAAGATATATTTGATTTAGTTATAATTCCATCCATCCAGGCTATATCAGTTATCTGTTTCATTAAAATGTATGAGAATGTTTATTAAAACTTGACTAAATTACTTTGTGCTATTAGTAATGAAAGGTTTCAGAATTTTAGTATAGATTTGGAGAGGAAAAACCTAAAAGATAGTAGAAACAATTGATTTTGAAGTTGTTGAAGAGGTATTTTTGTCTACAGCACTGAGTTTAAAAGTACAACTGTGAGAAGGCACAGGGATAGAAAGTTACACTGGTTTATCAGTGTAGGCTCAAAGGCAGCCTGGGAAGGACAGAACCTTCTAAAGGGAGAAACGATTGAGTTTGGTTATTTTTACATTGACTTTAAAAGGTGCATGTGTAGCTGGGCAGTGGTGGCACAGCCTTTAATCCCAGCACCTGAGAGGCAGAGGCAGAGGCAGGAGGATTTCTGAGTTCGAGGCCAGCCTGGTCTACGAAGTGAGTTCCAGGACAGCCAGGGCAATACAGAGAAACCCTGTCTCAAAAAACAAACAAACAAACAAAAAGATGTATGTGTGTCTTTTAAAAAACTCAGCAAACTAAGGTCGTAATTTTTTCTGAGATAATATTAGAATATGTTAAGAGTGGGTTATTCGCTTTTTTTTGAGACAGGCTCTCTGTGTAGTTCTAGCTGTCCTGGAGCTTTCTGTGTAGACCAGACTAACTTTGAATTCACAGAGATTCTCCTGCCTCTGTCTCTGGAGTACTGAGATTAAAGGTATGTGTTACTACACCAGGCTGAAAGTGTTCTTATAGAGTCCTTTTCTGAAACTCATGTATATTTTGGTCCGCATATTTGTAGCATTTCTAAGCATATTTGTACACATAACTTTGTATAATAGTTAAATATATAATTAATGAGGGATACTTAAAAGAGGAATGGGAAAGAACAGAGAAGAGAAAGAAAGGGAAGAAGGAGAGAAGAAGACAGAAGAAAAGAAGGAGCCAGGGAGATAGATGGTCCAGGAGTTAAACCACTTTCCATACAAGCAAGAGAACTGGAACCCATGTTAAATGCGGGTAGTGTAATGGTCCAGCCTCAGAAGGCAGAGAGAGATCGATCACTAAGGAAAGTGGCTATGGATACTACTAGTCTTATATGGAATTGATTGAGAGATCCTTCTTCAAGAGTAGTAAAGATGGGATAAAGGAAGAGATACGTATCATGCCTCCAAATGTACATGTGCTCATAAATATGTATATATATATATACACACATATAAGTGTGTACCATGCTTAAAAAGAAGACAGATAACAAAATAATTGAGATACTTGTTTTACATAGAGGTGCTATTCTTTTAGCTCCTACATTCTGAATGCTAAATTCTACTGATGTACTTTAGGCCAGATTGACTGGGCTGCATTGGCCCAAGCTTGGATTGCACAAAGAGAAGCCTCAGGACAGCAAAACATCGTAGAACAACCACCAGGAATGATGCCAAATGGACAGGATATGTCTACAATGGAGTCTGGTCCAAATAATCATGGGAATTTTCAAGGAGATTCAAATTTTAACAGAATGTGGCAACCAGGTTTGTTATTTATGTTTCCCAAATTTTAGAATGTCTTAAAATAAATTGAGAATTAGTAGTACATTGTTTAACTTGTTTACTTTTATGACTTCTTGAAATTAATGCTTCTTAAGAAATAGGCAGTCTCAATTTGATTTGATCTTGACATTTTTTTGTGGTTAAATTATTTTGTACACAATCTGCTAGTGTTGTGGCACTCAGTTTGATTTTTTTCTTGGTTCTTCATTCCTAGGCTGACAGGGGCTGGGAACACTCTGGAAACTTCACTTGGCATCTAGGGAAAAGAGAGCACTCTTTGTCTCTCTGTTGCAACCTCTGGCCTTTTCAGAAGCAGCACTGGCAGAGTAAAACATGTCTAGCCTCTAATTAAAGACAAGTTGTGCCACTGTATGACAAGCAAGCCTGTCAGATCCGCTCTGCTCCTCTCATTCATCCCCTTCCTCCTCCCTCACCCCTTTTTCAGATAGCGGTGACTTTCCCTAAGTTCTTGGATGCTCATTTTATTTATTTTTTTAAACTGCACAGTATGATTTAGATCCTTTAATGTTTACTCAATTTTCCACGATTGTGTTAATATTTTTAATAATCCCATCACACTATTTATAGAGATTGCACATTTGGATATGTTGCTGCAGAAGTCATAGCTTCTGTTTGCTATTTTTATTATTTCTATTATTACTGGTGAGAATGGAAAATGGTATATTTTCAATATTACTTTTAAAAGAGTAACAAATGTTCTCATTTTTGATAATGTGAAGTGTTTTATTTTTTCTTTTAGAAGGCCGAATCTTCCCACTTTTGAAACTCTTTTAGTTTTTGAGTTAGTTTCCTCATCCTGGCATCAGTGGCCTCCTTTCACTCCTGCTGCCCTCAGCTTCCTTCCCTTCTTTGGCTTTCTCTGTGACACGAAGGAACTTAGTAACCTTTGTGTGTCTCAGTTTCCCCTTCTGAAATTGACAGATAATACCAGATTCCTCCCTACCTCACAGGGTTGTTGTGAGGATAAATGTGTTCATGGAAAAAGAAATAATATGAAATTTAAGGTATTCTTTTTATGTTGTTACTATTGAACAGTAATAGCAGTTCATCCAAAAGTTGTTTTGGAATTTGATAAATTTGTTAAAAACACTTTTTGGAGCTGAGTGTGGTCTCACATGCCTGTAAGCCCAGTGCTGGGGAGGCGGAGGCAGAAAGGGCTCGTGTTTGAGGCTAGTCTTAGCTGTGTAGAAAGTTCCAGCTGAATGTCATCTGCATAGCAAGATCCTTGTCTCAAAGTATCAAGCAAAAAATAACTTTCGGCATTTCGTTTAGAATATGAGTTAGAATGGAGTACAATTGAATTACGTATGGGATAGTTTTTAATTTATTGTTTATTTTAAGGTAATGCAAAACAAATTTGACCAAAATGTTAAAAATTGTTTTTTAAAATTGTGTCATTACATTTTGTAGCTTTCTTGAGATCTTAAAAATTATATTGACTTTGTTATAATCCCCTGTTGAATGTCTTTATGCCTAAATCCTGAATAGAATGGGGAATGCATCAGCAGCCCCCACACCCCCCTCCAGAGCAGCCATGGATGCCACCAACACCAGGCCCAATGGACATTGTTCCTCCTTCTGAAGACAGCAACAGTCAGGACAGTGGGGAATTTGCCCCTGACAACAGGCATATATTTAACCAGAACAATCACAACTTTGGTGGACCACCTGATAATTTTGCAGTGGGGCCGGTGAACCAGTTTGACTATCAGGTGAAAGATATTTTGTTACTTTACTATCATAGACATGCACGTAACCCATTCCTTGGAAATGTCTTGTCAAGAATTCCTAAGATGTATGTCATTTTCAGGGCTGTAGAGATAAGCACAGTGTCAGAAAACTTATCAACATTTATTAAAATCATTAGATTTTTAGTTGATTAGGATATTGGGACCAACAAATATTAGGAAAAATTTGGATCAAGTGGAAAATATGTAAATGCAAATAGTTACATGATGTCTTGTTTTCCAGTTTCAACATGATATATCTAAATGTTAAAGTATAGAAAATACACAATAGTTAAATACGCTATATGTCAATAATAGGTTATAAATAAGACAAATAAAGCACAATGAATATAGATTGTCTTAACTGTTGTACCTTCTATGTAAAGTTATTACTTTTTTTTTTTTAGTGTTTTTTCCCCCCCCATTTTTATCACTATATTAATGAAATTGTTCATGGCTTCCTTTGTGACATTCATTCCTAGGGACATAGAACTCTATGGAGAATAATGT
This sequence comes from Rhabdomys pumilio, assembly GCA_030674055.1. Taxonomy (NCBI): domain Eukaryota; kingdom Metazoa; phylum Chordata; class Mammalia; order Rodentia; family Muridae; genus Rhabdomys; species Rhabdomys pumilio. The sequence goes on along the minus strand of JANHMN010000004.1, from coordinate 113,807,560 downwards.
TATTGTATGGGCTTTATTTTCTTTAAGACCCTGCTTTGCTAGGGTCTACCCTTAAATTATACTGGATGTCACTGTTTGCAGTTGCTGCTTTATGTAATAAGCTGTCATAATTTAAAATCTTTAAAACTAGGTATTTAAACTTTAATCACAAGCTTAATTTGATAATCTGTTCACCTTGAAATGGTAGTCCTCCTATTAATGCTGATTAGATTCGTGTACTACCACTTAGAATTCACATGTGACAGCTTTTCTCCGTTATGAAGGGATATAGTGACAAGAAGCCCCCTCCTTACCTTTGTTCAGCCTGGTGAAACCTGTGTAAACAAGACAGAGAGTCTGTTGGCAGCTTTCTCCTAAAAGACCTCTGAAAATACAGATTTTCAAAAGAAAATAGTTAATTCAGTGTCTATTTTGACTTGTAAAGAAATAAATCCTGCCCCACTTTAGCAACAACCTGAATTCACTAGAAATGGGAGGTTGAAACTGACAACAACAACAAATTGTTGTGTATTTTTTAGTTAAGTAAAAATTGGCTACATGTGATGATGCGTCCTGTCACCCCAGCACCTGTGAGGCTCTTGAGTTTATCAGCCTTGGACACATAACAAGTTCAGAGCTAGCCTGGGCTCTATAATGACAGCTTTTCTTAGAAAGAGAAAGAAAAGACTTTCTGTTATCTTTGTGGTGTTGATAACTTTCTGTTATCTTGGTGACTTATGAATGAATTTAGAGTGAAAAGGTTCATATACTTATATTACTTTATGTGTTTGTACCTTTCCATAGTTCTTAAATAATCTATCAGTTGGTTTATAGAATCCTGTTTACATTTGTATAGACAGAAAATCTTGAACTTTCCTAAGAAAAGCAAGCCTGGGCTCTTGGGGTTATAGAAGTACTGTTGGGTGTTAGAACCATGGCGTTCTTGGGTCTGCTACACACATGGATTTCTACTGTCCCAGTTCATAACACGTGTGTGTCCCAGAAGGTGTATGTACTGAATTGAAGAAAATTAAAATGCAATACTCTTTCAGCATGGGGCTGCTTTTGGTCCACCACAAGGTGGATTTCATCCTCCTTATTGGCAACCAGGACCTCCAGGACCTCCAGCACCTACACAGAATCGAAGAGAGCGGCCACCATCATTCAGGGACCGACAGCGCTCACCTATAGCACTTCCAGTGAAGCAGGAGCCTCCACAAATTGGTAGCTATTTAAATCTGTTCTGTGAACCACATTAGCATGATGACATTATCACTGTCAAAACTGTAGTTTGGTTTTCTAAGTTGTTAAAGCACTTCTTTGGTTTGGTAGAAATAATGGTATTTTCAAACCCTATCATTTTATAGTCACAATTCTTAAACAGAAAAAGAAATACTGATCTAAAATGTAAAAGGTATTGAATAGTTTTTCAGATTACTTGCTTTAAACGATAATTTGTGATAAAATGCAGATTTTCGCTGACCATACATCTTTAGTGTTCTTTACCTTGGGTCTCCTTTTAGTCTTAGCTATGAGATAGACTGCTGCCAAATTGGTTTTCTTTAATTGTTTCCCATGTGAACTTTACAAGAAAGAAAGAAAGAAAGAAAGAAAGAAAGAAAGAAAGAAAGAAAGGAGGGAGGGAGGGAGGGAGGAAGGGAGGGAAGGAAGGGAGGGAAGGAAGGGAGGGAAGGAAGAAAGAAAAAGACAGACAGATAGACAGACAACCAAAAAACCCATTAACTTTAAAATAATATTAAAACTGGTAATGACAGGTTATATATTTATTCTGCATTATATTTGGAAAGTTTCAAATCGCCTACCATTTAATAGACCAGGAAAACATGCCTTTTAACATATTAGGAAGATTCTAATGTACTCTTTTTTACATTTAACTGAATCAATTCTTAGTATGAAAATGGACTGTGCCTTTGTTTGACTGTTTTCATATTTTAGGAAGCAGCTTAGGATAGGAATTTGGGCCTGAATTAGTTTGTATCATGGCTTACTGGCTTTTGAACCCTGAGCAAGCACATGGGTTTATCTCTTCCAGCATCAGTTTCTCACCTACCAAAAGGTTGAGTAATAGAAATGATCCCAGGGCTTTTGTATACACTAAATGAGATGACAGGTTAATGCACTTTTGTGCCCTGGCAAATTGTAAGCATTAGAACGTGCTCCCTCCTGCTTTTCAAAGGAATGGCTTTTAAAGCACAACATTAAAGGATTTTACTTTTACTCATGGCATTTGTAGAAACTCAAAACCTTTATTTACTTATTATTTTTTACTTAAATTGACATGGGATTTTTGTTTTTCCCTGTGTGAAACAGATGCAGTAAAACGCAGGACTCTTCCAGCCTGGATTCGTGAAGGCCTTGAGAAGATGGAACGTGAAAAACAGAAGAAATTAGAGAAAGAAAGAATGGAACAGCAGCGTTCACAGTTGTCAAAAAAGGAAAAGAAGACCACTGAAGATGCTGAAGGAGGGGATGGTCCTCGTTTACCTCAAAGAAGTAAATTTGTAAGTAGAGCTTAGCATTAAACTGATAATTTTGTCTGTGTGAAAAGTAGCCTGAGCCTACAGAAAAATCCTCATAAAGTATTTGAGAGGTCTTGGGGTACGTCTACTGGGGCTTGGATTTGTTGTTCTGTGATTTGTTGTATGTCTCAGTGAGATGGGATATAGTTATATCCCAGGGTGCCTCGAACACTTCCTCAGGCTGGTGTTGATTCGGCATTCTTCAGATTCCCAAGTACAAAGATTATATGTACATGCCTATGCCAGGTGGGGTTTCTGCTTTTGTTTATATTATTAAGGGTAAGTGAAAGAAAAATAGGGGAGGGTGGCAGTAAGTTTAAAAAAGCCTGTTCTGTAAGGATACTTGTGTACTTCTGGTTAGTTTTATTGTAATGTACAACTCTCTACTTTTTCATTATGATGCAGCCACCTCCCTAACAGAGAATCATATAAAATAAAAGTGCTAAATAGCATAGAGAACCGAGTCTTCCCTTCCACAGATACTTAATGTATACATTTTACTGATGCTTCAGTAGTTTCCTTCTTTTTGACACAGTATTAAAAGTTTCAGCTTTAAATGTTTGAAATATTTGTTTCTCAGTTCATGGCATGAGTGGTTTAGGAATTTTTCTGTTCCACAGTGTTTTGTTTAGACATTGTTTTTCTTCTGTCTTCCTAAATATATTGGGATTGTAGTACATATTTGTCCTTTGGTTCTAGTATTCTGTCCATGGGAGTATTTAGATAGTTGTCTGCTTTTTAACTCGGTACAGTAGTTGCTAAGAGTGAGCATATGATATTTCTTTGACTACAAAATGGTCTAGGGTTTCTTGGTACTAAAATCATAAAATTTCTCAGTCTGAAGTAGACCTAATTTCTTATTTGTCTACTTACCATATACTCACAAAGTACTTTAGGGAGGTTGGAGTGATGGCTTAGTGGTTAAGAGTGACTGCTCTTCCAAGAAACCCACATTAGATTCTCATTACCCATGTGGCAGCTCAGCCATCTGTAACGCTAACCCCAGGAGATCCAATGCCTTCCAGCCTCTGCAAGCACATGATATACAAGACAGAAACAACCATACACACAGAATAAAAATGGAGGTTTAAAAAAAACTTTTCTAAAGATTAATTTATTTTTATTTGTATGAGTACACTGTAGCTGTCTTCAGACACATACCAGAAGAGCGCATCGCATCCCATTACAGATGGTTGTGAGCCACCATGTGATTGCTGGGAATTGAACTCAGGACCTCTGGAAGATCAGTCAGTGTACTGAGCCATTTCTCCACCCTGAGATTTATTATTATTAAATCATGTTAAATAAATTGCTATTATTAAGTATATATTATACTATACAAATTAAACTCTGGCCCATTTACTCAAAGTTCGACAAGTCATTTGTTTAAGAATTATGTTTGCATGTGATGCTGTCTTTGGTATTTACAAAATAGGCCAAAATTCATAGTGGAGAAAAAAATTGAAATGAAAAAGAAACTGCTTTTCATAAACCTTTATGTAATCATAGTTTTTCTCCTCAGATAACACTATAAATTCCTAAGTGAAATAGTACAAATTCAGAACTGTGTGTGGTGGCAGATGCTATACTCTCAGCATTCCCAAGGGACGAGGCTGGGACATGAGTCTGAAACTGATTTCTCAAGGGGAAAGAAAAAAAGAAAGAACATTGAAAATGATTGTCTGAAATATATGTAAGAACAACAGAAATGAATGTAATTTAAGAAGTTGAAGGTATAAGTCAGCAGTAGACTACACCTTTCTTCTTTTTTTTTTTTTTTTTTTTTTGTTTTTTGGTTTTTGGATTTTGGTTTTTTTTTGAGAAAGAGTTTTACTGTGTATCACTGGCTGCTCTGAAACCCACAACCCACTCTGTAGACCAGGCCTCAGAGATCTCTCTGCCTCTGCCTCCCAAGTGCTGGGACTAAAGGCATGCACCACCCCCAGAGTCATGCTTCATATCTTTATAGCCAACACCATAAAAACAAACTGAAATTTAGAAAGAAGCTGCTCTTGCATGTTAGTTTCCTCAACTTTAGATTGTAATTGTAACTCTGCTCTGACACTGTTGCCATAGGATAGTGATGAAGAGGATGAAGAAGCTGAAAACCTGGAGGCTGTGAGCAGTGGGAAAGTCACTAGAAGTCCATCTCCAGCTCCCCAAGAAGATCACAGTGAACCAGAGATGACTGAAGAGGAGAAGGAGTACCAAATGGTAAGGCATGCTGTTAGAAAGTGTTTATTCAGACATAGATGTGTTAGGTAAAGCAGGCGTAAAGAGTGCAAATGTTGTTCCCCAATATATTTCCCATGCTCAAAAAAAAAAATCTATGTAATATACTAAGTACAGAATCATAGTCTGTAGTTATTAACTATCTCTCTCTCTCTTTTTTTTTGGGGGGGGGTTTCGAGACAGGGTTTCTCTGTGTAGTCCTGGCTGTCTTGGAACTCACTTTGTAGACCAGGCTGGCCTCAAACTCAGAAATCTGCCTGCCTCTGCCTCCCAAGTGCTGGGATTAAAGGCATGCGCCACCAACGCCCGGCTAACTATCTCTTTTTTTAAATAATATTTTTTAAAAAGGAATCTCATACTTTTCCCTTCCCTTTACTCTCTCCAGTCCTTCCCATGCATACTTCCTTTGCTCTCAAATTTATGGCCCGTTTTTTTGAGACAGGGTTTTTCTGTTTAGCCCTGGCTGTTGTGGAACTCGCTCTGGAGACCAGGCTGGCCTCAAATTCAGAGAGATCAGCCTGCCTCTGCCTCCCTAGTGTTGAGATTAAAGCTGTCCAGCTGGCTTTTTTTTTTTCTTAATCTTTGTTATATGCACACATGCACACATTTTCCTAAGTACATAAATACAATTTGCTTAGTCTTAACAATGTTACCTGTATGTATTTGGCTGACCACTCTGGTATTGGCTAACCAGTTCAAACATAAGACTCAGAGGATCTGCACTGGATCTTACCTGAAAGTCTTCTGTCTAAAGACTAGCTTTTATGATATTAAAAGGCTGTGCAAGCTTCCAAGGGAAGGAAGAAACCAATGGTTCTACCTAGCTATGATACCTGAGCACCATAACAAAGACATGACACAGAAGTCCTGATGACGTAGAAGTGACATATGTATGCTGTGGTGGTAACCAACTCTCTAGTTGGACTTAGGGACTCTAACAAGATGGAAGATTAGGTACTGGAGACCTAGCCAACTACCTGGGACTAGTGAAGTCATGGGTCTTAGAGGAGAGCCTACAACTGCCACTTTACTAAATAAGCATAACCCCTGACAACATTCTAAGTATCTTTATAACCACAAATTAGTATAGTTCTCACCCCTCATCAAAGACATCTCTTTGCAATAGATAGAGACCATTAAAGAAAACCAAAACTTATCAAAATGACAGAGAACAAGAGTTTTGTGGTGCCTAGTTACAACTGATATATCTATAACACAATTCCTGCACCTATGGCTCAGGAATCATTGTGGGAGAGGTACCAGATGATTGTAAGCCAGAGAAACAGGAAATTTGCTATGAGATTGTATGTCTTAGAAATGTCAGGTTATATCTATGAAGTTTCACCAACATGGCTGCCTAAACAAGACCTGAATAAGGAACAATAGACTTGAAACACAGAATGGGAAAGCTCAAAGCTATAGTTCTTTAAAGAACTATATTCAACTAAGAAATGTTGAGAACAGGAGAAATGAACCCCTACACACACTCAACATCAAATGCATTCCTTCCTAACAGTAGTGTCACTGAATAATACTTCACTGGGCCAGCAAACAGTCAATGGATAAAAACCCAGTTGTGTAAGCTTGATAACCTGAGTTCAGTTCTTAGAAGACTGACTCCAAAAATTGTCCTCTGACCTTTGCACATGAGCCTACACACATACATACATACAATAACACTAAAGCATTATTAAAATGTTTTAGTATATATGAGGCTTGAGAACATTAATTCATTTTCTCCCACATTTTCAAAGATTTATTTATTTTATTTATGTGAGTTCACTGTAGCTATCTTCAGGCACACCAGAAGAGGGAAGGTTGTAAGCCACCGTGTGGTTGCTGGGAATTGAACTTTGGACTTCTGGATGAACAGTCAGTGCTCTTAACCACTGAGCCATCTCTCCAGTCTTCTCCATTTTTTTTTTTTTAAATGGAAATGTTGTGAATGATTAAAAGAATACACCATTTAGGAGGAGGCAGTAGGGAATTGTCTTGTTACTTTTCTATTGCTATCATAAGACACCATGACCAAGGTGACTTGCCAGGAAAAATAGTTTTGGGGGACTTGGAGTGTCAGAGGATTCGAGTCTATTATGATGAGAAGCATGACGGTAGTCAGGCGCGTGGTGATGGAGCAGTAAGTAGCTGAGCCCTTAAATCTTAGCTCATAAGCACAAGGCAGAAATAGTTAGCTGGGAATAGTGTGGGGTTTTTGAAATCTCTAAAGAAGCACCCCATCTATGACACACCTATATCAGGTCATACCTTCTAACAGTTCTACCAACTGAAGAGCAAGCATCAACTATATGAGCCTATGAGGACTGTTCTCATTCAAACCACTGCAGGGATTGAACAGAATTTAATTTTTGTTTTACTGTGAGAATTCTCAAAGCCTTATCAATGAAGTTCATTATCACCTTGTGAGATTATGATTTTCCCATAATCTCTAGAATATGTTAATTCAGTCTACTCTCCTTTCTGTAAATAAAGGCTCATGGACACAAACTCTAAGGGACTAAAAGTACATTTGAAATAGTTGTTGATACCCAAACCATAGCTACAATCTATGTCTTACACAAATGTCTTGTGTTTCTATTTTATTATATGTTGGGATATTGTCATAATTTATGAGTATATTAGTTCAGGATTAAGAGTACATTTCCTTTGTTTTTTGTTTGTTTTGTTTTTCTTATTTTCCCCTCACAGAATTTTATTTTAACCTTGAAAAGTGACTTAAGAAATTGTAATGCTTACCAATACTGTTAAATAAAAGGCTACGTTCAACTTAAAACTATGGAAGTTCTGACTGTGTGTGTGTGTGTGTGTGTGTGTGTGTGTGTGTGTGTGTGTGTATGTGTGTGTGTGTGCACATGTGTGTGTATTTTCACATGTGTATGGGAGTGGTATGTGTATGCAAGTGCCCATGCATGCTGCGTGGAGGGCAGAGGTTTACATTGGGTATTTCTAATGCTCTTGAGACAGGTTTCTTACTGAACCTAGCACCAATTGGTTAGACTTGTTGGCCAGCTAGTTCCCAGGCCTGCCTCTCTCTACCTCCTGAGCTGGTATTACAGATGCAGGGCACCATGCCTACCTTCTTTGGGATACTGGGGATCCAAATTCAAGCCCCATGCTTCCACAGTAAGTAAGCTACCCACTTAGCTGTCTTCCCAACCACAGAAAATTTTCTTCATACAAGCTTCTACTTTTTGTTTCTAGCCAGAGAATTCAAGGTTTCTGCAGATAAAGTCTATAGCTTTTTTTCTTTCTTTCTTTTCTCAGCTTTTGTTCTGCTGAGATCACAGGTACTCACTCTTTGATACCTGTGAATTTGAAGGGTTTTTTTTTTTTTACAAGTTTTAATGTTTTTTAAATAGTTTTCAAGATACTCCTTAGTAGTGATCAGTTTGATCTTAAAATATTTTAATTAAAAAGAATTTTACATTTTAATTTGAAAATAATCAAATGTATTAAAATTAAACTAGAAACTATATAATATTCTTCCTTAGATGTTGTTGACAAAAATGCTTCTAACTGAAATTCTTCTGGATGTCACAGATGAAGAAATTTATTATGTAGCTAAAGATGCACATCGGAAAGCAACGAAAGGTACATTGTGGGTGTTCTTGGTCTTACTTTTGTAGGGGAATTTTTATTTCATTACTTATTTTGGACTTTTTTTGTCCTCTGGATTTCTATCACATATTTAAATATTTTCTCCTTGCATGTGTTAACTCTTTGGGAAAGCTTCAGCTTGTAGATATTCTATTGGAACTGTAGAAGTACTTTGTTTTCTCTGACTTACCTAAGCACAGATAGCATTCATCCTGTGTAGTACTCTAAGACACGGTGTGGAAAATTCCTCATGTTCAATTTATTATTTCACTTCAGGCTTTTTTTGTTTTTAAAAATAGATGTCTTGGTATTGCTATGTGGCTTCTGTACATTTTAAATGAATTATGAATTAAACAAACCTTCAGAATTTTCAGTTTTAATTCTTATGAAACGGTGACAACCATCTTCCCATATGATTTTAGTAACACTTTAAAAACATAGGAAATAAAAAATGTGCCATATCTCAGAGAAAGAAATACAAATATACTTATCAACTTTTTTCTCATCGTGAACCAATTTCAGCTCACATCAGAATTTTGATTTCAAAGCCAGACATACTACTGGTTTAAAATGAATGTTATGTTTTTAATGTTTCTTCTCTCCCCACAAAGCAGCGATAGTAGTAGATTTAACAATACCGTAGACTCATGACTATGAAATCGTGGCTATTTGTGTTAACATGTTGTTCCTGTTGTTGATGTGATACAAAGCTCCTGCAAAACAGCTGGCACAGTCCAGTGCACTGGCCTCCCTCAGCGGCCTCGGTAAGTGTCTCAGTGTGCGTGCGCGTGAGAGGGCTAAAGGGACTCACTGACTTGTCTTTCTGCTTGTTCTGTTGGGGAATGCACTGCTCCTGCTCAGTTTATGAAGTCACCTCAGAAGTCAGGCTTCAGGCTCTACAAGCTTTATCTAGTTTCTTTGAGTAAACATTCACGGTAGAATGATTATAAACGGGAGAGTTAATGTAATTAGAGTGAGTTGAATGGAGGATTTCCTCATTAATTGTTCCAGTGTGTATGTAATATATAATGTATAATTATATGTTACATATTATATACACATAGTTTGTACTTAGTGGATAATGGTTTACCCTAGTTTAAGTAGTTTCTAAACTCACTTTTAAAATTAAGGCATACATACCTAGGAATTTACCTAGACAGTAATGAATTTGATGAATTGTGTTGGAGCAAATCAAGTTTCAACTTAGAGGCAATGGGTTTATCTTACAACAGTAATGTGTTCATAGTTTGCTATCTGCATGTTATTAAGACTAAAGCTTGAATTTGCCTTTTCTACATCTTCATGTTAATTTGTGTGAGGAACAAGAGAAGTGGGTAGACTAAAATACCCATGTAATTTTGGTATTATACTTTTGAGATCACTTCTGGGTGGGGAGTAAGTCACACCATTTTTATACCAGTAAGAATTATATTATTCTAAGTTACTAGAGAAAATTTGCTTAGCATCCTTCCTGATTTAGGAGACCTTGAACAATAAAGTAATTAACTTGAGAAATATTTTCAGAATCATCCTCAATTAGTAGTTGGATTGGCATAGCTGTAGTAAGACTTCATTTTTGCTATGTTAATGCATTTGTTGGTTAGTACGGACAATAAAAATCATTATGATTCCTTGTTGGTGAGAAATATGTGAAGTAGTCCAGGGAATAAGATTTTAATATCACCATTGTCTAAGGATTCTGAAAACTTAAACTTTGAAGTTATGTCTCTCCCCACCCCGAACAAGCATATTCTTCCAGGAAAAGGCAATGAAAAACAAAATAAAGTTTCTTCTCTGATCTTAAAAAGTTTTTAGTGGTTCATGTAATGTTTGCACATGATGGATTGAGTTTTATGCACACAGGTGGACTGGGTGGTTATGGATCAGGAGACAGTGAAGATGAGAGGAGTGACCGAGGTTCTGAGTCATCTGATACTGATGATGAAGAGTTACGGCACCGAATCCGGCAAAAACAAGAAGCTTTTTGGAGAAAAGAGAAAGAACAGCAGCTGTTACAAGATAAACAGATGGAAGGTGATCTTAGATTTCTGTGGTGTTTGTCTAGTTTCATATGTGCTTTTGTGAATGGATCATGCATGTTAGTTTTTTACTTCAGGTCTCTAGTAATACATGAGCGCATAAAAGAATTTCCCCTTGGAGTCATTTAACCATGAGCAAGAGCAAATTCACATTTGAATTCTCTACTTTCCGTTCACTGTGTCCGCTGCCTCTGTACCTGTGTCTATCTTTATGTATCCATCTGTCCCTAACAAACGGCTTTTGCTCTGAATCTGTTGAACAGCACAGAAAGCATCCTACAGGGGACAGAAATCTTTAACAGAATTTCACAAGGGATTAATTTACTGGCTCTAACTGGTCTCAGTCAGCTGACCCAGATAAACATCATTCTTTATCAGCCAGTGTTCATAAATGGGTGCTTCCATACTTCATGATCAGTTTTAGGAAGTCGCTTTTTTTTTTAGATATTTTATTTACATTTCAGATGTCATTTCCCCTCCCTAGAAAATCCCTATCCCATGCCCCCTTTTCCTTTTTGCTTTTATACAATTTTTTAAAATGTTAATCAAAGGCTTTATAAGTTTGATAATGCTCAGTCAGAAGTGTAACCCAATACTCAACCTAGATATATCAACTATCTTTGACTGGTGGAGACACGTAAACATCTGCCTCCATGTCCCCTCCCCTCTTTCTCTCTCTTTCTCTCTCTCATCACCTAGCTTCTCCTGTCCTTCTTATCTTCCTCTCCTTACTCCAGGGAGTTGCTTTTAACATTTTTTTTTTTTTTTTGGGCTGCTTTTCAGCAAATGATGTACACACATTCAGGTCAGGAGAATAGAAGAATAATAGTTTAAGATTACAGCTTTGCATTAGCTTAAAGTTGATTCCATGAGAAATCCAAGGCAAGTAAGAGTGATTGTTACGTTTTCCTTTAAAAAGCAGGGTAAACAATCTGAGTGCACAATTAGATAGTAGTCTTCTGTCTTAAGTGACCTCAAGGTGCATTACTAACTTTGGCTGTGAAGTCCATCAAAAGTTACAGTCTCTAAGAATGTAAGAGATTGTTTCACAATACTGTATCACCACAGTTTTAGTTTGAAAGAAATATTGTAGTATAGAACTGGAGGCTCCATTGTAAGCATGTGTTATAGGTGAGATCACATTGTACTTTTCCTATCTTTTTACTTTGTCATAGGAGCCATTTGTCCTCATGATCATAAATCCAGGTATTTAGGTACATTTGTTTTATGTTACAATTGTTACAATGAAAATATACTTTTGAAAAAAAAAAGAAAATAGATTTTTGTAATGATGGAGTATATTTAAAATTACTGAAAAAAATCTAGATGTTTAGGCAATATAAAAGATTAGAAATTAAGACACTTGCATAAGTACAGTTTTTGTTGAATGTTTATGTGATAATACAAGGAATAGTGAGTGAGAGAGTCTTAGGGTTTAATTTTTGGAAAGATATTTGGATAGCTCTTAGGAAAACTTTGTTAAAATTTTTCTAAAAATCATTGCTAGTCTCCTTTTGTTTTGTTGTGGTTATGTTTGTTTTGTTTGGTTTTTGTTTATTTGGTTTTTTTTTTTTTTTTTTTTGTTCTTCTTCTTCTCCTTTTGAGATAAGGGTCTCTGTTGGTAGTCCTTGCTATCCTGGAGTTTACTGTATAGACCTGTCTGACCTTTCACAGAGTCCCTCCTGCCATTGCCTCCCAAGTACTGGGATTAAAGCCACCATACCCGGTCACTGCTTATCTCTAATTACTAGTACTGGACAAGAGGGAAGTCTTATCTTCTGTCATATGGTCCCCTGCATTTTGATACTTTTATTGTCCATCTAGAATGGTAGCTAGCTAACTACATGTGGTTGTTGAGTACTTAAATGTACTCAACTGATGTGTTGACATAGGTAGTCAATTGAAGATTTGCTGTGGAAAAAAAGTTTCTGTTCTCTTTGATGCAGTGTTTGAAATATTAAGACTTCTGATACATTAGGTAAATGAAATGTGGGAATACCTTTTTAATGTAGCTCTTAGAAGTTTTTAATTAACTTATGGGCTTTTCACCCTAATTCTAATAAAGATGAAATTATTGTCATAATTTGATAGTATGGGAATTTTTTTGTTTCTTATTTAGCTTTCTGTGTCTTTTTTCTGTTTCAGAAGAAAAGCAACAAACAGAAAGGGTTACAAAAGAGATGAATGAATTTATTCACAGAGAGCAAAATAGTTTATCACTTCTAGAAGCAAGTGAAGCAGACGGTGATGCGGTTAATGAAAAGAAAAGAACTCCAAATGAAGCTCCATCAGTTTTAGAGCCCAAAAGAGAGCACAAGGGGAAAGAGAAGGAGCGGAGGAGTAGGTCAGGCAGCAGCAGTAGTGGCAGCTCCAGTAGCAACAGCAGGACTAGCAGCAGTAGCAGCTCCATCTCCAGTTCCTCGTACAGCTCCAGCTCAGGCAGCAGCTGCACATCCTCTCGCTCCTCCTCGCCTAAGAGGAAAAAGAGACACAGTAGGAGCAGGTCTCCCACAGTGAAAGCTAGACGGAGCAGGAGCAGGAGCTACTCCCGCAGAGTTAAAATAGACAGCAGCAGGACTAGGGTGAAGCTGAGGGATAGGAGGAGATCTAATAGAAGTAGCATTGAAAGAGAAAGACGAAGAAACCGGAGCCCTTCCAGAGACAGACGTAGAAGCAGAAGTCGCTCAAGAGATAGACGAACCAATCGTTCCAGTCGCAGTAGGAGTCGAGATAGGCGTAAAATTGAGGATCCACGTGGAAATCTTAGTGGGAACAGTCATAAGCATAAAGGTGAGGCTAAAGAACAAGACAGGAAAAAGGAGAGGAGTCGAAGTGTAGATAAAGACAGGAGGAAGAAAGATAAGGAAAGGGACCGTGAACAGGATAAAAGAAAAGAAAAACAGAAAAGGGAAGAAAAAGATTTTAAATTCAGCAGTCAGGATGATCGGTTAAAAAGGAAGCGAGAAAGTGAGAGAACTTTCTGTAGGAGTGGTTCTATATCTGTTAAAGTTATAAGACACGACTCTAGACAGGATAGTAAGAAAAATGCTACCAAAGATAGTAAAAAGCATTCAGGTTCTGATTCTAGCGGAAGGAGCAGTTCTGAATCCCCTGGAAGTAGCAAAGAAAAGAAGGCTAAGAAGCCTAAACATAGTCGGTCGCGCTCCATGGAGAAATCTCAAAGGTCTGGTAAGAAGGCAAGCCGCAAACACAAGTCTAAGTCCCGATCAAGGTAGTATACTTTTTAAAGTATTTTGTCTGATTTTTTTTTTTTAAGTTTTTTGAATTTATTCAAAGTTGAAAGTGTCCTTTCTCTCTCTCTCTTTTATAAACTCAGTTTGGTATTTGTTAAATATTTTAAAATAATGTTAGAAATCCTGTATAAAAGTATTTATTTATATTGCAGATTTTAAGTATAAATACATTTTTATTTTTAAATTTTGTCTTTTCCCTTTTTTTTTCTTTCAGATCAACAACCCCTCCCCGTCGTAAGCGCTGAGGAATGACGTGGCAAGAATGCCATGATGCCGTTTTTAAAAATTCCATGAGTTTAAGGGCTTGTCTCATTATAGAGGCGCGTTGTGGCTGTGTAGGTGAAACCAGATTTTTTTAATTGTGTAAATAGGTGTCTTTTTCCAAATGCTGCTCCAAGTTACTTAATAGGATTTCTTTGTATTACATTTTTTTCAAGAAATAGTACTTAATAAGACTATAAATATGCCATTCTCTTTCAGCTGTAATGTTCTCAAAATTATTCTTGAATGTACTGTGATGTCAATAAAGCTCTTTAGTTCATTTTTGTTAAACTCTTGCACCTTAATTTTATGATTTTAACCTAAGGAACGTACTTTTATAAAAAGGCAGCTGAAGTTTTGTATAATAGGTTTTAAAAGTTACTCCCATCTTCTCCAAGAATAGTTTGTCAAAGTTTGTAAATTCTGCCCTTGGACTTTTGTCAAATTCCAATTTTAAAGGTGTGGGAAAGTGCCAGAAAATGACCTTACTTTTCTTTGAAGTCATTTGACCAGCTTTCTAAACTTTTTTTTTTTGCTGGGGGGTGGGGCAGTGTTCAAGTAATATATTCTCTGTATGAAATGTTATTCACTCCTGTAAAATGAAATTGCTGGAAACAATCAGGCCATTACACCAGTAGAGTTATTTGTAATGACTATTTGACACTAATAGTCTGAGTCACTCCTGTTTTACATGCATAACACCTTGGGGTTACCCATTAAGAAATAGGACTTAGGATTCAATATATTTATATTTTAAAAATATAATATGACCTCAGCTTAATGGAGGAATATTGTGTTATGCAGGATTCTGTCAATTACATAACATTAAAATGGTCTGATTTTCTCAGTTTCCAAAAACCACCGACCATTCAAGAATGGTCTAGAATGAGTCATGGCTTAATGAGTTGTAGGCATTTTGCCAAGTGTTCAGCTGCTTCAGGGTCTGAGTTTTTAAGATAATACACTTAAACAGTGATAGTTGAATCTCTGGAAACATTGCTTTTCAAGTTTTAACTGAAAGAGAGGTACAAGTGCAGACCACAGGACAAAGTATTACGCTTTCTTACCAGCGATAGTTCATTGGAAAATAGGCCAGGTTTTTGCCAAGATCAGTGTTTCCTCGAAATGAAGACAGAAATAGATTTGTTTGTGCATTCCTGTACCTCGACATGGCATCTTAATTTTGAGCAGTTACGCACTTATCTAAAGGAAATAAATCTGTGAATAAATGCATGTTTACCAAAATGGCTGTTTACAGTGCATTTAGTTACAATATTTATAAAGTTGCCATTTCACAGAATAAGTAGTTTGGAGTTCTATACAATTTAGTCATCAGTAATATCTGGAGACAAAATGTGCAATATTTTTTATGTAGGTGAGCTAACATAGTGTATCTAATTGAAGAATTCTGATTAATTTGTAATAGATAAGTTGTATAAAATTTTCATACTTTAAAGTGTTTTAGATCAATCTTCAAGTGAAGTATTATTTTCAAAATAAAATTCAACTGAAAAATTCTGCTGGCTATGATACATACATTTTTAGACATACAAATGAAACCAAAAGGAATTCGCCAGTTTTGCTTAATAATTTGCACACTTTTTAATCATTAAATCTAACTTTTTAAAACCAACAAAGTATTCATGATTATTAGTAGATACACCTGCGTTATGATTGTATTTCTAACTGTCAGATTTTTGTGGAAAATTATTATTTCCTTTACATGTAACACAGTATTTATTTGGGAAATTTTTTTTAAATAGTGCTTACATAATTTAGGATGCGAATGCTAAATTGTATGTGAATGTTAGATGTAAACTTTGGTTATAAAATACCTTTTAAAACTACATTTTTGAAAAATGAATACATTTAATTTTCGAGACAGTCAATCTGAATTGGTTGATCAGAATGCCTTTAAGAGATCAATCCTTTTTGAAAGTCTGGAGAGATGGCTCAGTGGTTAAGAGCTTTTACAGAGGACCCAAGTTCGCTTCCCTGGACCTAGACTAGGTGGCTCACAGCTTCCTGTAACTCCAGCCCTAGGGGTAAGACACCCTTCTCTAGCCTCTGTGGGTACTTACCTACACATGGTACACACACACAAACACACACACACACACACACACACACACACACACGAACATGGATTAGAAAGAAGTGTGTAGAACAATCTGCAAGTCAAATATTTTTACTTTAATAATGATATTCTTAGTATTCAATAATACCATTACATTTAAATAATATTGTCCCATAACTCTTCCACATTAGCTCTGTGTATGCCTGCATATATATAGTAAGTATGAAAAAAGTTGAGTCACCATTCATTCTCTAATTGTAGGAGTCATAGTATTCTTGTAAATATGGGTGGACTCCACTCCATTAGGAGAATTACAAGATTGTTTAAGGCCCCAAAATAACAATATTGTGCAATTCCAGTAATGTATATGTTTTCTGCCTTTTTAAACTGTCTTGTTGACTTTTTTCTGAAGTACTGCACAATAGGTAAATGCCCAGATATAGTCCATTTTAGTATCGTTTTCTTTAAAGAAATATGAAGAATAATGGCAGAAGAGCTTTGCAACATTTTAAAAATACTTTTAAATGTATGTCTTTTATGTGTATTGATATTTTGCCTTCATTGGTCTCCACTATATGCATTCTTGAGTTACAGTTGTGAGCCACCATGTGCGTGCTGGGAATTAAACCTGGGTCCTATGGTGGAGCAGCCAGAGCTTTCAACCACTAAACCATGTCACCAAGGAGCGTCAGGATTGATTTTTTTTTTTTAATGAGGTCTGTGTGATCTCTCTAGACCCTAAACTTTAAAACTTTATATTTGGAAATTTTTAGGAGTTGCATAAGGCTAAAAATTCCTATAATCAGTTAAAAAAATTAACATTGAAATTTCTAAATTGAATTAATGATAGTGAGTGTATATCTGTGTTAGAGTGCCCAAAAGGACCTGGGGAGGGTGTTAGGTGCCCTATCTCGATAGGGAGTTGGTTATGAGTCACAATGTGAAAACTGAAGCTTGGTCGTCACTGACCCATTTCTCCAGCTCCCCTTTAAGTTCAGTTTTAAACAGAACTTGGCAAGATGAATTTCATAGTGGATACCATGTGATAGACTTGGAGTAAATCCAAAAACTCATTCAGTTGGGTGGATGTAGTAGTAGATTGTTCAAAGGAATAAAACTTGTATAGACACAAAGTGACTTACCCTTCATTTTTTTATTACTAAAGAACTAGAACACATTATAAATGTTAAATGGATGTTGAGGTTTCTAAAATCTGTAAGAGGTAGTTTACAACTTGTTCACAAGTAAGACTAGACTTACTCTGGAAATTTTCTACAATGGCTACATACTGCATTACAATCACCACAATTTTATTTCTCACACAGCTCAGGCTTACCTTACAGAAAAGCTTTTTGTTGCTGTGTGGGGGGTTAGAGAGTTCTTTGCTTCCTACCAGTATTTAAGCATATCACTTCCTGCCTTTGTTGAAGCTGGGACTTTGTTGAGACTGGGATGGCCGTGAAGCTGGGTGGTGTACACCTAATGCAAGTACAATATATGTGCAGGAAGTCCTTCCGATGTTAACCCTGCGTGCACCATTGACTTTCCTTGGATCTGACAAGCCAACAAAACCAGGACACGTTAACTTTTGTATAAATTTCCACCTTCATCTGGAGACATGATCAGCTATCTCCAAACACAGGGACTCTATGATAGAACAGCTGAGGTTAGTATTTTTGCTTGGAGGATGTAAATTAGAACTTAGTAAGTTTTGCCGATTTAAAGGATGGCACTGCCTGTTGAAGTGTAGAATGACACCCGAAGTTTTAGGAATTTATTCTTTTAATGAAGAAAGGCCTTTTTATTTAGTTGGTGTGGGTTTTTTTTGTTTGTTTTGTTTTTTACGGTTTCTGGTTTGCTTTTTGTTGTGATAAAATACTGACTAAAAGCAACTCTAGAAAAGGGTTTCATTGGCTCAGAGATCCTAATCAGTCATTGAGGGAAGCCAGGACAAGATCATAACCGAAAGCTGCTCACTGTCTTAGTAGGTTTTCTGATAGAACCCAGTTCCCTTCCCAAAGGGCTGGACCGTCCTCCCTTAGGGACATCAATTGTTAGTCAAGAAAATGACCCACAAACGTACCACAGTCCAGTCTAATGAAGGTAATTCAAGTGAGGTTCCCTATTTCCTGGTGAATCTAATGTCAAATTGAGGGAAAAAAAATAACTAGTTTGAAGTAGAATCTTAGGAACTGATCCCTGTTTCTACTTCAACTTTGTCTAAACTGAGTATTAAGAGTTTTCTGCTACCTAAGGTGTATCCTGGACAGGGTAATCCATCAGTTTCAGAAAATGTACTTTAAATTCGGACTCTGTCTCTGTGGTACTTGAGCGCCTTGGACAATGAGTCTCTGTGAAGAAGTGCTTCCATACTTGATTTTAAGCGTTAGTGTCAGGGTTTTCCTAGCGTACACAAGTGTCTGAGGAGAAAACAGCACGGCGTGATTCGTAGGAACAGAAGGTAGGTATTCGTGGCCTTTTATTAGGAACATTTCATTATTTCATTGCAGACATAATTTGATAGACCATCTCGAATTAACAGTGGCCACAAGTTCACATTAACAAATGTAAATGCAAAAGCCGGCCTCTGCGCGTGTGGGAGGCGGAACCCTTCCGGTGGGGATTTGTTGTGAGGAGGGACCGGAAAAGGAGTAGGATTCTTGTCGCAATGTGGAGAGGTGGAAGGCTGAGCTTTCGTGGGGCTCGTTTTCTAGAAACGCTTGGGTTCGGGTGCCCCAGCGCGGTAGCCGAGCCTCCTCGCGTAACTTCAAAGTCGGGTGAGTGTCTGTGCGTTGGTTCTTCCGCACGCCTCGGTTGCCCGTGGCGGCTCTGCGCAAGCGCGGCAGAGAGCGGTGGGCTGTCCGCCTCTGTGGGTTCAGTTTAAAAGTAGTGCCACGCCACCCCGAACTCATCCTGGTTGACCTTCAGGACTAAGTGTTGCTCTCTCCAGTGGCTACAACCCTCTAGTTTTGAGAAACCAGGAAAAAGCTGAGGACTAAGGATCTGGGCCTCAGGGAGCGTTTCCCGTGTGCCGCCGCCTTATAGCCTACGACCTTTGTGGTATTTTATTTGAGTTCTATGATCTTGTGGCGCGGGACTTGCCATTCGACTTTCTGGAACCTGGAGGTGGTTCTTCTTGCTTTCCTTACCAAACCAAAAAAGACACACCGGGGAACCTCATAGCACTGTTTAACTATTTTTTGCTCACTATCTTACCACCCCCGCCAAAGAGTTTAAGGCATTTATATATATATATATAGTTGGGAGTTTTAATATGACAGTAACAACAATAAAACCTACTTAAATCCTACTGAGAAAAATGATTAGAATCGTTTTTAAGAGAGCAAGGTATAAATATTAATGAACTTGGAGATCTAGATAGAAATATGATTTCAACTTTGATTTTGGAATTATGGATAATTTTGGATAGATGATTTTATATT
The DNA here is from genome assembly GCA_030674055.1 of Rhabdomys pumilio. NCBI lineage: Eukaryota > Metazoa > Chordata > Mammalia > Rodentia > Muridae > Rhabdomys > Rhabdomys pumilio. The sequence goes on along the minus strand of JANHMN010000004.1, from coordinate 113,788,120 downwards.
TTTTATTGTCTTTTATATGCTTTTATTGTCTTTATATACTTTTATACTCTTTTATTGTCTAAACTTTGTCCTCCAGTACAATCCTAGCCATTGTTCCAGAGATCCAGAACATCTCTAGTTCATTTTTAAACAATCTTTTAATATGTGCCCTTTTATAATAAAAAAAAATTAGAAAAGAACCAATAAAACTGTAAATTTTGTAGGAGAAGCATCTGATCTGTATTTGGAATCATGGAGTCTTGAGTGACATGAAGAACTAGTGTTTGAGAGCAGGAAGGGACACATGGCAAGTTCATAAGAAGCCATATATACTCCTTTAAAGTGACTATCCTGAGAACTAGAAATGACAAATATCAGGAGACATAATGTTTGTTTGAAATAACTGAAACTCACTATGTAGATCAGGCTAGCTTTGAACGCAAGGATTTGCCTGCCTCTTCCTCCCAGGTGTTTGAATTAGATGTGTATACCACCACACCCAGCTTTTAATGGTTGCTCTGTGTGTGAAAGAGTCTGTGATGGCCAGAGGACAGCAGCAGAGTCCCCACAAAAGGAATTACAGGTGGTTTTGAGCTTTCCAACATGGGTGTTAGAAGCTGACTACAGCACCAATATGACTATTCACAACTGGGTCCCACAACCCCAGTCCCATTGAATTCAAATGGCTTTCGTGAATAGGGCAAACACAGGGTACACACAGTGTACATGTAGGCAAACAGGTAAAATAAAAATTTTACCTCGGTCCAGCCTGAGGTCAGCCTGGACTCCACAGCAAGTTCCAGGACAGCTGGGATACAGCATGAGATCCCCATCTCAGAAACAACGGTAACACAAACAGACAACAAAAATTGGAAAGACCTTTATGCAGACCACAAAAAGGCAAAAGTGGTATGTAAATGATGATCATATTTAAGAAAAGATATTTTACTTCACTCATGACAACTAAAACTACCTTAGTAAAGCATTTTTGCTAATTATAAGAATAGAAATATTTCATTAGCATATTGAATGGTCAGTGTGAGTCACCAGGCACTAAACACTTATTTATATGTTTATAAATTTATTCAATATCTGTGAATGACCATTGCTCACATTTGGACAATTGGTATCTTACCTAAAGGAAAAAATTACCTATTTAATACAGAAAATTACCTATTTAATTCAGTTCCGTGGTCTTTGTATTAGAAAAATAAGCTACATGCCCCTAAATAAGGTGCTACTTGAATAAACTGTGACAGAGCCATGCAGTGGGTCATTGTGAAGTTCTTACTCAAAGCAAAAGAAACTCTTTATGCAATATTAAGAAGCAGTCTCCGAGAAAAACTGGTAGATTAAAAAAAGGAAGAAAGCAGCAAGAGAATGTGTATGGTATGTAAAATGGCAGGAATTTATACATTAAGATAATGGTATGTATAAAAGGTTTCTGGAAACTTGCACACAAATCTAGTGACCCAGCTGCCTACGAGGAGAGAGACTGAATGCTGACACGAGTGTTGGAGAGATAGCCTATACTGAACTTTGTGATTAAAAAAGAAAACTATTTTAAGACTCACAAAGTGAAATAAAGAAAACAAATATACAAATATTCTTTGCTTAGATCCTCTGATTATACTTTTTGCTTGTTTTTGAGACTTGGTCTCACTATGTGGTCCTGACTGACCTGGAACTTGATGTGTAGACCAGGTAGGCCATGCTCTTAAAGGCATGGACCACCAGACCCAGCTATAATTTTAAATTTAGGTTTTAAATATGAGAAAAAAAATGTGGTCTTCATTTTTCTGAATCTGGCTTATTTTGCCTAATTGATTTTTACTTGATTTATTTTCCTGGAAATATCATAATTTCGTTTTTCTTCAGGCTAAATAAATCTTTATTGTGTGTATATATACTATATTTTCTGTATCTGTTGGTGGATGTGTAGGCTGCTTCCATTCCTTGGCACTGTGAGTACTTGAGTTATAAGGGTGAATGTGGAAGTAGTCTGTGCGTTGAGTTAAGACTCCTTTGGCTACAGACCAAGGAATGGTGTGTCTGCACCTGATGATGGTTCTGGTTGGTTTGTTTGTTGTTTTTGAGGAACCTCCACACTGATCTCCATAGTTACTGCATAAGTTTCCTTGTATTTTTCCCTGAGAGCTGAGGTTGTTGAATACTTTTTCAAGCTTTATTGAGCATTTGTGTTTGTGTAACTTCCCCCTATGTATCTGTTTTGTGTGTTTGTGGACATACATACGGAGGTCAGAGGGTAACTTGTGGGATTTGGTTCTCTCTACCATGTAGGTCCTGGGGGTTGAACTCAGGAGTACAGTGAAGTGGGAAGAGCTTTTGCCCACTGCCCTGGTTTTTGTTTTTTTGTTTTGTTTTTGTTTGTTTGTTTTTGTTTTTCAGTTAGTTGTGACTGGATGGTTTAGGGAGGAGAGATTAATTTTTGCTATTCTTTATTTATCTTGGAAATTATTCCATTGTCTCATGCATATATTTCTTGACAAAATCGTTTTTCCCCGTGCTGTAGGCTATCTCTTTATACTAGTGTTTATTTCCTTTGTTGTCAGAGACTCATAATTTCTCATAATCCATTTATCTGTTTTTGAGCTTTTTCTGTGATATTGGATTCCTCTCCAGAAATCTTTCCTTATGTATTGCACTATTTTCTCTGTCTTTTTTTTTTTTTATCACTTTCAGAGTTTCATATCTTAAACTGAGGACTTTGCTCCATTTTTTTAATTGACTTGTGCAGTGTGAGAAATATGGACATCGTTCCATGCTGCACGAGAAAGTCCATCTTCTCAGTGTTTGTCAAAGAGGTTGGCTTTGCCAATGTGTTTGTTTGGCAGTGTAGTCAACACTCAGGTGACTGTAACAGTCTAGTTTACTTCAGGGTCCTCTATTCTATTTCCATTCCATTAATCTACATGTCTGCTTTTGTGCTAGCACCATGCAGTTTTTGCTATTGCGGTTCTGTAATGTAATTTGCGATTAGATATTGTGATAGTCCCAGTGTTGTTCTTTATGCTAAAGGCTGCGTTAGTTATTAGATGACTTTTGTGCTTTTATGTAAGCTTTAGGATTGTCTTCTCTAGTTCTGTGAAGAATCTCCTTGGAATTTTGATGGATCTTCATTGAACCTGTTGATTGCTTTCCCGATATTAATACACCCATTTCCATGATATTAATTTGGTCCAGCCACTGAACATAAGAGATCTTTCCACCTAGTTCTGGTTTCAGTTTCTTCAGTGTTTTAAAATTTTCACTGTAGAGATCTCATCATTTTGGTTAGATTATTCCTATTTGTTTTGTTCTTTCAAGCTCTGTTTTTTTTCTGACCTTTTCATCCATGTTGCTGATTTTTTTTTTTTTTATCTATTTTGCTGACTTTTTCCTTTCTGTTGTTGAGTTTCCTTTCTTGGGCCTGTATTGAGTTCATCTGTTTATTTGTCTCCTCTTTGGGTCATTGATCATTTTCATGAGAATTCATTTGAAATCTTTATCTGGCACTTGACTTTCTTCAGTATCTTTGGGTTCTGTAGTTGAAGTATGATCTTTAGGGGAGTCCTGTTGCCTTGCTTTCTGATGTGCTGTGATTTACATATCTGTTGGTTTGGATATCTTTTCTGGGTTGGGGACATCTTCTTACTGAGTGATCTCTTTCTGAACACTTAATCCCCATACCACTGGGCAGAGGAAACAAATCATACAAGTTATAGAAAAATGTGTAAAAATTAATTACAGCCCACTGATAACTCACCAGTGGACACAGCACTAACAGTGGAAAACTACTGTTCAGTGTGCTAAGTGTAAGTGTCAAAGTAGTAAGTAAAAGATATAGGAAGAAGACAAGAAAGGGATAGAAAAGGGAAGAAGAACCTAGGTAATCAGACAAAAGGATAAAGGGGAAGTCGAATGTCAAGGAGGCTAAAGGAGAAGGGCAAAAGAACAGAAAAAATAAAAGAAGAAAAAGGAAACCAAAAAATGGTAATCATAAATGTCAAGGGATATATATATATATATATATATATATATATATATATCATGCTGGGATGGGCTTTTTGGTAATATAACTCCTCTTCAATGGCTCCTGCTCCTGTAAGTAACCCCTTACCCAAATTCCTATAACTAGTGCCGATGAACTCATTGATTTGCCAGTTGGACTTTGGGAGAATAGTTACTTTGGTTTGTGGTTGGCTCCCTATTTTAAGTATATAAATGCAGCTCCCCAAGAAAACTCTCCCATAACACATGGCACACAAGTAGGGACCAAGAGAACCAAGGATGACTTGGTAAGGATTGGTTGCATGGCCCCTTCAATGAATGCTGAGTCATGCAACTGAATCTGATCCATATAAGGGTAAGACACCCATGGGAGAAATCTCTGTAAGGCTACCTATCCCATGAGATGCTATACCTCCTTAATGTAGTGATGGTTACAGGTTATGAGATGGGTGACAGAACATGTGACCAATGCTGAGCTGTCTGAGAGTAGAGCGTCTTTGTGGGGAATTCCAGGATGGCTATCTTTCTGTACTTGGTAGGGTGGCATGTCTTCTTGTGTTCCACCTCTTGAGTTATGGGAATGTCCCCTGTAGTTGGTCTGTTGTTTTGTGGGATCTTCTTTTTTTCCTACCCTTTATTTCTCTGGTTTCACCCCATAACACTAGTAGGTGAGAAACAAGGTTAGAAGGGAAAGAGGAATTAAGAAAATCCCTGAACCTAATTTCTTTTGTTTCTTCTTTGACCACAGCTACAAACAAACCACAACAAACCTCCCTAAACGACCAACAACCACCAACTCACCCTCTTGGGGCCTGAGTCCTTGCATTTATATACCCTCTGATAAGTTCCCAGAATTCCAAACATCACACATTATAGAAACTATCTGCAACTGGCAAAACCATACCTCTGCTAGAGCTTGAGGCAAATCACAGTCCCACATCCCCATACCTGGGATTAAAATAAAAAACATATTCTTAAAACATTTCTGTGTTTTTAAAAAGACATTAAAATTCCAAAATTGTCACTACAGTCCCCTAAACAGCTGGTGGGTTAAAGAATGTTGACCAGTCCTGGAGAGTGGGATATATGGGTTGTGATCTTAAGCATCTATGGCTTCACCCTTTGTTTTGGGCAGTATAACATGCATATGAGACTTAGGTATCTTTCAGAAAGAACTTGTAGCAGTAAGGGAGGAATTACAGTTTTCTTTTAAAAAGTAAGCAAACAAACCCTCAATCATGCTGTGTCTGGCCTTTGTGTCAGTCACTGATTTGGAAAGGAAAGTGAAAAGAAGAAGAGGGCCAGAGGTTGTTGGCATGTTGTTTTTCACAGTTGGCAAGATTCAAGTGAAAGAGAGTGCAGGTGGGACATGTGCTCAAGATCCCGCCCTTGGATCTAAAAAGTTGGGACCCCTGGAAAAAGTCACATAGTAAGAAAGATTAAGATAAAGGTGATATAAGATAGCCCTTGGGTGTAGTCTTTAATAAGAGAAAGACAAAATCTGTGATAGAGCATGCAGATGTGGGCCTTAGGAATGGCTGAATGCCGGAGACCATGCAAGGGAATATTCTGCTCTCAACTGCTTGGCTTGGAAGATATTTTGTTCATTAGTCTGTGTGTTCAAGTCGGGGTCTTTCTATGTAGTTTTGGTATCCCAGAACTCACTATGAAGACCAGGGTGATCTTGAACTTACATAGATTTATTTGCTTTTGCCTATCAAGTACTGGGATTAAAGGCATGTGCCACCACACTCAGCTCTGGAAAAGACTTTTAAACAAGCCATGAAAGACCCTGTCACAGTTGTACAGCTGCATGAAGGTGAATGGGATTAGCTTGAGTGCTGTAGAAGCAGAGAAACTAAATAGTATAACTATTCGCCCTTTCTTTAGACAAAAGCTATATAACCTGAGGCAATATGAGAAGTCAGCTTCTTTTCTTTTTTTTATTGGATATTTGACTTACATTTCAGATGTTATCCCTTTTCCCCATTCCCCCATTCACCCAGAAACCCCCTACCCCATACACCCTCCTTCTGCTTCTATGAAGATATGCCCCTACCCACCCACTCCCACTTCCCGCCTTCAAATTCCCTCACACTGGGGCATCCAGCCTTCATGGGACCAAGAACTTCCTCTCCCACCTATGCCCAACAAGGCCATTCTTCCCTACATATACAGCTGGAGCCATGGGGCCTCCCTGTGTGCTCCCGGGCTGGTGGTTTAGACCCTGGGAGCTCTGGTTGGTTGGTATTGTTGCTCTCCCCATGGGGCCGCAAACCCTTTCAACTCCTTCAGTCTTCTCTCTCACTCCTCCATTGGGAACCCCATGATCAGTTTAATGGTTAGCTGTGAGCATCCTCCTCTGTATATGTCAGGCTGTGACAGACCTCTAAGGAGTCAGCTATATCAGGATCCTGTCAGCATGCAGTTCCTGGCATCCACATCAGCATTTGCCTTTGGTGATTGCACATGGGATGGATACCCAGGTGGAGCAGTCTCTGGACTGCTTCTCCTTCAGTTTCTGTCCCATGCTTTGTCTCCTTATTTGCTCCCATGAGTATTTTGTTATTTCTTCTAAGAAGGACCAAAGCACCCACAGTTTGGTCTTCCTTCTTCGTGAGCTTCATGTGGTCTGTGAGTTGTATCTTGGGTATTTTGAGCTTTGAACAGAATACCAATGGCTTATGCTCTAAGAGCAAGAATTGACAAATGGAACCTCATAAAATTGCAAAGCTTCTGTAAAGCAAAGGACACTGTCAGTAGGACAAAACGGCAATTAACAGATTGGGAAAAGACCAATCCTACATCTGATAGAGGGCTAATATCCAATATATACAAAGAACTCAAGAAATTAGACTCCAGACAACCAAATAACCCTATTCAAAATGGAGTACAACGCTAAACAAAGAATTCTCAACTGAGGAAACTCGAATAGCCAAGAAGCACCTAAAGAAATGTTCAACATCGTTAGTCACTGGGAAATGCAAATCAAAACAATCCTGAGATTTCACCTCACACCAGTAAGAATGGCTAAGATAAAAAACTCAGGTGATAGCAGATGCTGACGAGAATGTGGAGAAAGAGGAATATGCCTCCATTGTTGGTGGGATTGCAAACTGATACAACCACTCTGGAAATCAGTCTGGTGGTTCCTCAGAAAATTAAACATAGCATTACCTGAGGACCCAGCTATTCCACTCCTGGGCATATACCCAGAAGATGCTTCAACATATAACAAGGACATATGCTCCAGTAGCATTCTTATGTTCATAGCAGCCTTATTTATAATAGCCTGAAGCTGGAAAGAACCCAGATGTCCTTCAACAGAGGAATGGATACAGAAAATGTGCTACATTTACACAATGGAGTACTATACAGCTATTCAAAACAATGAATTCGAGAAATTCTTAGGCAAATGGATGGAACTAGAAAATATCATCCTGAGTGAGTTAACCCAATCACAAAAGAACACACATGGTATGCACTCACTGAAAAGTCAGTTTCTTATTACAAATCATTAGGATTACTTGATTTTCTCCTGCTAAGATCGCCATGAAGACCAGGAAACAGAAGACAGTATAGGAAGGACATGCATTACTGAGGAAGTTAGAAGAGAAGTGTATTGATGTCCAGTTCTTCAGGCCATACAGAACTATGTCCACAGGGAAGTTCAGAAAGATGTTGACTCAATAGAGGTTTAGTGGCTTTGCTGAGTCCTGTGATCCCTACAAAGTAGGATAGGCTTTGGCATCCCTGAGTGATCTAGTCTTTTCTAGTAGGATAGGCTTTGACATCCCTGAGTGATCTAGTCTTTTCTAGTAGGATAGGCTTTGGCATCCCTGAGTGATCTAGTCTGGCATCTAAATCATGTTTGTAAAATGCTAAAGCACTTGGGAGATGAAGGAAAGTCAATGTTCACTTTCAGTGAATTGAGTCCTGCCCCGTTTCTTGAAAGTGAATATTGTAGGCTTTGTGTCCAGCTTGGAGTTTCTAAGGAAAAAGACTGATAAAAAGTCAGACGCTGTGCTTGGGAGTTTTTAGAAAGCTTTAAAACTTGACTGCCAGTTCACTCAAGCATTACAAGAAGAAATGGAAAACAGACTTGTCCCCACTGTACCCTTTGTTAAGGAGGAAGGAAATGTCCTAGAGTTTCCTGAATGAAGGCCATATTTAGGGACCAGAGGCTTTTTGTGGAGTCACTGCTTTACTGGTCTGCTAGTTCTATACAAAAATAATGGACTTTGGTGGAATGCCGTTGGTTCCCTATTTGGGCTGAGTAGACATTTGTTTGTGTCTCCACAAGAAAAGTTTCACATATCAGAAGGTAAAGTCGAAATACTAAATATAGCAAAGGGTAATAAAGAAACAAAGGATTAGAAAAATGTCTGCCCCTAACTGGGGAGAAAAAAGCATAAGTAAAATTAGACAGATGGAAGGAAATGACAAATACACACAGGATAAAATGAAGAGGGCTGGAGAGATGGCTCAGTGACTAAGAGCACTTGATGCTCTTGCAGAGGACCTAGGTTTGGGTCCCAGAGCACACACGCTTACAATCATCTGTAACTCTAGTTTCTGTGGGTCCAGTACCCTCCTCTGACTTCTGTGGACACCAGAACAATGTGATATTCATACATTCAAACAGGCAAAACATACATGTGAAACAAATAAAAGAAGAATAAGACAATTGAGGGACAGTAAGACAGTAAGATGGCTCTGGATAATAGACCTAACAAGCCAAGCCTGATCTGCATAGGTTTCTGGACCCCACATGTGGAAAGAGAGAAGCAACACACACAGACACACACACACACACACACACACACACACACACACACACACACAGAAAGAGAGAGAGAGAGAGAGAGAGATGGAAGAAGGGAGGGAAGCAGATGATAGATAGATAGATAGATAGATAGATAGATAGATAGATAGATAGATAGATAGATAG